>CM031239.1:176147724-177347724 GCA_018340775.1 Taxus wallichiana var. yunnanensis | reverse complement strand
TAACCAAGATATCTAATATGTTATGAATGAGTGATATGGAATGATATGCAATGTGAATTTGATAGGATCAGCATGCCCCCGAGAAGATGTGGATGAGTATGAGATGAGTTTCATTTATAAAATACCCCTGGATAGTCAAGAATGAACCATGGAACAAGAATGTGTCATTGAGAAATGGTTTGATAATGTGTGCGCTAGATAAATAGATCAATGAAGCATAAAGCGTAGAGAGTGTGAGTGAGGATAGATGTGATTCGGTATATATATATAGGGGAGGATCATTTTCATGAACAAAAGGATTGGAAGCTATATAATATGGAAAAGTAATTTGTTGATAAAATGCATATACGAATTTCTTATATACTATGTCTAGATGATTAGTAGAAGGAATGCGAGTATTATCCAAGAGAGAAATGATCTTAAATCTACAATATAGATTAACTAGGAAGAAATCGTGAATGGATATACCCATGATGAGATAATCCTAGGAAAATGAAAGAGGTGATGAGATGAGGAGCGAAGAGTGTTCGAATGAGATGGGAGACGGGTTCACCAAATGATTTAACAAATATTGAATTTTTGAAATCCTAATTACGAGAGTCATATATGATAAATAAATGCTAAGGAACAGAATCGACACAAGTAATAAGCTATAGAAATATGAAACCCTAGGTGCATGAGAGATAGTATAAGAATTATTTGATTTCATAATTAATCTCGAAGTATTCTAGAATGAAAGATTGATTAACATGAGGAGAAGATTGTCGCAATCAAACATAGAAAATCCTCGAACCTGGATGAGCCTAGACTAAGGCGTTTGGGCTGGGGTGAGTACGCCTAGGCACCAGAGACCTCTTCTTGGCACTTGTGACCATGCAAGAGCTAAGAATATTATTTTTCTTTTATCACAAGGTGGTCGCTAACCTTCGTTTTTATTCACTGTATGTCACCGTATGATCACATAATTTTTCTCGGTAATCTGTAAAACAAATTATATCTTGCAAAACCCCAAAACACATCAAATCCTAAAAATAAATATGTAAATGGGGATTCAAACTAACCTTGGTGGTCACCTGACAAAGTGAGCTTACAACCAAGTGTTGCACTACATCTCAAACTTCATGTAGTTCTTATGTGTGTATGTGGAAATCGTTCCTCAGGAAGCTCTTGTGTAATATGCACTTGATAACGGGTGATAGCTAGATGTAGCAATGCAAATAGATGTGTGGATGAAAAATGAACTTCCCCTCTTCTCGCATGTATGCATAAAGGGCATGTTTATAATTCAAGCATTGAGAGGGGGTGAATCGGTGCCACTTAAAACTTACAAATTTTACCTTAGTAATCAAGATAACAACCGAAAATTCATAAACCACTTAGGTGATGCTATGAAAAGAGAAAAACAAATCAACACGTGGAGAAACCATATTTTAGGTGGGAAACCAGAAGGGAAAAACCCTTAGGAATCAAGAAATATTGTGAACAATTATTATCACAAGAATTACAAGTTCATGGATCACCTACTCCATTTAAAGCACCCATTTCAACTATTCAAGCACCTATTGGATTCAATTTTCAAGCACCTACTTGCAATGAAAGTACAAAATTTTATTTTATGAGCTATAACTCAAAATTTTCACCAATTCATGTTGATCATCTTCTTCATATTGCTTTCATCAATTCATATGATCTTTGTTTTAGCACTTGTTTATCCTCTATTTTCTTATTTAGTACATTCTCTATCTTCTCTATTGCAATGACTTATTTCATAGCACTTTTAACAACTAAAAACAACACATTGATTTTCCTTTTATCAACTATATCAAAACATTTGACTCTTCACCTTTCATATTTTGATATCTCATATAGATCTCCTTCATGTACATAAGTGATGTTTTGTCTTCCAAACTATCTTTATTTTGTCATCTTGTAATTCTAATAATGTCACTCCTAACTCTTGGTCTACAACTTATTGAAATTTAATAAGGAATCATTTTTAACCTCGGACATCAGGATGCAACTCTTTATATTCCATACAAACCTTAAAATGGACTTGAATCGACATCTTGACTCTTCATTCTCTTAAATTTTTATGTCCTCTCGAGAAAACTCTTCTCCTCTAGCACTAAAATCTTCAGTACATATGTTACATAGTCATTTTAGGTTACATATCACTCAAAGACAGTCTTTGAATCAATTTTAGTTATTCTACTTCACAACTTTTCATGTCCCTCATTCTCATAAGAGAATATCTTTCAAAAAATCAATAGTTCTATGCATTAGATAGAACTTCAATAATATCCTTCACTTTGAAAGTAGATAAGTCTCAACATTATTCTCTCAACTTGCAACTTCACCATTTATCTATCATTTTCCATTTTGTAGTATATGCTTCAAAGGTAGTTTATTACTGTTGTTATCATGAGAAGTGCACGTGCAACCAAGATATCCAATATGTTATGAATGAGTGATATGGAATGATATGTAATGTGAATTTGATAGGATTAGCATGCCCCTTGAGTAGATGTGGATGAGTATGAGATGATTTTCATTTATAAAATACCCCTGGATAGTCAAGAATGAACCATGGAACAAGAATGTGTCATTGAGAAATGGTTTGATAATGTGTGCTCTAGATAAATAGATCAATGAAGCATAAAGCGTAGAGAGTGTGAGTGAGGATAGATGTGAGTCGGTATATCTATAGGGGAGGATCATTGTCATGAACAAAAGGATCGGAAGCTATATAATATGGAAAAGTACTTTGTTGAATAAATGCATATACGAATTTCTTATATACTATGTCTAGATGAGTAGTAGAAGGAATGCGAGTATTATCCAAGAGAGAAATGATCTTAAATCTACAATATAAATTAACTAGGAAGAAATCGTGAATGGATATACCCGTGATGAGATAATCCTAGGAAAATTAAAGAGGTGATGAGATGAAGAGCGAAGAGTGTTCGAATGAGACGGAGATGGGTTCACCAAATGATTTAACAAATATTGAATTTTTGAAATCCTAATTACAGAGTCATATATGATAAATAAATGCTAAGGAACAGAATCGACACAAGTAATAAGCTATAGAAATATGAAACCCTAGGTGCAGGAGAGATAGTATAAGAATTATTTGATTTCATAATTAATCTCAAGTATTCTAGAATGAAAGATTGATTAACATGAGGAGAAGATTGTCGCAATCAAACATAGAAAATCCTCGAACCATTGGATGAGCCTAGACTAAGGCGTTTGGACTGGGGTGAGTACGCCTAGCACCGAGAGACCTCTTCTTGGCACTTGTGACCATGCAAGAGCTAAGAATATTATTTTTCTTGTATCACAATGTGGTCGCTTAACCTTCATTTTTATTCACTTGTATGTCACCTTTGTATGATCACATAATTTTCAGGTAAACTCAGTAAAACAAATTATATCCTGCAAAACCCCAAAACACATCAAATCCTAAAAATAAATATGTAAATGGGGATTCAAACTAACCCTGGTGGTCACCGACAAAGTGAGCTTACAACCAAGTGTTGCACTACATCTCAAACTTCGTGTAGTTATTATGGGTGTATGTGGAAATCGTTCCTAAGAAGCTCTTGTGCAATATGCACTTGATAATGGGTGATAGCTAGTTGTAGCAATGCAAATAGATGTGTGGATGGAAAAATGAACTTCCCCTCCTATGCATGTATGCATAAAGGGCATGTTTAGAATTCAAGCACCGAGAGGGGGTGAATCGGTGCCACTTAAAACTTACAAATTTTAACTTAGTAATCAAGATAACAACCAGAAAATTCATAAACCACTTAGGTGATGCTATGAAAAAGAGAAAAACAAATCAACACGTGGAGACACCATATTTTAGGTGGGAAACCCAGTAAGGGAAAAAACCCTTAGGAATCAAGAAATATTGTGAACAATTATTCTCACAACAATTACAAGTTCATGGATCACCTACTCCATTTAAAGCACCCATTTTAACTATTCAAGCACCTATTGGATTCAATTTTCAAGCACCTACTTGCAATGAAAGTACAAAATTTTATTTTATGAGCTATAACTCAAAATTTTCACCAATTCATGTTGATCATCTTCTTCATATTGCTTTCATCAATTCATATGATCTTTGTTTTAGCACTTGTTTATCCTCTATTTTCTTATTTAGTACATTCTCTATCTTCTATGTTGCAACGACTTATTTCATAGCACTTTTAACAACTAAAAACAACACATTGATTTTCCTTTTATCAACTATATCAAAACATTTGACTCTTCACCTTTCATATTTTTGATATCTCATATAGATCTTCTTCTATGTACATAAGTGATGTTTTGTCTTCCAAACTATCTTTATTTTGTCATCTTGTAATTCTAATAATGTCACTCCTAACTCTTGGTCTACAACTTATTGAAATTTAATAAGGAATCATTTTTTAACCTCGACATTAGGATGTAACTCTTTATATTCCATATAGACCTTAAAATGGACTTGTAAGCGACATCTTGACTCTTCATTCTCTTAAAGTTTTATGTCCTCCGAGAAAACTCTTTTCCTCTAGCACTTTGAAATCTTCTCGTACGAGACATTACATAGTCATTTTAGGTTACATATCACTCAAAGACAATCTTTGAATCAATTTTAGTTATTCTACTTCACAAATTTTCATGTCCCTCATTCTCATAAGATAATATATTTCAAAAAATCAATAGTTCTATGCATTAGATAGAACTTCAATAACATCCTTCACTTTGAAAGTAGATAAGTCTCTACATTCTTCTCTCAACCTTGCAACTTCACCATTTATCTATCATTTTCCATTTTGTAGTATATGCTTGTAAAGGTAGTTTATTACTGTTGTTATCATGAGAAGTGCACGTGCATGTGCTTTCAATTTTGGCATATGAGGGATATTGGAAGATCAAATGAAATCAACATCTTGTTTGAACTTGGAAAATAAATGGAGGAGATCCAAACACATTTGTTGCATGTTTTAACTTTATTTTCACAAAGTATTCACTATCTCAATTAACTGATCACATATTCTTTCACCAAGGTAGATACTTTTTGTTTCTTCATAGTGGGAATGATCTCAAACAAAACATATCTAGATCAGATAGCTATAGAATAAATCCATGTGTATGGTATAGACTGAAAAATCACAGTCAATGAAGCAAAAACAATTGATCACATTTTCTAACTAAGGAATATTCCAACCTTCACTCTCTCAAGGCATGAAAGCACTCATTTCAAACCACATGAATAGTCACTATGCTCATCTCTTCAATATTTTTGTACCATTTTAGAACCCTTCATGACTGATATGAATATGCACATGTAGGTTTTAGTAGAGAAAACCCTATGTCGTAGAAAAAGTACTTATAGATCCTTGTAAATTAATTTGTTTCATTAAAAAAATGATAATACCTCATTGAAGGAGTTATTCAACATTTCATAGCATCCATTTACCTATTACAATAGTATATACCTCAAAACTTTAAGTTATAACATCAATCTTTTTAGATGGCACAACTAACTCGCTTTCGGTGCTTGACAACACCTAGTTATACGATAAAAATCATATTTTGGTACCAAGGAAACATCCTCTATAAGTATTCAATGGTATTACACTTACTAGCACTGAATTTTCATCATTTGAGTGCAAGGAAACCATGAAAACAGTCTCCATATCTTCTTAGGAACAGTTAATCATTTAATATATATATAACATAGTTACAAGAAATGTGACAATAAAAATCCATGTGGCACTTTAGCAAGAAAAATGAAGGCTTCAAAAATGCATTTTGGAACTATGTTGGACTAACCAATCCATCTACTACTTCATGTAATTATTTGAACATTTGAACTTCATACACACACCATGATTATACACTCTTCCAACGATAAAGAGGTGAATTTCATCTAGACCTTACAAAACCTCCACACATCTGGTTCAAATAAGTCTATTTCCTTTTGGTAAATGTCATGATATCTCTTAGGAGCTACAAATTTTACCATGAAGTTTCCAAACACTATATTTTACTTACATCTCAGTCTAAACTATCCTATTTGTACTTGTATAGTCATACTTACAAATGCATACATGGGTTTCATGACCCTTGTAGGTCCTCAACATGTACAAGTCACAAAATATCTTGACTCGACATATTTTATGACCATACTATCAAAAGTTATCCTATCGCTCAAATCATGCCCGAGAAATTCTGAAAGCGCCTTAGAAAAATGAATAGAACTATTCAATTTCACCACCTTTTGAATCCAAATCTTTTACACTTGATTTTTATCCCAATTCCCTACAAAAAGTCTTCTATGACTTATTTGAAGAATCCCTTATAATTTAGCACACTTGCTGCTTCTAAAATTTTTCACATCTTTGTTAGGACTCATTCCTCTACCATCTCTCATGATTGGTTTTCCATCATGCCCTCTGAATTTTCTTGACCCATCTCATTTGCTTATGTGTACTTGGCTTGTATTCACTTACACTATGTCTCTTTCAAGCACCAAGAAACCCGATTTCTAACTTTTGGGCCTTCAAGTGCCTTAAACACTGCTTCTCCATTCTATACAATCCTAGATCAACCACATTATACCCGCAAAGACATTGTACACTATGGCCAACTAGACACAGACCTTTTCATTGGACCTATTTAGGCTTATTTGCACTTTTAATATAGAAGGATGAATTAAAGAGCACTAAAAATAATCCTCATACTTTTGAAGTACTTTTATGTACCCTTTTGACACATTTTTCACTCATATCAAACATTACATGCTTACTTTAAGACACACCTAATCAATCCATTTTCACACCTTGAGACACACCTAAACTTACATGTGTTTCAGACCTTAGACATACATTTAGACTAATATAGACACTCAACATTTCAGTGTGAGCACATAACATTGGACTGATATAGACACATAACATCTCTATGAACACATAACACCATATACTATGATGATTTCATGTTGACCATACACCTTGACCTTAATGAGACAATACAGTACAAACATACACATGACTACAAGATAGGTCATATGACAAAACTCATACTTTCTCAAGCTCGAGCCCATACTCAAGTTGTCTTGTTTGACATCAATGATATTAAATCTACAAACTAGTTTAGCTAGCAAGAAATCATGAATGGAGATACCCATGATGAAAAAATCTTAGGAAAATGAAAGAGGTGATGAGAGGAAGAGCAAAGAGTGTTCGAATGAGACGGGTTCACCAAATGATTTAACAAATATTTAATTTTTGAAATCCCGATTGCAGTGTCACATATGATAAATGAACTCTAAGGAACTAAATTGACACAAGTAATAAGCTAAAGAAATATGAAACCATAGGTATAAGAGAGAGATTAGAATACTTATTTGATTTCATCATTGATCCCAAATTATATTGGGTGGAAGACTAATTAATAGGAGCGGATCATCGCAATCAAACACAAAAAATCTTGGAAGCTATTTGGATGAGCCTAGAATAGGGCACCTGGAATGGGGTGAGGGTGCCTAGGTGTTAGAGACCTCTTTTGGGTGTTTATGACCACGCAAGAGCTAAGAATCGGTTTTCTTATATCACGAGGTGGTTGCTAAACTTCATTTTTAGTCACGTGTATATCGTTGGATGATCAAAAAATTCACCTATAACCTGCAAAACAAATGATATCTTTCAAAACCCCAAAACACATCAAATCCTAAATAATAAATATGTAAATGGGGATTCAGACTAACCACAGACGGTCACTGACATAGTGAGCTAATAACCAAGCATTATACTACATCTCGGACTCCACATAGTTATGCGTGTATGTAGAAATCATGCCCTGGGAAGCTCTTGTATAAGATGTACTTGATAGCGGGTGATAGCTAGATGTACTAATGTAAATAGATGTGTGGATGGAAAAATGGACCTCCCATCCTATGCGTGCATGCATAAAATGCAGTCCCTTGTCCCTTGAGTTAGTGCTATATGGATGTCTTGATGCTCTTAGGATTCCTTTGAGTGTAACCTTATGTGGTGATTGTAGACAAAAAATCACACACTTGGGTATATCTCTAGGTCCAAATCACATACTACTATTCATATGATTCCTAAGTGAGAAAAATAGTAATAGACATCTATATTTTGCCTCTTTTCTTTTTATCTTTCTTGTTTCCTCTTTGGTCTTTCACACCCCACTTCCCAGTTTGATCGTCATTGCTTTATCTTTCTTGACTCTAGACACCATTTTCTAGCTAGGATGACAGCACCTAAGTTCCCTCGTCTCCTCTGGCGCCCTTGACATCTTTGTATCTTACTCACTTCTTTTGGGCCTCTTTTATATTTTGGGTATCCTGTTTTCTTATGGGTTGGTATTTTAGTTTTCAATTACAAAATTCAAACAAGGGAGTTATACAAATAAAAATCTATGTGACCATAATAAAGGACCAAGCTCTAATCATCTACTATCACCACATAAGATTGCATACAAAGGAATTCTAAGAGCATCAAAACGTCCATCTAACACTCACTCAAGGGACAAAGAACTACATTTTCTACATACATGCATAGGAGGGGAAGTTTATTTTACCATCCAAACATCTATCTACATTGTTACTTCTATACATTTACTTGATATCAAGTGCATCTTACACAATAGCTTCCTAGGGCATGATCTATATGCACACGCATAAGAACTACATGGATTTTGAAATGTAGTGCTACAGTCGATCATAAGTTCACTTTTTCAGGTGACCATTGGAGTCAGTATGACTCCCCATTTGTATCTTTCTTTTTTAGAATTTAATTTTTTGGGGGTTTTGTTAGAGTAGGTATTTACCTTAGCTCATGTTCACCTAGGTAATTTATTTACCTTTATTGTTTTTATCCTCACCCACTTATGTGTGTGGATATTTCTTTTTATTTATTTATATATTAGGAGATATTATCTAGTTGTTAGGTATAGTTCTTTCCTTGATCTATGGTATTGACTAGTTCTTTCCTAGATCTATGGTATTGACTAGATCCTTGATGTCTAGTTCTCTCATAAATCTATGGACTTGAGTAGTTCTTTAATGACTAGTTTTTTCTATGACTTATGGCTTGATCTACGAACTTGGTGATTCTTAGATTGTTATTCCTTGCCTATATAAGTAAATCCCATTCTCATTGTATTTCATTAAGTTCCATAATAATATATGATATTGCTGCTCATTTATTTGCAAAGGTTTTATGTAAATTTATTACGGTGAATTACTTTCATCTTATTGATCATGGTGTTTGATTACCATCTCGTGTTCTTAGCTTGGTACGATTTAGTTATCATTATTTTTATGGTATCAAAGCCACATGACTTAAGCGTCACACCAAAAGCTCAAAACTAAGGGTGGAGAGGGATCTCATCTTGTTAAACAGCTGCCACGCAAACACTCTCTCACACGATGGAGCCAGGAATACACCCAATCAGGCCAAAAAAATTAGGAGGCAGTGACACCGGGAATTTCCTTGGAGGTCACCCATCGTAGCACTACTATGGGGCTGGCACGCTTAACTATCTGGTATCAGAGCTGCACGACTTGTCATCACACAAAAAGCTCGAACTAATGGTGGAGAGGGATCTCATCGTGTTAAACAGTTGTTATGTTAACACTCTCTGCATGATGGAGCTGGGTATACACCCAATCAGGCCCAACAACATTAGGAGGTAGTGACACCGAGAATTTCCGGGAGGTCACCCATCCTAGCACTACTCTAGGGATGGCGCGCTTAACTGCCTGGCTCTGATACCAAATGATTTTCCATCACACCAAAAGCTCGAACTGATGGTGGAGAGGGATCTCATCGTATTAAACAATTGTTACACCAAAAGCTCGATACCATGAAAGGAATGATAAGAAGATTGTCCAAGCCGTGATCTCAAATGATAATAGCTAATTTAGGTAGTAGTTCTTTACCACATCGATAAATCGGTGGTATTTCTTCACCTGTGATTTAGGTAGTAGTTGCACTTCCCTCCTCCTATATGTACATCTTTCTAATTGAATAATTCAAGTCATTGTATTATAATATATTGAGCATTATGGATTATGATGGATTTCCATATATGGTACTTTAGCTCTTGTTTTGCAAATCTAATGTGGTGTGCTATTATCATCGAGATCATGGATTGGAACAATCTTCTTATCATTCCTTTCATGGTATCTCAATTCTGAGATATTTAAAGGAGTTGAGCTTTCATGGTATCAGAGTGATAGATGATGTAGACATCCATATGTAAGTTTTTCTTTGCAAACAAGGGTTTATTATTTTCATGTATTTGGAATTTGTTAGTAATTTTCTGCAACATGTATTTTTATGCAAAATAGAGTGTGGCATTGGATTTGGAAGGTGTCAAAACCCTAGAATTGGATAAACTTGACCATGTTTTGAGACAGTCAAATCTGGATGTAGATCTATACCCTATGGGTGCATTCTTTTATCCATTGGATATAAGCGTGTACCTTTACGGATGCATTCTTTTACCCTCTGGGTATTTCAGTTTTAGATGCAGTCTTTTATCCACTAGACGTAGATTTGTACCCTCTAGGTGCATTCTTTTATCCATTGGATATAAGCATGTACCTTTCAGATGCAATCTTTTACCCTCTGGATATTTTGGTTTTGGATGCAGTCTTTTATCCCGTTGGACGCAAATCTTTACCCTCTAGGTGCATTCTTTTATCCATTAGATATAAGTGTGTACCTTTCGGATGTATTCTTTTACCCTCTAGATATTTTGGTTTTGGATGTAGTCTTTTATCCACTGGACGTAGATCTGTACCCTCTGGGTGCATTCTTTTATCCATTGGATATAAGCATGTACCTTCTAGATGCATTCTTTTACCCTTTGGATATTTTTGTTTTGGATGCAGTCTTTTATCCACTAGACACATATCGGTACCCTCTGGGTGCATTATTTTATCCATTGGATATTGGCGTGTACCCTCTGGACATTTTAGGTTTGGGGTATAAGCTTTTATCCTTTGTTCGCAAGCATGTATCATGTGGATGCACTCTTTTACCCTTTGGACATTTGGGTGTCACGTGTACCTTTTAAAAAGATCAACATTAAAATATTATTTTAATAACAAAACCTTCTAGAGCTCATAACTTTTGATCTGTAGCTCGGATTAAGGTGATTTTTTTGAAGTTATGTATTTTTTTGAGATCTACGCATTGGAGACATTTTAAAACACATATTTCAAATATAAAAGGTATTATTACTCATTGTAATATTTACATGCACTCAATTATAAAGTGCCAAATTTGGGAGGGTGTTGTGATCACTTATGGATGTAATTTCGGTTGATCCGACGTCCTAAACTTTTGGGTGTTACATTATTGTATCTACGAGTGTATAAATTTATATCTCTCTTGTTTGTTGAGATATTTTGGATCTATATTTTTGAAACTTTTTTGGCATGTTGACAGTCTCTCTTGTGGGGGAGTTATTATGGGGAGGCCCAGTTTTAGTTTTTCATTGTTTGAGTAGTTGATTTTGGAAACTCATACAGATCTGTGGTATCACTCTACTAATTCAGCAGTATGGAAGGGTGTGGTGTTGATACTGATTCTTCAATTTTTGTGTCCTTGCCTTGTTACCTTGGCTTTTCTTGGATCGTGGCACTCTTATTTATTTGGATCTCATGTCCTTGCCTTGTTGCCTTGGTTGTTCTTGGATCATGGCACACCTATTTATAGTAGTTGATCAAATTATGTTTGGTGTTATTTTACATTTTGACATCACTCCATTGACAATATCCTTACATGGAGCTATTCTGGTGAAGCCCAGTGTCAGTTTTTTTTTAGTTATATGATCGAGTAGTGGATTTAGACCATAGTGTGCACCACACTTCTTCAACATTGTATGAGTTTTTGGAGTCGAGCTTCTGAGGATATCTTGCAGCAGAATTTTTCTCTCTACTTTGTTATTATTGGTTTTGGGTACCTGCGGTGTCCATTTTTCCCAGATGTTGTACATGGGTACCTCATCAGGCCTTGTTGCCGGGACCCACCTTCTTTTTTCACCCACCTAAGTTATGCTTACGGGAGGGTGTTAGTGTAGGTTATTATTTATCCTTTTATTTATTTATTAGGATAATTTTTACACTTGTGTTAGCCCTACACTTGTTGGGTTAGCTTGCTTAGGTGTACTAGTTGTGTGGAGTTATCTTACTAGTTGTGTTGAGTTAGCTTCTCAGTTATGTGGAGTTAGCTTACTAGTCTTATGGAGTTAACTTAACTACCAGTATCTGTTAGTGGTAGTTCTTCACCACTGATTTAGGTAGTAGTCACACTTCCCTACTCCTATATGTACATTTTTTTATTCTCGAGGTAATGGTCAATCTGAAGCTACTAATGAAACAATCATTAAAGTTATGCATAAGACTATTGGCGATGATGGTGAGGATTAACATAAACAACTATTGTATGCCCTTTGGGCTTATAATATGAGCATATGTACACCCACTAATTCCACCCCCTTTCAAATGTATATGGTACGAGAGGCATTTGTTCCTTTGGATCTTGAAATCCCATCATTACATGTTTCACTCAAAAATATTCTCAAAGACAATGAATATATGAGAAATGACTACATGAGCTATAAATGTTTGATTCTCGCAGCGTATATACTTTAGAACACCTTTTTCCTACGGGAATGTATCAAATGTTCTTGCAACAACAAGGTACGTATGTGAGAGTTTAATATTGGTGACTCGGTGCTTAAAAAGAATCGGAAGAATGCTAATGTAGAACCTTCCACTGAAAGAAAAATTAAACTTAATTGGGTTGGTCCATATGTTTTTACATAAAAACTTGGCAATGGTGATTATCACCTCACAACCCTTATGCACAAACCCATCAATAATAAAATGAACATTATTCACCTTTAGAAATATTACGCATAGGTACATTAATTTTTTTCACACATAGGGGGCATCCAATTCTCATTTGTTACTCAATGATACACTCTTTTCCTAGGTTCAAACATGAATTTTGATGGCACACTTACCTACATTAACCTAAATTTTCACACATACACACTGGGGGTAACCTTGCTTCCCTTCCCTAGTCATAGGATCTCATATTATTTTTTTAGATAAGGTAAAAAATATTTGGTTTTGAAGGTACCAAAAACTCTAAAAAAACAAAAGTGGGAAAAGAATAACCCAAAAAAGAAAAACACAGGGGTCCAAGTCAAACCAAATTGACCAAGAGGACACCCTAGAGAGACGTATGACCCATGCCAAGTCTACATAACAATTTTTTTACAAAATAAATTATAAAAAACAAAATTTTCAAGATGTAACCAGCAAGACCTCCAGAAAAAAGTGCAACCAAAGTGTCACAATTAGTTTGCTTTGCTAGAGGAATCCCTAATTCTAGTCCTAGCGCTAGGTATGATGTCTTTAGATCCTCTTTGATCATATTTAGAGGAAATGATAACATTTTTAGAAGAAAATGTGGGTGGAACATTATCTTTTACTTTGAGTGTGTTCTTCATCCTCGAAATATTGATCTCAAATCACATCTTTTTCTTGCCAACAACAGGTTCATTCTTGGTAATTTGGTCATGGAGAATGGAGATTCTCTACTCCTGCATAACCATTTTAGTGTTGAGCCCACCAATTCTCTTGTTCTGCACCTTGATTTTTCTTTAGAACTCCATAATTTCTTGGACAAGGTTCTTATTGATATGGAGAATCATATCAGCAATGGTTTCCATCTTCAAAACCCTAGCTTCCCAGTCCACCATACTCCTATCCCTATCCTTGTTGGAAGTGCTCACCCCTAAATCATTATCACCCTTTTTAGGTTATAAATAATGTTTACAACCATACCATCACATTTATTCTAAGGCCCACCCTTTTTTATGCGAGGTCATTCATTGTGAGGGTTTTGTCATCCAAATCCACAACCATTTGGGTAGGGGGTTGGGTTAGAACCATAGGCTTCCCTTTCTGGTATAGTAACAAAATCAAACCATGGTACAACAGGGTGTCCACTCTCTCATTTTGAAAATTGATGATGGAAGTAGTAAGGGATCTTAGAAGGAAGAAGGGGAAGCTCATAGCTTGATTCCTACGCAGATAATTAAGGATGGAAATATGGTAGGAGAAAATATTTTTGAATTTACCTTCTAGAGTCAGGTATTTCATAACAACCATACACACATTTGTCTAATTCTCAGGGAGATAGATTCTAGTTATACCATCATCAAACATGAGAATTATTTCATCCGGCCCAAATAAGGTTGTAATTTCATTCCTCCACCTATTTTTTTCCTTGAAAATTTTTAGGCCTTCCAAGAAAGTAAGCGTGGCCTCAGTTATAGTTTCTTTAGTAAAAATATCTCCATTCCCCTCATATTGACACAACCTCCCTCTCATGCATTACTAAATTCAAGAGCTAATTGGGGATCATCACCTTTGATACTTTTAATGTAGTTGGAAAAACCACCTCTTCTCGAAAGCGCCATAGAGTCGCGTCCCACTTGATGTGCAAATAAGTGGTCAGCTCGGTGTAAACCCTGTCACTACCCATGTTTAACCAAAATATTGGCATATCCTTGAGAAAAGTGACAAAAAAAGTGTAAACATAAAACAATGAGACTAAGAAAAAGTTGAGGTGATTAATTCCCTGTCCCAAAACATTATTATCCTTCCCAAAAATATATGTACATAACCCATAAGGCTATCATGCAAAATATCCAAGATTCTTATCATCATTAACAAGGGTTCTTATATTATTCCACGAGATTTTCCCACCCTTCCAAATCATCTTTTTTGGTATGTCATTTTCATGATTAGCCAAGCCATTGATGGGCTTATTAATGTCCCTATACACAAGATTAATTTCAACCTTCTCAAATCAGGCTAAAAAGAGCCTAGCTTCTATAATTATATTGTTGGGTTTCCATCCAATTCAACCTTGTTGCTTTAAGGAATTGATCACACATTGAGAATCTCCCTCTGTAATCAAAAACTTGACATTCATGGACACACACAATTCAATGCCCCATAGCATGGCCATAGGTTATGTAAATTTATTTGATTGGTTACTTAAGGCAAGCATAGGATTGTATGCACAAACCTAAATGGTCACGTATTAATCCACCTCCCCATGACAATCCCTCCATAGTTTTAGCTGATCCATCAAAATTTAATTTGAGGCAGCCCTTTGGTTGGAATTTCCATTTAACATTTTTTTATTCACACCTTTATATTTTCCATTAGACCAATTTGTGGGACTAAGATTCAAATTACTCAAAATATTAATTTCTAAAGTCATACAAGGATTAGAAGATTTGTTTTGTAATAATCTATAAATTTTCTTTTAGATTCTAGGAAATATTACCAACCTTTTTACTATTGGAACATTGGTTTTGAAATATTTGATTGTTTCTTTCCCCGATGCCCTAGAGGATATGGGGAAGAGCACATTTCCAGACTTCTTTGGTAATTTCATGATGGAAATTGAAATACCATTGATCCATGAGATGAGATACATCCCTAGGGAGAACCAACTGCACATTAAAAATATCAAGAATGGCTAAAAAGCACGGAAAGTAAAAATACACTCCAGGAAAAGGTGATTGATCATTTCTTCTATATGTTTACACAAGCTAGATATTTTAATGAGTATCATACCTTTCTTTCTAAATTTTTCCCCTTTATCAATATTTTCTTGGACCACTTCCAAATAGAAAAATAATACAAAAACATTCGGATATTTAAAAAATAAAAAAATGTTAACTTAGATATTGGTTGGATGTATCTTTTCTTACTCATACTATTTCACATTTCCTTTTTCTTAGCATGTTATCTCTATTCATAGTATGTTTTATCCTTTTAAATACACACCACATTCACATCCATACCATGTGCTTGTGGTAAAACATACATCGAGGGAAACATGAAGGTCACTGAAAATAAGACTACATGAACATTGTAAAGACTTAGAGTATACCCGGGTTGGAAAATCAGATTTGGCGGAACACGAAGACATCACAAAACACACCATTTGCATCGACAACGCAAAATTAATAGCAATAGAATCACACTATGCAAATAGGAAATTACGTGAAGCCATCGAGATTGAAAAACATATGAACAACCTAAATCGTGACGACGGGTGGAAACTAAGTCAATCATGGAAACCCCTGTTGCATAAGTTGACATTCCCTCCCCCTTCAAAAAGCATTTGTTGAATTATTTTTTCAGTCCTTTCTTTCCGTTTCCCATTTCTCAATGTCATCTTTTATTTTACCTTATGCGTCCACGCTAATTGTGTGGTTGAATTTATCTTCCCCCTCTTCCTCATAATTTTTCATTTATTTCACTTATTTTTGTGGGTTTTCCCCTTCTCATTTTTTTTTCCATTTTTGAATTTATTTTATTTATTTTTATTTTACTTTATCTTATTACCTTCATTACCCTTTTTCTTGTTATTTTACTTTCACATCTTTTCGGGAACAACATGTCTCTTGGAAAATTGATTATTTATAATAGTTCATTTTCCATCTCTGCTCTCAAACAAAATCTTCACCACGATGATGGTTCTAGTACTAGAATTGGAACATCGTTATTAATCCTCCCTACATAATGTATCCATAAAATTCCATTTCACCTCGACCTATAATATGAATCTTAAACCTTTGATAAATCTAGGTTATTACATGATGCATGATTCTTAACACCATTATCTACCAATCTCACCAAGGTTACTAGGGAATGTACTTTCCCTACCTATCCACATTCATGTATTATTATTGCAATATTTACTACTTTTAGTGTTATTATCATTTAGTTATATACATTTTGACATACTATTTATTATCCTAACATGTTAGTGAGTGCTTCATATGTAGAATTTTTCTTGTAGGATTTCTTCCAACCATGGTTATCTATTTTTATTATGTCTTGTATTTATGATTGTGACATGTTTTCCATTATTTGTGGGTTATGCCCTATGATTGCTTATTTGTTTGAATGGTCTTGAAGGCCTTGAGTGTCTTGTGACATCTTGAGTGGTGTCCCTTGTTTTCCACTAGCTACTATGTTGTCATATTGTTGTGTTATTACATGTTTGACTTGTTTCTATTACATCATACCATGTTTGTTTATCACTAACACTTTTTGTTAGTTTTCTTTCTCTTTTTTACATGTGTCATGATTGTTACCATGGAGATTTTCCCTTCCCTTGTAAGAATCCTTCTTCATATGTGCACATTAGATTCAAACCTATCATTTGGGTTGTGTTTGCATTTGATCCATCTCATGCACCCCAAACGAGGGGGAAACTATTAGGTGATTATTTCACCCTCTTAGTAGTTTAGAAGCCAATAAAAAAGTGGTACAAAACAAAATTGGACAAAAGGACTTAGTCGAATCATATATGTGCTAGTGTCAAACCTAGGAGTTTTTATCCTAGGGAAAAAATAGGTACTTGATAGTTGCAATAGTTCCCAATGACAAGTTTTAACAAAATGTGGCAACAAATATCTAGATTCAACTCACTATTTAGAACAAAGGAGCAAAATCAATGGCATGTTTCATAATTTGAGTAAGGTAATTAATTACTCTTCTTTCCCCAGATCACATTTTTCATACTTGTATCTAATAAGGATTAGCACCTAAGGAATATACAAGGACGGTGATATGCCTAGAACAATATGTCATTCATGGCCGAGTTAGTATTAGGTTGGTGACCATATGCATTGGCACTTATCTATGGGGAATTTTCATGGACATATAAAAATCTTACCACTCTCCTAACACTCTTAATATATTGGTAGGACCCCTAAATCCTCAAAGTATTCATACTTCATTGGGAATTGATCACTCATGACCCATCCAACCATATCCTAACGAGGTGTTCTCTAAGGAAACAAATACACATGAACATTCTATCATTTCTCTCTCGTCATTCAAGTGTAATATATCCTTGATTCACTTATTTTTATTACACGTTTATATTCTAATTTCTCTGAGTTAAAGTTAAATTACATGTACCATGAGCATTGAATACACTTTTCCCTTTTTGCAGGTCCATCCTTATCCCAAAAGAAGGAAACACAAATGGAACTCGAGCATAAAATGCCAAAAAAAAGGTGATGTTTGGTTACAATTGTGGGTATCATTTTCATTATGTGCACAAGTCACCCCTAAGATCCTAATCCCATCTTAGGCTCCACAATACACATCCTACAATATCCATTCGAATGTTTTTCAGCTACTACCTTATTTGGATCTCCACAAGGTACACTCTTCCTATCTACTTTATGCTACCGAATATTCATTCACTAGAATAAATTGGGGGAAAATGAAGACACAAAATTATACACTTATTACTATTACATCAAGCCTCGATATGTTCTTATGTATGTATGATTCCTAAGAGATATTATTAAACACTAGTGACACCTCTCCTACTCCTATTGATTTTGATTGATTTTGATTGTGAAATTGTATTATACTTTATAGATTTATACTTTGCATTTGTGTCATAAGGATCCATGTCTATAATTGTGTTTTAACTTATGTTTATTGTCTTGGGGATAGTAATGCTCAATAAGGACACTAGTACCTAAGCACTAGCATTCCATCCTAATTCTTTTGTCTAATTTTTCTTATATTTCAAATTATAACTTAGATCCTAATTTTAAGTCCTTTCTAATTCTTATATCATGTTTTGGGTCATCATTTGGTCTCACTAAGTGTTGAAATTCAAAAAAGGATTAATGTATATACGCAACCTATTATTATTCCGAGGATCACCTAGGTCACTATTTTATATCTACTACTTGGAAAAAGGAACACTTGAGGACTACGTTTGGGCCAAATTATTCACTGCATAGGAAGGGAAAATCCTAAATTCCATCACACACATTATCTTGGGGAGAAGTAATTTTATCCCTCTATCTTGGTGTAACTTGCACAATTACAACCTAGCTTCAAGGGATATGATTCTATCACACACACACACATACCATAACTACATTGGTTCGAAAGGAAGTGCGATGCTCGGTGCAAAATCACATTGGGGTGACCACCGAGGTTTGTCTAACTCAAGCACATGCATCATTAATTCATTCTAATGTGTACTTGAAAAGTTTACAAGTAACTAGGGTTTAATTTATAGGGGCAGGTGTGACAAGATAACCCTAAGGAAAATTAGATGTGACAGAGAGGAAATGTTGGAAATTCTAGGCACTGAGAGGGGGTGAATAAGTGCTTATACAAAATTTTACAGACAATTCAATTTCCTTAACTTTGTTATGATGAAACCATAAAATCATTCACAAGTAATCAACATGAAAACAAACATAGAGAGAAAATATTTAATGTGGGAAACCCTTCAAGGGAGAAAAACCCACTTTGAAAAAAGAACTAGAACTAGCTTGGACAAAAATGTCATGTAAATGTTATAATGATTTCATTGTTGAGAATCCACTCAACTTGGAGCATCAACTCAATACTTTAGTCAAGATGCCACTTGACCTTTAGCAAGCTTCAACTTGCATGGAAGCTTCAACTCCCAACACTTCAACCAAGATTCAACTTGATCTTTTGTAAGCTTCCACTTACAAGGAAGCATCAACTCCCTATGTGCTAAGCATCCACTTAGACTTCTTCACAATGTTTTGATCACTTTTCTTGTGTTGTCTCTCATAAAAAATTATGATCACTTAGTCTCAACTTCTTCTCTTCTCTTCCTAATTCACCTCTCTTCTAATCACCTAATCAAAAGTAAGGAAGTGTCATACAAATTTTCTTCCACATACAAGATCTTGTCATGTTCTACACCTTGAATCACACTAACAAGAACCTACTTTTCATATGTTCAATTTGCTACAATATTTCAGTGATGAAGAAATTTCTTACTCACCTTGATTCTCCTATGTTATATGTTCTTAACCTACTTAAAAGCATGGTCATCAAAAATTCATTTGTGTTTCACTATCAACCCTATCTTCCTTAGTAACTCTCCATTGCTCATTGCGTCCTTATTACACAAAGATGAGTTTATAATATCATGTTATAAACTCACAATTTTCTCTTGCACTTCAACTTCAACATGACTCTTCACATAATTTCCTTTACAACTCATACAACGACATGGTTTGTCCTTACACAAAAACTACCTATAAATGTCATCATTGCATCTAACAAGGTTCATTTACAACCTCATCACATGCAGTATATTTCAACATTCTCTTATGCAAAATGATGATAAAAGGAGATTTCCAAACTCTCTTGCATTATACCTCTAACTAATAACATTCCTTTCGAGGCCTCTACTCATTGTTTTTGTAACTGAAAAATAGATTTATCTTTTAGAAAAGTGAGTTGAGCTTTGTCTTCTAACAAATTGAAATATGTGCCAAGTGTATTCATCAACTTTGGACGTTTCAAAGACTTATAGTATGATCTATGACCTCTTCATATCCCTCAATATTCACCATTTAGACTTCAAGTCTCATAAAAGCACGCATAAGATCATTAGGAGAAAGCACTAGAGAACATAGTTTTAAACTTGAAAGAAATGAGAGCATGTCAAAAAAACATGTCATTCTTTCATAAGCCTTAATCCTACAAGATGTTTGCATCAACAACAAGATCTTGGAGATATTGAAAAACATAGAATAGAGAATTTTGCACATCTCTTCTTCACATCCTTAAACACACATAGTCATGGAAGATTTTGAATAGCCACAAATAATGAGTCTTCAAGAACTTATCAAAGCTTGAAAATGATGTTTTTGGTATGAGGAAAACCTTCAAATGACAAGAGGGGAAATATATTCTCATTCACTTGATGGAGTATGCATTTGAGAAAGGTTTTCACGTATTTCCATGTACAAAAATTATCTTCAAGGGTTGAGCCCAAAAATGCACTTTATCAGTTGATCACGACTCTAAAAGTGCATTTCAAGAAGGTTATGAATATTTTACAACTCACAAGAGCAAGAGATTGCTTCATTTCATGGAAACTAGGTCAACCTTGCATGATCTCCAAGCCACACTCAGATTGGTTTTGAGCTTCAAGACCTAGTTTTGTTTTCACTTTGAATCTAACCACTTAAAGTACATAACATTTTCATGATCAATATTTTCATAGACAACTCAAGGATAACCTCTTCTTCATTAAACACCATTCTTTTTATAAGAGTTATGAATAAATAAAAATCTTTTAAGGATGTATTGCATACCCACATGAATGTCTCAAGAAACTAATTTGGACCATTTGTATTGCAACATAAAACACTTCCTTTCTTCAATACATCATCTTGAGTAGGTTTTATAGGACCCATACCATCCATATATGCTAATCTAGTACTCAAGTACATGTTAGTTTAATAGGTTTCACATTTACTTCATAAGACTAGTTTTAGGCTTGATTAGCCCTTAGTGGTAGATGGGAGAGTTTGAAAAGAATCACACTAATTGTGAATAAAACTTGCCTGAAATATTTTGTGATAATGAATTACACTCTCCAAGAAAACTTCCACAACCATTATTTCATCTTGGAACCATCTTGACAAGTTAGAGTACACAAAACCTTGAAAAATAGAGATAAACTTATACGTAAATACAGTCATGTTTGAAGACCAAAAATACCACCATGTTGGACTAGAAGGTATTATCTACAACTATAAGAGGTTTTCATAGCTTACATGTGTTTTTTTATTCCTTCAAAAATCATTTTTCCTTTATCATTTTGTAAAATAAGGGTTTGGACAGTGTTAGAAAAATGAAGAGAAATTTTTGTTCTTCCACCTTTTGATGTTAGATTTTTTACAAAAGTTGTCTTTGAATTCTCTTAAAAAAACCTCTTACAATTTATCTGAAGAAGGATTTTTAAAAAAATTAAATGCTAGAAGTCGGTCATTGTTTTAACATACCTTTATTATCTCGATTTTTGTAAAACTTCAATATCTTCAACAAAACTCATTATTTGGTACTCAAATTTGACCACACCTTCAAAAATAACTTATTCATCATATAAAATGGTTATTTAATCATACTTCACTCTACGAATCTCTACCTTGTCTCATTTGCACCAAGGTTTTACTTCTTGTCTTCAAAAGTAGTCCTAGAAAAGACCTCAAATTTTCCTCCAAGAGATGAAATATGAATTGTAGCTACACATGAATTCTCTATATAGTTTTCTTAGACTCATCACATGTTTTCATAGGATTTTCATAGCCTTCTTTGACTTCATACACCTCTCTAGGCTCTAGAACTAGGCCTAAATGGGCTAGTTTACAATGTAACTCATCATGTATGTCCTATTCTTCACCATGTATCCCCTTAACCATGTCCTATTATGTGTTTCATGCCTCTACCATGCTTTACCATCAGCCTCAAGCCTTCACTCCACCTTTCCAGGTCATTTTACTAACTAGGCCTAGGGATTAGGCTGCTAAACTGAGCTAGTCTCACCAATTCCACTCATGTACCTGTGTATCCATCATTCTAACCTTATTTCCTTGGCACATACCTGTTAAATTTTTATTTCATCATCTTGGCATGATCTCAGATCACCGTTTAGCCTTTGCTAGTAATTATCTCCTCAAGCAGTTGAGTATCAACCATGTATTCTCAAGCCTTGTCTTGTTCATTCTTGTCTGACTTATTCCAAGCTCTCCTTAAGCTCTCATGCATCCTACTTTATCATTAATATACCTTTTACATCAATGAAAATTCAACATCCACATACCAACAATATCCCCCTTTGTCATTGATGGAAAACTCCTTATTCTTCTCCCCCTTTTGCAATAATAACAAAATGCATGTTCTTGGTTCATGGTCTCCTCCTCCACCAGTTTTTTTAACCTCTATCTTGTTCAAAAGCATCAACTAAATTCATCACTTAATCTCTTCATATTTTCTTTTCTTCTTTAGCTTCTATTTTTGGCCTCCACCATTCATTGAAATTGTTATTGCTCCCCCTAAGAATATTCCTTCATGGCACTTACACATGCCAACAATATGAAATTAGAGTTAAAACAACTTTTTGGCTCATAAATAAACCTATCTTAGCTAAGAAAATTCAAGTCTAGGCATAATTCATCCATGTGTTCATTGTAGGCATATTTAGGACTGATTTTCCTAAAGTAACTTTTAATGCATTTGGATCAAACTTTTTCATGCTACAACACCTTATATATGGCATGAAGCACCTCATTATTTTCCCCCAGGTTTAGAATATTTGTCTCTATCTTCCTATGCTAAGAATAGATTTTCATACTTTTTCTTGTCATATAGGTGAGAAAACCTATCTATCTCTGCCATAAACTGATCTTTCAGTGTTTGTAGTCCTTATTTACATGGAATGATGACTCACTTGGTTACCCACTTGATCCTCTTTACCATATACCTACTATCAATAATCAGTTTTATCTTCTATCCTTTTATAACACCTTAGTCACATATTTGAGCATTTAAAACAACTCCCCCTACTTTTTGTAGCCTTATCGGACTTATAGGTTCACATTTCATACTGTGGACTACTTTTTTTTTTATTTCAACCACTATTAACCTCATTAGACTAAGATGTGCTCTGTCAACATGCTATTTAAGTGGCTATGTAATCATTACTATGATCATATTGGATCCCATTTACCATGGTGTCATTCTTGAGGCTAGTCATCATTATTATGAATCTTCATTCATCTTGTAGATGTCTGAGTCCTAATATAGTAATTCCTTTAAAAGACTTACTCATTACTTAAATTGCTTTCCTTTTCATTTTCCTTGGTAAACTTTCTATTGAAGCTTCCTTGATGTCTTAAATACTTGCTTGAGTATTGAAAATGAATTCCCCTACTCTATATATACATGGTGACCTATAGGTTACCCTTTTAGAATCTCCATAGACTGTAACCTTCCCATAATGCATGTAACTCTTGACTTTTATTCTCACTAAATTTTGAGCATACTAGCTTCTTCTTGACCTCATATTACCATGCATCCTTATGCAAAGAGTGTAACATAATTTTGGTACCCTTGTACTATTGTATTATCTCATAGATGAATTCGAGAACTTCATACCTTACATATGATGGGTCTACACGGACTTCCCAATTTGATAATTTGTGAATTACTTGGCATTAACCTCCTTGTACATGATATTGTTTATAACATCTCCATGATGGATGGGAGACCTTGTAAAGTACTTAGCATTCATCATCTGTCTAGTTTCTCATCTTCTTGAGGCATAAAGAAAGACATACTCTGTCATCTAAAGATCATGATTTTCTATCCTTTTTCTTCTACTATGTCTTCTCATTATACACCCATTGTTCACTCACATATCATCATGCACTAGATATCCTTGTGAACTTTACAAGGACCACCATACTCTATACCTTTACACTAATTTCCATATTTACTCTTGATTATATTGTGTAGACATAGAGGATACATTTTTATCCATCTTCTTTCTTTCAAATTCATTAGGTGTAGTCGATACTTTTGAAGTATATAAAACTCCTTAATTCACTAAAACAACTCCAATGATAATACAAGCAATGCATACTTATTTTTTATTTACCAGAATTTTTCATTCTTAGTCATAATTTAACTTGCTCTATACTTTATTGTTTTGGTTCTTGACAAGGATTGTCATGTGTTCTTTTCAATGGAGATATCTTGCAACATGGACTAATGAACATTTCATTTCACTTGAAACACCTTTTCCATTCTATTCCATTTCTCACAAATGGCGGGTGTCGTTATTCCCTTCATTTAATCAACTCATGGTTGATGTCATATTCAAACCAGGGGTGTGTCTGAAGCTATATGCAACAAGAAGAATCTTAGTGAACTAGTAATTGATTGTAGATATTTATTATTTTTATTTTTGGGGGTTTTAAAGTGTCTTTAATATTTCTGGCCAAAGCCTTATTAAAGCTAAACTATAAGAAACTTTCTGAAATAAACACACATTGCTGAAATAAATAAATCTTTGCAAAATTAAACACACTACTGGAAATAAATATACGTTGCAGAATTAAACACACTTCTTGAAATAAACACACATTGAAAAATTAAACACATTGCTTGGAAATAAACACACGTTTGAAAATGTTGTTAAAAATTCTTGCAAATAAATAAGAGTTTAATCTACAACACCTACAGGGACAATTACGTAATAAGATTTCAACTGAAGAACCAAAAGTACTTACAAAATTGCTAGATAATATATTTATACAAATTTCTTGAAGATATAAATACCAATAAAATAAAGGATCTTGTTTCTTGGAGGAGTGGGCCCTTGCTCCACCTTGAATCAAGAGTTGACAAAGTATGATACTCTCAAAATGAAATGGCTATCTTATTATTGAATTGTTTTGTCTTACAAAACTTAATTGTGTATATGTCTGTATATCTATATCATCCTTTTTATCTATCTTCAAGTCTTTATATATATTTCATCATCCAAAGATGCATTTACAATCATGAGTGTTCAATAGTTGTCTATCCACCTATAGGTTCTAGTGAAACAAAATAGTGCTCAAAGTAGATATGAAATTTAGAAAACTAGTTGGACATATAGTTTTTGGTCTTACATAAGTATTTTTGGAGTGTGAAGATTGGAAATTCATTGATATGTTCCTGATTGGAGGGCCCATTAATTTCTCTATCACCGTATTTTGACAAAATAAAAATATTCCCATTGATTCCGAACTTTGGAGAAGTTCGGAACCAAAGGGAAACCTTTGGAACTAACTGCAAAAGTTATGGAGCTAAGTGCAAGAGTTTTGGAAATAAGTGTTGGAGTTATAGAACTAAGTCTGAAGGTTCTAGAGCTAAGTGATAGAGTTCCATATCTTAGTGATGGAGTTCAGAACTAAGTATGAAGGTTCGAAGCTAAGCCGTATTAAAGGCAATTTCCTCAAAAAGGTGTTGGTTGCTTCATACTTTGCTTATCTGACCAAATGTGACCTATTTTATTCCAAAAACTGAATTTCCACACATTTTGTTAGGAATTACATATTTTTTTAGACGTTAGAACTAATCAAACAAAATATGGACAATTACATCCTAACTTATACTAGATCAAACAAAAGCCACGAAATGTAATCAAACTTGATTAAAAGGAGAGTAAAATGAGATCATTCATTGCACATTGATGAGGCATATTTTGGCCTTATCATCTCCCCCACACTTACTTGTTTATAAGTCCTCTTAAAAACTCTATTCTTTAAAACTAGGATTGTGAATTCTACATTCCAATTGATTGTTAAGGTCAAATGGTTGAAACTGAATGTCCCAATGCTTCTATTTAGAAGTGTTGTATCCTGATCCTTCCTCTATCTTTTACGCCAATCCTCAAAGTGATTGGGATCCTGAGGTTCTCTATTCTTCCATGGAGACATGGGTGTAAGAAGGAGAGGAGGCCTTGTTCTCATACCCATCCACATGCCCTGTATTTTCACCAACTTGAGGAATGAGTGTACACAAATTTCTGGCCCTTTCTAGACTCCATATTAAATTTTTGGGAGATATCACTTCTCTTCTTCTTAATGCTATAGTGAGGAATTCCCATCTCTTCAGGCATCCATCATAAATGTCCTCAATTTTTTTCTCTTCATAAGAGGTGAAGGCATCAATAATTTTTGCAGGTTAGCAATATAATGTGCCTTGAATCAACTGTCAAAGGCATGGGATCTAAAATGTATAGCAAAGGAAGATGGTTTTCCATAATGATCTCTTATGTAGAGGCCAGATGAACTATACGTTAATAAGTGTTCAAAGTGTCCTCCCTTTCCAAGCTATCTGATTATGGAGTACAAAAAAAAATGCATTAAGCTAGCTTTCCCCTACATATAGATTAATCATGAATCCTGTATTCTTTTCTAACATAAATTTACAGAGATAAAATTTGGAAAGAATATTTTTCTTCTCTGCACTAGCTGAGGAATATGTTGTCATGAATTTTTATTCATCCTTCACTTCATGTGGAAGACCACATGAAATCCTTGATAGTTGCCAACAGATAAATTTCTCTTCTAGAAAGACACTGTATGCAGGAGAAGGTCTTCTACATGTGAGTAATCTTTCACTCATTATACAGACCATCTGTATCTTTGCCAGACATTTAAATTTTTCTTCCTCCATTTTATAGAATTTTTCTTCCCACTCTTTCCTTGCCTTCTTCTCCTCTTCCATCTTGCTTCTTAGTTCTGATTTGATATTTTGAACTCATTAAGATTTCTGTAGGTATCATCCCATAACTACTTGAGTGGCCAATAAGTTATCTCTATTTGTACAATTTGATCCACTTGAAGATATTTTTCATAACACTCTATTCACTAGCCAATTGAAATTCTTTTTCTTTTTCCACCATTTTCTTCTTTACTAATGTCAATTCTTCATTCTTATTTATGAGCTGAGTTTTTAGTTGTTCAATGAGCATTTCTCTATGCTCCAATTTGTGTTTGAGGAATTTTAATTCCTCATCTTTCTCCCTAATGATAAGTTATGCTCTAGACAAGAATAAAGCCTACCTAAATTGTTGTTTTTCTTCTTTTCTGGAAGTTCCTTAGGGAACAAGCATTTCTCTTCCACCAAAGGGGATTTCCTTTTTGTTTCCAAGATGTCAATTCCTCTTCCTCATGTGACAGTATTGTTGAGTCACCCATCTCCTGAAAATCCTGCTCTTCTAATCTTTCATCTTCTTTCTCCAACTCCTCAGTTTGACTTGGTAGAGGAGGAGACATTGCCATGCTACCCAGAATATCAGTAGCTTCTTTCTCTAAACCCTCTTGTACTTCAATATCCACTAGAGTTTCCCTAGACTTCTTATGAATTCTTTTCCTTTTAGGAGCTTCAATATTTTTTGAAGTGGACTTTCTCCTTGAACTTCTCCTAATTTTTACTTCATGGTCCAGCTTGGGTGAACTATCATTGTCAGAGACAGGTATTAGTTATTCTGGTATTGTTATAGAGGAAGGAGTTTCTTTAAAGAAACAATATATTTTGTAGCTTTGATCATCCTTTCAGATATCCTCCTCTTTGGTACTTTAACCCCACTTATTTCCTTCTTTTTCTCATCAGGGGGATCAATTTCTAAGTTAATTTTAGGAGAGAAAGGGGTTGGTATTCCCCTTCTGATAATATCAGGATTTGTCTGAACTTATTGAGGAATTTTTCCCATGCTTCTTCTCCATTTTTCTTTGAGAGAAAATGATGTTGACAGACCAGATGGACTAATCCATGGTGCCTAATCATCCCTACACCCCAAGAATATCTCTAAGCCATTGTTTGGATGGAATCAAAGAGGAAACCAGGAAGGTTTACTATATACTCCTATTTTGTTTCCCCATACCTAAGATATATCAACATTTTAAGGACCTCCCTTCCAACAAAGTCCCATATTGGTCATCACATGTTAGGTACTTTACTACCCAAAATGCTACTCTGTCAAAGGGTTTGGGTAGGCTATCTCTTCGACCCCCTTTATGATCTTCTTAGTATTATAAATGTATTGGGGTTCAAATTCACCCTCTTGCCTTAAGGTTTCCACCAGTTCTTTTAGGGTTCCCTTTACAGAGTTTGGAACATGTACAATTGGTACCCCAGATACATTTCTCATTGTATTAATAGTAAAGGGAATTACAATGCTTTTAACCTTAGTTCTGGACTGCTCTAAATTTACAACAAATTCTCTTACCAGTTCATCATTGTATTTTGATAATTTCTTCAGAAACTCCAGCCAACCTACTTGTTCAAAAATGGTTGCTACTTCTCCATCTGCAAGAAGTTGTGTATCATCTTCTGGATCTGACTTATTTTTATACCCATGGCAAAGAGGATGATTCAAATTCTTTCTTCTTTCAAATCCTTACTCTACCAGGAGATAGCTACGGAACTAGTGGATTTGGCTACAAAACTACTAGATTTGGCTACTGGAACTACTAGTTTAGTTTGTGGAACTCCAATATGACTTCATTATTTCCTCCTTGAACTTCTCTACAACTATTCCCATTTCTTTTTATTCTACCTAAATGACCGTTCATTATTAATATGCCACCACTTCCATTTATTTAGTTGACATCACCTTCATGATTATTCCCCTTTAATCATGATGTGTAATAAATGACTCATTATACTACTGACTTAAATCAAGTCTAATCACACATGCGAGACTTTTAATTTAACCTTTAATAAGATCAAGACATAATTATCATCCTTGCTGATGTAATCCATCCGCCTTGATGACTCGTCATTCCTAAAAAAGTGAAAAATAAAAACAACTAGAATTCCAAAGAAGTTCTTTTTAATTGAATTGGCCACTTATTGATGAGACCAACCGCCATTTCTAGTTTTCAATTGGCCTTTTCGAGAGAATTTTTTTGGGCAAGAGAACGTCATTTACCGATTTTTATTCCCTTCCCTTTTTTTTTTTTTTTTAATTTTTTAATTTTTTTGGGGAAGATAACACCATTTGTTGGTTTTAATTCCCTTCCCTTTATTTTAGATCATTGTATATGATTACTTGATCATTTGGAAGAACTAGGTTCTTCCATATGATCAAATTCTTGTCTACTTCAATTTGCTTCAAGAATTCATCCTTAGTAGGAGGCTTGATAAGGCCAAAATATGTCTCGTTAATGTGAAATAAATGATCTTATTTTACTCTCATTTTTATCAAGTTTGAATGCATTGTGTGACTTTTGTTTGATCTAGTATAAGTTAGGATATAATTGTCCATCTTTTGTTGGATTTATTTCTAAAGTCTAAAAACTTTGTAATTTCTAACAAAGTGTGTGGAAATTTATTTTTATAATAAAATAGGTCACAATCAGTCAAGAGAACGAAGTATCAAGCAATCAACATGTTTTTGGAAGCATTGGATTCAATAAAAACTAGTTCCGTAACCTCGGACTTAGTTCAAACTTTAGCACTTAGTTTGAACTCCAAGACTTAGATCGCAACTATTGCGCATAGCTCCAGGATTTTCACAAGTAGTGTTGGAATAGTTCCCTTTGGTTCTGGAACTTCTCCAAAATTCCAGAATCAATGGGGATATATTTATTTTTGACAAAATCCAATCTTAGAGCAATCAATAGGCCTTCCAATCAGGAGCAGATCAACAGATTGTCAATTCTTCATACTCCAGATCCAGAGATAACTTATTAGACAGCTATATGTCCAACAAGGTTTCTAAATTCCACATCTATTTTGGGAACTATTCAGTTCCATTTGAATCAGTAGAATAAATATGGTTGTAAATGCATCTTTGGATGATGAAATATACATAAATACTTGTAGATAGATTTAATACATATATATATATATATATATAGAGAGAGAGAGAGAGATAGAAGAAGATAGATATATATGTGAGAGAGATACAGTAAAGTTTTGTAAGACAAAACATTTCAGTAATAAAATAGCCACTTTATTTTGAGAAAATCATACTTTGTCAAATCTTGATTCAAGGTGGAGCAAGGGCCCACTCCTCCAAGAACCAGGATCCTTATTTTATTGGTATTTATATTTCTAAGCAAATCATGTAGATCTGTTAATTCTATAAATGCTTTTGATTCTTTAGTTGAATTCTATTATGTACTTGTCACTGTAGGTGTTAGAGACTAGAATCCCATTTCCTTGCAAGCATTTTCACAACATTTTCAAACGTGTGTTTATTTCCAAGAAAGTGTGTTTATTTTTGTAACGTGTGTTTATTTCCAGCAATTTATTTCATTCTACAATGTGTGTTTATTTCAGAAATTTATTCCAGCAATGAGTGTTTATTTCAGCAAGTTTCTTGTAGCATATATATAATAAGGCTTTGGCCATGAAATCCTAAGGACACAGTGAAATCCTCTAGAAAATAAAATAACAAATACATACGATCAATTACTAGATCAATAGGATTCTTCTTGTTGCATATAATAACTTGGACACACGCTGGTTTGAAAATGACATCAACTAAGAGTTGATTAAATGAAATGAATAACTACACCCATAATTTTTGGCGTCGTTTCTAGGAACCCACTAGTTAGAATTTTCTAATTAGGTTTCAACAATAGCAACAATCATACATCTAGTAATTGAAAAATCTTCCCTACATTATCATAAAATTTATGAGTAGACCAATATACTCAAAGGGTATATTTCTCCCAAAAATATCTCAACAAGAATCATCAGCATCCTCTAGTTTGAATAAGGAAGCTGACTAAGAATTGGAAGCACCATTGTCTCCTATTAGATAAGAAGTATAATTGCCACCTTTGGAATTCTTGGAGCAGTCACCAGAAGGAAGTGGAACTTTTAGAAGGATTATCTCCCAAGACCTATTTAGAGAAATTTTTGACTCTCAATTGAGTATTCAACCTCATACTCCTGACTTCTCACCTTCCCCAAAGTAGATCACATACCACATTGATTGGGATAAAAGTATAGAAAGTATTGCAGAAATGGCATGAGAAGATTAAAGAGAAATTGATAGGACCTTTACTTATCCAATTCAGTTGGATGATGATGATATACCTATGAAGAATATTTCACTTGCACATTTACCCACATTTAGAGGGATGTCATCTGAAGATATTGACCAATTTCTATTTGAATTTAAAGTATTGTGTCAGACTTATTATTACAAAATAGATAATCAAAATCTCAAGTTATTTCCATCTACTCTAAAGGAGGCAAAAATGAGGTGGTTTATGGGATTAAGATCTAATTCTATTACCACTTGGGCATAAATGGAAACTTCCTTCCTAGAAAAGTATCAAGACTACTGTAGAGGGAGAAATAGGAAGGAAGAATTTTTCAAAATCAAGCAAGAGGAGGATGAGAATATGGAAGATTATTTAGATAGATTCCTCTTTGTAAGTAAAAGGTGTGGATTTTTACTTCAAGAAGAGTTGAGAAAAACCATTTTTCTTAAAGGTTTGGATGATGAATCCAAGGAATTCCTTTATTTAATAGGAGGTGGAAAAATTGATCAATTGAGAATGAATGATATTAAAGACATTTGTAGAAGCTATTCAAGAAAAAGGGGTGGACCTAGGAAACGAAAAAAAGTGAAAAGTTTGAGTCTAAATATGAAAAAACTAATGGATGAACTAGAAAACTTTAAAATAGACATTCTAGTTCAATTAACCTCCACCATGGATATATTACAAGCTAAAGCAAATGTTAAAACTGAACCATTATCTATGTATTGTCCTAGATTCAGGAAAAAGCATGCAATAAGAGATTGTCCTCTGGATAAAATAGAAATGTGTCTTATCTGTGAATCTAGGGACCATGAGAGTAATTCTTGTTCTCTTCTTCCATTCATAGAAAATTAGCTTAAAACCAACACTCCATCCACAACAGAACAAGTAAAATTTGTCCAGAGACAACCTAGTCAGGGGCAGTTCATGCCCAAGTCAGTTCTTAACCCCTGGATGATGTCATGGGTGGCTCAGACAATACCACAAAATTGGGAACAACCACCTTGGTCCCCTCAACTAGCATGGAATCTCAAGGATTGGGCAGGACAAGCTTGGTATGCTCAAGGACACCAACAACCATGGTTTGGTCAAGGTAACCCGAATGCTTGGTCATAACCTAGGTGGAGCCCTAATAACCACGCTCAAGGGAGGACATATCCCAATTAGAATCAACAAACCATAATGGGTTCCCCATCACAAAATTCATAGAATGAAAATTTGGTTCAAACACAAATACCAACACAACCAGTGGTTAATCCCATAAACAAATAAATAACTTGTGTCTATGGGGCTGAACAATAAAAACCAGTTGATCTTAATGCCATGGATTGTAAGGATATTCAAACCAAATATGGAAAAATAAATAGTAGTCTACCTGTTATAATTATTGAAATGATAGAAGAAACTGAAACCCCTAGTTCGGTTGTTCCTAAGAAGGATGAAAAAGAAAAATATAAGGATCCAAATAGCAACTCTACTGAAGCTCCATTTCCAAAGAGATTTAAAGAGGTCACAGAGACCAAGGAATCTGAGTTGGTGCAAGAATTGAGGAAATTGAATATTGAAATACCATTGTTGCAAGTAATCAAGGACATTCCTGAGTTAAACAACTTAATCAAAATGCTATGTTTAAAAATACCTGGAAGAAAGAAGCAATACCCTAGGACTATTAAGTTAGATGGGAAACTTGTTGATTTATTAGTAGGAAAACTCTTACTTCCCAAATATGGAGAACCTGGAAGCCCTGCTATTTATTTGTCTCTATAGGTAATAAAGGTGTACATAATGTTTTGATTGATTTGGGAGCAACTATAAATGTGATGACAAAGTGGACACTTTGAAAACATTACCATTAATAGGTATACAACCTACTAGTAATATATTAAAGATGACAATTCAGATCACGTAGCAAAACCAAAAGGAGTTATTGAAGATGTGGCGGTTATGGTGGATTCATGGGAATATCTAGTGGACTTACTTATATTATGACCAAAAGGTAAAACACTTGGTTATCCCATTATTTTGGGCGAGACCATAGTTAGCTATAATTGTTACCTTAATTGATTAGAAATAAGGTGATATGACTATCTCAAATGGTAATAATTCTAAGAAAACTTCCTTGTATCATCTCGCATGAACTTTTATTGATAATCAAGAACAATTATTGGTTGATGATCCACGATACTAATAAGCAAATCCTATCTTATTTGGTTATGATAGCATTACATGATCACATACAGGAGGTGGAATATATGATCAATCAACCATTGAATGAACTCCAATTATCCTTGGAGGAATCGGGGATAGTTATGGAACCTATGGACTTAGTTCTAGAACCATCAGATTTAGTTCAAACATTCACACTTGTCTCCGGAACCACACCAAAAGCAATTCCCTGCGAATGCAAATAATTTCACTCCAATGGAATGAGATTTCTCTTTGGGAGGGGTAGAAATAGCTATGGAATCAGTAGCTTCAGTCTCAAATATATTAGGAAATGGTGAGGAATTTTTGGAAATCAGCAGTGACAAGGAGTTTGACCAACAATGAGATAAGTATCATAACTCTTCATACTGTCCTTTTTCTAGTATTCTTTCTCAAGTAAATTTTGGAGATATTTCTACATATCATATTTTATTACCACATTCATGTCCACTAAACACCCTAATTGAACCCTTTCAACAAATCACTTCATCACACACTAGAACCAAGCATGTTGAGATTCAACTGGGTAAAATTTTGAACATTAATAGTTGGTTGAAGAATGATGAATAAGATAAATTGTTTGATGTTCTAAAAGATCATACTAGAGATTTTTCTTGGGACTATAAATACATGAAAGGAATCCATCCAAGTATTTTCACCCATCACATATATACTGAAAACATTAAACTAGCTAGATAACCTCAGAGAAGGATTAATCCATCCTTAAGGGACATAGTCAAGCAAGAAATTGAAAAACTATTACAAATAGGTTTTATCTACCCTATCTCAGATAGTCAGTGGGTGTCTCCTCTTGTAATTGTGCCTAAAAAGAATGGAAAATGGAGAATTTTTTTGATTATAGGGAGCTAAAAAAATCCACACTAAGAGATTATTTTCCCTGAGCATTCATAGATCAAGTTTTGGACAACCTTACAGGTAAACAATACTTTTCCTTCATAGATGGCTTTATTGAATATAATCAAATAAGAGTTACTATTGAGGAATAGGAAAAAACTACCTTTACTTTTCCATGGGGTGCCTTTTCCTATAGGGTATTGCCATTTGGACTATGTAATGCTCAAGTAACCTTCCAAAGAGTTGTATCGAGTAATTTGTGTACACCTAACAAATGATTGTGTAGAGGTATACATAGATGACTTTATTGTACATGGAGACACATTTGATGATGCTTTGAATAATTTGGACAGAGTAATAACAAGGTGTGAGCAATACCATTTTGTATCTTAGTCATGAGAAATGTTTGATGATGGTTAATGAGAGGATTGTATTAGGACACCAAATTTCAAAAAAAAGGAATTCAAGTTGACCAAAACAAAATCAGGATTATTTCAAAATTACCTATTTCTTAAACCCCCACAGATATTAAGTAATTCTTAGGGCATGTTGGTTACTATAGGTGTTTTATCAAGGATTTTAGTAAAATTGGTGCCCCCATGTTTAGTTTACTTACCAAGGATTATGAATTTTGTTGGGATGAAAAGTGTCAACATGCTTTTGAAGAGATTAAAGAAAAATTAATCATTGCCCCAATATTAAGAGGACCTAATTGGGAGAAACCTTTTCACATCCAAACATATGCCTCAAATAACTCAATTGGTGTAGTTTTTGGACAAAAAGATGAAGAAGGAAAATGTATGCTATTTACTACCTTAGTAAAAATCTTACTCTTTGAAATAAATTACACCGCCACTTTGAAAAATAATTTCTTGCTGTGATTTATGCAATTAATAAGTTCATTAATTATATTACAGGGTAAAAATATTTGTACATACATATCACTCAAAGCAATTAGATACTTAATGAATAAACCCGGTGGTTAGAGGTATTATAATTAGATGGTTATTACTTTTACAAGAATTTGATATCACCATTGTGGATAATTTAGGAAAATCTAATGTGGTAGCTGATTTATTGTCAAGATTAACCACTACAGGGGAGAAAGATCTAGTTAAGGACAACTTTCTAGATGAACAATTATTTGTTATTTCAGCTGATACACCATGGTTTGCTGATATGGAAAATTATCTTGCAACAGGGAAGTTTCCTCCTTCTTTTACTAAGAAAAAAATGAATAAGTTAATCAAAACCAGTGCCCAATTTAAATAGTTAAATGGAATGTTATTTAAATGTGGTCCTGATTTTGTTTTACACATATGTGTGAGAGAAGATGAAATCTTTGACATACTCAAGGCATGTCATGATGAACCAAGTGGAGGATACTTTTCATTGAAAAAAACAACACACAAACTAATTGGCACTGGCTATTATTGCCCATCTCTTTATAAAGATGTGAAGAAATACATCAAGAATTTTGATCCTTGTCAAAGGATGGGACAACTAACTTTCACCAATGAAATGCCTCTACAACCTCGAGTATTAATTGAACTGTTTGAAAGGTGAGAGCTAGATTTTTTTGGTCTCTTTAGTCCTCCTTCATAAGGAAAGGAGAAAATTCTTGTGTGTACTGATTATGTGAAAAAGTGGGCAGAGGTGCGAGGCTTTAACAAATGCTACTTGAAGAAGTAGTTGTTGATTTCCTTTCGCACAGAATTATGATAAAGTTTAGTGCACCAAGGAGTATAATTTTAGATCAAGGGCCACATTTCATGTCTAATATGATCCATGCCTTCACAATGTACTATCAGATCAATCATAGGAATTCATCTCCCTATCACTCATAATCAAATGGACAAGCGAAGTAACAAATAGAGAATTGGAAAACATCCTTACTAAAACAATGGAAGCAGGTAGAAGAGATTGGGTAAAGAGACTACTTGAGGTTGTGTTGGCTTATAATACAACTTGGAAGACTATAATGGAGGTTCTCACCATATGAGTTAGTATATGGGAAAATCACTTGTTACCTATTTAATTTGAACTACAAACATTGATAACAACAACTAAACTACGTATTGAATTGGATGCGGCACAAAAGGAAAGAATTCTGCAACTCAATGAATTGGATGCAACACAAAAGGAAAGAATTTTGCAACTTAATGAATTAGATGAGATAACATTGGAAGCACTTTATCGACAAAGATAATCCAAGACTAAAGGAAAAAGTGACATGATACACATATCAAGGAAAGGCAATGTAAGATAGGAGATTTGGCATTACTATTTAATTTAAAGTACCAACAATTAAAAGGTAAGTTGAGAATCGATGGTTAGGACCCTATCAGATTGAGAAGATATTTGACAATGGCTCTATTCAGCTACTTCCCATTGATGGCAGCAGAAGAACTCTTTTTGTCAATGGACACAAAGTTAAAAATTTATAGGAAGCCTCATACTATGGATGAGTTCTTGAAGTAGATTGAAATAGATAAAGAATTTGATAGTATGGAAGAACCCATTTCTTCCAAAATGATCAAACAATCAAATGCATGAATCCAAAATAAAGGGAAGAGAATGAAAACTAGAAAATGGCATTGTCTTCCCCAAAAAAAGAAAATAAAATAAAATAAAAATAAAAAGGGAATGAATGAAAACCAGCAAATGGTGTTCTTTTCCCCAAAAAAAATCTCTCAAAATACCAATTAAAAACTAGAAATGGTGGTTGGTCTCTTTAATAAATGACTAATGCAAAATAAAAGGAATTTCTTTGGAATTCCAGTTGTCTTGTCTAATCATTTTTCCTTTTTCACTTTTAGGAATGATGAGTCATCAAGGCGGAGGGATTACATTAGCAAGGATGGTAATTATGTCTTGATCTTATTAAAGGTTAAATTAAAAGTTCACATGTGTGATTAGACTTGATTTAAAAAGTCAGTATGATGAGTCATTTATTGTACATTATTATTAAAAGTAAGTAATCATGAGGGTGATGTCATTAGAATAAGAAAGTGGCAGTGTATTTGTAATGAGCTATCATTTGGGTGGAATAAAGTAAGTTGAGAAGTAGTTGCAGAAGAACTTCAAGGAATAAGCGGAAGAATTTTATTTTAATGCCACAACTAAACCCAACAATTTTGCAGCTAAACACAATAGTTCTGCAGCTAAATCCAATAGTTCCGAAGCTAAATCTAGTATTACTACAGCTAATTCTAAATTTGAAGAAAGAATAATTTGAATCATCCTCTTTGACCATGGGGATTAAAAAGAAGTCAGAACTAGAGGATGATATGCAACTTCTTGCGGATGGAGAAGTGGAAACCATTTTTGGATGAGTAGGAATTCGGAGGTACAATGACAAATTGGTAAGGGAATTCGTTGTAAATTTAGAAGAATCCAGAACTAAAGTTAAAATCATTGTAATTCCTTTTACTATCAATACAATGAGTAATGTATCGGGTGTACCGATTGTACATGTTCCTAATAATGTAAAAGGGACCCTCAAAGAACTAGTGGAAACCTTGATACAAGAGGGGGAATCGAACCCCAATAAATTTATAACACTAAAAAAATCATAAAGGGGGTCAGAAGAGCCAACTTTCCCAAACCCTTTGACAAGGTAGTATTTTGTGTAGTTAAGTACCTAGCTTTGTGATGGCCAATTTGGGACTATGGGAAAAGAAGTCCTTAAGATGTTAATATATCTTAGGTATGGGACTATGCAAAACCGAGAATATATAGTAAACCTTCCATGGTTCCTTTTTTAATCCATCTATAAAATGGCTCAAAGGTACTCTTGGGGAGTTGGAACAATTAGACATCATGAATTAATCCAATTGGTTTGTCTACACCATTTTCTTTCAAAGAAAAATGGAGAAGAAGCATGGGAAAATTTCCTTAACAAATTCAAACAAATCCCTGATATTATCAGGAGGGAAATACCAACCCCTTTCTCCCCTAAAATTAATTTGGAGATTGATCTCCCTGAAGAGAAAAGGAAGGAAATAGGAGGGGTTAATGTACCAAAGAGGAGGAGATCTAAAATAATGATTAAAACTACAAAACCTACTGTGCCTTCAAAATAAACCCCTTCCTCTCGTAGAAATAATAGAAGAACTAATATCTATCTCTGACAGTGACAATCCACCTAAACTGGATCATGAAGTGAAAATCGAGAAGAAGCTCTAGGAGGAAACCCACTTCATGACATTTTGAAGCTCTTCAAAGCAAAATATTTCATAAGAGGTCTAGAGAAACTCTAAAGGATATTGAAGAGAAAGATGGTTTGGAGAAAGAGGCTACTTGATATTTTGGGTAGCATGGTAATGATTCCTCCTCGACCAAGTCAAATTGAGGTGTAAAAATAAGAGGAGAGATTTGAAGAACACAAATTTTGAGTTATGAGTGAATCAACAGTACAGTCACATGAAGAAGAGGAATTGGCATCTTGGAAATGAAAAGGTAAGTCCCCTTTGGTAGAAGAGGAATGCTCGTTTTTCCCAAGGAACTTTCAAAAATAAGGAAAAAATCACTTAAAGCAGACGTTGTTCTTGTATGCAGAGCAGAACTTATCATCGGGAGAAAGATGAGGAATTAAATTTCATCAAACTCAAATTGGAACAGAGGAAATGTTCATTGAGAAACTAAAACTCATCTCATAGATAGGACTGAAGAATTAACATTGGTCAAACAACAAGTGGTAGAAAAAGAGGAAGAATGTCAATTGGCTAGTAACCAGAATGATATGTCAAAAACATCTTCTATGAATCAGGTTGTGTAAACTGAATTGGACTTATTGGCCACTTAAGCAGTTGTGGGATGATACCTACATGGAACTTAATGAATTTAAAACATCAAATGAGGAATTAAGAAGCAATATGGAAGAGGATAATAAGGTAAGGAAGGAATGGGAAGAAAATTTTTACAAAGAGGAAGAAAACAAATTTAAATGTTTAGTAAAGATACAAATGGTTTGTATAATGAGTGAGAAATTACTCACATGCAGGAGACCTTCTCCTTTATACATCGTCTTTCTGGAGGAATAATTTATTCATTGGTAGATGTCAAGAATTGCATGTGGCCTTCCACATGAAATATAAGATGAATCTAAGTTCATGATAACATATTCCTCAGCCAGTGCCAAACAAAAAATCTTCTCTGTGAATTCTATCTCTACAATTTTATGTTGGAAAAGAATACATGCTTCATGATCAATTTGTATGTAGGGGAAATCCAGCTGAATGCATTTGTTTCTATACTTCAAAATCAGATTGCATGGAAATAGAGGGATTCTGAGCATCTATTAAAATCTAGTTCATCTGGCATCTACATGAGGTCTCACTATGGAAAACCATCTTCCTTTGTTAAACATTTCATATCTCATGCCTTTAATAGTAGTCGGTTCAAGGAACATTATCTGGCCAATTTACAAAAAATTATTGATGCATTCACCTATTATGAGGAGGAAAAATTTAAAGAAATTTATGATGGATGTTTGAGAAGAAGAGAAGCGATATCTCCCAAAAAGTTAATATGGAGCCTAGAAAGAGCTAAAGCCTTATGTACATTAATCCCTCAAAGTCAATGAAAATGTAGGGGCATATGGATGGAAATGAGAACAATTCCTCCTCTCCTTCTCACCCCCATATCTCCATGGAAAAATAGAGAGCCTCTATATCCCACTCACGTTGAGGAGTGGTAAAGGAAAATAGAAGCAGGATCGAGTATTGTACTTCGAACTAAAGCACGGGATATTCAATTTCAACCATTTGACTGAGTAGTCAATTGGAATGCGAATCCACAACCCAAGATTTGAAAAGAAAATTTTGTAAGGGGAATTACAAACAAGTAAGTATGGGGAGATGATAAGGCCAAAATATGTCTCGTTAATGTGTAATAAATGATCTTATTTTACTTTCTTTTGTATCAAGTTTGATTGCATTTTGTGAATTTTGTTTGATCTAGTATAAGTTGGGATGTAATTGTCCATGTTTTGTTTGATTTAGTTCTAACATCTAAAAAAATTAATTCCTAACAAAGTGTGTGGAAATTCAATTTTTGTAATAAAACAGGTCACAATCAGTCAAGAGAATGAAGTATGAAGCAATCAGCATGTTTTTGGGAACATTGGCTTCAATACGGCTTAGTTCGGAACCTCTAGACTTAGTTCCGAAACTCTGTCACACAGCTAAGGAGCTATATCGCTTGGTTATGGAACCTTCAGACTTAGTTCCAGAACTCGAGCACTTAGTTCTGAAACTCCAACACTTAGTTTTGGAACTATTGTGTATAGCTCCGGAACTTTCACAGGTAGTTCTGGAATAGTTCCCTTTGGTTATGGAACTTCTCCAAAATTTTGGAATCAATGAGGATCTATTTATTTTTGAAAAAATCTGATCTTAGAGAAATCAATGGGCCTTCCAATCAAGAGAAGATCAATAGATTGTCGATTCTTCATACTCCATATCCAGAGATAACTTATCAGACAGTTGTACATCTAGCAAGGTTTCTAAATTCCACATCTATTTTGGGTACTATTCGGCTCCATTTGAATCGGTAGAACAACTATGGTTTTAAATACATCTTTTGATGATGAAATATACATAAATACCTATATATATATATATATATATATATATATATATATATATATATATATATATATCTAATACATATATATAGAGATAGACGAAGGAGATAGATATATATGTGAGAGAGATATAGTAAATTTTTGTAAGACATAACATTTTCAGTAATAAAATAGCCACTTCGTTTTGAGAGAACCATACTTTGTCAAATCCTGATTCAAGGTGGAGTAAGGGCCCACTCCTCCAAGAACCAAGATCCTTGTTTTATTGGTATTTATATTTCTAAGTAAATCATGTAAATATGTTAATTCTGTAAATGCTTTTGATTCTTTAGTTGAATTATATTTTGTACTTTTCTTTCACGCGTACGTGTTAGAGACTAGACTCCCATTTCCTTGCAAGAATTTTCACATCATTTTCAAAAGTGTGTTTAGTTCGAAGAAATTGTGTTTATTTATGTAACATGTGTTTATTTCCAGCAATTAATTTCATTCTGCAATGTGTGTTTATTTCCAGCAATTTATTCTAGCAATGAGTGTTTATTTCAGCAAGTTTCTTGTAGCATAGATATAATAAGGCCTTGGCCATGGAATCCTAAGGACACTACAAAAAACCCCTAGAAAATAAAATAACAAATACCTATGGTCAATTACTAGATCACTAGGATTCTTCTTGTTGCATATAGATTCAGACACACCCCTGGTTTGAATATGACATCAACTAAGAGTTGATTAAATGAAGGGAATAACGACACCCATCAGCTTCCTATAGAGTTTTAGTCTGTGTTCATTGACCAAAAGTTTCCTTCGCTACCATCAATGGGAAGTAGCTAAATAGATCCATTGTCATATATCCGCTCAATCTCGATAAGGTCCTAACCACCTGGTTCTCAACTTGCCTTTGAATTACTTGGTACTTGGAATCAAACAAGAATACCCAATCTTCTACCCCGAATTCCTTTCCTTAATATGTGTATCATGTCACTATTTCCTTTGGTCTTGGATTATCTCTATCTGTTGAAGTGATTCTAATATCAGCTCATCCAACTCATTGAGTTATAGAATTCTTTCCTTTTGTGTTGTATCCAATTCAATACCCAATTTAGTTGGTGTCCTCAATGTTTGTATTTCAAATTTAATGGGTAACAAGGGCTTCTTCCCATAGAATAAATCATGTGGTGAGAACCTTGTTGTAGTCTTCCAAGTTTTGTTATAATCTTAGACATCCTCAGTAGCCTCTTCACCCAATCTCTTATACCTATTTCAACTGTTTTGGTGAGAATATTTTCCAATTCCCCGATTGTCGCTTCTACTTGTCCATTTTATTGTGGGTGATAGGGATATGAATTCATATGAGTGATCGATAGTACATTGTGAATTTATGGATCATATTCAACGTGAACTATGAGCCTTGGTCTGAAACTATACTTCTTGGTGAACCAAACTTCATCATAATTTTGTGCCAAAGGAAATCAGCAATGCATATTTGTTAAAGCTAGCACCTCTGCCTACTTTGTTACATAATTAGTACATACAAGAATGTTCTCTTTTCCTTGTGAAGGAGGACTAAAAGGGCCAACAAAATCCATCCCCCACCTTTTAAATGGTTCAATCACTACTTGAGGTTGCAGAGGCATTTCACTAGTGAAAGTTGGTTGTCCCATCCTTTGACAGGGATCACACTGCTTGATGTATTTATTCATATCTTTATATAGAGATGGGCAATAATAGCCTGTGCTAAGTATTTTGTGGGTTGTTCTTTTTACTAAAAATTGTCCTCCACTTGGTTCATCATGACATGCCCTAAGTATGTCAAATATTTCATCTTCTCTCACACACCTGCGTAAAACCAAATCAGGACCACATTTAAATAACATTCCATTTAACCATTTAAATTATGCACTGGTTTTTATTAATCTTTTCATTTGTTTCTTAGTAATTCCTTGTTGCAAGATTATTTTCCATATCAATAAACCATGGTGTATTAGCTGAAATAGAAAATAATTGTTGATCTAGAAAGTTGTCCTTAACTGGGTCTTTCTCTCCTATAGTGGTTAATCTTGACAATAAATCAGCTACCACTTTATAATTTCCTGGATTATCCACAATGATAATATCAAATTCTTGTAAAAATAATAACTATTTGATTATCCTACCTCCAACCACTAGTTTGTTCATTAAGTATCTAATTGCTAAGTGATCTGTATGTAAAAATATTTTGTACCTTGTAATATAATGTCTGAACTTATTAATTACATAAATCACAGCAAGAAATTCTTTTTCAGTGGTGGTGTAATTTCTTTCAGTGGGAGTAAGATTTTTACTAAGGTAGTAAATAGCATACATTTTCCCTTCTTCATCTTTTTGTCCCAAAACTGCACCAATTGAGTTATTCAAGGCATATGTTTGGATGTGAAAAGGTTTCTCCCAATTAGGTCCTCTTAATATTGGGCGGTGATTAATTTTTCTTTAATCTCTTCAAAAGCATGTTGACACTTTTCATCCCAACGAAATTCACAATCCTTGGTAAGCAAACCAAACATGGGGGCAACAATTTTACTAAAATATTTGATAAAACACCTATAGTATCCAACATGTCCTAAGAATGAATTGATATCTATGGGGGTTTGAGGAACAGTAAGTCTGAAATAATCCTAATTTTGTCTTGGTAAACTTGAATTCCTCTTTTTGAAATGTGGTGTCCTAGTACAATTCCCTCATCAACCATCATCAAACATTTCTCATGACTAAGAGAAAAATGGTGTTTCTCACATCTTGTTAATATTCTATCCAAATTTTTCAAGGCATCATCAAATGTTTCTCCATGCACAATAAAATCATCCATGTATACCTCCACACAATCATTAGTTAGATCTACAAAATTGCTAATACAACCATTTGGAAGGTTGTTGGAGCATTACAAATTCCAAATGGAAATACCCTATAGGAAAATGTACCCCATAGACAAGTAAAATTAGTTTTTTTATCCTCAACAAACACCATGATTTGATTATATCCACTAAATCCATTTAGGAAGGAAAAGTATTGTTTACCGAAAGGTTGTCTTAAACTTGATCTATGAATGGTAAGGGAAAATACTATCTAAGTGTAACTTTGTTCAATTCCCTATAATCAACGCAAATTCTCCATTTTCCATTATTTTTAGGCACAATCACAAGAGGAGATACCCACTGACTATCTGAGATGGGGTAGATAAAACCTACTTGCAATAGCTTTTCAATTTCCTGCTTGACTATGTCCCTCAAGGCGAGGTTGATTCTTCTATGAGGTTTCTTGATTGGTTTAACATTTTTGTATAAATGTGATGGGTAGAAAGACTTGTATGGATTCCTTTCATGTCTTTATAGTCCCAAGTAAAATATCTAGTATGATGTTTCAAGACATCAAACAATTTAGTTTCTTGATAATTTTCCAACCATTGTTAATGTTTAGAATTTTACTTGATTTAATCACAATTTGTTTAGTTCCGGTGTGTGATGAACTGATTTGTTGAAAAGATACCATTAGGGTGTTTAGTGGACATGAATGTGGTAACAACATATGATATGTAGTAATGTCTCTAAATTTCCCTTGAAAAAGAACACTGGATAAAGGACAATAGGAAAATTTATGATACTTATCTTGTCATTGGTCAAACTCCTCATCACTGATGTTTTCCAAACATTCCTTATTGTTCCCTAATATCTTTGAGACTAAAGCTACTGATTCCATAGATTTTTTTCCCCTCCGAAGAGAAATCACGTTCCTTTGGAGTGAAATTATTTACATCTTCATGGAATTGTTTTAGTTCCATAGATAAGTATGAATGTTTTGGAATTAAGTCTGAAGGTTCCAAAACTAAGTCTGAAGGTTCCAAAACTAAGTTTGAAAGTTCTGGAACTATCCCCGATTGTTCCAAAGACAATTGGTGATCATTCAATGGATGATTAATCATATTCTCTACCTCCCGTACATGATCCTGCAATGTTATCATAGCCAAAGAAGACAAATTTTGTTTATTAGTATCAGGATCATCAACCCATAATTGTTCTTGATTATCAATAAAAGGTCGTGCAAAAGGATATAGGGAAATTTTCTTATAATTATTACCATTTGAGATATTCATATCACGGTATATGTAATCAATTAAGGCAAAACTATAGCTAACCATGGTATGCCAAAATAATGGGATAACCAAGTGTTTTACCTTTTGGCCGTAATATAAGGAAGTCCACTAGATACTCCCATGACTCCACCATGATTGCCACATCTTCAATGATTCCTTCTGGTTTTGCTACCAACTAATTTTCCATCTATAATATGGAGGTAGTAGGTTGTATGCCTATCAATGGTAATGTTTTCAAAGTGTCTACTGTCATCACATTTATATATTCTCCCAAATCAACCAAAACATTATGTATATGTTTATTTCCTATAGAGAGAAATAATAGGGCTTCCAGGAGCCCCATATTTTGGAAGTAAGAGTTTTCCTAATAATAAATCAGTAAGTTTCCCATCTACCGTAATAGTCCTACGGTACCGCTTCTTCCTTTCAGGTATTTTTAAACATAACATTTTGATTAATTTTTTTAATTCAGGAATGTCCTTGATTTCTTGCAACAATGGTATTTCAATATTTAGTTTCCTTAATTCTGAACAAGTTCAGATTCTTTGGTCTCAATAACTTCCTTAAATCTTTCTAGAAATGGAGTTTTTGTAGAATTTTTATATGGTTGCTTCTCTTTTCCTTTTTCATCAACCTTAGGAATAACTAAACTAGGGGTTTCAGTTTCATCTGACATCTCGGTAATTATAACAAGTGGACTATTAATTATTTTTCCATATCTGGTTTGAATATCCTTACATTCCATGGCATTAAGATCAACTGGTTTTTCTTGTTTTGTTCCATAGACAGGGGTTGTTTATTTATTTTTGGGATTATCCACTAGTTGTGTTGGTATTTGTGTTTAAACCACATTTTCAGTTTGTGAACCTTGTGCGTTGGAGAACCCATTATGGCATGTTGATGCTGGTTGGGATATGTTTTCCTTGAGCATAGTTATTAGGGTTCCACCTAGGTTGTGACCAAGTATAAGGGTTACTTTGACCAGACCATGGTTTTTGGTGTCCTTGAGCATACCAAGCTTTTCCTACCCAATCCTAGGGATTCCATGTTGGTTGAGGGGTCCAAGGTGGTTTTCCCCAATTTTGTGGTACTGTCTAAGCCACCCATGGCATCATCCAAGGATTAGGAACAAATCTTGGTATGAACTTCCCTTGGCTAGGTTGTCTCTAGAAAAATTTTACTTCTTCTGTAGTGGATGAAGTGTTAGTTTGTTTAAGCTAATTTTTTATGAATGGAAGAAGAGAACAAGCATTAACTTCATGTTCCCTAGATTCACAAATAAGACATATTTATGTTTTATCCAAAGGAAAATCTCTTATTGCATGTTTCTTTCTGCATCTAGGATAGTACATAGCTAATGGTTCAATATTAGCATTTTATTTGGCTTGCAATCCATCCATGGTGGAATTTAATTGAACTAGGATATTTGTTTTAAAGTTTTCTAGTTCATCCATAAGTTTGTTCATGTCTTGATTTGCACCTTTCATAGTTTTTCCTTTCCTAGGTCCACCCCTTGTTCTTGAATAAATTCTACAAAGGTATTTAATATCATTCATTCTCAATTGATTGATGTTTCCACCTCCCATTAAATTAAGGGCTTCCCTAGATTCATCATCCAGACCTTTAAGAAAAATGGTTTTGCTTAGCTCTTCTTGAAGTACAAATCCACACCTTTTACTTACAAAGAGGAATCTATCTAAATAATCTTCCATATTTTCATCCTCTTCCTGTTTGATCCTAAAAAATTCTTCCTTCTTGTTTCTCCCCCTATAGTAGTCCCAATATTTGTCTAGGAAGGCATTTTCCATTTGCCCCCAAGTGGTAATGGAATTGGATGTTAATACCATAAACCACCTTATTGTTGAATCTTTCAAAGTAGATGGGAACAACTTGATTTTTTGATTTTTTGTTTTGTAGTCATAGGTCTGACACAATAATTTAAATTCAAACAAAAATTAGTCAGGGTCCTCAGATGACATCCCTGTAAATGTGGGAAAGTGTGTAGGTGAAATATTCTTCATAGGCGTATCATCATCCTCCAATTGAATTGGATAAGTAAAGGTCTTATCAGGTTCTCTTTCAACTTCTCATGCCATTTCGTAGTATCTTCTAGGTATTTTTCCCAATCAATGTGGTATGTGATCTGCTTTGGTGAAGGTGAGAAGTTGGGAGTAGGAGGTTGAATTCTCAATTGAGAATCAAAAGTTTTTCTAAATGGGTCTTGGGATATAATCCTTCTCCTAAAATTTTCACTTCTTTCGGTGATTAATCCAAAAATTCCAAAGGTGGAAGTTCTCGCTTCTTGTCTAACATGAGACAATGGTGCTTCTAATTCCCCGCTCAATTTCCTTATTTGAACCAAAGGATGCTTTGATAATTTTTTTTCCGAGATGTTTTTGGGATAAATCTACCCTTTGAGTCTCTTGGGCTACTCATAACTTTTATGATAACGTAGGAAAAAAATTAATTACTAGATGTATGATTGGTGTCCTTGTTGACACCTAATTAGACAATTCTAACTAGTGGGTCCTTGGAAACAGTTCCAAAAATGATGGGTGTCATTATTCCCTCCATTTAATCAACTCATGGTTGATTTCATATTCAAACCAGGGGTGTGTCTGAAGCTATATGCAATAAGAAGAATCTTAGTGAACTAGTAATTGATTGTAGATATTTATTATTTTTATTTTCTGGGGGGTTTTAAAGTGTCTTTAAGATTTCCTAGCCAAATCCTTATTAAATCTAAACTATAAGAAACTTGCTGAAATAAACACACATTGTTGAAATAAATAAATCTTTGAAAAATTGAACACACTACTAGAAATAAATATATGTTGCAGAATTAAACACACTACTTGGAAATAAACACACGTTGTAGAATTAAACACACTGCTTGGAAATAAACACACATTTGAAAAAAATTTAAAAATTCTTGCAAAGAAATAAGAGTTTAATCTACAACATCTGCAGGGCCAATTACATAACATATTTCAACTATAGAACCAATAGTACTTACAGAACTGCTAGATAATAGATTTATACAAATTGCTTGAAGATATAAATACTAATAAAATAAAGGATCTTGTTTCTTGGAGGAGTGGGCCCTTGCTCCACCTTGAATCAGGAGTTAACAAAGTATGATACTCTCAAAATGAAATGGTTATCTTATTATTGAATTGTTTTGTCTTACAAAACTTAACTATGTATATGTCTGTATATCTATATCATCCTTTTTATCTATCTTCAGGTCTTTATATATATTTCATCATCCGAAGATGCATTTAAAATCATGAGTGTTCAATAGTTGTCTATCCACCTATAGGTTCTAGTGAAACAAAATAGTGCTCAAAGTAGACATGGAATTTAAAAAACTAGCTGGACATATAATTGTTGATCTAACATAAATATTTTTGGAGTGTGAAGAATTAAAAATTCATTTATCTATTCCAAATTAGAGGGCCCATTAATTTCTCTATCACCGGATTTTAATAGAATAAAAATATTCCCATTGATTGGAACTTTGGATAAGTTTTGAAACCAAAGGGAAACCTTCGGAACTAACTATAAAAGTTCGAGCTAAGTGCAAGAGTTCCAGAAATAAGTGTCGGAGTTTTGGAACTAAGTGTTGGAGTTCCAGAACTAAGTCTGAAGGTTCCGGAGCTAAGTGATAGAGTTCTCGGAGCTGAGTGATGGAGTTTTGGAACTAAGTCTGAAGGTTCCAGAGCTAAGCCGTATTGAAGCCAATTTCCTCAAAAAGGTGTTGGTTACTTCATACTTTGCTTATCTGACCAAATGTGACCTATTTTATTCCAAAAACTGAATTTCCACACATTTTGTTAGGAATTACAAAGTTTTTAGATGTTATAACTAAATCAAACAAAAGATGGACAATTACATCCTAACTTATACTAGATCAAACAAAAGCCACAAAATGTAGTCAAACTTGATTAAAAGGAGAGTAAAATGAGATCATTCATTGCACATTGATGAGGCATATTTTGGCCTTATAAACCAACCCTTGGATTCAACCATTCATTATGTTAGTTAATTCTTCATCCAAACAGTTCCAGAGGCTAATAGCCTTGTGTATGCACAAGTCAACAAACTACTCTTTATATGAGAGTGATATCCAAAATCTAGTGACTAAATTGGATACCATTTTTTCTCATATAGATCCTTTCCAATTTATAGATTTCATCCCTCTAAACATGTACCACTTCCTTTATAAGCTTCTTGCGCTAATTAAGCATCTAAAAGACTGTACTTTGCCTTCCATGAAATGACTATTGTTGCTTACATGGGTCAAGGTTTTGAGTGCTATAACCACTAAAATCCTTTAGATTAAACTTTAGTAGAAATTACTAACAACTTTCATGGTTTTTACATGGTGGGTTCTGAATATAACCTCATTTTTCTCAATTCTGAAACCCTAGTTCGAGTAGGGAAAAGAGCATAAAAACCTTGTAAATTTCTTGTTCCTTCACCAAACATTATCTTGTCAACTCTAAATGCTTGTATTAACCAAGAGACAACTACTACATCATTTAATTGCTCATGAGAACCTTCATTTCAGTATTTATACCATTTTTATTCTCTTCACTTGTCATCGTAGTACTCATACTTGTATACATTCATTACTCAAAAGACCTTAAACTTGACCAAGTTTCCGAGAGCACTTTTTCAATTTTCCCTTATTGATGAATTGTAATTTTACCCATGCTCTAACTAAGGTAGATTATTGAGTTTGGTAATAAAAATTACCTTTTACAAACTGACCTCAAGGCTTCAAGGATTCCTATAATTATACTTTTGAAATGCATTATTTTGTGACACTTCCACCTAGGAGATTGATTGTGAATATGTATCTCTTTCTTCAAATATCTAATGTATCTTCTTGAGACCTGACACAACTTGTATGATTTTGACATATGACCACACTTTTTCTATAGCAATAGCATTCAATCAATACACTACATTTGATGCTTATACAACATATTTTGCAACTTTTTTAGCATTTGAAGACTAATCCATTCTTTTAACACTCATTATACTTGCTCATACACTCCACCAGGAAAGGAATCTTACTTAAGAAACAATCAAACTTATGACATGATTGAGTTTACTTAACATGATACAATTTATAAACTAATTATAATCAAATTTAGACATGGACATGATTTTAGGGAACTTAACACTTTCATGAATACCTCTCTAACCTTTATATACATTAAGAAGTATGATCAAGTCATGATTCACTCTTAACAACAAAGTGAGTGAGGTAACACATACATTGTATCCTATTGTACACTCTTTCTTTCCCTTTGCATTATGATGAAGACTACGATCTGCAACTACCGATGGAAAATCACTTCAAGAACACACTAATTATTCCTTCAAGTAGTGTATGCCTTACAGAAGCCTAGATAAGGCACACCATGCTTTTTAGCTCACCTTAGAATAATAGGTATTCATCAAAGAAACATGATGACTCTAGCTTCTCTATTCTTTCCTTGAGACCTTATCAATTTTCTTAGATGCAATTCTAAGTGTGGTAATCTTATTACCTAAGCCATCATCTTCTAATTAGATACTTGATAGACAATGATGAACTTCATTCACTTTCTTTCCATTGACTATGATTGGAGGTTCTTCATTGTTGGAACTTGCCTTAATCTCATCCTTATCAACATTTTTTGATGCCTTGATTGTACTAGAATCTTCATGAATTTCTCTGACACACTCTTAGGATTGGTTTTCACTTTGTACACCTTATTAACCTAACCTTTTCTGCTCGAATTCTGTTGTTATGTCTTGGAGGTTTGTTTTGATAACAATTCTTTGCAAAGTGTCCAATTTTATGACAATTGAAACACACAACTTGATTCTTGCTTCTATATGGGTATGGAATGAGATTCCAACCATACTTAGCACTCTCATGACCATAACACTTACTAGAAACATGTCCAATCATGTTACGATTATAGTTGTAGACACCCAAAATTGGGTCGCAACCCTATCAACCCCTTCTAATTAATTAATCGACACACATGCCTAACCATGGCCCCTTCCACACATTAGTATTAATTTAATTACCCATATTTAAATTAATCCTTATTCCACCTCACCTCTCCACTTGATCCTATACCTATTCTAATCTCATTAATTAACCAAGACCAAGTCCCCACTCCCCTTAACCAACTAGAACTTATTATAACCCTAATCTTAATGGCCTATTATCCCTCTAACTACTCTCTCACTCCATTTATCTCAATTCCACACTTTTGACCTGGAACCAAAATTTCAATCATGCCAAATTCAGGAGGAATCAAGCTATTTTTAAATTTATGACCTTTTCTCCTAACCGATGATGGTTATTCCTCGGTTGACACCGATTACCTAACCGCCATCAGTTACCTTAAATAGGATTTCTAAACTCTTTGTTCATGTTTTGAATATCATTTTATAGCTCTTGAACGTTGCATCCTGACTCTCAAGTTTTCTAGTGATCTTGCGACATACCACACTAATCATCAACAAATCGATCCAGATCTCTAGTGCACTCATAGGGAAGCACCGTGCCCTCTTGTTGTTGTTGCATTCATTCAAGACCACCTTCTTCTGCAACCATCATCACCTCCTGCTATTCATCTCCATTTCACAAGTAAGTACATTCCTCCTTTGTCATTCGTGTTGATAGATTAGTTATTTATTAGCTATCTATTTCATTCTACCCTCTACCATACCCAGATCTCTCCCACTGCACCTTCACCCAACAATATGCCATTTACCCTTCATACCTCACCCAAACACTCATCTTATTACCTCTGAGTCCTCATACAAATCCCACGACCTTATCCAAGCTCCCTTTTACTCTCTATGCAATCACAGAGAGAGCCAAATCCCCCTTTTTCAATATTTTCATCTCATTCCCCTACCAACACCGGTCACCCAACCAAGTGTCGGTTCATTACTAGTACTAGCATCGGTCGCCTAACCGATACCGGTCTCTATGACTGGTAATTTCCTCCAAACCAGCAACCTAATTTACCTATCCAAAACCTCTCAAAACTTCCCATAACCTCACCCAAACCTCTGTAACACTCTCTGTCATACCTGTAGACCTTGAACCATCAACCACCTTCTTTAGATTTAGTCTTATATGCCTTTATTAGACTAGATTTGATTTACTATTCTTGTGTAGGATACCTAAACTATACAACTACAATAGGTCTCTTTATTTCATGTTCTTTATTAGCATTAACTTGTTTTAAAATGTGGATTGACAGCCTTCTAGGAAGCACCCCACTTCCCGGATCTAGCTTCCGCTAGGAAATCCACCAACCGATATTTTTAATCCTATTTTGTGGTCTTGTGTTCTATTTCAGGTCATTCCTCCTAGCCAAAGGGAAGCTCTTCACAATCATCTTGGTCAACATTCAATGCGTGCACACCTTCTTTGACTATATACAGGTATTCCTCCTCGCCTTTACCTCTTATTTATTTTATCTCTACTTTGCGGTGAAACATTTTGGCATACCCAGTGGGACCCTCTTGTGGGTTCTTTGCATTTTTCATATAGGGTGCATTTGTGTGTTTGTTTCTTTCTTGAAAAATTCACACTAAATCTCTCTCTAGTAAATCTTATTTTCTTTCTATTTGTCTAAAATAAATTTTTCTTTAGTGCTTAAAAAGAACACTTCTTCTTTTCTTCTGTACTGCATTTAGTGAAAGATCATTCCTCTTCATGTTCTCCTTTTGCTACATCGAATATCATTTTCAATTTGGGTTTAAAATCTATGCATTTCATCCTTTGAGTGTTGCATTAGATCACATAGATTTAATTAGAAATCACATGGTGGAGGTCATGACCACTTGGTGATTGGATTAGATTAAGTGTAGTTCACATTTGTGCACACACTCCCAAGCCAAACCACTTACACAATTTACACATTTCTTAAACATCTCCCTTCCAAGAAGAATCCGTCAAGGATTTAACAACCTATTGACAGTGGGCCCCGCATGATGTTCTGGTCGGTTTGTCATATCAGAGCTCGGACCTCACATACCAAAAGGTATATCGGGACACTTTATCTAAAATTAACCTGAAACCAGCCATAGATTTCTTATAGGGCACCTTCGTTATCCAAAACTCTATTTCATTCATAGTCAATTTAAAAAGGCATAAGCCACTAAACACTAAAATATGACACCTAGGATTTGTGTGTTTTTGTTATTTTTGCTTGATTGAATTTCATTTTGAGTTATGAGGATGATTCATCACTCTTTATTTTCTTTCACACTCCACAATCACAACTGGTGTATTCTGGTTCTTTCGAGTGTGATAGGACATCTTGTTTCCATACACAACTTTTGGGTTGGCTTTATTTTGACTTAATTCACTCTAAATCAAAAATTTCTTCATTTTCTCAAAATCTCGATGTCGACATCGGTCCAGGTGGTAGTATCAGTTCCTTCATCATATTGTCACTAGTTAATTAAGCGGTATTGGTCTACCTCTTTTTTATATTTCTATTAATAATGACATTTATTTACTTTTATCCCTTTCGTGTCCCATTTCTTCTGATAAACAATTTCTAAGTCTCTGTCACCCTTAACATAACCTAGTTTCACCTATTTCAGAATTTTTCTTCTCCATATTTCCAAATTTCTTGGTTATCCACAGAAATGGGCATTGGTGCGATGACCTACATTGATTTTCTTTCCTAACCAAGCCTTTGGTGACATGTGAGTATCATCCATGTGTTTTTATTTTTATCGAAACATAAAGCCATTTCTATCCTTCATATTATTATTTTATTCTTTTTCTTTGTTTCGTAGAATTTTAGAGCTCAAACCACCTATTTTTCCATCATTCACATGGTTTTGACTCACCTTGAGCTATGTGACCTTTCTCTCTATAGTTGAAGCATACTCTATTCTTTTTTCTCTCATCTATGTTATCCCTCCATGGATGGTCATCCATGACATGATTCTTGCATTCCTTAGCTTTATGTCCAAAATTGTGACAAGAAAATCAATAACCATTAAAGGTTCTTTCATACCTGGATGCATTTGGTTACCTAATTGATTTAGGCCTTCTTGAATTTTTCTCCTTGGTCATCTTCATGTTTGTTTGTCTTCTTGTTATATCCTTGTCATCTTCATACTTATTTATAGGTTCCTCTTTAAAGCCTACTCTAGACTTGTCACTGCTAATTTTTTTCTATCCATCATTCCATTCAAAGCTTTGGAGCTCTTTTCCATATTTCCATACATCTTCAATCTTTCTTTTGTTGTTTATATTTCATCTCTCAAGGATATCATTTCTTATTTATGTCTCATGCAAGTTTCTTCCTTGACATTAAGAACTTTTTCACTTTATCAACTTGATATTTTAGTTATGTATTGAATTTAAGATACTCTTCCTATTTGTCTTTGAGATATGTTGAGATCATCTCTAATTATTCTTTGAGTTCTTTGAGTCCATCTTCATGTTCTTCATCTTTCTTATTTTTCCTTTCCTCAAGAATATTGATTTGATCTTCATATTATTTCACCATTAGCTTCAATTTGTGATTCTTTCTTCTTTGGTGTTTCAATTCCTCCAAGGCACTTATCAATTCTACTTTAATATTTACCTCAACATCATCTTCATATAAGATTTCATCCTCATTAACATACTTATCTCTTGAGTTTCTTCCAGAGACTATTTCTATAACCATGTTTATTTCTAAAGAGGACCACCTCCAAGTTGTTAGACTTGATTAAAGATAACTAGGATATCATACAAATTGTTGGAAATTCTAGGCACTGAGAGGGGGTGAATCAGTGCTTTTACAAAAATTAACATTCAATTCAATTTCCTTAACTTTGTTATGATGAAACCATAAAATCATTCACAAGTAATCAACATGAGAATAAATATAGAGAGACAATATTTAATGTGGGAAACCCTTCAAGGGAGAAAAACCCATTGAAACAAAAGAACTAGCTTGGAAAAAAATGTCCTGTAAATGTTACAATGATTTCAATGTTGAGAATCCACTCAACTTGGAGCATCAACTCCAATACTTTAGTCAAGATGTCACTTGGCCTTTAAGAATATTAAACTTTTATGGAAGCTTCAACTCCCAACACTTCAACCAAGATTCAACTTGATCTTTTGTAAGCTGCCACTTACAAGGAAGCTTCAACTCCATGTGTGTTAAGCATCCACTTAGACTTCTTCACAATGTTTTGATCACTTTTCTTGTTTTGTCTCTCACAATAAATTATGATCACTTATTTAGATCAACTTCTTCTATTTCTCTTCTTAATTCACCTCTCTTATGATCACCTAAAAAGTTACAAAGAATTATCATACAAATTTTCTTCCACATATAAACTCCTTGTCATGTTTCACACCTTGAATCACACTAACAAACACCTACTTTTCATGTGTTCAACCTGCTGCAATATTTCAGTCATGAAGACATTTCTTGCTCACCTTAATTCTCTTATGTTTCATGTTCTTAACCTCCTTCAAAGCATGGTCATCAACAATTCATTCTCATGCACACTCCACTTCACTCAACTAGCATTCTTGTTTCACTATCAACCTTGTCTTCATCAGTACCTCTCCATTGCTCCAACCACGTCCTTCTTACACAAAGATGAGTTTATAATCTCAAGGTACACACTCAAAAATTTATCTTTCACTTCAACTTAAACATGGCTCTAAAAGAGTTGATGAATCATATCGGAAACTATGCACCACAATTAAGTTACACTCTAGTTGAATCATAATGGCTCCAACGTAATCACAAGGAAGAATTGATCAACAACTAAATAACTTGCATAACAGAACAAAGCTTGCACATGTAGAGAAAAGACAACAGAGTGTCTTGGCATGCTCATAAATGTCAAATGAAGGGATACATATAGGGTGTTGAGTAACCCTAGTGCATGACTCAATAACAAACCCTAAACCTAACCCATGTGAGATGACCCTCCATATGTGAGTGGAGGACACATAGGATAACTCACACCAACACCCCCTTCATTGAAGCTGGGGTAGCGGCTATGATGAGTCAAACGGAAAGAGAAGACACTCCTAAAAACTAAGAAATATGTGTCAATGGGGCCCGAAACTAAAGGCCTGATAAGGTGCCCATATACAAACAACATCTTCCTAGAAGAAGAAGAAAAGAAGGACTACATAGCCCGAAGAAGATGAGTAGCTGTGCAGAAGACCTCACCCCAAGAAGAGACCATAAGTGAAGAAACTTCATCTCAGTGAAGGGCTTGGTAAATAAATCTACAATCTAATCAACTATCTGAATGTATTGAATGTCGATGATACCATCATGAATAAGCTCTTGTATGAAGTGCATATGGATCTCAATGTGCTTCGTCTATTGATGCTAAACTGGATTTCTAAAAATAGATATAGTGATCATGTTATCACAGTAGATAATGGTAGGCCACCGAAGGTGGATGCCAAACTATGTCAGAATACCCTGTAGCCAAATAGCTTCTGTGGCAGCAATAACTCCTCCTCTGTATTATACCTCTGTAGATGGTATTGCAATTACATTCTGCTTCTTGCTAGAAAAACTAATAGGACCTAAACCAAGAGAGAAACTATAGCCATAAGTAGATTTCTGATGATCTAAGTCACTAACCCAATCAAAATATGTGAACCCAATCAACTCAATATCTACCCCTCCATGATAGTGAATACCATCAGTATAATTTCCATGAACATAATGAAGGATCCATTTAGCTATTTTCCAATATTGATCATGTGGCTCTGTATGAATCTAGACATGATCCCAATAGCATACGATAAATGCGCCGAGTGTGAGTCAAGTAAATCAAGATCCCCACCAACTATCAATAAAGGGTACCATCACCGAGGGAGTAGAGCAATCATAAACCAACTTAACCACGGAAATAAAAGGAGTAGGAGAAGATTTGCAATCTAACATCTAAAAATGAGCTAGCAAGTCAAGAGCATACTTAGGTTGCGAAATCAAAATTCCTAAGTCAGATTGTGAAAACTGGATCCCAAGAAAGTAATGAAGCAGACCTAAGTCATTCATGGAAAACCTGTTGGCCAAGGCGGTCTTCACATAATCAATGATAAAGGGAGATCTTTCGGTGATCAACAAGTCATCAACATAGAGAACAAGAATGAGTATGAAGTCATCTTGTCGTAGAATATAAACATTTGGATCAGCGTGACACCTAGTAAACCCTGATGTAAGTAAAAAGATTCCATCTTGGCATATCAAACCTGAAGGGCTTGTTTAAGGCCATAAAGAGACTTCTTTAACTTACAAATGAAGGAGGGATCATGGACATAACCCGGAGGTTATTCCATGTAGATATCTTCCTATAGGTCACCATGAAGGAAGGCACTCTTAACGTCCATTTGATGGACTTTCCATATATTTTCTGCTGCGGTAATGGCTGTGGTCGGTTGAATAGAAGTCATCTTCACAACCGTACAAAGGGTTTTAGTATAATCAACCCAAGCTATCTAGGAGAAACCCTTAGCTACTAATCACGCTTTAAAATTTTCGACATCTCCATCTACTCCATACTTTGTTCTAACACCCACTTACATTGAATGATTTTTCTTCCTTTTGGAAGAGGGGTGAGATCCCAAGTATCGTTCTTCATGAGAGAGGAATAATCCTCATCCATGGCATAATCCCACTCAAGAATACCAGAAGCCTCCCGAAAAGGCGAGGATCAAAAGTAGATGGATAGAAAGAGTGGGGTCCAACAAAATCGAGTGAGTACGTCTCATATCCGAATTATCTCCAAATAAATATCTAACGCTTTATAAAGTTTTCCTAGCCCAAATAGGACCAAGAAGAATCGGGCTTAGAGTCGGAAGATTCTTCACTTGAGTGAGAAGGGACATAGTCCTCATCATCACTACTATCGAGAATCTGAAGATGCAGAGAGGTCGATGGTCGGGAGGATCGGGAAGAGGAGCACACTCAACAAGTATCATCATCGATGAGTTAGAATCGAATCGGTGAGTTGTAGAACCTCAATAGGTGGAGAAGTATAAGTCGAAGAAGACTCATCAAACTTAACACTTCTCTCAATATACAGCTCATGAGAAGTAGGATTCATCAATCGATATCCCTTCACGGCATCAAGATACCCTACAAAGATTCAAGGTTTGGATTGTGGTTCCAAAGCCTTTCATTTCTTCTTGGGAATATGAACCATAACCTTGGATCCACGAAGACTCGAAAGTGCTCAACATCAGGCTTGCGTCCAAACCAGGCTTCAAAGGGTTTCATCCCTCTTACTTCCTTGTGTGGAACATGGTTCGAATGTAATTAGCACAATTCACTACTTCATCTCTGTTAGGAAATATATATTAGTGCTCCATTTGTATGGGTGAATAATAATTACATGTGTAATTATTATTATGGTAAATTAGTGAAAGTACATTTACTATGTAAATGTAAATAGTAAATGTAAAATGTGGTTAGTATGTGGTAAGTTAGTAAGTTAGAATAATAAAACAATTAGTATTGTTTTATTATTATATTGGTGAGAGGTTGAAACCATATGGGTGTATGGTTGTATATGAAGACAAATGTTGTTGTAAGGATTGTTATTTTACATCTCCTATATAATGGAGTGTATTAAAATAGTGAATTAATGAAAATATAATATAGAGTTGTTGATTTCAATTATTTTCGTGTATCTATTTCATGGATTCTTTGTATTAGATCGATTAATTTCTACATTTGGTACCAGAGCAGGTTAAATCTGTCTCGAAGATGATCTCATAACTTGTGTTTTGAGATCTGGGTTTCTCCAAAATTTTGCGTGTGAAACGATCTGTTATACAAGCAGCTACAGTAAAAATTTCAACAAAACCCAGTTCATAGTTTGGGAGAAACATGCAATTTACTATACAGCACATTGATCACTGTTGTTTTTTTGAAGAAATCAGAGAATCAGAGGTAATTCAAATCTGCATTCAATTTTTTTGGATATTTAGATTCAGAAAAATGGATACACCATTAGATAAATTTAATGGGTTGAAATTCCATACATGGAGAGTAAAAATTCAGATGCAGTTAATAAATAAAAACCTATGGAGGATAGTAGATGGAAAAGAAAAAACACCTACAGATATAAGCAAAATTGTAGAATGGGAAACTAGAGATGAACAAATAACAAATGAAATTGACTATAATTATGAAGAATTTCTATACTAAGTGAATTTACTGGAGGATGGAGGCAATCGGAGGTTGGAGGTCATTCAGCGACCTCTCGTCAGTCGCCAACGACGGGGCCGCACAGATGGTTTGGTGACATTTTTATGGTGTATTTGCTTTCAGCTTGTGTCGTATGCTTCTTGTCATAGTTCCAGTATCAGTGTTCGTGATTGAATAAGTGGAAATTTCACATTGAGGGGGGGAACATGATCCAATGTTCCATTTCCAGTATGTCACTTTCTCTATGTATGTATGAGCTGAGCAATGATTTGATAGGATTTCCTATGTTATTCCCTGCAGTGAGATAGTGATGAGAGTTGTTGATACTACTGCATCATCATGATATCGTGGTTGTTAGTTATCTAGAAAAACTATCCAGAGGTTGTTGGTACTTGTCCTCAAAAACCATCTGTTGTGTGGTTGTTGGTTAACCACTTGGAAAACCATCCAGAGGTTGTTGGTATTGTCCTTGAAACCATCCAGATCATGAGCATGCTACGTAGCGGCACGTTGCAGTACAAAGCAGGTTTTCCCATGTTCGCACTAAGGGGGGGAATGTTAGGAAATATATATTAGTGCTCCATTTGTATGGGTGAATAATAATTACATGTGTAATTATTATTATGGTAAATTAGTGAAAGTACATTTACTATGTAAATGTAAATAGTAAATGTAAAATGTGGTTAGTATGTGGTAAGTTAGTAAGTTAGAATAATAAAACAATTAGTATTGTTTTATTATTATATTGGTGAGAGGTTGAAACCATATGGGTGTATGGTTGTATATGAAGACAAATGTTGTTGTAAAGATTGTTATTTTACATCTCCTATATAATGGAGTGTATTGAAATAGTGAATTAATGAAAATATAATATAGAGTTGTTGATTTCAATTATTTTTACGTGTATCTATTTCATGGATTCTTTGTATTAGATCGATTAATTTCTACAATCTCAATATTGTGGAGGAAGAGACTTCAATTGAATCATACAAGTGGCCATCTCTTTAAGAGTATGGTTCTTTCTTTCTGCCACTCTATTTTATGAAGGTCGTATCTTACAAAGAGATTCCTTGAGAAATGAAATCCATGAACCTATTGTTTATGTAACATTCCCATTTTAAGACTTTAGAAACAAGGGAAAAAAATTTATAATGTTCATGGTTATAAATAAAACATTATTTAGAACACACATTCAATGCTAATCAATCTCATAATAGATAACCATATGCAATTGTGAATGACTCGGTGATACACCGATCTATTCATTCCATGACTCGATTACCTACCGATCTATTCATGTTTAACTTCAGTATTAAATACTTGTCGTATACTACGTATACTTGGTTTTCTTACCCTATTCCAAGTACTGAGTGATCTATTTAAAGAACCTATCTGAATATTTGTTACCAATATTCATCTGACATCACATTACTTTAAACTAGGTGACATAGGACAATACAACCAACAACTTGTGATAATTTGGCCAAATATTTATAATATATTGTGTATGTCACTATTCCTAGATGGCATACTCGTCATATTGTAATACGTTCTTCACCTCACTCCTCTATTATCATGATTGGTATTTACTAACTACTATCAGTCCACTTGTTCTAGGTTTAACCCTAGCCCTAGATAGGAACATAACCTATTATAGGAAGATGCTCACAATGGCTTAGGGTAAATGGGCATACTTGGTTGACCTAAGTTGACCGGATGTGCCAACGTACTCTGAGCCATTGGAAGCTAATTCATATCCTAAATATGCTCCTATCTAGACCTAGAGAGAAACTAAGTTCAAGTTCAAGTTCCTATGTGTGTAGATCTAGATGATCAATGCGGAAGGGTGATGCCACATGTCAACTACAATGTTGTATTCTTGAGAAGACCCAAGCCTTCTTGAAAGTACAGCCCTGTAATTGGCGTGTGCCAACATCCTACAAAAACTACCTCATCAAGATGTGCATACCCCCAAGGAGATTGTTAATACATTATTATTTTGAATTATTTCTTGATTACAACAACCTTGCCAAACCCTAATCCAACACTCAATAAATTCTTTCCTAATTTTTCTTCATTTAGTCCATGAAGAACTTCGTTATACTTATGGTTGTTTTTAATGTTTGATTTCTTAGTTAAACTGCCTATTAACCGTAATAGAACAACATTATCATAAGTTTCATTTAAAAAGTACAATAATTTTTAGAATGGTTCAACATTTGAATATATCCAATTTAAAGTAGACTTCATACAAAATGAAGTCTAATAAATTGTAATCATATTTCCAAACCTTTTTGGTTTATATTCAATTAAGAAAGAGAAAGAGTCTTTATCTACATGTTTAAGTGTTAGGGTATATCCTACCCAATATCCATATTTCTTAATGTATGTTCATCACACATTACATTACTATGTTAAATAGTTTAGATAAAGAACATCATATTCTACAACTTAACAAGCTACATCTTAATTAGGAAAATTGAACTAAATCCCTTTATCTAACTTATCAAAGGATAACCAATTAAGCATATAAATAATATGAATAATATCAACAAGATAGAAATCCATCTCTTTCATACAAGTACAAGATAATTTACACAACCAATACAAGTAAATTCTCAATTTGTCAGTTCATCTTTATAACTTATACATTTACAAGACACATGCATTTTAGGCATACTGCATAACAACTGCCTTTATTCTAAAAAGAATACTACTTTTCTTTTTCAATACAATTTCAAAAATGAATTAGAATTCTTCACAAAGAATCAGACTTAAATCAACCAATCCATCATATAAGTTTTTCCTTCTTTTATCACTTACAAAGTCCATCTGCAAAAATTGCTAAGACGAGTCGAGTTCCATGGCCCGAGCATGATAAACACTAAACCTTAAAATTAATTTCATTCCACTAATTGTTCCATTAAACAACTCTGCTTTAATGAAACAATTAATATATCATACATATTAGTATAAGTAATAACAATTAGAAAATAAGTACATTAACCAATCTAAATTCACTTCTAAGAGAAGAACAAAATATAATCCACAACATCTTCCTTACAAAATTAAAGTTTAATTGATCCTATCAATTACCTTTAAACAAACAACAAATCATAACATCTTATTGTTCCCAATTCTATCATAATAGAATACAACATTTAACTTTACTATAAGACAAAGAAAGGGTTTATAGCATAGTTCTCATTAGGATGATTCATCTAGCTCCTAAGCAAGGAAGAAGGATAACCATTCCAGACTATGCCCAACTCAAAAACATCTGAAAATAGAAACAAGTTCATAACATGAATTTAACTGTTTCGTTTAAAGGACAACTACCTTTAAATTCAACATTTAAGATTTTAATCAAAACAGAATCCCATATCAATCTAAGAAGGAATATAGAATTTAAATCGATCTGCCAACAAGATTATATTTTCTGTTCAACAAAACCGAAACATCAAATCTCTTCCTACATCACTTCAACAAATGATATGAACAAGGAAGATTAAACAATTATAATAAATCTCCCTTTCACAAGGGAACTAGTAACAGAAGGGTTCAATCAAATGAACTAATCCCAATAGGTTAGAAAAGGAATCTTATCAGCATTTGATTCAATCCTTAATCATTTCTCTACACTTAACAACAAAATTCCCTTTTCTAATCCAAACGATAAGCTCATATACTAGTTCCTAGAAGAGAGAACAACCAACACATTGTAAGGAAAACGTACTGCAAGTCTCCCTTACAGTCCTTATCAATAAAAAGCATGAGTTCCAATTTCAGTTAAGATCCACATAAACAGTAAAGTTCAAAAATAGCACTCTGTCCCTAAGGATTCTCAATTTCCTTTTTCTTTTAAGAGACTCAAGTATTCACTTATTGATCCCAACAAGAATAGAAGACCTAATACCTTAAACTAAACTAGTTTGGGAGTATACTCAAACTCAAAACTAAAGTTTCTTTAAAATGCCCCCACAACTTTGTACTTAAGAGTAAGTGGGTCATAATTCCTTTAGAACTAATAATCAAACTGAACAGAGTTAAGTAATCCTTCCACTACAATCTCTAAGCACTGGTACAAAACTCGTTTATAAAAGAAGTTCTAATCCAATATCAAACGAAAGTGTTTCTAGTTAAATCTCCAAGAGATATTCAAACAACTCAGTCATACTACTTACCCAAAATTACCTAGAGTAAGTAGTTTGCATTAAAGGAGTTATAAGCTTTCAACTAGAATAAAATTTAAAACCAACTCACAAATACCATAATAGAGCTAACACATCATTCAACTAAAAATTCCAAACACTATGTATCAAATTACATGTACAGTGCCGAATCACAAAGTCTCAAACGTGAGCACAGATATATACAAATATCATGATACAAGTCAGAATATAATACGAACAACCTTAACCAGTTTATAGCATAAACAAGAAACCCTATTTCCAACTCAAAATGAAACACAAGTTTCTCACATAAGAGTTCAGAACCATTCAAGTAGATATTCACAGGTTCAGGGAAACCACAAATTCCCATTCAGTTGTATTTCAAACAAAGAAAAATCATACCAGCTCAAAATGAAACATGAGCTCCTAACCAGAGTTTAGAACTACTCATAAAATATGATTACTGTGTAAATTACGAACTTCCATTAACATTCCAGAATAACACAAGAATAAACACGAGTACAGAGGTACATATGGACTTCAAACAATAGTCCAAGATTACTCAAGAATCCAAACACGGTTTCAGAGTAACAAGAACCTCCAACCCAAATTCTTATCAAAACACTAACCCCAAATCAAGCTTAAACTACACACGAACTTGAATACAGGCTCAAACAAAACACCGTTCAAATACAAGCTCAAGCTCAAGAAAAACACAAACCCGAATACAAGATATAGCTCAAACAAAACATGAGCTCAAATGTAAGATCAGACAGACTCAAGGTTCCCAAAACCTAGAACCAAATAAACAGCAACGAAGGTCAGTTAAAAACACAACTCTTTGAATATCGGTTCAAGAAATGACAAGCAGAGCTACAGTAACAAGTTTCTCATGCATGTCTCGCTAATTAACACATACCAAGAAAGTTTCCAAGACTTATCATTAATTTTCCATGGATTCATACCCAAATTTCTAGAGATTTATAAAACCCAACAAGCAAATAACCAGATAAAACATGCAAACCAAGAATCTCATAAGAGCAAAGTTATTTTAATGAAACATTTAGAAGAAAGCAAGATATATTAATGGTTAGAGTCTATCATGCCTGATAGCGCTTCTGCCAAATTGAAGGAGACTTCCAAATGAGCTTCCAACTCCTTTTCTCCTCCATGAAAGATCAACCAACCAACAAATTTCCTCGGCATGCCTCATAGACCTTCCCATGATCGAAAATAGACCAAGTGAGTTAAAAATAGCAATGAAGTACAAGTCAAACTGCTGGTTTGAAGAACCATTTTGTTTCATGCAGAGAAAAATCCAAAAAGCATGCAAAAACCAACAACCTCCCACAAACCCGCCTTCCAAGTTTCCTAGACGGTTTGTGAACAAAACCCAAGGCCAATTAATTTCATTAATTCCAATTTCCTCGCTCAACTCTCCTTACCACCGCCTCCCAAATTTGGTGAATGTCAATTCCCATTTAACATGAAATTCCATCTTAAGTGGATCTTCCACATAATCCTCCACCAAATCAACTAGCCCCTACCAAAAGCGGCAAGATTTTAATGCCTTTAAGAACCTTATCAACAATTCAATGCCATTGGAACCGTCACCTTAGAGGTATGCGACCCATTTAGGTTCCCATTTAAATAGCTTAGGATAGTTCCCTTAAAACTTAGGTTAGTTTAGGAATAATTACCTTAGGCCTTAACACATTACCTTAGGTAATTCCAACATTAGGTTAGATCATCTCATAACCTTATAGGATTAGGTTTTAGGTTAATTTAGATAGCCTAGCAACCTTTCCATATTCCCTTAGCACAAGGCTTAGGTTAGAAAAATTCAATTAAGTAACATAGCTAGGTAGTAAATATTCTTACCCAGCTTAGGATTCCGTAGGATAATCCTTTAGTTTTAGGATTTTGAATCCTTCCTATGTCATGAATAGGTTGTATTTCATTTACATCAGCAATGTACTGCCAAGATCAATCTCCAAGGACCTAAGCACAACATACAACTGAATAGAAACACATTCACACAAGATTAAAGAACTTGTAATAACAAATTTCAGTCCACCATGTCCCTCAATTATGGAATGTCAATTTACCATTCATTCAACTAAGAAGGTTTAAAACATTCCTTGGATCACTGAAATTGATCCAAGGATGAGTCAGATAAAGAGGTAAGTTTGTAACTCCTAAACTAGATTGCAACTCACCTACAAGAAGTGAAAAATGGATTCAAGGAAGCCATTCCATTCTAGTCTAATGATCTTAAGAACAAAAATATTTATCCATATCAAGCATGATCTCCAACAATCAAAAGAACACATCTTTAGAAGAAAATCACATGTTAACACTTGAAATGCAAAGGAGGAATATAACGATTTTCGAGGGTGTTACGGTTTACATATTCACCTCCATTGTCAATTCAAAGAACCTTGATAGACTCTTAAGCTGTTTCTCGGCAAGAGCCTTAAAGTCTGAAAATGTTCAAATACTTTAGACCTAAGCTTAAGAAAATATACCCAAGTATATCACAAATAGTCATCAATGAAGGTCAGCACATAAAGATCTCTAGTAAATGAAGGAGACGGAAATGGACCAGAAATATCACTGTGAACAAGATCCAAAGGATGAGTAGCTCTCTCAGGATTTTCCTTTGTCAAATTTCTTTTCAGGATGCTTTCCAAGGGTACAACCCTCACAAATACCCTTAGAAAACTTGACACAGGGTAACCCATTGACCATTTCATTTTGGCTCAATTGTTCAAGGTAGCGATAATTTAGATGTCCAAATCACTCATGCCATAGCTTACTAACCTCATTTGCATGAGTGAGAAAAGTAGTGGGCATAGAATCAGAAGTAAAGTGGGAAAAGGTATACAACCATGAATGGTGATCCGCCTTTCCCTCATCCATTGTAGTTACATCGTTAAGCTCACGAATAATCACCAAGTTAGGACCAAATTCCACTCGCATTCCTTCACCAAGGTGAGTAATTTGGTAAACCGATAGGATATTGGTAGAGAGATCAGGAACACTCAACACTTAGTTGAATGTTCCCCATCCATTTCTACCGATCCACTACCGGAAACCAACACTGTCGTGTCATTACCCATCATGATTTGGGACATTCCACAAGGCTCGATATTAGAGAAATCAACATGCGAAGAACCCATGTGGTGCGAGGCACCGGAATCCATAATCCACGTCAATGAAGGAGAAACTCTGGCTACAAGGGCCTTTCCTTTCTTCTTATCAGATTTAGAACCTTTTGTAGTGGATGAATTAGCTTTGGAGAATTTTTTTTGATAGGCTCAGGAACACCTATTTTATTTTTCTCAAGTAATTGAGTAAGGTGATCAATTTGTTTTCTCATACATATATGCTCTTTATGACCAGGCTTCTTGCAATAGGAACACAAATACTTGTCTTTCTATGCTCTAGGCTCAAAAGTCAAAGTGTTCGTGTTAATTTTAGTTTTGGTCTTGGTTTCCTTCTTAGGTTGATCCTTTTTTCTTTCTTCTTTTCAGTCTTATTTTCCTTACTAGTACTTGCTACAAGGGCATGTGACTTGGACTTGAGAGACCCCATTTGAATGATTTTTTCTATTCTCGAATGAGTTGGGATGAAAAATAGTCAAAGGAGGGCATATTCCAATCCTTTCCCAAGGAAGCTTTTGTAGCATAAAAATTTGACACAAAGACAGAATATTCAGGACCTAACTTAGAGAGAATCGATAAGATCAGTTGAGAATCTTTATTCTCTACTTGAAATTCCTTTAACAACGATCTAGTGTGGAAAAACTTTGAGAAGAATGCTTGTAGGTTTTCAAAGTCACGAGGATTTAACCCTAGTAGTTCATTTTCCAACTCATGTGCTCTCATGTCATCGTGTTGTCCACACAGACTTAGGTGTTTCAAATGATTCAATGTGGAAGAGCAAGTTGGGAGAAACAGACATGCAAAGAAGACCTAAAGCTTCATCACTACGGTTTAACCACTTAGATTTTTCAGGGTCGTCATCTAGTTCAGTCTCAATTCCCATGGTGATGCGAAATAACCCTTTACCCCTTAGTTTCATAATTATTTTCGATCTCCATTCAAAAAAATTTGAACGGCGTAAGCAAAGGAATTGAAAGTGCATCCATAGTGAGAGAGAGAGAGAAGAAATGCAGAAAAGAAACACAACCACCCAGGACAATATAATAACCCCCCACTTTCGGCACTTTATAGTTTAGTGCATTGAATACAATCAGGTCAGCGTGTGGCATAAAACACTTGGTAACTCACCTTGCAATCAGCATAATAATGCACAAGAGAGGAGACCACAATCGTGTTTCGTGGAGCGCAGCAAAGGGACACCATATACAAGGACAAATTGGAAAAAACTAGGAAGAAGGTGAAATCAGATCCTAGTTGTGAGAAAAAGCGTCTCACGTCACAAATCGTACCCCCTTCCTGCAAACTATGGCAGATGCGCTCACTAGTCACGAGCAATAATAAGGGTAATTTACAATGTTTAGATGAATTCAGGATGAGTTCGATGATCTTCAGAATGCCGGAAGGGCATGCGGAAGTCAAGAAGTGCTAAGAGTGTCTCTACACACTTGAGCGCACGATTAGTAAAAATCGATAATAACGCGTTAAAAATTTACCGTTTGGAAACGTCCGATTTAGCTAATTTTAGAGCTAATTAGACTAATAAATGATAAAGTACGTTAATTTTAAAGGATTTTAAATTGAGTTACTGAATCGTTAATGAAGTTTGATCTGGAAATTAATAGAACTAGATTTAATTAAATTTAAATCTAATTAATTTCAAATAATAGAAAACTAATTTAGATTTAATTTAAATCCTAATTACTTATTTTAAATATAGTTCCCCCATTTTTTTGATTTAATCTTCCTCTTCTAAAAAAACACAAATTTTAAAAGTAGAAACTTGCTTTAAATAAAATTAATGCCCACTTTTTTAAAAACACCAAAAGATCCTTTTAAATATATATATATATACAAAGATTTTTGTTTTAAAAAAACTTACCAAAAAAAAGCTTACCAAATAAATGGTAACTTGCGAGGATTTGAGCTCGGTAGGTGGCGAGGAGGCCGCTAGAGGCTGACTCGGCAGAAGGGGCTCGGGGGTCGGTGGTTGGAGGGATCGGTGAGGATCCCGGCGTGGATCATGAGCAGAGATCCGAGTTGGAGGAAATCCCAAAATCGAGTTGGAGGGTGAGCATTATGGATGACTAGGTTGAGAGGAGACTTGGCGAGAAATGGCACGGGGCTCGATGCACACGTAAAGGAGATGAGGTCAAGCCACGGAAGGGGAGCACCGAGAGACGAGCCGAGCGGCGGGATCAAGCATGGGGCGGGGATGCATACGACATGGAGACAAAATCGTCTCGGCTAGGGGATGTGAACCAGGGCGGAGAGGTCAGCATGGCTCGACATGGCTTGGGATAGCTCGGGAATAGGGAAGGCTTACCAGGGTTACAGCGTCGAGTAAGTCGTAGGCAAGAGAACTTGGCTAGAGAAAAAAATCACCAGAACACAATCCAAGAGAAACGTGGTAGGTTCTCGATCGGAGGAGAAATAAAATGACTCGGCCTCGGTGAGTAGAAGAATCTTTGATACCATGAAAGAGTTTATGAATCATATCGAAAGCGTGCACCATGATTAAGTTACACTCTAGTTGAATCGTAATGGCTCCAACGTAATCACAAGGAAGAATCGATCAATAACTAAATAACTTTCATAACAGAACAAATTTTGCACATGTAGAGAAAAGATAGCGGAGTGTCTTGGAATGCTCATAAATGTCAAATGAAGGGATACATATAAGTCTTGAGTAACCCTAGTGTATGACACAATAGCAAACCCTAAACCTAACCCATGTGAGATAACCCTCCATATGTGAGTGGAGGACACATATAGGATAACTCACACCAACAGGACTCTTCACCTAACTTCCCTTACAACTCATACAAGGATAAGGTTTGTCCTTACACAAAAAATTCCTATAAGTTTCATCATTGCATTTGACAAGGTTTAGTTGTAACCTTAAAACATGAAATCTCTTTCAAGATTCTATGATGTAAAATTATTAGAAAAGGAGACTTCTAAACTCCCTTACATTCTACCTCCAACCGATAACATTCCTTTTATACCTCTACTCATTCTTTTGTAACTGAAAAATCAGATTTGTCTTCTAGAAAAGTGAGCAGGACCTTTATCTTATAGAAAAATGAAATATGTTCCAAGTGTAGTCATCAATATAGGACATTACAAAGCCTTATAATATTCTCTATGACCTCTTCATATCCTTGATCTTCGCCATTTATACTTCAATTCTCATAAGAGCACACATAAAAGCATTAGGAGCAAGCACTAGAGAACACAATATTAAACTTAAAGAAAAGGGGAACATGTTAAACCAAAACATTCCATTCTTTTATGATCTTTAAGCCTATAGGATGTATGAATCAACAATAAGAGCTTAGAGATCTTCAAAAATAGAGAATAGAGAATTTTACACATCTCTTCTTCACATCCTTCAACACACACATCATCATGGAAGATTTTGAATAACCACTAATAATGAGTCTTCAAGAACTTATCGAGCTTGGATATGATGTTTATGTTTTGTGTAAACCCTTGAACTAACAATAGGAGGCAATAGATTCTCATTCACATCATGGAGAATGCATTTGACTAAGTTGTTCACTAATTTCCATGTACAGAAAAATTATCTTTAAGGATTGAGCCAAACCATGAACTTTATCAGTTGGTCATGAATCCAAAAGTACATTTCAAGAAGGGTATGAATGTTTTGTAGTAACTCACAAGGGCAAGATCTTGCTTCATTTCATATAAAATAGGTCAACCTTGCATGATCTCAAGGCACACTCAGATGGTTTTTGAGATTCAAGACCTAGTTGTGTTTTTAATTTGAATATAACCACTTAAAGTACATTTCATGATCAATATTTTCATATATAACTCAAGGATAACCTATGATTCATTAAACACCATTCTTTACATAAGAGCTATGAAGAAATAACAAGCCTTCAAGGATGTATTGCAAACCTACTTGACTATCTCAAGAAACTAGTTTGGAGCATTTGTATTGCAACACAAATACACTTCTTTTCTCCAATAAATGAGCTTGAGTAGGTTATACAGGACCCATACCATCCATATATTATCATCTAGTATGCAAGTACATGTTATTTCACTAGGGTTCACATTTACTTCACAAGACTGGTTTTAGGCATGATTAGCCCCTTAGCGGTAGATGGGAGAGTTTGAAAAGAATCACACTAATTTTTAATAGAAATTATCTGTAGTATTTTGTGAGCATGAATTACACTCCCAAGAAAACTTCCACAGCCATGATTTCATCTTGAAACCATCTTGACAAATTAAAGTACACAAAACCTTGAAACATAGAGATGAACGTATATCGTGCACAGTCATGTCTAAAGACCAAAAATAGCACCATGATGAACTAGAAGGTCTTATTTACAACTCTAAGAGGTTTTCATAGCTTGAAAAAGTGTTTTTATGCCTTCAAAAATCATTTTTCCTCTATCATTGTAAAACAAGGGTTTGGATAGTGCTAGAAAAATGAAGAAAACATTCTTGTTCTTCCAATTTTTAATCTCAAAATTTTTGAAAAAAATGTTTTTAATGCTTTTAAAAAAAGAATCTTATGATTTATCGAAGAAGGATTTTCAATTTTTTTTTAAATGCTAAGAAGTCAGTCACTTTGTTTTAACATACCTTTCTTATCCCAATTTAAGTAGAACTTTGATATCTTCAACAAAACTCAATTTTGGTCCTCAAATTTTGATCACACATTCAAAACTACCTTATCCGTAATCTCCAATGGTTTTTATCATATTTATTCTATAAAGCTCCACCCCATCTCATTTTCACAAGGTTTTACTTCTTGTCTTTAAATACAGTCTTAGGAGAGATTATACGTACCCAAAATTGTAGGTATTGTACTGTCGGAAAGAGGTCACAAAAACCCCAATGATGATTCAGATCTCTTAACCACGTTTCAGTTAAGCTTGCTTTCAATATTACCAAGGAAGCTGTGGGGAATGATAGCTTCTGAGAAGCTATGATTTATTCCTCACTTCTGAGGTAAGATTGAAGGTATTTATATCAAATTAGTTAGTTACTTAAATATTTAGGATAAATTCACAAATACACAGGCAAATAGCTATATCAGGCTAACTTGCTTGTTTTAATTATGTTATTAGATTAAATTGTTCATTATCTGAATATATTAGAATAGCTACTCTTTGAATTTCGTTCAAATACACATCATTGAAAATAAAAAAACAAAAGGAATATAATCATAGTGTAGATATATATTTCATAGTTAGTTTACTTGTTTGAGTTAAAGTTTTATTATCTCTTGCATGACAATTACAACACCGGAGAGCCCAAGGATTACGTATTGAACTGGTAGTACCTCAGTAAAATATCTTCACAACATTAACAGATATAGATCAAGGGCTTAGGATTCAGGTCTTTCAAATGGAAATAAACCCACAAACAGTTAGTGAACAATTGAGGCAATTGAATATTGAAGATGACAAAGCATATACATTCTGGTCAAGTCAACCCAACTATAGATTGCCTTGATAGGATATCCACATGACCATACAAGAACCCGAAAGAGAACAAATATTTGGTTGTGATCCATTAGTTCCACAGCCAAACATAGGAGACCTTCTCATTGACATAGACACAGGCTTACATATACAAGTTGCAGAACACCCGTAAGGTATTATGAGAAGATCACACAACTCCTGGTATTAAACATAGAAGTTGAAAAGGCTTATGACCATTGGATATTCGGAAGAAGAGATTGATTCTTCACATGACCATAATAGGTCCAAAGCAACCACAAACTCATGGTTGTGATCCCTAGGTCCCACAACCCAACGGGCCTATAAGTCAGTTAAATATTGACACTAGTTTACATACGCTGGTATTTAGATCCTCACCACTCCCGCTAGATATCATAACGTAATTTTCTGCATTAAACATAGAATCCAATCAAGCTAATATTTTTTGGGCTAGACCAGAAAACCACCCATAGTTTCTTATCCACTACACCTCTCACTACCATTTTCCATGACCTTGTCTGGAAATATACATGAAACACCTATAGGTCACTTTCCATATATCCAACAACCAATAGATAGGATCTCGGTAGAGCTTGACATTGATTGGAGCCTCCGAGCAGCTATTATATCTGAATGATCCATTACACCAATTCAGGTTAGGAGAGCTTTCTTTGCCTTAGATTCACAGATCCCATTATTGTGTGTTGAGGATATAAGATTTCCCAACTAGTTTGTCTATATCCACATATATTTCATTTCCACCGGCTATCTCGGCACGACCTCGGGAGGTCAGTACAAAGAAGGGCTACTTATAGATTCTCATGCTCGCATGTCACTTTTCTATCATACAAAATTGGTGAACCCAACGTGAAACGAAAATAATTGTTCCCCTTTTATTTCCATTTCTTTCATCCATCTTCACTCTTTCCCATTATTCTATGGGTATTTATATACCCCCCGAATATGTTGGGATACGATGCATATGGTAGACCTCTCTCAGGTCTCAAAGCATATTACGGTCAAACAAATAGACAACCGTCACCCTCACTTTCTGCATGGGCTGACAACTATTCAAGCAACTACTTATCATCACAAACTCCTCCTCAAAGAACTAGCTCTAGTTCTTTGTTCTGAATTGAGGAGCTGGATAAACTCACACAAACACAACAACCAGAGCCCTCAGGCTCTAACAATATGATGTTTACTGGAGAATCCATTTCATCTCCTTGGGTTTTATTCAGACCAAAAATTAGTAGGTAGTCAAATCCACTCCCATTTTTAGATGAGGAGTACTTAGCGCATTATCGCTAGAAGCGAACAATGCTTCCAAAACATGTACCCACCTATAGGAAGTTTGCAAACACAACCCGATACCCTGCTCCAAGAAAACACCCCCATTCCTCCACCTATGGAAAATACTCTCGGTGAAGCTTGGAAGAGTAATGATCAATTCATAGCAGGGTACCATACACCTCTACAACCTCAAGGTATACAACAACCGCCATTAAGGAAAAATATTGTGTCTTCACCAATCGAGGTCATCTCAACCTTAGTTGAGAAGGTTAGAGGACTAGAACTTGCTCAAGCAAATCAAAATTCACATTTTGGGCAAGCAGGAACTTCCAACCCTCCGCATCATCCCAACCAAGTTGACCTCCTCACAGGAATAGGCACATTAGGCATGCCTCCTCAACATTCATATAACTATCCATAGTAAACACCAACTAGAACCGTGTTTTCAAACGCTGCTCTAGTTGAAAGTATGATACCTCCCGGTTTAGTACCAAACAACCCATATCAAAGCAATGCTCCTCCCTACTTAAACATTTATTCAAAATCACCATAGGGAGACATGTTCTCCTCTCCTGGGATGTTCACTCAACAACAAGGATTTCCGTATGTCCCTGCAAATACATATGCTATGCCATATCAACAACCCATTCCAGCTCCACCCCCTCAGAAGTACCATCGATGGTTGAAACCTATGTGGTACGGACTTACTCAAGATATATTTAAAAGAGTCTAGATTTCACCATACGAAGTGTCATGTTGCCAAGACCTCTTCCTAATTTTCCTAAATACAAAGGGGAGGGAGATCCAAATGCACATATCAAGGCCTATGCCACTGAGCCATTCAAGAATTGCTCCCTTGGGATGCGGTTGTTGCTAAGATATTCCCTAAAACCTTAGAGGGTATTTCCCTTGATTGGTATTATAGAATACTTGAAGCCTCAATACACTCATTCAAAAAACTTGTGTCAGAATTTATCAAAGCTTTTGATATGAACAAATTGTTAAGAACAAGAATCAGGGAATTCTTACATATTAAACAAGAGCACAATGAATCTGCTACCCATTTTATTCAAAGATGGCATACAGTCCTCTACTCATCAGCAAGTGCTCTAAACATGGATCAAATGGAACTATGCAACTTATTCCTTCATTCTCTCAATAGAGAGATAAAGGAAGAAGTCTAGAAGTTCCCACTAAGGACTTATGATGAAGTACTCGAGAGTGCTCTCTCGAATCGATCAAGCCATAAAAAACAGTGGTCGTAAGACATATGGAACAAACGGGAAATTAATTGCTCCCAATCAAAACACTACGACCTATCCTAATGTGGGAATACCAATCAAGGACCCAAGATCCTTAACAAAAACCGTGGGGTTACAACAGATGGAGTCACAGACCAAGTTAAAAGGGAAAATGTCGTAAACATTTCACCACCCATTAACAATCAGTGAAATAACAACTTTACTCCAACAATCAACGCGGTGGATTTTAATCGTCCATCACGACAACAACAATAACAACAACAACGAAAAATATAGACACAAGGTCCAAATCGAAACCCAACTGGATATCAAAATCAAAACCAAAGGCAACAGCCTCAAAATTTTAACTCTAACAACCAGCAACCTAATCAGAGTTTTGGACCACAACAGGTTTCAAATCAACAACCTTGAAACTATAATCCCAACTTGTATTGTGGTTTCCACAAGATTCAAGGCCATGATACTAGGACTTGCCGCGACTACAATAAATTCATGCAACATTTTCCAGAAGACCAAAGACAACTCTTTATAGATATGTTCTTAGCAAATTTTGCATTACCCATGCCAAACACTTACACAGGCGGTTTCCCCTCAAAATGCACCCCTCAATATTTTTAACAATCTACTCCCAAACCACTCTAACAATAATAGGTTAGATCCAAACGGGACGAACAAGGGTGTTATGACAGGAAATAATGATCATGAAGCCTCAACTTCATTAAATCCACCGGTTGCACCCCAATTAGGAACTCAACCACAAACCAAGATAGTTGGTCTGGTAGAGTTAGATACCAAGCTACACGTAGAAACCATAACAAGAACATGAGATTATTCTTCTCAACCAATTCTAAACTATCCATTAGAACCAGACAACATTCAACAAACATTGGTAAAACCCATAGGCGCTTACAATCTAATTAATGACCTAACAAAGACCTCTCACATTTCTTTCTTGGATTTATTGAAGAACTCTCCCACCCATAGGGCTGCTCTCTTAGAAGCATTAGGTCTTGGTCATCTAATTAACATCACTCCTCTACCTGAAATGCAAGTAAACCATGTAGAATTTGATGTCTACCCTCTAGGGCAGCCAGATAGGGATACTGAGTTTATATTTGATATAAGCAAAATGCCAACAAATGCTGAAATTATGCGCAGAGGCAACCTAGCCTTGCATTTACAGGTATGGGTTTATAAAAACTATGTTAGGCATGTAATGATTCATGATGGGGAAATAGTTAACATAGTCCCCTTCACTTTTCTTCAAAAGCTAGGATATGGAGAAACAAATTGTTCCACAACACGAAATATGCTAAGAGGTTATGATAGCCTCAAGGCCACTTCAATTAGGACTATAGTATTACCAGTCACCTTAGGACCCAAGACAGTCCTCACTGAATTTTATATTATAGATCAGGAAACCAACTATAATATGATCCTCATTCGACCATGGATACACCGCATGAAGGCAATCCCTTCCACGTTATTCTAGGAAATAAGATTTTTACACCTAGGGAAAATATTTTGTGGCGCAAGGTGACCCAAAACCATTTGATATACACCTAGCAGATTTGAAGAAGAGACTAGGCATTCACTCTGATTTTGAACTCCCAATGAATCAACTTAACAAACCAATCAATTCAAAACCAGAAGAAAAATTGATACCTACAATAGAATTAGAAATTACAAATCTAGTCGAAGGCATTCTAGCACTCAAAAATGAGAATAACGTCATAGAGAGAAGAGCATTAGGGACTACCACAAAAATTGTCAAGTTGTTACAAAATGATTTACCTATTCTCCTACCATTTGATTCTATGGGTATAGGATGTACCCTAGGAATTGGCTCCCTTCTAGCAGACGAAGTTTGTATGGTAGAAGAAATGGCGAGGTAGAAGAAGCAGGCGTGAAGAATGTCCCAATATCCATTTTTCCAAGAAAATATTGGACTCTCCACTTGATGGAGATAGATGTCATTTTGGAGTGGGGCGGGGGTGATCTTTACTTATCCCAAGGAAAGATCCTACCTTTTCCTTTAAGTTAAACTTCGAATGTACGAAAAATGGGGCTGAGTATGAATCCCTCCTCCCTGGCCTCATCATATCCAAAAGGATGGGTGTTGATAACATTAGAGTGCTAGGAGACTTGCATTTAATTGCAAACCAAGTCTACGAGGTATATGAGACTAGAATCGAACACTTATAACTCTATAAAGCGTGGTATTAGATCTAACCAAAAGATTTGACTTCATATCAATCGAAGTAATCCCATGAGAACAAAACCTCCTCATGGATTCAATAGCAACCTCAGCTTCCCGTTTCACTCCAAGTAGCGAGTTGGAAAATACAAGCTTCATGGTATCACTTCATACTGAACCATTGGTACGTAAAATACCAACAAACCCGATCATGGCACATATAGAAGCTAAGAATGATTTTTCTATCCTGGATCACTTTGACAGTGATAGAGTCACTCTTGGATATCTAAACGCCTATGCAGAGCTACATCTCGCTCACCACATAGTAGATTTTTCCCTAATCCCACATTCCTCTTCCTATTTTGGAAATCCCATGATAGAATCTCCCCACAAAAGAATCTCGATATCTACGAGGTAGAGAATGGAGAAATTTTGGAACTACCTCCGGCCCCACCTGAATTTGAAGAAGGAAACGCTTCCTTAATCGAAGAAACGATTGACATAAATATTGGAACGGAGGAAGAACTAAATATTTTGAAGTTGGGATCCTCATTAACTCCAGAGGAGATAGAAATACACACCCAGATCCTCAAGGAACATCAAAAGGCTTTCACATTTAATTACAAATAAATGACGGGAATTGCACCACATATCGCAGTACACAATCTTGTCACCAAACCAAATGCAAAGCCAATTAAAAGTTAACACAAATGAAACCAAAAGTGGCTCTCATGGTGAAAGAAGAAGTAATGAAACTTCTCAGTGGGATTCATCAAACCAGATTGAATATTCACAATGGGTATCTAATATTGTCCATGTTCTCAAAAAGGTCAAATAGGAAGATACACATTTGCATAGACTTCGGGACATTAACAAATTTTATCCCAAAGATGACTTCCCATTACCATCCATTGATGTTATTGTTGATGCAACAGCTGGATTTGAGTTGTTGTCCTCATGGATGGGTTCTCAAGGTATAATCAGATTAAAATATCTGAGGAAGATCAAGCCAAGACCACGTTTATAAATCCTTAGGGAACTTATTGTTACGTTGTCATGCCATTCGGTCTTAAGAACATTGGCGCTACATACCAATGGGAAATGACATACATATTTCACAACCTTATTCATAAGATTATGGAGTCCTACGTAGATGACTTGTTGGCCAAGGCCAAGAAGTGTTGTGATCACCTAGAAGTACTCTGTATCATTCTCTCACGATTGATCGAATTGTTAGGAATTAGTATTCACATGGTTTATTATAATTGGTTAGTATGTTTATATTGTTATAACAAATGTATAACAATATATTAGTACGGGAAGGTTATTGTTTTGTATACTTCCTATTTTATAGGAAGTTGTTCAACAACATTCCTGGCTATATAATAGCCATTGTATTAGCAAGAATAAATGGAGAATTAATAATATATTCAGTGTTCCTACTGTGTAATTCTGAACCAAACTTTATATTTGGTATCAGAGCGACCTCTATCATACCTCTGATGGAGAATTAGAGAGAAATAGGGGCACCGCCTGTTTTCTTACTGCCCCAATTCATGAAAGCCTGATATATTCCTTCTGAGTGTAGGATTGATTATTTGTTATTAGTTTTTGTGGAAGTGCGCAGCTTTACCAGAATAATTAACCAGAAGAATTCCGTGAAGAGGAGACGTCAACAGAAAAATAGTTCTCTTGTGCATCATTGGATCGATGCTTTTGATCTCGCCTTTGAGATGATTTTTTTGGATTTACTTGTTTTGATCGGCATCGCATCTCCTGGAAAATTGCATATCTGTTCATAGCTCATGTACGCGTGGAATGATTTATGTGCCCAATAATTTCTCCTTCACAGTCGAATTAAAATTTATGTTAGGTACCAGCTCACGCCGTATCATACAGATTTAAATGATCCACGTATTCTTATTTCTGAGAGAGCAGGTTTGAGTTATCTAGAAAACACAATCTTGTACTCAGATTTGTGTGCCTGTATCATTGGAGATTCGCATGCTTGGAAGAATCAAATGCCTCTCTTGTAAAGCATTTTTTCCATGCTCAGATTATATTTTGTATTGATTGTGGATTGGCGCATCATGCACATCTTAAGCTCCTTCCATTGGATTCCATAATCTCTGCCACGAGTTTTGCCGAACCGCCTCAAAACCAAAGCCCCTTCAGAATTTCAAGGCCCGATTACTGGTGACATCAACAGGAGAAAAGGACTGTCGGTTTCAGCATGGTAGCTCTCCAACATTTTTCTGTGCTTCCACCCTTCAACAGGTGTTAAACCCGTGTGTGCATAGTGTGTAGTCATTTAAAGATTCTTAATTTTGTTTCATTTTGAGTCGATTGGATTTTTAATATTATTTTTATCTGTAGTGTTAAGTTTTTAGAATTGTCCTAAATAATACTTCGGTCTCATTGTAATTGTTTTGTCAATTTAGATGTTCAAGCCCTCCATACACTAAGTTGTATTTAAAAAGACGTCAAAAGTCAGATTGTTAAAAAGAGTTGAAACATTTTTTTGGTATTGTCATTACCAAAGTCATTTTTTCATTTAAAAATTTATCTCATTTTTTAAATTTCTATTCTAGTCCTTATATCATCCAATAGTGTCAAATGTCATAAAATCATCTTTTGTTATGTAGTCCTTGTTGTTTTGTCAAAGTCATGTCAAATAGGTGATTTTAGGTGGTGTCAAGAGTTAATGACAAAAATATTGGAAAAAAAAAAAAATTGCCTCACAGACGCATTTTCGGTGTTACCCGACGTCTGGAAATAAAGTATTTCACATTACGGGAAGGAAGAAAAGAATAATCTCAATGTGGAAACAGAGCTTCATATCCAAATCCAGCTGATCTAGCAGCATGATGATGGAGGAAGGAGGCATCGGAGGAAGGAGGTCTGAAACGGCGACCTCTCGTCGATCTGCAGCGAGGCCACAGAATGATTTGGTGGCATAGGTGTGCAGTGTGAGTACTTGTTTTTGAGTTTTGCAGTGTTCCAAATTCAGTTGTGTGGTGTGAATTTCAGCTTGGTGTGATTTTTTTCAGAGTTCCTGTTTTGTTTGGTATTTGATGGATGTTGGAAAGAAAGTTGTGTTGGAGCACAGATGACTATCAGTGATCCTCTGACTGACTTGGTCCTCTGACTGCCGTACTTCTTTGGAAGATGGTCAGCTAGAAGAATACGTTCACTAGCATTAGTGACCATGTGCAACAAGACCTAACTAGCAAGATCCATTCAGGAGTATGTTCTTCGATGCATTTTGCTTCTCAGTATCTATATGAGTGGAATTTCACATTGTGGGGGGGAATACATACCAATGTTCCATTCCCATTCTGCACCCAAAACGGCTTAGTCAAGGAAAGCTTCCAGTGGCAGTGGCAGTTTTCTATGCTGTTCGAGATCGAGTGGCAGCGATCAAAGACAGAGACTACAATTAAGAACATTACAATTCTTATAGGAAGTAATGTGAAATTTTTCAGTATATCTTCTATTGTGTAGTTTTGAGATATGCATGTTGTGTTTCCTACATAATTCCCCGATGTATAAGCATAGTGGTGAACAGTAGCACCAGAGTAAGTTAGTTCATGGATCTTGAAAGGGTTTGTGGGAGGATCCAGAAAACCACACGAGGTGGACAGTTGATGAGGTTCCTGTCACTTCAAGGTTTGTGGTAAGCCTGTTTAAAACCATGGAAAGAGAGAGCCTTTATTTTGGATCAAGGTCATGAGTCACAAAGTTGGACATGCCACAGGGGTGAGCATACTGCAGTTGAGAGTGTGGATGTTTTTCTACCATGTAAACACTAAGGGGGGGAATGTTAGGAATTAGTATTCACATGGTTTATTATAATTGGTTAGTATGTTTATATTATTATAACAAATGTATAAAAATATATTAGTACGGGAAGGTTATTGTTTTGTATACTTCCTATTTTATAGGAAGTTGTTCAACAACATTCTGGCTATATAATAGCCATTGTATTAGTAAGAATAAATGTAGAATTAATAATATATTCAGTGTTCCTACTGTGTAATTCGAACCAAACTTTATACGAATATGGTGTCATATTGAACCCGAGATAAATGCGTATTTGGCATGACATGAGGCAAGCTTTTGGGTTACATTATATCATCACGAGGGATTGATGTTGATCCAGCCAAAATTTGGGTTGTTCTTGAAATGATTCCACCATCAAACAGTCTGGTATTAGATCATTTCTTGGGAAACTTGGTGTAATTCGAAGGTTCATTCCGGACTTAAGTTTTTTGTTCATCCAATCAACAATTTATTAAAGAAATATTATAGCATCAATTGGACAGAATAATGCAACGAGGCCTTCAAAGAAGTTAAACGCTTCTTGTTATCTCCTCCCATGCTAATGCCTCCTAGACCAAGATCATCCTTTGATCCTATATTCATGGGCTACTGATGTCTCGCTAGCCTACATGTTGGCTTAGGAAGATAATGATAAACGAGAACGTGTAGTCTATTTCATTAGCCGAATGTTGCTTGATTATGAAACACGTTATACACAGGCAGAAAGAGAATTCCTCGCCATAGTCTTTGTAGCAAAACGTTTGAGACATTGCATGTTAAATCAAGAAACAAGGGTCATTGTAAAGACAAATCATTTACGGACATTCCTCACGCAAGGGTATTTATCTAAAAAAGTTGGACGTTTCATAACCTTAATGGGTGAGTTTGAACTAACATTTGTAAACCAGAAATCCATTAAGGGACAAATCATTACAGATTGGTTAGATGACAATCCATTAGATGGAGGTGATCTGGTAGATCTAGAATTTCCCAATGAGTGCATATATTTTGTCAAAACCAAACCCCATTCTCTATATGTCCTTGGTACACTGACATCATCAATTTTATCATGGACCATACATACCTAGAAGGTGCCACATCGCAACAAAGAAGGCGGTTACACATTATCACTGCTAAATATGTTATTTTAGAACAAGTGCTCTATTGTAAATCCTTCGATGGAATGATTTAAGATGTGTTGACATGAAAGAATCCAAAAATATTCTTTATGAATCCCACAGTGGGATATGTGGAGGCCACTTTGGTGGCCATGCCACTACTTGCAAAATACATCGGATGGGCTATTTCTAGCCCACTCTGGAACATGATGCAGTAGAATTTGTGTGCAAGTGTCATAAATGCCAAGAATTCTCTCACGAGATTCACATGCCAGCATAAGCTCTACAACCAATCACAACCCCATGGCCCTTTTCCACGTGGGGCCTAGATTTGATAGGGAAATTCTCTCCCTCATCAATAGATGGCCATAACTTTATAATTACGGCCACAAAATATTTTACCAAATGGGTAGAGGTTATGCCTCTTACCACCGTACCAGGTTCTGTAATCGCTAAGTTCATTTTGAATCAGATCATTTGCAGGTACGGTGTCCCGCAAGTCATTATCTCAAATAATGGCACATCCTTTAAGAACAATGAGGTCCATGAGTTATGCAGCAAATTCAAGATAAACCATCATATGGCCTCTCTTTATTACCCTCAAGCCAACGGACAAGCTGAAGCCACAAACAAAACATTAAAATATATTCTCCTCAAAACAATTAAGGAGAACAAATAGGATTGGCATTTAAAATTATACCCGGCCTTGTGGGCCCATCAAACCTCAATAAGGACACCAATAGGGAAACCCCTTTCTCATTAGTATTTAGGGCAGAAGCAATTCTCCCACTTGAGGTCGAAATACCTAGTCTCTGCATCTCATTACAAGGAATTTTGGGAGAAGAAGACTATAGAGAGGCACTCCTCTCTCAACTAGAAAGCCTTGATGAGGCCAAGCTAAATGCCAAACAATAGCACAGATCCTATGTTGACCGGATGTGCCGGAAATATAACAAGAAGGTATACAAATGAGAAATATATGAGGGAGATCTAGTTCTAAGACTAGATAGCCAGATTGATAAGAAAACTGGCAAAGGAAGGAAATTCTGGCCCAAGTGGTTGGGCCCATACCGAGTCATGAAAGACTATGGAAATGGTGTGTATCTCTTGTGTACACTAGAAGGTGAGGAATTCAATGAAACTGTCAATTCCTTGCATCTTAAACGGTTTTATGCATAGGTCATCAGCATCACCATTTGTATATTATATCTACCTGCATTACATTAGTCACTTAGTTATTTCATTTTGTTCACTCATTTCATAAATTTTGTGGTCAAGGAACTTATTCTTAAGCAATTTATTATAGGCTTCTGAAAACATTGGCAAAAGCATTCAAATCATATCTCTTCAATTTTCATAATATCATCAAATGGTTCCAAAATCATTTCATCAATTCGACAGACAAAGTCTTGAAAAAAACCATACCAAGGCCTACATACTTGGTCATACTCATTCTTTTCTACTAGGTTAAGTTGTTCTTACCTACGGTTTGTTCTAGAAGCTTCTTGGTGTCACATATATCCTTCTTACATCTCTTTGAAACAAGGATACTCCAAAATCACAAATCAAAAATGTCAAGTTAAATCAAAATACTAAACAAAATAGAATATTTTATTTTTACACACTTCTTTGCCCCACCAACCTTCGGTGATGAGCCTACATCTCTTACTGGTGATGCGAGGTTGAGAAAGGAAAGAAGTTCCCTTACTCACCTATGTCCTGCCTTTGGTGGTAAGCCCATACTTCTTACTAGTAGCATGGGGGCGTAGGGGGTCCATTCACGCAAATTAGTGAATATTAATATTTTAAAGAAAAGTGTATTAAGTGAAATTAAGTGTCCAAATTCCAAAGAGATCAAATCCTCAAAACCATATTTTGTCAACCAAGTTGCCATCCATGGATCTAAGTCTAGATAAACTGGAAAGTAAGTTGCATTCTGAACTATGTAGTAGTTTCAAGTAAGAGTAAGTACAGAGGTCTAAATTTGATTTCTGTCAAAACCTTGTCTTTCTCTCATCATTTTCATTCATTCAAACTCATACAATTTGCGCCCTTCCCAACTCTTGGTGTTGAGCCCTCACATCTTACTAGTTGCATGGAGTTAGGAGTGGGGCAAGTTCATCTCATTATCACTACATATTCATCACATTTTTCCAAAACAAGAAGAAGCAACGAACATTTCCCAAAGAAGCCAAAAGTTCAGTACTACAATATGTTTGCATCATCACATATCAACATTACAAAAACAAACAAAAGAGAAACATTATGTTCAACACTTGTTATCATTTGTCATCCATTGCATACATTCTGAAAATCATATAAAAACAAAGATTCTAAAAAACATCTAGTGTACACATGGGAAACAAATCACAAAAACTCTAGATACAAAGAAGATCTAGATCCAAAAAGATATATATATAGGAATCATGTTCTACATACAATGCCATCATGCACTAGGCATGGTCAAAATGCTCAATGAGCCTGAAAAATACAAAAACAACCCATATAAACATCTAGTAGAATCACTACAAAAAGACAAAATGGCCTCTCAATCCCTATGGGATCCCTCAGAGGGTGCACAATCGTGCCTAGGAATCCTGCTACGATGATGCTCTGAATGAATTGAGTGCTCATGATCACGACCACTGGCTGTGGTCTCACTATGAGAACGACTCCGCCTCATCAGATGCTCAGCAGTCCTATATCCAACTACCTCAGCACGAAGGGAGGTCACTAAATTTTCCACCTTCCAAATAGGGGAAAACACATCAGTATGTCTAGCCAGCTGTTGAGGGCTCTCCAACGTCCTTAGTAAGCTCGGCCCGAGTACTCTCAAGGGGAGCAACAGGGTGTCCGCACACACTCGGTGAATCAAATCTCACCATCCCTCAGTAGTCGCTACAAATAAAAAGAGAAATAACAAGTTAGAAAATTGCTAAGAACAAGGTCAAAAACAAACGAAACAAAAAAGGAAATATCAACTAATATTTCTAACTAACAAGGTCGAGAAAAGAGTAGTAACTCACTCGGATCTCTAAGCATCCAGGTAGGGTCCCTAGGATCTGCGCCTGCTACCGATGTTGCTGCGGACTGTGGAACCTCCCCAAATCTAGAAAGAAATGACATCCTACCATAGACTCATCATCTCCCCTAAGTCCTGAGAAGGTAACTCCTCTGAGATCAAAGTCACCTTCTCTGCACTCACCTCCTCCCTCTCGGCCCTCAAGATATCCTGAGTGTCATGCCACTCAGAATCACTCTCATCCTCCTCGGTCGTCCCACCGGTCTCGCCTCCCATCATCCCCTCCTCCATCTCCTCCTCTGTCTCCCCTCCTGTGAACTCCTCAGAGTCTGAGTCCACATCAACAGGCTCATCCTCCCCCCCACTAAAAGCGGAGTGGCTCCGATCTGAAGTAAAGGTGCTCGAGGAACACTAGCTGTCCCTCGTGCCCAAACCACCTATCTAATCACTATAAAAACTCTAGGAGTAACCATAGTCCAACCCCGATCTCCTCTAGGGCCTCCCTGGGCCTCACGAATAGTCATGTATACTACCCGCTAGAGGAAGCATATCAACGTAGGGAGAACAAACTGCTGAGGAACTCGGTCAAATGGGTGGACCTCCACCCTCTCTATCATGTCTACTAACTGACTTGTAGTAGAGCAGGTGATCAATGTAAGTGTCTCCTCTCCCCATACTCCCACCATGGCCTGATAAGGAGTGGCCTCCATATCTGCGGTAGTCAATGAAGCCACTGGCTGATGTGGCATCCTAAGTACTATCATCCCCGTCCACCTCACTACTCTAACAGCCCCGAATCCTCTACTAGTACACCCCTTCCATAGGGGATGATGCGCTCATACACCCAACTCATAACTAGAGTGGGGTGACTCAAGGACTGCCCTTGTAACCTAACCACCCTGTATAAGTCATGGTATGTGGTCCCAAGAATATCTTCTCCCCAAGCGTAAGTACGACCATGGGCCTCAATCTGTGCAATAATGGGATCCCAGTAGTATAAGAGAGTATCCCCTCCCTTATCCCTAATCAACCATGAGGCCAAGATACCCATAATAGCCTTGTAGATCACAAGGATAGGAGAAGTAGCAATGGATCGGACCTTCACCCCCTTCTTTGAGCCAAGGGAGACAACATCTCCCATATAGGTGGCCCACTAAACCATCTGAGATCTAGATCATGCTGTCTTAAGAGACAACCGCCTCCCAAGAATCGAACCCCTAATATGCGATAGACATCCTCCAGGGTGATAGTCCACTCACCCCTAACACCTAGAAATCAGAAAGTGTTTTGATCCGCATCCCAATATGAGAACAAGTCACACAATATGTGACTAGCAGGAGCAACATGAGGGACCAAAGAGATCCTCAAAATACCATCCCTCTGCAAAGTGTCTCTCTCTGCTGAGTTAACATATGCAAACACTTGTGGGAGCCAATCACACTCCCTCTCTCTGCTCCATCTAATATACTCCTTCTGCATCCACCCAAAACATAGAAAAGAGAAAGTTAGCAACATAATCCAATAGATAAACTCATCAAAAACATAGGAAAATATCAAAAATGCAAAAACATTTAACTAAGGCATCTATTTTTGCCTTCTGTCCAGAACCTCTGCCTCTTTGTGCAAAGTGGTGGTTCCATGACTGTTGTTATCTAAGGGCGGTGGTCCTATAACCACCACCCTGTTTGGGTGGCGGTCCCTTGACCGCCACTGCGTGCAGCAAGCTTGATGGTCCTATGCCGATTCGGTGTGCCCCCATTAAGCCCTAAAAATGGATAAAAACAAGCAAAATACACCATTTCGACTAAAATAAAAACCTACCCTATGGGCGCCCCTAGAGACTCATTTAACACTAAGATTTTCAAAAATACCCCCAAGACGAATATTTCAACATTTCTATATTTTAGGTTTAAAAGCAATGAATTGAGAAAAACTAACCTGAGACTTCGTAGGTCAATGTCCTACTCTCGGAGGCATGATCATGATCTTGCAACAAATGTTTTGATTTTAATCTCGTCAAAAATGCAGTTACCGTGGGTCCAGAGCTCAAAAATTGCCAAATCAACACGCACAAATGAATAGGAAAATGAGCTCGTTTTATAAATATATAATATTCTAACTTGTTTTGAATGTTCTTTTACAGAGTTGGAGCGCTGACAGAGGTAAGTTCTCATCCCCGCACAAATGGTAAGTCCTCATTTCATTTTAATTTAGTGTTTATTTTTCAATTTCTTTATCTACCTGCACTTGAGTCCTCTTTTCATTTTGCAGATAGTGGGAATCGGATGGCGACATTGTGACACACGGGTATGATAGGTATAGCTTCTAACTCCCCATTTTGGGACTGCCATACTCGGACCCACTGTTTTATGCCCCTTCATGGCTAAAACACTTCTCCGAGGGGGAAATATGTACGTACCAAAAATTGTAGGTATTGTACTACCGGAAAGAGGTCACAGAAACCCCAATGATGATTCAGATCTCTTCATAAGGTGTTCGAAATCTAGAAAAGATCACCGAGTATACATTTGCATCCCAAAATGCCTTATCCAACCTCCGCATGCTTTGTTCTGACCCCGTTCTGCTCTTTTCTTTCTTTTTGGTCTTTAGTTTTAGGACCGCCACCCTATACAGGGTGGCGGTCCTATGTGCATTTTCCAGAACTCTCCGACGCTTTCGTCAATGTGAAAAATTCAAGTGGCACTCGCATTCTTCAACCACTCTTTCTTGGATTTATGTTTTAGCTGCCTGGTAAATAGTAATTTCTCTTTGTTTATAATAAAAGAGTTTAATTCAAACTTACCCTCTGGTAAATCCAAATGCTATAAATACCAAGCTTGTTTACAATCGAATGGCCCCTCCCTCTATGAATTACTATTCAAAGTGTGTTCTGAAGTTCTCCCATAAGTTTCAATAAGTTTAGATTTGTCATGAATTCTCAGCCTCTCAATTCAAGGCTCCTTTCTTCTTTTCTAATTTAGAAATCATCAATCTTCACACTTTCATTTTGCTCCATTGCTATCCTCAATACTGATCAGCTTAGCATAAGATAGTTTTTGTTCTAGATTGAAGTTCATTTGGTAATATTAGAATTGTAGGTTGTTGTTTTGTCACAAGAAATAGATCCTAGAATTCTCGGTATATTTACGTTGTATCCCTGTAATAAATCCTACTAGGAATCACATAGTCAAGCTCTGTTCACTTGCATTATCCCTCTCTTACTTGCATTCTATTCAGTTTACATCCAAGCACCATTAATCGAGTATCTCCTTCTACTACCGCTGTCACATTCCCATTTTCTAGATTCACAAGAACACGAAGGAACGAAGAGATCACTGCTTGAGGGAAAAGTCACGACAAAACTAGAATTGCCACCATTCTCAAACTCCAGGTTTAAATCATCAAAGTTATTATCAAATAACGTAGTGAATCATTTTATTTTAGTTAAGATTGTTTTCAATATTACCAGGGAAGCTGTGGGGAATGATAGCTTCTAAGAAGTTTTGATTTATTCCTCACTTCTGAGGTAAGATTGAAGGTCTTTCGATTAAATTAGTTAGTTACTTAAATATTTAGGATAAATTCACAAATGCACAGCAAATAGCTATATCAAAGCTAACTCGCTTGTTTTTATTTTTTTATTAGATTAAATTGTTCGTTATCTGAATATATTAGAATAGCTACTCTTTGAATTTTTTCAAATACACATCATTGAAAATACAAAAACAAAAATATAAAGCATAGTGTAGATATATATTTCATAGTTAGTTTACTTGTTTCAGTTAAATTTTGATTATCTCTTGCATGACAATTATGGGACCTAAAGAGCCCAGGGATTACGTATTCGAACCGGTAGTGCCTCAGCTAAATCTCTTCGCAACATTGACGGATATAGATCAAGGGATTAGGATTCAAGTCTTTCAAATGACAATAAACTCACAAGCAGTTAGTGAAAAATTGAGGCAATTGAATATTGAAGATGACAAAGCATACACATTCTGGTCAAGTCAACCCAACTATAGATTGCCTTGATAGGATATCTGCATGACCATACAAGAACCCGAAAGAGAACAAATATTTGGTTGTGATCCATTAGTTCCGCAGCCAAACGCAAGAGACCTTCTCATCAACATAGACACAGGCTTACGTATACAAGTTGCCAGAACACCCATAAGGTATTCTAAGAAGATCACACAACTCCTGGTATTAAACATAGAAGTTGAAAAGGCTTATGACTATTGGATAGTCGGAAGAAGAGATTAATTCTTCACATGACCATAACAGGTCCACAACAACCATGAACTCATGGTTGTGATCCCTAGGTCCCACAACCCAATAGGCCTGCAAGTCAGTTAAATATTGACACCAGTTTACGTACGTTGGTATTTAGATCCTCACCACTCCTGCCAGATATCATAACATAATTTTTGCATTAAACATAGAAGCCAATCAAGCTAATATTTTCTAGGCTAGACCAGAAAACCACCCATAGTTTCTTACCCACTACACCTCTCACTACCATTTTCCATGACCTTGTCTGGAAATATACACGAAACACCTACAGGTCACTTTCCATGTATCTAACAGCCAATAGATAGGATCTCGGTAGAGAGCTCGACATTGATTGGAGCCTCCGAGCAGCTATTATATTTGAACGATCCATTACACCAATTCAGGTTAGAAGAGATTTCTTTGCCTTAGATTTGCAAATCCTAATATTGCATGTTGAGGATTTACGATAGCCCAAATAGTTTGTATATATCCACATATATTTCATTTCCATCAGTTGTCTCGGCACGACCTCGGGAGGTCGGGTACGAAGAAGGGCTACTTGTATATTCTCATGCTCGCATGTCACTTTTCTATCATACAGAGACCTCAAATTTTCCTCAAAGAGATTAAATATTACCAATAGCTACACATGAATTTTTTAGATAGTGTTATTAACTTCTTCCCATGATTTCATAGGCTTTTCATAGCCTGTTTTGACTTTATACACCTTGATGGGTGTTGTTATTCCCTTCATTTAATCAACTTCTTTTTATGTCATATCAAACCAGGGGTGTGTCTAAATCTATATGCAACAAAAGTAATCTTATCGATGTAGTAGCTGACTATAGTTATTTTTGTATTTTCTAGGGATCTCTTCAATGTCTTAAGGACTTCTTGGTAAAACCTTATTTAAATCATACTATGAAAACTTGTTGAAAGTAAACACACTTTGAAAGGAAACACACTTGCTTATGAAAGTAAACACACTTGCTTTTGGAATTAAACACAATCAATTTAGAATGTTTGAAAACAACTACAAGAAATATAAGAATCTATCTAAACACTGCCATGGGAACAAGTATACAACAGAATTTAACTGAAAGAATTAAAACAATACAAAATTAACAAATTTAAGCTATTTGCTGAAGAAATATAAATACCAAATAAATGAATATCCTGGTCCTTGGGGGAGTGGGCCCTTGCTCCTCCTCGAATCAAGATTTAACAACTCAGAATTATCTCAAATAGGAATGGCTTTTATTGATAAAACATTCGGTATTACAAAACGTATTGGATCTAAGTACTTAGTCTATATTTCTCTTCTTTGTTCTATATCTATCTCATATCATATTCTATATATCTATCTACTGTAGGTATGCTTTTATATACATTTTACAATCACAGTTGTCTCAATGATTATGATGAAATCGAATCATGCCCAGAATAGATGTTGAGTCAAATTGTGGCTGATCAGATAGTTGTAAGATAACTATCCCTAGATCTATGTTTAGAAATCTTCTCATCCTTTCTTGATTGAAAGGGTCGTAGATGCAAAATCTCTAGATGTGGTTAGAATAGATAACTCCCATCAGTTAGGAACTTCAGAGAAGTTCTATAACCATAGGAAATTGTTAAGGATCAACACCGTGAGAGTTCTAAAGCTATACCCAGGAGTTCCAAAACTAAGTCCGAAAATTCCGAACTAAATACGGGAGTTCCAAAATAAGTCTGAAAGTTCCGAACTAAATGATGACTGTGTGATGGAGTTCGAAACTATCTTGGAAGTTCCAGAACTAAGTTGTGTAGGAACAGATGCTATCAAAAACATATTGAACACTACCTACTTCATTTCCTCGACTGATTAGACCTGCTTTATTACAAAATTGAATTTCAAACACACACTTCATCAGGAATTATAGAGCTTTTAACATTAGAATCATAATAAATCAAAAGATATAAAATTACATCCTAACTTATATTAGATCAACTAAAAGTTACAAAATGCAATCAACTTAATAAAAAAAAAAGTAAGATGAGATCATATATTATACATTAATAAGACATATTCGGCCTCATAATTTCCCTTAAACTTACTTGTTTGTAAGTCCCTTTACAAACTTCATTCTTCAAAATTGGGGTTATATGTTCTGCAGTCCATTTGATTGCTAAGATCAAATGGCTAAAAGCTGGATTTTCAATGTTTAAACTTAGATGTACTATACCCGATCTTGCTTCTATTTTCCTCTCCCACTCTTCAAATTCAGTAGGATCTTGAGGTTCTTTGTTTTTCCAATGAGACATAGGGTGAGAAGTAGAGGGGGCTTGTTCGCATTCCCATCCATATTTTCCCGTAGGTTTCATTGACTTGGGAAATTATTTTTCATAACGTTTTTCCCTTTCTAAACTCTAGATCAGATTTGTAGGGAAAATTACTTCCCTTCTTCTCAAGGAAATAGTAAGGAGTTCCCACCTCTTTGCGCATCCTTCATAAATATCTTCAAACTTTTCCTCCTCATAGGAGGTGAAGGCATCAATACTCTTTTACATAATGGCAAGATAATGTGTTTTGAATCTCTCATCAAAGGCATGAGTTCTAAAATGTGTGAGAAAGGCAAAAGGTTTACCATAATGAGCTCTGATACAGAGACCTGTTGAGCTAGCTTTCAATAAAAATTTAGATTCCCTTTTCTTCCATGTATTTTTTTATAGAACAGAGAAAAATGCATTGAGTTGGCTCTCCCCCACATACAAATTGATCATAAATCCTATGTTTTTCTCTAGCATAAAATTACAAAGATAAAATTCACACAGAAGATTTTTCTACTCAGGCTGGATAGAGAGTAAGCTGCCATGAATTCAGATTCATCTTTTAGTTCATGTGGAATCCCACATGCAATCCTTGATAGCTGCCAGTGAATGAACTACTCTTCTAAAAACACACTATATGCAGGAGAGGGCCTCCTGCAGGAAAGCAATTTTTCACTCATAATATAGACCATATGAATTTTTTCAAGACATTTATATTTATTTCCTTCCTCCTTATAAAACTTTTCTTCCCATTCTTTTCTTGCCTTCATCTCTTCTTCCATCTTGGTCTTCAATTATTCATTTGATGTTTTGGCTTCTCTGAGTTCCCTACAAGTGTCATTCCATAGCTGTTTGAGTGGCAAATAGGTTAACTCAGTCTGTGCAAAGACTATGGACACAACACTCTGTTTTCTGGAAGTCCTGAAATTCTTCCTCTTTTTCTATCAGTTATTTCTTGGTTGTTGATAATTCCTCAGTCTTGGCTACAAGCTGAGTTGTTAGCTCTCCAATGAGAATTTCCCTTTGTTCTAATTTGAGTTTGAGGAAATCCAATTCCTCATCTTTTTCTCTGATAATGAGCTCTGCTCTAGACAAGAACAGAGCCTGTTTAACTTGATGTCTTTCTTCTTCCTCTGAAATTACTTGAGGAGTTGGGCATTCTTCCTCTATCAAAGGAAATTTTCCTTTTCTTCTCCAGGATGCCAACTCTTCTTCTTCATGTGGCAATGCTGATGGTTCAGCCAATTCCTAAAAATATTGCTCTTCAAGTCTCTCCTCTCCTCTGTCCATTTCAGCTTGACTTGGCTCAGGAGGAGTCATGGCCATGCTACCCAAAATGTCAGCAGCTTCCTTTTCCATCCTTTCCTACTCACTCCTTCCCTCTAGGGTTTCCCTTGACCTCTTATGAATTTTTCTTCTCTGGGGAATTTCAACATGCCCAGTGGTGGATTTCCTTCTAGAGCTTCTTCTTACTATTCTTTCTTGTTCTTGCATGGGTGAGCTATCACCGTCAGAGACAGATATTGGCTCCCCTAAAGCTGTTGCAGAAGAAGGAATTTCCTTTAAAGGTATAAAAGGCTCTGTTGTTTTGATCTTTCTCACAGACCTTCTTATTTTTGGTATATTCTCTCTTTCCATTTCCCTCTGTTCTTCTACAGGGGCATCAATTTCAGATTAGTTGAAGGAGAGAATGGGGCTAGAATTTTCCTTTTGATAATATTAGGGTTTTCTTGAACTTGCCAAGAAACTTGTCCCAAATTTATTCTCCATTTTTCTTTGACAGAAAATTATGCTAGCATATTAAATGAATTAGACTATGATGCCTGATTGTCCCAACACCCCAAGAATACCTCTGAGCCATGGTTTGGATAAAATCAAAAAGAAACCCTGGAAGGTTTATTATGTACTCAAGTTTTGTGGCTCCATACTTCAGATATATGAGAATTTTTAGGACTTCTTTTCCCACATACCCAAATTGACCATCACAGGTTAAATATTTCACTATCCAAAACGCAACCATGTCAAAGGGTTTGGGAAAACTGGCCCTTCTGACCCCTTTTATGATTTTCTTTGTATTGTAGATGTACTGGGGTTTAGTTTCTCCTTCTTGTAGTAAGACTTCAACCAGTTCTTTCAAAGTCCCTTTGGCAAGTTGTGGGACATGCACAATTGGCACTCCAGACACGTTACTTACAGTATTCACGAAAAAGGAATAAATATATTTCTCACCTTTGTCCTAGATTGCTCTAGGTTTATGACGAATTCTCTTACCAATTCATCATTATGCCTTGAAAATTTCTTCAGGAACTCTAGCCATCCTGCATGCTCAAAGATGGATGCCACTTCTTCATCTGCGAGTAGCTGGGAATCATCCTTTGGTTCTGATTTCTTTTTAATCCCCATATCATCTCAAGTTCTGTCTCTTTTGATTTTGTGCAAATTGGTTGTAGGCCCTCTTGCTTAGCTGTGGAACTGACAACTTTGGCTGTGGAACCTCTGTTCTTAGTTGTGGAACCTCTGTTCTTAGCTGCTAAATTCTTTGTTCTTTGCTACGGAACACAAACTTAATTCGATGCTCCTTCCTCAAAATATCTCTGCAACTTATTTCACTTGATTTTTGCAATAATGATTACTAATGATAACCATGCCACCACTTATTCCATCCAAATCATCTTCATGATTACACACTTGTAATCATAATGTATAAATAGATGACTCATCATACCTACTTTTAAATTAAGTCAAATCACACATGCAAACATTTAATTCAACCCTAAATAAGTTAAAAGATATAATTATCTTGTCCTTGATGATGTAATCATTTTGCTATGATGACTCATCATTCCTACAAGTGGAACAAAACATGATTAGATAAGACAGTTGGAATTCAAAAGAATTCCCTTTTATTTGAACTAGCCAAAAAGAGGTCAACCACCATTTGCTGGTTTTCAATTGACCTTTGAGAGAATTTTTATTTTTATTTTTTGGGGAAGAAAATGTCATTTGTTGGTTTTCATATTCTTCCCTTTATTCTAGATCTATCATCTGGTTATTTGATCATTTTGGAAGAACTGGGTTCTTCCATATGATCAAATTCTTTATCTGCTTCAATCTTTCTCAAGAATTCATCCTTAGTGGGAGGCTTCCTATAGAGTTTTAGCCTATGTCCATTGACCAAGAGTTTTCTGATGTTTCCATCAATGGGAAGTAACTGAATAGAACCATTGTCAAATATTTTCTCAATCTAATAGGTTCTAACCATCGGTTCTCAATTTTTCCTTGAATTGTTGGTACTTAGATTCAAACAACAATGCCCAGTCTCCTACTTTGAATTGTCTTTTCTTGATATGTGTGCCATATCGTTGCTTTATTTACTCTTGAATTATCTTTATCGCTGAAGTGCTTCCATCCTTGATTCATCCAACTCATTGAGTTGAAGGATTATTTCTTTTTTAGCTGCATTCAACTTAATTCCCACCTTTACTATTGTCCTCAATGTCTAAAGTTCAAACTCTATAGGCAACAAGGATTTTTCCCATAGACTAATTCATATGGTGAAAACCCTGTTGTAGTTTTCCAAGTTGTATTATAAGCCCGCAGATGCCTTCAGTAGTCTCTTTACCCAATCTTTTCTCCCAACTTCAACTATTTTGGTAAGGATGTTCTCCAATTCTCTGTTTGTTACTTCAGCTTGTCCATTTGACTATGGGTGGTAAGGAGATGACTTCCTATGATTTATTTGGTAATACCTTGTGAAAGCTTGGATCATATTAGACATGAATTGTGGTCCCTAATCTGAAACTATGCTCCTTGGTGCTCCAAACTTTATCATAATTATGTTCCAAAGGAAATCAGCAACTGCTTCTTCAGTGGCATTTGTCAATGCCTGCACTTCTGCCCATTTTGTCACATAGTCAATACATACAAGAATATATTCCTTCCCTTGTGAAGGAGGATTAAAGGGACCAAAAAAATCCAATCCCCATCTCTCAAATGGTTCAACCACAAGTTGAGGTTGAAGAGGCATTTCATTGGTGAAAGTTGGTTGTCCCATCCTTTGACAAGGATCACACCTCTTGATATATCTCTTCACATCCTTGTACAGAGATGACCAATAATAACTAGTGCCAAGTATCTTATGAGTTGTTCTTTTCACTGAATAGTGTCCTCCACTTGGTTCATCATGACATGCTCTGAGGATGTCAAATATTTCATCCTCTCTTACACACCTACACAAGACAAAATCAGGACCACATTTAAATAGCATTCCATTTAACCATTTGAATTGTGCACTAGTTTTAATTAACTTCTTTATTTGTTTCTTAGTGAAAGGAGGAAAATTCCCTATTGCAAGATAATTTTCCATATCAGCAAACCATGGTGTACTTGCTGAGATTGCAAATAGTTGTTCATCTGGAAATTTATCCTTGACTAGATCTTGCTCCCCTATGGTGGTTAGTCTTGACAAAAAATCAGCTACCACATTAGATTTACTGGATTGTCCACAATGGTAATATAAAATTCTTGCAAAAGTAATAACCATCTAATTATTCTTCCTCTAACCACTGGTTTGTTCATTAAATACTTAATTGTTGAATGATCTGTGTGTACAAATATCTTGTACCCTGTAATGTAATGTCTGAATTTATTGATTGCATAAATCACAACAAGAAATTCTTTTTCAGTGGTGGTGTAATTCTTTTTAGTGGGAGTAAGATTCTTGCTAAGATAATAAATGGCATACATATTTCCTTCCTCATCTTTCTATCCCAATACTGCACCAATGGAATAATTTGAGGCATCTGTTTGGATATGAAATGGCTTTTCCCAATTAGGTCCTCTCAATATTGGGGCACTGATTAATTTTTCTTTAATTTCTTCAAAAGCATGCTGACACTTTTCATCCCAAAGAAAATCACAGTCCTTGGTTAGCAAATTAAACATGGGGGCAACAATTTTACTAAAATATTTTATAAAGCACCTATAGTACCTAGCATGCCCTAGAAATGATTTGATATCTATGGGGGTCTAAGGAATAGGTAAATCTGAAATGATCCTAATTTTGTTTTGATCCACCTAAATTCCTTTTTTTGAAATATGGTGTCCTAATACAATCCCCTCATCCACCATCATCAAACACTTTTCATCACTAAGAGACAAGTTGTGTTGTTCACATCTTATTAACACTTTGTCCAAATTTCTCAAAGCATCTTCAAATGTATCTCCATGTATAATGAAGTCATCCATATATACCTCAACACAATCATTTGTTAGATCAACAAAGATTGCAAGTATAGCTCTCTGGAAAGTTACAGGAGCATTGCATAAACCAAATGGTAACACCCTATAGGAAAAGGTTCCCCATGGACATGTAAATGTAGTTTTGTCCTGATCTTCAAAGAGCAACTCGATCTGATTTTACCCACTAAAGCCATCTAAGAAAGAAAAGTATTGTTTACCTAAAAGGTTATCTAGGACTTGATCTATGAATGGTAAGGGAAAATAATCTCTCATTATGGCTTTGTTCAGTTCCCTATAGTCAACACATATTCTCCATTTTTGTTCTTTTTGGGAACAAGATTAAGAGGAGATACCCATTGGCTATTTGAGATAGGATAGATGAAACCTACTTGTAATAGTTTTTCAATTTCTTGTTTGACTATATCCCTTAAAGCTGGGTTAATCCTTCTTTGAGGTTGCCTAACTGGTTTAATGTTTTCAGTATAGATGTGATGAGTGAAGATACTTGGATGAATCCCCTTCATGTCTTTATAATCCCAAGAAAAAGCTTTAGTATGATTTTTATAACATCAAACAATTTAGCTTCTTCATCATCCTTCAACCAGCTATTAATGTTTAAAGTTTTACCCGGTTGAATTTCAACATGCTTGGTTCCAATATGTGATGAACTAATTTGTGGGAAGGGTTTCATTAAAGTATTTAATGGACATGCATGTGGTAATAGCATATGGTATGTAGCAACATCTCCAAAAGTTCCTTGAGATAGAATACTGGAAAAAGGATAGTAATGAGAATTATGATACTTATCTCTTTGTAGGCCAAATTCTTTGTCACTGCTACTTTCCAGAAATTCTTCACCACTTCCTGATGTACTTGAAACTGAAGCTACTAATTCATCCTCTCCCCACGAGAAATCTTGTTCCTCCAAAGCAAAATTATTTTCAATCAAAGAGAACTGCTATTGTCTTGGTTCCAAAACTAAATGTGGTGGTTCCAGAATTATGTTCGCAGGTTCTGGAACTAAGTTCGTGGGCTCCATAACTAAGTTTGCAGGTTCTGAAACTAAGTTTTGGGTTTGTAACCAAGTTCTTAGGTTCTAGAACTATTTTTTATTGCCTCGAGGACAACTCATTCTCCTCCAATGGTGGATTAATCATATCTTCTAATTCTCTTACATGATCCTACAATGTGATCATAGCCAAAGAAGACAAATTTTACTTATTAGTTTTAGGAGAATCAACCCACAATTGTTCATGATTGTCAGTAAAAGGTCATGCAAAGTAGGATATAAGGAAATTTGTTTAGAGTTCTTACCATTTGAGATTGTCATATCACCTGACCTGTAATCTATTAAAGCAACAACTGTAGCTAACCATGGTCTACCCAAAATAATGGGATAACCCAATGTTTTACCTTTTGGCTATAGTATAAGGAAGTCAACTGGATATTCCCATGACTCCACCATAACCACCACATCTTCAATAATTCCTTCTAGTTTTTCTACAGACTAGTCTGCCATCTGCAATATGGTATTAGTAGGTTATATACCCATTAATGGTAATGTTTTCAGAGTATCCATTGTCATTACATTGATAGCAGCTCCCAAATATACCAAAACATTATGTACATCCTTATTTCCTATAGAGACAGAAATAACAGGACTTCCAGGATCTCCGTATTTGGGAAGTAAAAGTTTTCCTGCTAATAAATCAGCAAGTTTCCCATCTACTTTGATAGTCTTGGGGTACTATTTCTTCCTTCTAGGATTTTTCATACATAACATTTTGATTAATTTTATTCAATTCTGGAATGTCTTTAATTACTTGTAACAGTGGTATTTCAATATTCAATTTCCTTAGTTCATGTACCAATTTAGACTCCTTGATTTCTATAGCTTCTTTGAATCTCTCTGGAAATGGAGTCTCAGTAGTGTTTCTATCTGGATCCTTTTCTTTTCTTTTTATATCCTCTTTTGGAACAACAGTACTAGGAATTTCATTTTATTCTCTCATTTCAGGTGATTATAAGGGGTGGGCTATTATTGATTTTCCCAGATCTAGTTTGAATATCCTTATAATCCATAGCATGTAAATCAATTGATTTTTTTGGTTTTGTTCCATAAACAGGAGTTGTTTGTTTTGTTTCTTGGATTTTCTACTAGTTATGCTAGCATTTGCGTTTGGAATACATTCTCAATTTGTGAATTTTGTGTAGGAGATCCCATGATGGCCTGTTGATTCTGATTTGGATATGTTCTTCCTTGAGAATAATTACTAGGGTTCCATCTAGGTTGTGACCAAGCATAAGGATTTCCTTGACCAGCCCATGGTTGTTGATGTCCCTGAGCATACCAAACTTGATTTTCCCAATCTTGAGGGTTCCAAGTTGGTTGAGGTACCCAAAGAAGTTGTCCCCAATTTTTGTATCGACCGGAAAGCAGCCCATGGCATCGTCCAAGGGTTAGGGATTGATCGTGGCATAAACTACCCTTGGTTAGGTTGTCTCTGAACAAAATTCAATTCTTCTATTGTACATGAGGCACTGGTTTGTTTAAGTTGATTCTTAATAACTAGAAGTAAAGAACAAACATTAGTATCATGTTCTTTAGATTCACAGATAAGACACATTTTGTTTTATCCAAAGGACAGTCTCTTAGTGCATGCTTCTTCCTACATCTAGGACAATACATAGCCAATGGTTCAGTTTTGGAATTTTCTTTAGCTTGTAATCCATCCATAGTAGAGGTTAATTGCACTAAAATTTCTATTTTAAAGTTTGCTAACTCATCCATTAGTTTGTTCATATCTGGATTCATACTTTTCACTAATTTTCCTTTTCTAGGTCCACCTCTTGTTCTGGAATAGCTTCTACAAATATCCTTAATTCCATTCATTCTTATCTGATCAATGTCTCCACCTCCTATCAAGTTAAGGGCTTCCCTAGATTCGTCATCCAAGCCTTTAAGAAAAATGGTTTTACTTAACTCCTCTGAAAGCACAAATCCACATCTTTTGCTAACAAAGAGGAATCTGTCTAAATAGTCTTCTATGTTTTCATCTTCCTCCTGCTTGATTTTGAAGAATTCTTCCTTCCTATTTCTCCCTCTACAATAATCCTAGTATTTATCTAGGAAGGCAGTCTCCATTTGTGCCCAAGTGCTAATAGAGTTGGATGGTAATCCCATGAACCACCTCATTGTTGCATCCTTCAAAGTGGATGGAAACAACTTGAGTTTTTGATTATCTATCTTATAATCATAGGTCTGACATAGTACCTTGAACTCAAACAAAAATTGGTCGGGGATCTTTGATGACACCCCTATAAATGTGGGTAAATGTGCAGGTGAGATATTTTTCATTGATATATCATCATCTCCCAATTGGATTGGATAAGTAAAGGTCCTATCAGGTACTCCCTCAACTTCTCATGCCATTTTAAAAATATTTTTGAATTTTCCTCCCAATCAATGTGGTAAGCGGTATGCCTTGGGGAAGGTGAAAAATCAAGAGTAGGAGGTTGACTACTCAATTGAGAATTGAAACTCACCCTAAATGGATCTTGATTAATAAACCTTCTCCTAAAAGTTTCACTTCCTTTAGGTGACTGATCTAAGAATTCCAAAAATGGTAATTCTGTTTCTTGTCTAATAGGGGATGATGGTGTCTCTAATTCTTAATCACTTTCCTTACTTTGACTAGAGGATGTTATGAATTCTTGTGAAGATGTTTTTAGGAGGAATCTACCCTGTGAGTCTCTTGGTCTACTCATATATTTTGTGATATAGTAGGGAAGATCCTTCAACTACTAGATGTATGATTTGTTGCTCTTGCTAACACTTAATTAGAAAGTTCCAACTAGTGTTCCCTGGAAACGGTGCCAAAAATTATGGGTGTCATTATTCCCTTCATTTAATAAACTTCTTGTTGATGTCATATCAAACCAGGGGTGTGTCTAAAGCTATATGCAACAAGAGTAATCTTATCAATCTAGTAGTTGACTATAGTTAATTTTTGTATTTTCTGGGGGATCTCTTCAATGTCTTAAGGAATTCTTGGTAAAACCTTATTTAAATCATACTATGAAAACTTGCTGAAAGTAAACACACTGAAAGCTTTTCGAAAGGAAACACACTGTGTAGAATGGAAACACACTTGCTTCTAAAAGTAAACACACTTTCTTTTGGAATTAAACACACTCAATTTAGAATGCTTGAAAACAACTACAAGAAATATAAGAATCTATCTAAACACCTGCAAGAACAAGTATACAACAAAATTTAACTAAAAGAATTAAAACAATATAGAATTAACATATTTAAGTTATTTTTGAAGAAATATAAATACCAAATAAATGAATATCTTGGTCCTTGGGGGAGTGGGCCCTTTCTCCTCCTCGAATCAGGATTTAACAACTCAGAATTCTCTAAAATAGGAATGGCTATTTTACTAATAAAACATTCAGTATTACAAAATGTATTGGATCTCGAGTACTTAGTCTATATTTCTCTTCTCTTTCTATATCTATCTCATATCATATTTTATATATCTATCTACTATATATCTGCTTTTATATACATTTTACAATCGCAGTTGTCTCAATGATTTTGATGAAATCGAACCATGCCCAAAATAGATGTTGAGTCATATTTTGGCTAATCAGATAATGTAAGATAACTATCGATGCTTAGTATAGTCTACTCTTCCGAAATAGAGATGAAATATATACAAGACATTTTTAAAATTTTCATGATTATTTCACACCCATATCAACTTCTAGATCATATAAATAGCTAAGTGTACTTTCTTTATCATGTTTTACTATATTTAGCACATGTTCTAATTGATTGATCTTGTAAATTGCTATATATGTATATTTTGATATCTATGATTAATTAATAAAATGAATATACATCATGTTTTTACACCGATCGAAAGTGAATTAAGTAAAATTAATTAACCCTCTTTCTCACCTTTTGAATTTATTTTTGGGAAAATTGAAATGATCATTTCCCAACATCTTTCACAAGTATTGAATAAGGGAAGGACATGAACTATTTTCATTTACATATGGATTTAGTGGATATTATCAAATCCAAATTATTTCCAAAGACCAATAAAACACAAAATGGGGATCAATTTTCATAAAGAGTCTTTCTATTTAGACTTAAATATACACCCTTAGTTTTTTCATGAGTCATCGTCACTATATTTAAGGATTTGGACATGATTTCTTAGAAGTATATTTGTATTATTGGGATATATTATATTTTTTAAGGAACAATTAGCTAACTTCTATTTGATGTTGGAGTAATGCGAGCCTTTTGTTTTCCTAGATTTTAAGATATGCTTATTTTTCACTCCATTTACAGTATACGAGACATTTGGTATGCAAAAATGGAATTGTGGTAGCCTAAAGTGTGAAGATTGGAGTAAACATAGGTGTGAAATATCCTTCAACTAAATCATAATTTTGTTTCTTGTATGCTCATATAGGATACTAATAGAATTTCATCGACGATATGCCAACATCAGTAACACCTATGGAGAAGATTTTTATAAGGATATAAATTTTGAACAGACTCTAGATTACCAACATGCATTCATGTAACTAAAAAAAATCATTCCAATAACTATATTAGTATTAGATAAAAGTATTTCATGACCATGTTGATGCTTAGGGATTCTTAATATGATATTTATATGTGTAACTAGGAGAAGGTTGATTGGATCATCTCATTCATTTTTTTATTCGCAAGCTACATAATGTAGAAAAGAACTATAATCCACTTGAATGGGAATCTTTGGCTATTGTCCTCGTACTCCAAAATTTTAGACATTATTTTCTCTCCTCTCCATTTGAGTTATTTGAAAATCATCATGAATTGAAGTATTCGTTAAACCTCTATTAGGAAGTAGGATCTCTATATAGCTAATTTTTTTCCAAGAATAAAAAGTTAAAAACTAATATCAAACCAATAAGAGAATGTGTTGTACCAAATCATATAGGTAAGATAAATAAAAGGGATGACCTATAATTACTCAATAAAGATTCTATAGATGTTTAATTTTTCATGGTTACTATAATACCATAACAATTTAGATATATAACTTATTTCTTGTATCATGGAGTGCTCTCAAATCATTACATAAAGAAGGAAAATAAGAAAATTGTTGCAAGGGCTATACCTTTCACAATTATCAATCGATTCCTTTACAAATTAGAGAAATATGAGGTGCTAAAAAGAGTGGAATTGGATCATGAATGTGCAACAATATAATACACATAAATTAGAATTTATAACCTAAATTAGGATTGAAATATTAGAAACTAATGTGAAATTTTATTAATAGGTAGATGATCTAACATTTAAATATGACGGTAAATGTAAAATGATAATTGAGAAATCGCATTCAGTTAGGACACAAGATAAATATAGTAAAACATAAAAATATGAGTCCAGTTAGATTTTTTGTTGCTTTGTAAACTAATCTAGATTTGAAACTAGGTCAAAATGGTTGTCACACTATTGAATATGCTATGTTTTTTACCTAAGCACTAAAACCATATGGACACTGAAGCACCAAACTATACACTACAAATAAATGCATCTTTCCTAATTCATGTTAGTGTATAGTATTTATCTACATTTCCTTATTGATCTAAGTTTATTTTTCTTTTCCTTTAGTCATTTCCTACATTTTTGTTACTCGTGGATGCTCTTGTGATGAATCAATTCCTGCAAGGTAATGAAAAACTCACCTCCCACTTTTTTAGTTTTCTTCGCTCTACTTTACCTAGGCCTTATGACAATGTGGCTTTAACCCTAATCCAATTCCTCACTTTAGAAGGTCATCATAAGTGTATCTATGCCTACCATCTTCCCATGTTTAATCATTTTTGACATGTCCACACTTTCGATTTCCTATATTTTCTATTTCACTCTCTGAGTGCTTCTATTGTCTAGTTTAAAAACAATATAGTTGTTGTTCCTCTCCACCAGGGATTTATCCTTGCCTTTGTTAAAAGAGATGCTATTGATATAGAAAAAATGGGTACCCTCATGAAATATCTTGATGGTTATGATGAGGAAGAAGACTCGGAAATGGATGAGGAGGACTCTAGTGATGATTTGGAGTCATAGGAAGGAGATTTCGGGGAGGATAAGGATGTCATGGAAATTGATGCCGCTTATAATATTAGAGATCTTAAATCGAAGCAGTTCCTATTCGATCTATCAAATCCAAAGGAGAATCAACAAGTAGGAGAATCAGGCTCCTATTAATGAACAACTGGAACAACAGTTTGAGGCTTTGGGTCAAGTGGGTCCTGTGAAGGGGGATAATCATCTGGCCAAGATGGATATGGATATTGAAGAGTTGAAGGGTGATATGAGACTTACCAAGAGTTTTGTTCAGTTTATTTTCAATGATTGGCACAAAATGAAGATGCAGGTTGAAGATGTTGCAAAAATTAGTAATGGGGGAGAGATTGAAATTATGAAATCCAATTGCAGTAACCTCTCTAAGGAGGTGGATCACATTAGAGCTATTTTACATAGCTATATGGAATGGAGTGTGGTTACAATGAAATCAAATCTACAACATCTCCAAACCCTTGGTCATCGACCAATGCTTATAGGATCATGGATGATTATGGAAATTCCAAGAAAATAAAATTCAATGTTGATGGATGTGATCTGGCATCGTTGGGTGTCAACATTGAATCCCGGCTAAGGATTGGGTGAAAGTGCTTGATGGTCTTGTTATCCAAATAACTCTCCTAGTTATTTGGACAACTTGTATACATCTTCTGGCTCTAAGCTCTTCATTGCAAGGTTGTGCATGCTTAAGTTCACTTGGCACATTCCCTTGGTTGCATTTCCCCACATGCTTCCCCTTCTCCCCTTTCATTTTCCTTTTCCTCTTTGTTCCACTCCTCCTTGCACACATCCTCTACGCATCCACCTTCTTCCTAGTGGCTATTCACTCCCGCACATGTGCCTTGCACTTGCTTCAATCAGCCAAGTCCATGGCCTACTCACTTTCCCCGCACATCACCTTGTAATAGTTTTTCCTTGACCATGCATTCTCTACTCACCAGTTTTCCTCATTTTCCTCGTGCACGTCATATGCACCTTCTTTCTACCTTCTTCTCACACCTCATTATTTTGTGCGAATATATTTGCACCCTCCTTTGTGCCCTTCTATGTCGGGTCATCCTCTGACATGCTTGAGTGTGCCACACGCACCGGGCCAAAGTGCACCAACAGGGCACCGGATCCTTACAACAAATCAATAGGTAATACGTGGTATAAACGAAAAATTATTTACATAGTTTGTTGTCCTTTCAACCAATCCATGCGTACCACATGTCTCGCATGCCCAAATATCTTTGACATCTTCAAAGCCATATCTTTTTCTACAAAGCTCTAATCGGTGCATGCTTAGTCTCAATTGATAACGGTTAATGTAGCCTATAGTGTTCAACATTCAAATTCAAATTCTTAGTAGATATAGTAGGTGAGAAATGGGAAAATTTCTTTCTAAACATTAATGAGTACATTTTATTGCTTCAACCACCCAATTTGATATGATTCACCATCCTTCCTTATTCAAACATGCCAAAAAAACCTAGGGAAGTGTGTTTGATGATTTACAGAATATTTACAGCATTGAATGCTTCTTATTGGTGGTTGCATTTCAAATTCATATTTTTTCCTCCTTCTTCTCTTCTTCTTCCATGGATTCATCTATAAATGTAAGAGCTGGGCTCATTTTTAATGTTGGATACTTTGAATCTTTACGCATTTTTGCTAAGGATTTCATATTTTCTGTATTTTGAGTTACAGACCTTTAGATCTGGCTCTTGCAAGTGGATATCAGACTCTTTCACCATTTTAACAGCCTTGTGCATTTCTGGAAGTAATAGAAGCATCATTTTGTGACTATTCTTTGTCCTAATGTGTTTGCATTCCTTCTTCTTGCCTTTTATTTTGTATTGTGTGTTTGTTGTGCCATTTCATGTCCCTTGCAGCTCCTTATTTAGTTGTGTTCCATGAAACTGATCTAGTAAATATGTTTTAAGTTGTGCTACACATGCCTAGCCTTCATTCACACATTTCCCTTCATTTTCACTCAAAAAAAATAGTGTTCATCCCTCTTTTCTGGTGTTATCACCTTTTAGTGTATTTTCCTTTCATATTATCCTTCTATCCCTAGTCTCTTGGTTTTATTAGCTCATTTTTCCCTTTCAAAGCACTAGGAGTAGTAGTAGAATTAGAATTAGATAGAGGAACCGGCCTTCTCTAGATATTTTTCCCAAGCGCACAAGGTCCCACAACTTGGGAGTAGTTCCATTGTTGTCACAAACAACTCATTTCTTCTAAGTCCAAGACACGGGTGCAAGTTTGATGACCAACAGTGTCTGGCATGCCCGATGGGACAAGAATTGAAATCTTAAATTTCTATTTCTAAGTTCCGGTGTGTGAACTTAGTATTTCCAGCCTTTGGAGGCTCATTTTAACACATATGGTGACTCCCAACATTTACAGATCTTTGTTTTATCAGCCCTAAGTTCCTTTCATGAGAAGAGTGCATACAAGGAGAAGTGCAGCAGCTGAAGATTCTTTCGAGTACCTCCAGCTATCCCCGAGAAGAGTTCATTCCAGAAATCTTGTGCACACATCTCCATCCCCAGTGCACTGCACCCATTCAACTCCTCCTCATAACAGACAAGTGTGCCCTGCAATGGTGCATCAACCGCCTCCTCCACTAAGGAACTTTGCTAACTTCATTGGGAGAATTCCCCTAGTTATTTTCATGCAACATGACATGTCAAATAGTGTGCTCAAAACTATTCCATACTCTACTAGTGAGAATCAAGTCACCCCTCAGGAGCATATCTAGGATGTTATAAACATATGTTCATTTTATTTGATCACACATGATATTGTAGCAGATCGGGCTCCTTGTGGTCTCTTTTAAAGGAAAAGTGCTTCAATGGTATTGAGGCTTGAGACTTGAATCTATATCCACCTGGGATGAGATGGGAAAACTCTTTGCAATTATTTTTAAGATAAGTCAGATCACTTGTCTTTGGTGGAGCAATTGACAACAAGGAGGGTGCCCAATGAGTAGATGACTGATTTTAACATCATATTTCAGAAGACTTGGGACAGAATCCCTCTTTTGGTAAGACCTACAACCCAACATGCTTTTCTATATTATCTAAAGGCATTGAACAGTGACATCTCAGTCATGATTCAATCCATGGGAGGTAGGACTTTACCAGCTTTTTATAATATTATAGTAAGGGAAAAAATAGTATTATTCAAGTGGGAAAGATAGCTCCTAGACTACCTATGCCCTTGTTCCCGAAACCTCCCAAGCACCCCACCTTCTTTAGCCCATATTCCTATTCCTAATCAAAACATGCAACCAATTGCATCAACATTATACTCTCCAACATAGAAAAAGGAAGATGAAGATACGAAGACATTGATTAGAAATTTGTCAAACAAGGTCATATCATTAGAGAAACAATAGGTGCAAGCCTATAGAGGAAGTTCTAATCAAGCACATAGCCAAATCAATCAGCCTTGGTGGAATCAATATGGAAACCAAAGATATGCACCCAACCAACAAAATGATAGATGGCATGCTAGTGCACATCTTCCCTTGCAAGTTGTCCCTCTAGCGCCCTCTCTTCTAACGCTTAAAGACAAGTCGTGTTTGTTCCAGTTGAGAACAATTTGGCACATGAGTAAAAATGGTGCTCCCCTTGTGACATTCCTCACAGTCAATATCATTGTGCCAATGTTGCTTATGCATAAGCCTATATGATCTAAAATTCTTCTACCTATGAGCCTTTAACAAGTGCTCATGAAGAGAGGATAACCAAGAAAGGTCAGATATTCTTCCTAATTCTAATTTGATTTTCTTTGGTGCTGAATAATTTTATGTAATCAACCAAGTAGTGAGATGATATAAACAAATTGAGTACCCAAGTTGCAGACAATACTAGATACATGAAGATAATGTTAGAGTCTAGCACATAGGTCACAATTCTAACAACACAAGCAAACCCTCGGAAGCAGAAAGATGCAACCAAGGCATCCAATAGTAAAGATGCTCAAGTCCTTACACAATAGATACCATGCAAAGCTTCTCCAGAAGTGGTGTTTTCCCCTCCTTTGGTAGGTCAAGCCTAAGTTTTGGCTAAGGCCCTTGCCTCAACGCCCTGAGCGATCAAGAAAGGATGTCGGTGTCCCTCAAATGCACAAGTTAGTGAGTCTTCCATTTATCATTATGGACCAGATGAAGAAGACAAATATAAATGTAACAATGTGGGATTCCCTAACCATTCCATCCTAGCGTGCCTGTTACATGAGGCCCTTTCTCAACTTCCAAATGTTGATCCAATTGTTCACAAGCCATGCACTTCTATCAACATCTATCAAGAAGAGGAGAAGTAAGTAAGTGATTTTTTAAAACCCCACCCTTCTATATGTCCTTAATCATAGGTAAACATCTTGTCCATAATTTCATGATAGACTTAGGCGCTAGTACTTCTATTATGCCCAAGAAGATTGTTGATGTCTTAGGTCTTAAGTATAGCCCCTTGACAAAAGGAGTCCTATAACTTGATGGTTCAACTGTCACTACCCTAGGAATCATCAAGGATCTTTATTTAACCCTCCATGCATGTCCAAGCCTCACCATACCTCAATGTGTGTCTTTATTTGACCTACCTCATTTGTTTTCCTTATGTCTATCAAGAGAATTTACTAAAAAAGTGGGCGGTTAATTGTCTTATGATTGGTCTCATATGTTACTCAAGACAAGGTATGGTACCTAGTTTACTATACAAGATGAGCCTATATTTTCCTATCATGTAGAGTCATATGTCTCATCCCCTCTCTAAGCCAACTTTTTTATCCAAAAACAAGCTTTAGTTCCTAAAGAGCAGCCTCTTCCACTCTCTATTCCCGATTTAGTGCTTGATGATTGGGCAGAGAGGAACCATAAATTTGACGTATATACTAAAGAACCGGAAGCCTATTAAACTAGGCTTGGTACTTATTGCATTCTTAAAGAAGAATTTATGCTTCCATGCACACTCAAGAAAGACCAAGTTGAACTTGGTCTATGGAAGTTATACTTTGATGGATCTAGAAGCAGAAACAAAATGGGAGTAGGGGTTGTTCTCATTTCTCCTAAGGATGAGAAATTCTTCTTTGCTCACAGATTGTAGTTTACCTGTTCTAATAATGTGGCAGAGTATGAAGTGTTGGTGCATGGCCTTCTCATTGCTGAGAAGAAAGGGATTAAGGCGTGCGATGCAGATATTTGGGGATACAAAATTGGTTATTCACCAGGTTACCAATAAGTTCCAGGAAAATAATAAGCTTCTCAAAGCTTATAAACATAGATTATGGGACCTTCTTGAGAGCTTTAATGCTCTAAATATGCAGGTGGTCCCACGCAAAATGAATAGGGAAGCTAACCAAATGGCCGCGCTTGGTTCACAATTCTCTCTTGATGAGTAATTTATCAAAATAAATACTCAAAGCATATTAAGATGGTGATCACACCATCCATTCCAGATAATAACACCAACTGGTAATTGTTTGATAGTGACACCCAGATCGTCAGTTCATTTAATCTGAATCTAAGTTCTCATCAAGCATGCAAGCTGATTTACATGGCAACTATGGTGACCAAGTGATTCAAATTAATTCAAATAGGTTACCTAAAGGGTTGGTCACCTTAGAGAAAAAATGTATCCCTAATGATGAGTTTAAGGGAAAAGAAAAGTATATGCGCACCTTTGTGTAAGAAGAATGTTCCCTAATCACTATTACGCGTGGAAAGGATTTATTTCTCAAGTAAATCTTGCACGCATAGTGAAAATCAGGCCTTCATATATCTCTGTCAAAAATATAGTGATATATTCTCATGGGAGTATGAAGACCTCAAAGGTTTTGATCCAAGTATTGCTCAACACTCCATTGACCTTGATCCTGGTATCAATCTTGTCAGATAGAAGAAGCAACCAGTCAATCCAAAGATAGAGCCCCTCATGAGAAAGGAATTATCCAAACTTATTGAGGCAAAAATTATTTTTCTCATCAAGTACTCTACCTGGGTTGAAAATCTAGTTCCATTGCACAAGAAGAACAGTGAAATCAGACTCTTTATTGATTTCAGATATTTGAACAAGGCATCTCTAAAGGATCATCATCCTTTTCCTTCAATGGAGTAGATTCTGTAGTTTGTGGTTGGCACATAGAGATTCTCAATGTTAGATGGGTATTCAAGTTTCAATCAGATCCTAGTCAATGAAGAAGATCAATTCAAGACAGTGTTTGCAACCAAATGAGGAACATATGTGTATCAAAATATGCCCTTTGTTCTATTAAAATCAAGTGCTACATTTCAGCGCATCATGGACATTGCTTTCAAAGGATACAAAAATGAGCTCATCCTAGTTTACCTTGATGACATAACAGTCTTCTCAAAGCAGAGCGTGGATCATATGGCGCACCTAGAGAAATTCTTTGAGAGGTGCATAAAGTATGGGGTATATCTTAACCCCAAGAAGTGTAATTTTACAGTGGAATAGGGAAATATTTTGGGCCATGTGGTTTCAAAATATGGCATCGCAATATATCCTAAGCATGTTTTAGCCATCCTAGCTCTTTCCCCGTTAGTGCACAATAAAGCCTTACAAATCCTTCCTTGGCAAGATCAATTTTGTTAGGAATTTTATCCCTAATTTTGTAGGATGGGTTTGTCCTGTCACCCTCATGTTCAAGAAGGACATAGATTTTATATGGACAGTAGAAGGAAAAGCAAGCTTCAACACTCGTCAACCTCGGATTATTCCAAGGAATTCATCCTTTATGCCTTTGGTGCTGATGCAAATGGTTTTGTTGTCCTAACACAAGAAAATGGACAAGGGCTAGAGCAACTAAAGGGCTTTCTTTAGCCGATGCTAAAGGATTATTAATTAAAGTATAGTCATATGGAGAATCGGTCTTCGTTATCATGTGCATGCTCAAGAAATTCAAGAGTATGCTTGCCACAAATCATATCAAGGTTTTATTCTCTCATTCTTCCGCAGAGACTTCATCATGGGAGTAGATATCGGTGAAAAGATATCATGATGGGTGACCAAAATCATAGAATATGATGTGACTATCAAAGCCACAAAATTGTTAAGAGGAAACACACTCTGTAAGAATATTGCCGAGGATACACAAAATGAGCTTAAGACTTCATTATTTCTAGATGAGGATCTCCCACACAAATAACTTGAGCAGAATACGATCTTTTTGTGTACGAATGGATGAAGGACATGATCACGTTCCTTTCCAAGGTTGTATATCCTCCTCGGATTAAACAAGGCAAAGAGAAGCCATATGAGGTTACAATCTATCCCTTATGTTTTGATTGATGTAATTATCTACAAAAAGAATCATGATGGTTTGTTGTTAAGATGTATCAATGGTGCGCAGACTGAGAAAGTGTTAGTAGAATTCCATGTTGTTTTTTCTGGTGGACACTTTTCTACCCAAACTACAAAGATGAAGATCATAATGGTAAGAATCTTTTGGCCTACCCTATTGTTTGATACACACAAGTGGGACATGAAATGCAAGGAATGCACTTTCTTTGTAGGTAAGAAGAGATTGGAAGTGCTTCCCCCTCCGAAAATCCAAGTGGATCATCCTTTTACGTAGTGGGGTCTCAACTTCATAGGCATGATCAATCCACTTTCAAACGTTGGACACAAGTGGTGCTTGATGACTACAAACTACGCTCACTAGATGGAAAGAACTTATCGCACTCAAAGAATCAACTGAGTAAGTCATCCTTGACTTTCTTGAAGGTATAGTCACAAGGTTTGGGATCCTCAAACCATTATCTCGATAATGCAAAATCCCTCTTTGGAACCAAAATCACTTATTGGGCTCAATGTTGACATTTATCTAAAACTTCTTCCAACTATTACTCGCAAGGAAATGGTCTAGCAGAATCAACAAACAAAAACTCCGATCGGGATCATGGAACGAATAATGAACATCATCCAAAGATAGTGGCATACAAAGGTCCTCTGGGCGTTCATTCGGGCAAATAGAATCGTAGTTAAAAAAATCAATAGGAACTTTTCCTTACATGTTTTTATATGGAAAATAGGCCACCCTTCCTTTTACACTGGATTTTAACTAATTAGAGTTCAAAGGAGCAGACTAAGAGAAATCGAATGGTAAAACAATTTAATCTTGAAGAATCAAGAAACTCTACCATGATCAAGTTAAAACAACATCAGTAGGCAACAAAGAAATGGTTTGACAAAAAGGCTAAGCCTCAAGCTTGCAAAGTTGGGGACCTATTCTTAAAATGGGATGCTGAAAGAGATAAACTAGGGTTTCATTCAAAGTTTGATGCACTTTGGAGTGGACCATACATCATCAATTCGTGCAAAGAGGCTAACTCTTTCGAGTTAACTCATCTTGATGGAGGCGCACCTTTGTAAATCCCAAGAAATTTGATCTATCCGAAACCCTTCCATTAAGTTTATTGCATCATCTTGTAAATATTAAAGTAGTTTTCAATTCCTCTAAGTGAGTTGCATGCACATTGTTTGTTTGTACATCTTTCTTTCTTCTCGTGTGCCTCCCGTGTGCGCTCTTATTTTCACTCCAGGATGCCGATAATTTTCAGCAGACTTACAAGATTCGGAATAGAGTTAAGAAATGATATTTCAAAGTGACTTCAGGGGTAGTTCTTCAAAGTTTCATATTATAATTTTATGATTATATAATAGACTCCATGTCCAATGGATGCCTCGAAGTAACGATCTCCTTCATCTAGTAAGCGAGATGGCCCCAAAATTCACCAAAACTATTATCCAAATAACTCTCCTGGTTATTTGGACAACTTTTATACATCTTCTGGCTCTAAGCTCTTCATTGCAAGGTTGTGTGTGCTCAAGTTCACTTGGCACATTCCCTTGGTTACATTTCCCCACATGCTTCCCCTTCTCCCCTTTCATTTTCCTTTTCCTCTTTTTTTCTACTCCTCCTCGCATGCATCCTTTGCATGTCCACCTTCTTCCTAGCAGTTATTCACCCTACGCGTGCACCTTGCACTTGCTTCAATCAGCCAATTCCCTAGCATGCTCATGTACCCCGCATATCACCTTGTAATAGTTGCACCTTTACCATGCATTCTCCACTCACCCGATTTTCCTCATTTTCCCACACCCATTCTTTCTTCCTTCTTCCCGCACCTCATTCTTTCACGCACATATCTTTGCACCCTTCTATGATGGGTCATCCTCCGACATGCTTGAGTGTTCCACACACAACCAGCCAAACCATGCCAATAGGGCATTGGATCCTCAGTAATAAATCAATGGGTAACACGGGCGTAAATGACAAAACATTTACACAATTGGTCATCCTTTCAATGTGTCTTGCATGCCCAAACATCTCTAACATCTTTTGATAGCCATATCTTTTTATACAAAGCTCTGATCAGTGCATTCCTAGTCTCAATCGATAGCTGCTGACATAGGTCAGTAGTGCTAAAAATTCAAATTTAAATTCTTGGTGGTTCTATTAGGTGAGAAATGTGAAAACATCTTTCGGGCATTAATGAGCACATTGGATTGCTCCAACCACCCGATTTTATATGATCTATCATCCTTCTTTCTTCAAACATGCCAAATAGACCTCTGGAAGTGCATTTGACATATTTGCAAGTGGATTTGTAAAAATTAAATACTTCTTGTTGGTGGTTGCATTTCAAATTTGGATTTTTCCCTCCTTCTCTTCTTTTTCCATGGATTCATCTATAAATGTAAGAGCTGGGCTCATTTTTAAATGTTGGATACTTTCAATCCTTACACATTTTTGCTAAGGATTTCATATTTTCTGTATTTTGAGTTGCATACCTCTAGATCTGGCTCTTGCATGTGGATATCGGCCTCTTTCGCCATCAGTAATAGCTCTGTGCATTTCTTGAAGTAATAGAATATTTTTTGTGACTATTCTCTATCCTAACATGTTTACATTTATTCTTCTTACTTTTTCTTTTGCATTATGTACTGTTGTGCCATTTCACATCCTCGTAACTCCTTATTTAGTTGTGTTCCATGAAATTGGTCCTGGTAAATACATTTTAAGTTGTGTTACACGTGCCTAGCCTTCTATCATGCATTTCCCTTCATTTCACTCAGAAAAGATAGTGTTCATCCCTCTTTTCTCGGTGATATCACCTTTTAGTGTAGTTTCCTTTCATGGTATCCTTCTATCCCTAGTCCATTGGTATTATTAGCTTAGTTTTCCTTTCAACACTAGGAGTAGCAGCGAGAATTAGATAGAGGAATTAACCTTCTCTGGAGATCTTTCCCAAGCATGCAAGGTCACATAACTTTGGAGTGGTTCCATTATTGTCACAAACAACTCGGTTCTTCAGTGTCCGAGACACGTGTGAAATTTTGATGACCAATGTGTCTTGAAAAGGAAAAAAGCTGATGATTGTAGGGGTGGTTATTATTATACTATTAGGTTTTTTACTATGTTGTTAGTTTTTCGGTGGTTTTATATTTTTGTTATTTCTCTTTATTCTATGTTATTAACTGGTCTATATGCTCTTGGAGGAGATCAGATGTTATTGTTGATATATATGTAATCTTTTTTTCTATTTTGTAATGTCTTATCTGCTCTTTAGGAGCTTTGACTTGTAAGGGGTAGGGTCTCCTCAAACCTGTTTCACCTTTAATCAAAAAAATAAAAACACTATTTTTTTATACTAGAACTCAAATTTAATTTACATAATGAAAAATTGTGTGTGTTGGAGTTATACTAACCTTGGTTGCCAATCCCCTTTTTGATTTAGACCAAGCGCTACACTAGATTACCCAAATGAGAGGTCTAAACTCCACATAGTTCTCCTAGTGCTCATACAAGAGTGAATGTAAATCTATAGTGGTTCCCAATATATTTTCCCTTGTGACTCAACACCAATAGTGGGATTAACTATATATACTTGAAATGTAATCTTCTTGAGCATTGAATACAGTTCAAAAATAGATTACTTTTAGAGAAATATATTTGCTAGAGTAAAAATCCATTGAAGTGGCATTTGGAGTGTAGATATTTGATAGTGTTTGATATTTCCTTGAGATTATTTTGACTTGGATTTGTATGTTCTTAACTCATTTTAGAGTGATCCATACCCTTATATAAGTTGATCCTACTAGTTTCTCTTAATTTAAGTAAGATTTGTATTGGGCTTGATAGGTATTTTCTAAAGGAGCTCTTGAGAATTTTAGGTGAGTAAATGAGTGCATATGAATTTATTTTACATCATTCCACAAGATTGGATTTCATACTAAGGTTTAATAAGAAGTGGAAATAATATAAAAATAAGAAAATGTAATTATTATCCCATTATGGATAGAAGATTCAAATAAGAAAACATTATGTAATGGTTTTGTCCAACCCGGATGATAGTTTCTAGGAGGTGGAATGTTGTACATGAAAATTTGGAGTAGGATATACAAGATGTATATGATTAATGAGATTAGTCCTTTAGGATTTTGAAAATCATATTTAGAGAATATAAAGTATTTACAAGCCTTATCAAAGAGTTTAATAATGATTTTAATCTTTGTTTGTATACACATGTCATGATCAAGGGATACAAACCAAATCAATATTGTTAAGTAGATAATTACCAAATTTAGGTGTATGAATTTCTCCCCTTTTAAGATAATAAATTCAATCTACGAACTTTAAAGGAAAACATACTAGAGTGTTTGAAGACGCTTTTTATTTGCTTCATTGATTTCTCATTTGAATAACCACATGATGTCCCTAAGAGTTAAACTTGTAATATAATATTGTATTACATGTCCATATTATGAAAACAAAATCTATAACTCTATAAACATATTTAAATTGAGATTGAATTTTGTGAAATTTAGAAGAGAAAGGAAGGATTACACTTGTATTTGTATGACCAAATATTCTCTATGTTTACACCCTTTTAAATATTTTACTCAAGATTAGAGTGTTATGGAAATGCACACAAACATAAAAAGGAATGTAAGGTTAGAATACTAGGAGCTATACTTGGTTAATTAAATTCCAACATTAATTATACAATATCATAATAACATATTGGTAATTACAACTAGTTTTTACAATATGATACGATCTTGAAAATATATGTGAAAATATGTACAAAGCTACATAGAGTGGTATAAGAGAGATATGGATGCACATACTAAAAAAATTGGGAGAAATGAACTTGTAGATGCTTCATTCTAGAAACTACACTAATTTAAAACTATACATCTCTTCTAGGAATGAATGTATCACCTAGGACCTTCCATATGGTCTTGGACATTTTAGCAATGAGGTTTTGTAAATGTTATGTAAAATCTAGTATTAGGTAATTTATGAATTTTATTACCTTAGTTACTATTTATTGTGGTATATTAGTTATTATGGGTAAATAGGTTGTTTATTAGTTATTTGCATAGTTATATGGTTATATTGTTATAACCATTAATATTGTTTTATTGTGCATTCGTGAGGTTTATTGTTTCACCTATACCACTACTTGTATTTTTCAATATGTGGCTATGAAACTTAGATATTATAGTCCTTATGTCATTCTTTGTAATCTATTATAAGCTTCTTATTTCATATCAATAAAATAATCACATAATGCATCCATGTTTCCTAGTCCCCTCGTCATTTGGTATCGAGCTTGGAATTGAGGATCATGTTCAAGAAGAAGAGGTGCAGAATTGTGAGAGGTCTTAGAGAAGAAAATGGCATTTAAAGAGAGTTTGTGTTTTCCTCAAGAAGCTTCCCAAACCAACCTTGCATCCCCACAACCTCCATTTTAATTTCTAGGTGAATGTAAAGAAAAAATTTGCATTGGTGCCTCCTACACCATGAAAATATTGGAAAATATAGGCACTAAGATGGGTGTGAATCAATGTTTATTAAAACTTTGACATCTCTTCACAAACTTAGTAAGCTATTCAATCTAGATCATCATTCACCATGATAAACTAATAACATTCAAACATGAGCATGAAGTAAGCAAACACATATGAGCACCAGGTTTAATGTGGGAAACCATTTAAGGGATAAAAGTACACTGAAATCAATGCACTAACTTTGAAAAACTTTCATATAAAGGTTACAAATATTTCAACTGTTGAGCATCCACTCAAATCAAAGCTACAACTCCAAAACTTAGTCAAGCAACAACTTTGACCTTCTGCAAGCCACTACTTGTTTAGAAGCCACAACTCCCAAAACTTCAATCAAGCTTCAATTTGATCTTCTATAAGCTACAACTTGCAAGGAAGATTTAACTCCCTATTTGATAATCCACCATGTTTTCTTCTTCAAGATTTTTTTATCACTCTTGCTTAGTTGTCTTACACAACAAATTGTGACCTCTAAATCAGCTCTTATATCTTCTCTTTTCACCCTCCTAATTCACCTCTCTTCTCATCACTTCATGCTCCTAAAAGTACCTCACTCAAAGATTATTTCTCTTACACATTTTTTTCATGCTTCTAATCTCAAATACACCTCTCAACCATCTACACTTTCATGCCTACTAAGTGCTGTAAAAAAATTAGTACTTAATTCATTAGATACATATGTTTATTTCTATATGTTTTCATTCCCTTACTACCACCTTCAATGATATAGTCATCAGCAACACATACTCATGCACTCTTAGGCTTTCATATATTTGGGAATAACCTTATTTTGAACCCCTTCATTTTTTATCTTCAAACTATTTTTTGTCTTTTCTTATTCAACTCGTACAAGGATGAGTAGAATGACATCATTCCAAGTTATCTATGTAATCATTACATCTGATTGAATGTCAGTTTCATGTACACACCTTACATAACTTGTCATGGAAATTGTATCCTTCATGTAGATCATTATATAACTTCTGATTTTTCTGAATTTATGACACCACTAAAGAGATTCCTCTTACAACTAAAATCTGACATATATCATCTGCGCTTTTCATTTATAAATCTGTCATACAACTCTTGTCTTCTTCTTTCCAACATACAATTTTTTTATGTGGATAAGGGGACTTGATGAAAAGTGTAACAATCATTCATGTACATTTTAAAACTCCTCCTCTAGCTCTATAACCTCTTGACATGCTTCCTATCTCGTCATTTCTTATTCATCCTTCATTGGATCTTCATATTTGGTGTAGGAGATTCAAAATAAGTCTTGAGATTGAGTGAATGAACATCCCTATTAACTTGTGTCATACATTGCATTCATGTGGATTGATTCTTTAGGAGGTATACATCATCACTATGAACTTGAGAATTATCATAACAAAATATGGTGTTTAGATAAGTTTTTTCCTTCCTAATTTAAATTAATGAAGTGAAACAACAAAAAAAAAAAAACCAACCGCAGAAGATGACGGGGTTTACCAATACCCGTGAGGATGAATGTTGATGCTAATGGTTGATTGAAGTTTCCAATTCCAAATGAATGTATAAGTCCTCATGTCCTAAAAATCACTCTACAATCAAAGACACTAAACAGAAGGATTAGATAAATGGATAAACAAGCTACTTGGAAAAGGCCAATTCCAAGAATCCAAAGGACTTCCTTGGATGATGTCACTGCTTTTAGAAAATTAAGTGAATTGATAAAGATAACAATAGATAGATAATGAACGCAAAGCTCTAAAACTCAAGGTTGAAAGGAATGTCATGTGTGGCTTCAAAGGTGGCCCAAGAAAGGGTGGATGTAATTTTGACACATTCAAAGTAATTGTACTGTAAATCCTCGGTCTCTTGCTCAATCTCGTGGAGGAATTAAAACTGATCTTAAATTTCTTGTTTGTCAATGGTGAACTGAATAGCACACAACGTGAGTTCTTGTAATATGCTGTATTGTTCCCCAAAAAATGGGTGTTGTACTATGGGGAGATCATGAATGCTTGTAATTGGATCCGAATGGCGAAACTTCCATCTAATAAAGAGCCATACTTGGAAACAATATGTTAAATGTAGATAGATTGATAAAAATGATGTAAAGTTGATAAATTGATAAAAATATAAATTTTGACAAGAATCATCGGTGATTTAGGCCAATCATTGGCGATTAGGGTGAATCACTAGTGATTGCTCTAAAATTGATAATTTTGCTTAAAATGATGATTAAAGCTCTAAAATGATTTTTTTATTGCTTTAATGTTTCTTATGACTTGTAAATGATAAACAAAGATGCAAGAATACCTTTAAATAGACAAGGAGCTAAATGATTCCTCAAATCTTCAAAGTGGGAATGATTAAATTTGTTGTGTTTTGTTTTCATGTTTCTTGGAAGTTTGAGTGATGAAAATGGTCAAAATCATTTTTGAAAAGGATTGATATTGATGTGTGATGATGTATGAATACGTTTTGGATTCTCGTAATGTTGAAAGTGAGAAGCAAGATCAAGCAAGAGGTCCTATATCAAATATTATAGATCCTTGAAAGAGAGCATAAAGTTATTATTTATAATCATTGATGATTAGGTATAATCGTCGACGGTCCACTCCTTTTGGGGTAAGTTATTGCGAAGTGGTTAAAACCACTTCTAAAAGCAGTTTTTTTGTTTTTTATGTGGGTAAATGATTAGCAGGAGGTTGGGTACAAGGTGTAGAGGTAAGGATGTAGTAAGAAAATGGTTTTGAATGGTTTTGAAATAGTTAGGATTGATTTTAGGCCGGTTAAGTGGTTTTTAGGAAGGTAGAATAAGATTTACATTTTGTAAAGTAGTATTTTACAAGTGTGGGAAGATATTTACATGGAGTAAATATTGTGAAGGATTTTAGACTTGGGATAGGTGGCTTGTAGATTAGATAATGTGATTAAATGACTTGTTTTATTTAATATTATTTTGAAGATAGTGTATGTCGTCAGGGAAATTAGCAGTGCTAATTTTAGGTGTCTACATTTGCCCCCTTTTGTCAATTAGTTTTGTGTAGGCAAAGTGCTATAAAAAATATTTTTCGATAGGCTGATGTGTTTTATATGGGTGATCCCCCTCAAATTGGGGTGACTACAATGTAGTGTAAGGAACACCAGTTTGACAAGTTGTTTTTGGATAAGCTTGATACGTGCATTTCATTAAAATTGCCATGAGATGGGGTTTCAAACAATAGGGGTTACCATGGAATCAAATGATAGTGGAACCAAAAGGTTCATTTCCTATACAAACCTTATCCATAAGGGTATACTAGAAGGATGAGGAAGTCAAGTGATGGGGGGCCAAAGGGAACATATCCCATAGACATATGACTTTCCTATGCTAAGTTGATCTTTCCAATGATTTAAGTTTTGAGGATGGGGGTCTCTAAATGAGAATCTTTTTTTCGAAAAATGTGATAAGGTGTTTTTTATCTTGAAAATGATGATTAGGGTAAAAAGGTGACAAATTACTAGTGATTTATGATGATCTCAAAGTGATTTAGTGAATCTTCAAAGTGATTCACTAATCGTCAAAGCAATTCTTGCAAAAAAATTGAAAGGTTATAAAAGTCTTTTTCGATGATGAATAGTTCATTTGTGTGACTTGATTCGTGATTTGGAGAACTTAAGTGAGTTATAAATCATGGTTTGGAAGCAAGGTAATCATCGAGGAGATAAAGGAAGCCCACACAAGTAGAGGTAGCACTTAATTTTGTTGTTTTGTTCGGTTTTTAGCTATTTTTTGAGTTTTTTTTTCCGTAGGGCATGTATGGAGGGTTTATTTTTAAATCTCCAGAGATTCATTGGATCACTAGAAATTCATGTGAATCGTTGGAGATTTGAATGTTTTAGTTGTAACCAAGTTTATTTGTTAGCTTAATAATTTATCTATTGAGTTTGGATGAAAATTGTGATGAATATGGGTTCTAATGTGTGTTTTTGTGTATTTTAGTTCATGAGTGAAGGCTAGGATGACTATCCAGGGTAGGATTCTCGTTATCCTAGCATAGGTATGGGAGGATATGTCAAATGAAGATTGGAGACATGTGGAGGAAGTGGGATTTACAAGAATGTGTGATTATAGACGTATTCACAAATGTCAAGGATTATTTTTGGTGTTGATGGAGAGATGGGATCCAGCCACCTGTATGTTTTGGTTACCGACTAGTGAGATCATTATCACTTTGGAGGATGTCCATAGGATTACGAGGTTGTTATTCGGGGGAGGGCATCTATTATATTGATGATATGGAGAGAGAGGATGTTATGAGGAGACTGTATGGGGGTGATGTTGAGGATGTGAGATACACTTCGTGGGGATTTTTATTATCAGTCTTTATATTCTGTAGAGAGGGAGGGTTGTACCCAGATGACGATGTTGATGATGGGGATTTTATGTTTTGATTTTCTTGATTCTAGAGGTGGTATATTTCCATGGATGATGATTGGAGTAGTTGCAAAGATGATGGAGCATCGTACTATCTTTGTGTGGGCCCCTACACTACTAGCACAGACATACATAGAGTTTTGGGCTTGGATATTCCACAAGAGATTTGGGATATATGTTACATTTTTGTTACAGTGTTGGGTGTTTGAGCATATTTTCATGGCTCAGACGCATGGTTTACACTTAGGTGCTGTGGACATGATTGATAAATCTTTTGGTTTGATGAGATGGTGAGGTGATGTGGGATGATTGAGAGGGGTACAAAGGAGACTCGTTAGAGGGAGCTCCTTACAGTTTTACAAGTGGGAGATGTATTATGGGTACTATATGTTGATTTTCCAACATGGATAGGGTTAGAGTGTGAGCTCAATGTGATTTAGCAGAGGTCCGGTTATAGAGGAGATGAGGGGGAGATTGGAAGATTTTCATATTTTTCATGTTAGATGGAAATTTGGTTTAATTCAGGATGTTCCCGATGCCCCAATATTGTATAGAAGAGATGAGGTATATTTTAATACTCCTAAGAAAGGTATGGGACCACCTCTTATTGTACCTTATGAAGAGGCAGCTATGGGTATAGATGATCATGGCGACCAAGTGCCTATAGATAATGTTGGAGTGATTACCAATTATAAGTAGTGGTGGACTGGTGCTTATGTTGAGTTTGAGAGGATATGATTAGTTTGGAGAGGGAAGAGGGTGCATGATCGAGTAGGGAGAGCATGAGAATATTTTTATGTTAGTGATGATGAGGATGAAGGAGATGAGGGGGATTTAGAGACTATTGTTTCACAATTGATGGCCGAGAGAACGCAGTGGAGACCGAGAGATATGGTTTGCTGGTAGATCAGGATGATTTGATTAGAGTGAGGATATCCTGATTGATGAGAGGGATAGTCTTATATCGAGTGTGATGGGCTTAGACAATAGTTGGCGCAGTCGTGACTCGACCAAGATAGATACAGACATTAGTGAGATACCCGAAAAGGGCTCTGAGATTACAGGTCATTAGTATCAAAGTGCGGAGTTGGTGGTCCGAGCACGGACAAAGAGTCAAATGGGTGCATAAGGCATGGTTAGTTATGCCCACTATCACTCTCTATGAGTGGAATTATTCTACTATGATTACTTAGTGATACGGGGCTTTCCCAATGTAATTATTTATGCTGATCATTTAACACAACAAGGGGCAGCTTTTAGTGTTAGTGCAAAGTGAGTGTGGGTCACCTACCTCTGAGACCTAATAGAGGAGATGGTGGTGATGGAGGTACAGATGGAGGTGATGGTTAGGGGAGTATTGTTTGTGCTAGTGCGTTTCTTGGCAATGTCCAGTTTATTGGATAGTTATGATATGTATTATGTTTTGATATGTATACGGCTCTTTATGAAGCCTTGATGTATAGATTTTGATACATGGAGTGTATGAACTCTTGATGATGTATTGAGACTTTGATTATGATTATATATATATATATATATATATATATATATATATATATATATATATATATGATGACATGGTTTGACTTATGATTCATGTGTCATTTGTAATATAATGGATGGTTGTATGTATGTTTTAATTATGTGATTTGAATGTGAAATGTTTATATGATTTGAATGGTGATGTATTAATATTATTGTGACTTAGATGTGATCCAAATTTTATCAAAATGTTTTCTAACTTTTGAAATGGGAAAAAAAATGGAACGATTTCTTTGATACTATATTTGATTCATACGTGATGGGTATAAAGATAGTGAAAGCACTTGCACTTTTTCCTTAACAATAAATTTTAACATGAGACTATCATTGGGTAGTTACACATGAGATCTCAGATATAGAGATGAAGATTTACCTTCCTAGAACATGAAATGGTTTGTATGTGTAGATTTGTGTGGGGGAAGAGGGTTCTCCTTTTCAATAGTTTCATAGAGAGATGCACTAGTTTTACATATTTTACTTTTCTGATGTAAACTAATCAATGTGGGAAGTTTTCTTTGAGGGAAAGTTGATAAATGTGGGAATATTTCCTAATATTATTTTATATTTTGAATTTTTAGAAGGTTTTTTGATGCAGAAATCCTTTTTACATGGGTAGCCATCCTTCAAGGGAGTGGTCTACAATTTTAGATTTATTTTATTTTTACATATTTCCATCCTTTAAGGGATTTTTCTATGATTTTATGGGTAGTTATCCTTTGAGGTATCGGTCTATTTTTATTGATAATATGATTTAAATAGTTATCATTAAAGGGATCAATCTATTATTTTTTATAAGATGCATCCATAGATATTTTTGACTTTTTAAGTTGAGGGAAAAACCCTAATAGACCATTTCAAGGAGGGGAAGATATATGTGCACAAACTACAAATATGTGCCCCATGATATGTTTTTTGTTGGTAGATAAGGTTTGATGAATGTAATGATTATGGGGTTCCCACAAAGAAGGGAACTTTTTTTATTAACGGTAAAGGTTTTTTGGATGGGACGCTACCCACTAACAAAAGAGGCCATAAGTCCAGATAAGACATTACATCACAAAATCCAAAACAAGACAAGAAGCGAGCATTGTCAACCAAAAATAAACCAACAAACAAACAAGTAATCCCAATTTCAACACAATGTCAACATAGAAACAGTAGAAAAACAAAAAGACAACATGCTTAATGAAACAACCAAATCATTTCATGAGCTATTTGAAGTTCTTCTTAGCTTCATCTAGACCTTTCTTGATGTCGTTGAACTTAGTTCTCTTACTTTATTTTCCTTTGATGTTGTTAACATCAAATTGATCCAAGAAATTTGAAAGGATATCAAGTGTGTTCTTATGCATAGATAGGAATTCACCCTATTTAGCTTTGATAATTTCTACCTCTTTCTCCATCTTGTAGACTTTGTTTTTCAGCTCAAGTATCCATGTTGATCTCATTACTTTCATCATGTTCATGTGAACAACTAGCTTCAATTTTTCCTTTGTGGTCTCTAATTTCATTCAATTGGTCCTTTGGTTCATCAATGATGATATTGTCGATAGTGGAAGAACAATTCAGACCACCGTCCCCCATAGAGAGTAAACCTAAAGTAGCATCATCATCCTTAGATGAGTGGGAAGCTGAGAAGGAGGGAGATCTATAAGAGAGGTTAGCCCTCTTTCTTTGGTAAGATCTTCGAGAGTAGTCCCATTAGGGTGTTTTTAGGATTGGAGATGGGACAAGAGGAAATGACAAGATGCGGGATGGAGGGAGAGGGAAAGGGAATGGGGATAGAGATAGGGAAATAAGAATGAGAAAAAGATTGAAAATATGGGATGGGGGAAGCGATAGAGGTTAGAATGGGAAGGGGGAAAAGAAAGCAAGGTGAGTGGATCAGTGGAATAGATATGGGGAGAGGAGTGAGGGGTTGGGGGAGAGGGGGAAAGGAATAAGGGGAAGAAGAGGAGGGTAGCGGGAAAGGGTGAGAGGTAGGGGAGAAATACTAGTAGAGGGAGAATGGAGAATGAAGCAATCAAAGTATTTTAAAAGAAGAAGAATCACCCCATGGTGGAGAGGATCCACCCATTTTCCTCATTTAACCTGTTTGATTGAGAGTTCCGGCCGAATGGAGAATATAAAATGGAAAACTAATAGCATAATTCCTCCTAAATTAATTAAGGAAAATGAGGTGAAAATATGGAATTACCAAGAATATCCCCTCCAGAGTTATGAACTTCATGACCAAGAGCCCAATAGTGTTGAATGGAGGAGGAAGGGAGTTCCGAAAAACCAACATTTTTATACACTAGGGATTCACCAATGTCCATAAAATTCCACTCCTCTTCAAATTTGATATTATTCTTGAGGAATATCAAGCCCTTCATTTTGAGCCTAGTCACTTTGGCAATAATTTCTTTGTTAATATCAAAAGAAATCCCCTTATAATTCACCTTCCTGTCGTTCCATTTTTCACAAATTCCTAAGAAAGATGAAAATCTTACCTAATAATTGGTTTCATAAACCTGGAGAAACCATCTACGTGCAAGATGTTCCAAAGATCGACATTATTTCTCCATTCGTCAATTTGAACCGACTCCACTCAGTAACTTTCACAGCCCATATTTGAAACTTGAACCCCAAGAACCAATATTCAAAAGCCAATAGTTTTTATTGGGAAATGGTCAAAATGTTGGTGATAGAGGTAAAGATAGAAAATCAAAATTCTCCACACGTGCCTATGCCAATGGAACATTTTCATCCCCATTCCAAATTTGAAAATCATTGATTTTAACCCCCACATTAGCCGTGATGTCCGCTAACATGTTTCATTTCAAGGTAAGTATGTTGTATCTTGCATTATTGAAAGGTATTGATAATTTGAGTAGCCTCTTCCATCATATTTCTAATTGAAAAGGGGGAACTTATCCAAGTGAAAGATGAGATGAACATAGCCATTGTGCTCATTTTTAAGGCTATGAGGATAGTGGCAAAAAACCACATACTTTCAAATCATTACGATGATAAAATGGTTATTTTATGGTGGAATAAGATCTTAGATGTGACTACTTTTATGATGGTCAAAGGTTAACGAAGAAAGGCTACAATTGTAAGGCATTCAAAGGTTCCTTTTTAGGTGTATCATCAAGGGAGGCTAGGTGATACACTCCTGACCCATACTTTTGAGTAATGAAGTATGGACTGAACCATTTGGGGGAAAACTTTCCACGTTTACTCCTTTCTAAAGTAGTGACATTTTTATTTCCTTTCATGATGAGATCACCTATTTTGAATTCACGTTCTTTCACGTGTTTATTGTAAGTGTGTTTGATGGGGTCTTTGTAGACATGATGATGTTCAAGATCTGTTAAATGTTTTTCATCCGATAAATCTAATTACGCTAGATAATCTTATTGATATACTTCATCGGGATAAAATATTAAATATATATACAGAGTGATGGGATTTTGACTTCAAGGGGTAAAACTTCCTCAAATTCGTAGACTAGTGAGAAGGGCATAGTACCTATAGGAGTACGGATGCTAGTTTGATAAGCCCAGAGAGCGAATGGGATCTAAAGATGTCATTCTTGTCTAAGTCAAATACTATTTTCATGAGGATTTTATTAAGTGTTTTGTTAGAAGCTTCAACTTTTCCATTTTCTTGAGGATAGTATGGTGATGAAAATCTAAGTTTGATGTTGAAGGTATTGCAGAGTTTCTTAACATCCTTGTTTTTGAAGGATTTTCCATTATCTATGACAAGTTTGTGAGGAATGCCAAAGTGACATATGATATGTTGATAAATAAAGTTGATGATTTTTTTCTTTAGTTGAGGTTAAGGGAATGGCTTAGACCCATTTTGTAAAGTATTAGGTGGTTGTGATAATAGAGTGATGTTGTTTTGATGAACAAGGATTGATAGTGTCAATGAGGTCTAACCCCATTGTGAAAAGGGATATAATTCGTGAGATGGATATAAGGTTTGACTAGGGATATGAATGAGATATGAGTGTTGCTTATAGTTGACACATTTCTTGACATATGCACAAAAATCTTGGTTAATGGTAGCCGCAATAACCCAATCATAAAACACATTTAGTGACACGGTACCATTGAAGTGTCCACATATACCATTATGAACTTCCTGGATGGCTTTAACGGATTCATGGGATTTAAGACACCTTAGTAAGAGGCCATCAAATACACCTTTATAAATGATACCACCTATAATGACGTAGTGGTTATTACGTTGGAAAAGATATTATTTAGCATTTCAAGATAGATTGGATGGGATTTTATAGTCTAAAATGTAATCAAATATTTGTGTGTACCATATATCAGTTAAATTATTTTTGATGATTTTTATAGAGGGGAGTTCATTTTTATGATATGGTTCATCTAATTTGTGAACAATGAATAATTTGAAGTTATTAGTTGATTCTTGATAGATAATGGAATGAGGGATCCTAAATAAGCCATGGTGTCTATGAATTTATTAAAAGATCATGGAATTGTTTGGATGGTGTAATGATCAAAGGCTTCAAGGAGAAATTTAACATTGGCTTTATACTTTTGTAAGATTTCATTTTTACATTGGTAATCTCCTTTGATTTGATAAATGAAGAGCTGTGAATCTCCATAGATTTCTAATATTTGAATGTCTAGCATGATGGTAGTTTGAAGACCCATTAAAGCTTCATATTCGGCCATGTTATTAGTAGATTTGAAGTTAGGCTTGAATGATAAAGGAATAGGATCCCCTCGAGGAGGTATAATGATGACACCAACCCCTCCCCCTTATTATAATTTAGATCCATCTAAGAAGAGGGTCATTTTGATAGGAGTGAATTCATGATCGTTGATAGTGTTGATATATTCATCGGGAAATTGTTCATGAGGAAGTTGAGTGTCAGGAAGGGGTGCTTTAACAAGTTGATCAGCGATGGCTTGACCTTTAATGGAATTTTGTGATATAAATTATAGGTCAAACTCGATCATAAGAATAAGCCATCAAGTTATGCGATCATTGTGATATGGCTTAGAGTGCATGGTTTTGAGTGGATTGAAACTGGTGACAACATAAGTTTTGTGATTGAGTAGATAGTGGTGTAGTTTTGAGGTTGTAAATTAGAGGGCATAACACATGTTTTCAGCTTCAGTGTAACGGTTTTCATATTCATGAAGGGTATATCTTATATAGTAGATGACTTATTCATGACCATGTTCTTCTCGATGAGAAATCATAACACCCAAAGCATGATCTGTAGCGGTTATGTAAAGGTAAATGGCTCCCCCTATCGAGGAAGAGTAAGTACATGTGGTGAAAAAAGATATTGTTTTAGTTCATTGAAGGATTTTTGACAATTAAAATTCCATTTGAAGTAAACATCTTTGCGGAGGAGGTGGTGGAACGGTTGACAAGAGTCTGAGAGTTAGGATATGAAGTGTTTGATAGAATTCAATTTTCCTTAAAGGCTATGTAGTTTTTTGAGGTTTGATGGGGGGAATTTTGATAATTTATTTGATTTTAGCTATGTCTACTTAAATGCCTTGGATAGATATGATGAACCCTAAAAACTTTCTAGTGAGAACACCAAAAACACATTTACCAGGGTTAAAACGAAGGAGATACTGGATAAGGTGAGTGAATATAGATTCAAGGATGGTGAGATGATCTCTACATTGTTTATATTTCCCTAGAGATCATCTACATAATCTTTTATGGTTTTTTGGATAAGATCGTGGAAGATATATGTCATGGTGCATTGATAAGTGGCCCCTATGTTCTTAATTCAAGGGCATTACATGCTAATGTAAGGTCCCCAAGGGGTAATGAAGGATGTTTTGTGTTGATCATCAATGGTGATGAGGATTTGATTGTAACCAAAAAATCCATCCATAAGGGAGAGCATTTCATGGTCAGTTATTAGATTGACAAGTTGATCGATGTTCGAAGAGGGAAATCATCTTTAGGAAAGCAAGATTGAGATTTGAAAGTCAGTACAAATGCATAACTTTACCAAGGCCTTGGTTATGGGTATGATGTTAAAGACCCATTTTGGATAGTCAATGGCTATGATGAAATTGGTGGAGAGCGGGTGTTATAAATCTTCTTTGATAAGAAGAGATATGCAAGGGTGCATTCTACGAAGTTTTTGTTTGATTGTTTTGGCATTGAGATAGGTGAAAATATTGTGTACGATGATGTTTGGGTTGATACCTGACATATCACTATACGACCAGAAAAGGCTTGACTATACTTAGATAAGAAGGTGGTAATATCATTTAATTCGCAGATTCTAAGGTTTAGCCAAATTTAACTACGTGTGGCTCTTTAGGGGTGCCTATGTTAATGTCAATGATGGATTCTTTGAGAAGGGTTAATGTGTTAGGTGGTAAGGATTTCTGAATAAAAATGTCCTCTACTCCCATATGGGAGAGAATATCTTAATCGTCGTGACATTGAAGGATATCAAAAGTGGGCTAGTTTTCTTCAATCATTTCTGGCCAGATGAGAGGAAGTGTTTTGGTGACATGATTAGTTTGATAATTCAAAGTGGACCTAAGGAGATAATCTTTACTAATAAAAAGGTTAGGTGGGATAGATATTGTGTCATTGATGTCCATGGGATTGTCATGTTCTATTAAGGATGATGGTTCTGATTCTATGATGTGTAAGGATGCGGTATAATAAGAAGGATCAGTAGTGGGTCTTTCATACCCTAGTCTATATTTCTCATGTGGTTTGATGGAATGTTCGGTAATTAAATCATGTATTTCCTATTTGTAACGTCCAAATCCAAACCCTTTCCATATAAAGTGATGGAGGTACATTTCAATAAAGGTTGGATTATATAAACAGTTGAAGTCTAACATGAATGGCATGGCATGGTTTTGATGGATATATTGGTGAGAGGGATGATTGATCCCTCCATAGACAAGGTTTGTTTTTAGATACAGGACCATACGAGATGACATCTCTCGAATTTCAATGATACATGGGTTCTTTGTCTAGTCTTCCATACATTTTATGTGTAGGAAGTGAATTAAGCATAAGGAGACGGTACTCCCAGTGAAAGACATTCCATAACATCACCAAGGGAGGAGTCATCTGGTATTTTAGATGATGGGATGGATGTTCTAGTAGATGCTTCATTAGAGGATCCTGAATCTGATTTGGAACAAGTACATCATTTGGATGATATGTCATATTGTAGTATGTAAAGGGATTAGTATATCTGCAGTACTTTGAGTTTTTTACCCTCATATTCATATTTAAGGCATCGGTGAAGTATCAAGGGGATATAATGCATGGTGCATATCCAAGTTCATCCTAATAGCATGTTGTATTAGAACTCCCCCTCTATAATATAGAAGAGTTCAGGAAGATTTTTGATGCCAACCTTAAGAGGTAGAATGATTGTACCCAATGTGGGAGTGATTGTATCATTAAAATCTCAAAGAAAAATTAGTGTTTGAGAGATGACGTTGTTCAAGTAGTAAAATTTGGTTGAAATCAATGGATGATATGATATTGATTGCAGTGCCACCATTAATCATGACTCTCTTGATAAGGAAATCATTGATTTAGGTGGTGATGAAGAGAGGCAAGTCATGATCCTCTAGCCAAAGTGATGGTATTTCAATAGAGTCAAAGGAGGCGGTAGTGTATGTTTAGAGAGCACCTATAAAATATGTAAAATAATGAGGGTCATTTTAAGGAACTGGTATAGATTTATGGGCTTCTATCATGGCTTGTTTGTATGAAGGTCATGTCTGAACCAACTCATAAAGTGACATTTTAACAAGAGCTTGGTGTAGTTTTTTAATGACTACTTTTTGTACTGTGGTGGAAGATGGTGGAGTGGAGAGGATGGATATTTTAGTCTTGGATTGTGATGTCTGATTAGAGGTCTCAAGAGTGAGAGAAATAGAAACCTTAGATTTATCTTTGGATGAGGAAGAGGTGAGTTCTGGAGGTGGTGGAATAGCGACGAAGGTTTTAGGTTTACTTTGTTTGAAGGATTAGGCTCATGGGTACATGCTCAAGTAGTAATATGAATGATATTGATTTGGTGGGGAAGAAGTTTACTCAAGTGTTCTTCAATAGCGATAGGTGAAAAGTTATGGTGTAGTTTTGTGGTGGTTGTAGATGTTGTGTGGGATTTCTTTGATTTATGTAACTCTAAGGAAGAAGACCTTTACTTTAAGTTTTTTAACGGCTGTGTGAAAGGCTTTACAATATTCTACAAAGTGTTATAGTGTTTAATGGTAATCACACATAAGGCTTTAAAATTATACCAAGAGGGCTAGATGGTATAAGAGGATGAAACACTATAAGTGATTGTTGAAGGATTTTTCTAGAATTATTACATAGTGTCCTTTTGATGTGGATGTCAAAGGTAACTGATGTCTCATTTGGTTTTGTGATTATGGGAGATGTTACCTTTGGTGTGGGTTCTTTATTTGTTCATGGATGAGTAGTTTTCGATTGTATGATGGTGATAGGTGATTTAGATGAAGGATGTGTCCCTAGGATAGAGAGATGATATTTTTATTTTTGTGTCAGGGTAGTTGAGTGATTTTGGATACGGATAATGGATTGTTTTGAGTAGTGTGTGAAGAGTTGATATATGAGCTGGTTGAAGAGGTGGTAGAGGTAGATGAAGAAGATTCATTTTTAGTAAGGAGTTCTATGGATATTTCTTATTTCTTATCCGATGTTAGTTTGGAAGTATTACTTATAGGAAGATGTGGGTGTCGATTCAGTGATAGGAAATGTCTTATTGATGGTGTTTATGGTATGATGGGCCTGAACATTGTTATCTTGTGGTTGACTAGTTAATGGAGAATGGTTTGAGAATAGTTGTTTTAAAACATAGAGATTCGGTTTTGAGGTGCATTAGGATTGTCCAAATTTAGCTCACCTTTATCAATCGATCTTGAAGGAAATTTTGAAATGAATTATACCTTTTGATGTCATGACCTTTGACCCTATGTTACTTTCAATAATCATCATCCCTTTACCAAGAGGGTTTTGAAATGGAGGTATCGATGAGATAGATGGGTGGAAGAAAGATCATGTTAGCAGAAGGAGTTTATCGAAAACCGAATTGTAATTCTCTCCAATGGGGTTATAGTTACATTAAGGATGGGAGGATTTGATGGTCAAACGTTCCTTAGGATCGGATTATAATACTAGTGTGTTGGCTAATTATTTGTGTTTATCTAGATTATAGGATGGTTTAGATGGAAATTCATATTTTAGTTTCTTTGGTCTAAGTTTGACTCTACCTTCTTCAAGAGCTCAAATTTTGAGTTTACTGAGCCATTATAAAAGCTTTTTCAAACATCTGAAAAGATTAGATTTGAAGTGTGGAAGAGATGTGTTTAGCACATGAACGGGAAAATAATTTGATCAACTTTGTTTTTGGGAGAGAGAATGACAGTTGATTAATAATGCCCCTCCAGTGGGTGATAAAGTATGCAATGGACTCATCTTCAAAAAAATAATTACATAGAGGTTTGTACTAGTGATTTTATGGGAAATATTGATTGAAAAGTGTTCAAGGAAGAGTTGAGTGATTTACACAAATGAGAAGTGCGAAGACTGTGGGATGTTGTTATACCAATCTAAAGCAGACCAGCCAAGGATATGGGAATGTTCTTAACATAAGATCTTAGTCATGAGCTATAAGATAAGAGGCATGAAGGAAATCCTGGATGTGTTGTTGAGGATCTTCCTTGCTATAAAATTTGAGGAATTTAGGAAGCTCCTAGTGAGGAGGATAGGATTTTTATGGCACAAATGGATGAATAGGCTCATTGCATATTTTTTCATATGATAGTGTTTTTAGGGCCCATGGAGGAGGCTTCAAGACTGTATATAATGTTTATTAAAGCCTAAATGGGGTCTTCTTGTGGTGGTCTTTGTGTGGTATATGAGGATGGACTAGGTTGATTAAATGAAAATTGATTGGATTGTTGATATGGTTGATATTGTTGAGGGATATTTTGCTGGAAAGGAATGTTTTTTGAGGAATATTCAGTAGGGATGTTGTAAGTGGGTTATGAGACTAATGGTTGTGACGGTTGGATGTATTGATACTCGGGAGGGATGGATGTGTTCGGGATATGTTATGATTGTTGCGTTGTGTTGGAAATGGATGGATTTGTGGATAATTGGTTGTGAATATTAAGGTTCATGTTGGAAGGGGGTGGAAGTGAAAACAAGGGGTTGTGATTGTTGTGGTATGTTCTGAAAGGGAATAGAGGTATGGATAAGAGGTTGTGATTGTTGTGGTATAGATTGAGAGGAAGAAAGTGGTTGTGATTGTTGAGGTACATATTGTGAAATAAGTGGGGTTGAATATTGTTGTGAAATTGGATGGGTATTGGCAATAGCACTAGTGTTGATTAAGGGTATAGATGTAGGGATAGACATAGTAATGTTTTGGATAGGTGGTGTGGTTTGTTGAGATGGTGGTAGTTTGGGACACACTAGCAGGAACAATGTGAGAAGTTACGAGGGGTGTTTTTACGGTAGAGGAAGTTGGAGGATTTGTGTGGATGAAGAAATATTTGTGTTGTTTTGAGGTGGTGTGGAACCAATCAAAGGGTCTAGTGCTGAGATGTTTGTTGTTGAGTGGTTGTTTCTTGTGAATATATTACATTAAGATCAAAAGTGATGATAATAATTGAAGACACAACATTGGATGTTTCTAATTGGTTACTAGTAGGATAGGAATATATCTACTGGATGATTGGTTTGTGGTTTGGATCAATGAGATGGGAAAAACCGCATGAAGGATCAAGAACATAAGGTTATGGTTCAGGTATTGATGATTGAAGGTGAACACACCTAGCAAATAAAGGTATGTATTAGTAGAAATGGGGTTTGAGTCTAAGATTTCTAAAAATATAGGATCCCCAATATCAAATAAATAGGGACTGAAAGGATCAGGTATCTCAGATGAAGCAGATTGACTACTAAGAGAATGTGGTTATTCTTGATTTTTTGGTTAGGGTGATAGAGTAGCTCATTGTTACTCTAATAAATTTGAGGAACCTTTGTTGTGTGTTTGGATATTTTCAATAGATCTATGGATATTTTTGGCCATATTTTCATAAGCTTGAATATGATATTATATTATGGTAAGAACCATGGAAACAAACAATCACCTAATGAATAATAAACTAGATAGTTGATTACAAATAGCAGCATAAACTCATGCAGAAGAATTTTTATCATCTTGATTAATTTAGAAGAAAAATGAAATGTGTAAAACGGCTTATAAGGTCCTAGGAAATGGTCATCAAAGGATGGTTTCAGGTTATGTTTAAGGCTGAAGTCCTCGATATATCTGAAGGTACGTGAGGCCCAAATCTGTGTTGGTGTCGGTAGGAGGCCTAGTATTGAGTCCTACCCCCTCACTTCACGTTCTTACAGCGATAAGGGAGTTGGATGCTTAACCAATATACCAACAACTATTTGTTTATAATCTGCCGTAACACCAAATAGGATTCCTATTGGGTGATGAATTCCCAATAATTTTACCTAGGTAGAAATTTTTCAATGCATATTTGTGTTTGATGTGATTTAGTTGTGTGTGAGGGAGATTAAGTGAATGTAATCTATTAACCTCCTAATTAAATTATGTGATCAAGTAGGATGAAAAGTTCATTTTAATCCCAAAAGAAAGATTGATTTTGATGAGGACAGAGACAAAAAAATGCAATTCTTTGAAAATGAAAAGAAGAGAAGAGGACTCACATGAGAAATGTTTCATTTTTAATTTTTTAATTTTTGATTTTTTTAGCAATGCAAGTAAGCAATAGCCTCCAGAGAAGAAACCCGGAAGGGTTAGCAAAAATAAATAAAAAACAAAAAAAAAATATGTTAAAGGTTGGTGATTGATTAATCATAATTAATCACAAAGATCTTCAACAATTGACAAGGATCACTTGTGATTTACCTCAATCACTGGAGATTTGACTAGATCGCTAGCGATTACAGAGAAAAAGGCCTTAATGAATGAAAAATTAAATTGAATGAGAGAAAAAGGGACAAAGGTCTCACCTAGCATGTTAGAATATTCAGAGAAGTTTTTTCCTTACAAATTTGAATTAATGAAGTGAAACAAAAAAATAAAACCAACCTCAAAATATGGTGGGGTTTATAGATACTCATGAGGATGAATGTTGATATTGATGGTTGATTTAATTTTCCAAGTCCAAATGAATCTACAAGTCTTTCTATCCTAAAAATCACTCTATGATTAAAGACACTAAACAGAAAGGATTATATAGATGGATAAATGAGTTGCTCGACAAATGCTGATTCCAAGAATCTAAAAGGACTTCCTTGGATGATGTCATCTTGATTTTAGACAATTAAGTGAATTGATAAAGATAGTGATAGCAATAGATAACAATAGATAGATAATTGATGCAGATCTCTAAAACTCAAGGTTGAAAGGAAGGTCATGTGCGGCTTCAAAGGTGGCCCAAGAAAGGGTGGATGTAATTTGTACATTTTCAAAGTAAGCATACCAAAAATCCTTAGTCTCTTACTCGATCTCATGGAGGAATTCAAACTGATCTTAAATGTATTGTTCGTCGACGGTGAACTGGATAGCACACAATGTGAGTTCGTGTAAGATTGTGTACTATTCCTAGAAAAATGGGTGTTGGACTATGGGGAGATCATAAATGCTTGTAAGTGGATATGAACGGCCAGGAACTGCCATCTAACAAAGATCCATACTTGGAGACAATATGCTAAATGTAAATAGATTGATAAAAATGATGTAAAGTTGATGAATTGATAAAAATATAAATTATTACATGAATCGCTGGTGATTTAGGCTAATCATTGGCGATTAGGGTGAATTGCTAGCAATTACTGTGAAATTTATAGTTTTGCTAAAAATGAAGTTTTTTTTATTGCATTTAATGTTTCTTATGACTTGTAAATGATAAAAAAGATTCATGAATACCTTTGAATAGACAAGGAGCTAAAAGATGCCTCAAATCTTTAGTGGGAATGATCAAAGTTGTTGTCTTGTCTTGTCACACTTCCTGGAAGTTGAGTGATGAAAATGGTTACAAAATCATTGTTGAAAAGGGTTGATATTTGTGTCCGATGATGTTTGAATATGTTTTGGATTCTGTAATGTCGAAAGCAAGAATTAGAATTGAGCAAGAGGTCCCAGATCGAAGATAAAATATCCCTGAGAGAGAGAAAAAAGGTGTTATTTATAATCATTGATGATTAGGTATAATCATCAGCAATCCACTTTTTTAGGGTAAGTGCTTCAGAAATTGGTTAAAACCACTTCTAAACAGAGTTTTTTGGTTTGTGATGTGGGTAAATGGTTAAGGGGGTTGGGGATGAGGTGTAGAGGTTAGGATGTAGTAATAAAATAGGTTTGAATGGTTTTTAAATGGTTAGGATTGATTTAAGGTGGTTAACTGGTTTTTAGGAAGGTAGAATAAGATTTTACAAACTGTAAAGTAGTATTTATGGGGTGTGGGAAGATATTTACATGGAGTAAATATTGTGAAGGATTTTAGACTTAGGATAAGTGGTTTATAGATTAAATAATGTAATTAAATGACTTGTTTGATTTAATATTATTGTGAAGATAGTGTATGTGGTCGGGAAATCGGTGGTGCTAATTTCGGTGTCTACATATGGAGCCCTTATCTCAACTCTCTTTCATAGCTTCTTATTCACTTGGCCATGGAGGGACTAGAAACTAGTCATATACATGCTTCAAGAACTTTAATGCATGAGTCTTCATATCATTTTAATGATTTGACACAGAGGTATGTGATCCTAGATCACCTTCATATTTATAGAAACATGCCTTCTACCTTTATTTAACCAATAAGACACCGATTTGAACATGTAACTATGAGACCTTCAAATTCAAAAAAATGTGCCTTTACATGGTGAGCTTGTTCATACACTTAACCACTCCTTCATGGATTTAAATGATCATTTATGAAATATTCACCTGTCTTAATCAACTTACCAAGTCTATTTCTTACCTCATCTCAGAGTATAGAGATCAAACATGCATGGTTTTCAAGAACACCTCAAACTGGTTATTAGGCCACAAAAAACCAGTTTAGCTTCACATTGCATCTAACACATCTACACTCACTTTCATGGCCAACCCTTACATATACACTTTAAGAGGAACATATAATTCATGGTAAAAAAAACTTTTCATACGTTGAGTGAATAAAACACAATTTTGAGTGCCTAGACCACAAGCCTTCTTGATTCTCCCAAAATGATAGTTTTGCCCCATTAGGACTAGTACATGAAAAAAATTCTCAAAGCATATCATGGGCTTGAACATTTTTTCTTGAACCTATGCCACCTATACCTGCTCAAATATCACTTATAATCATGTCATTTCATCAAAACTCACACTAACACAATTACCTATTTTTTCCATACTTAGCCCTTAGCAATAGGAGACCTATCTTGAATTTTTCATCAAAAATTTGCATTGTACTTACTTATATTTTTCATGAATATGAAGGAAACTTGATATAAATACTTCCACATGAATATTGTAATCTAAAACTCTATCATACATGACTATAATGACATTTTTCTTCAAAATAGGGGTCTTTCTATACTAAAAAAATAGACACTGGAACAATGTGCTTGAAGGAGTTATTTACATGCTCAGATCATTAACTTACCTTACCCAAGTCATTCCATGCTCAAACAACTCATATTTTTCCTATCACTCTAGTATGAGGGTTTAGGGAGGGTTTGGAATGACTTCTATTATTAAACTTCGTTCATAAAGCTCAGTTCATCATTTGAATTCATTCTAGCTCAAAAAGGTTTTAATTCTATGCCCCATCACCTGGTGAGGAGGCTTGGGCATCATGCATAAGTTTTACGTACCTTTGAATTCCCTAAAGTTGACCTTCGAGTCAGGACATAGTATTTTAAGAGCTTAATGTTAAGCCCTAAAATATTGGCTAAGTACTAAAGGGCATGCATGCAAGACCCGGTTAAAAAGAAGGGTGCTTAAGGGAAAGCACGTAGGACAAAGGGATTTAAGAAGGGTTTAAGTGAAACCAGGACACACGCGGGAGAAAGAACATGGCTTTAAATGACTTAGCTATATTTGGAATTGTATATGCACTTGAGGAAAAATGTGAGAACCCGACTAGGCATGTTGAGTGCTTAAGGTGCCAACCTAGAACCTGAAAGTCACAAAAAGATATGCCACACAGAAATATTCCCGAAGACATCATTGTAGAGAATGGAGGGTTTACGAAGGGATAAGCATTCACCATTGGAGGACCACATCGACACTTGGCACATGATCTATTCAGGAGAGAAGACAGGGTGGTGGGTGTTGATCCTATAAGAGATATGTTTGGGCTAAAGATAGGGAGAATACAGAGAGAGGATAATATAGAGGAGAAGATAGAAGTGGAACAAAATGAAGGGAAATATATAGACAGAGAGAATGCAAAAGGAATAATAAGTGGAGTATCAATGTTGCGTAAAGTAATGCTAGGGTTTAGAGCACTTAGTGCTAATGGTAGTAAGGGATTACATAAGCCTTTATATGGCACTAGGATCTATAATCAGGATTAAAATGGGAAATGTATAGTTAGGGTCTCATATGGAGAAGGATTTATGGGAGTTAAGTCCCTGTCTTTTATTGTATATGGTCTGAGATGACCCTTTTGACTATAATGTGGCTACCTGAACTATGTTAAATCAATATAACTTTGGGTTTATTCTCTATATTTTGCTAAAGGGTGTAAACCCTCGTGCCATATAACTTATCATGGCTTAGATCTATTTTATAATGCTTCTTGAAATTTTCTTTAGCTTTTGTGATGCACCAATGTTAGATCCGTTAGTTGCATTTTCTACCTCTTTGAATAAGTGAATGTGTTGGTACCCTGATTCACTCTTCTTCACAAACCAAACAAAGCATCAAGGATTTTACAAGATACTCAAAAGTAGATAAATGATTATGTATGTCATTTCAGAGCTGTGGAAGCAATTTATCTCGATTTTTTTAGCACTCGGGGCTTGAAGAAGTGGGTAGCACCTTAAAAGGATTTGATCTTATCCTATTTATTTTAGGTTATGCCTTTCAACCAAGGTAAGAGAATCTATTTTGTAACCTTTGTTATTGAAGGAGATGCGATACCTTTCTTTTACATAAATTTTATAAAGAAAACCTTGGGAAAATATGATCGACACACCAAATCGACTCTCACGAGTTGTCACTTCCAAATTATGGAGATATTTTCAATACAAGGCAAAGGTTACTAAAGACATTAAGAGATCATGATTATTACGCATATGTTTACAAGTAGATTTTATTCCTTTGTTGATACATAGGACAAACAGGGGTATTTCAGTGGTGGGTCAATAGTTTTAAATTATTTTGGTGGGAGATGGAGTAGGATAAAGTTGATTATACCGGATCTTTGGAGGACTTCACAATAATGAACAACTTCACAACAGAAAGCTCCAAAACAGTCAAGATGTTTCGTCAACTAGAAGGTGTGCTTCAATGGAGGACCAGATCAGCACATTTTCACATAATCTTTGAGACTCCAACATGAAGGCTTGAATTGGAAAACTTAATTAAACACTAAAGTTTCTAATTAATCATGCCTAAGGTACACCCAAAGACTTACAGACAATCTTTATCAATAAATGATAGTAAATTGATTTTAAATTTGTTTATCTCATCCAAGATGAAAGCTCTTCTTGAAATGAAATTGCAAATACCATTAGACTGTCATCACAGGGACGAGATCTGTGTGATTTCACAAAAATTGGTGTAAGATTGCAATAGGAATGAAAGAAATTATTTGCATACATTCTGAAAATAAAGGACACAAAATTGCTAGAGATTAGACACAAATTAATTCCAAAATTGCTTAGATTCATCAGTAGGGGAAAGCTTCTAGAGCAATCTCAGAGCTTTTCAATGGCTATACATCTACAACCAACTTGACACGATAGGAAATCTAACACAAAAATAAAATAACATGTAATCTTGGCTTTGGCCTCTTGGGAAGACGGATTTCTCAAAAATTTCTCAAGAATTCATACTCGACCTTTTGCAAGAGTAATCTCATTGCATTTATAATACACCCTTTACATCCAATTTTCCCCCCCAAAAGAGGAATATTCAAAGCACCTTTGTTACACATATCGGATCATGATTTGCAGAAAGTGACATTCAATAGATTTACAAAAAGGTTGTCAGGTGTTTTCAAAAAAGGTGAATCATTACAAATATTTGTAGCATTGTTCTAACTGGAGTCATATTCTTCACCCTTTCGCCTACAACACCTTTTCCCCTCAAAAGAGAAGAATATTCGAGGTACCTTTGCTTGTTACTAATTTGTTTCAGACAAAGACATGTAACAAATTCAGATCCGAAATCTACCAGGTGGACCAACTGTGAATAGATCACATTTTTTGGGACCTTGGCTACTAACTAGGATTCCATGCCACAACTTTTTGGGATTCCCTTTAATCATTCTGATTATGTCATGTGATAAATCCCTTTTTTAATCATTTTTGAGCCTCTCGCATAGTTGGACTTGACAAGTCATCCTTTTTGCTTTCGAGGCAACATCATTTTCACCTTTTACGCCCGCACTTTCATCATTTCATCCTAAAATTTTACTCTGCATTTCGAATCGGCATTTTCCATTTATGCACGAGCCCGAGAAAAATCCACTTCAAGATTACTTCATATTTACAAATTGAGATCCCAAATTAATTTAATTGAACTCTGCAGACCAAAATGACACAAAATTGCCAAAAAAATGACGAAGAATGATGCAAAAATGCATCTCCAAACATCTTGGAGCTTCAATGGAGGCAAAATCAAATGAAATGCACAGCTACCATTGATCCTATCTTTCAAATTTTAATCTGAGCCCTCCACATGGAAAAATGTGATTGGAAATGGGTCTAGGAGCACTTTTGACATTTTATAACTTTTGGAAAAAGGAAAATTCACCAAATTTTTCCCGCAGCTCCGCCCTTAGAAAATGGGCTTGACATGTGTCCCAATGTGGGTCCCAGTGGACCTACACTTCAACTTACAATTTTATCCCTTTTTTACAAAAGGCAAAAAACCTTAAATGACCCTGAATCTTCTTTTCTCCATTTCCCCACCTGCTACGTGTCTCAATGGCGCATTTTGAGATGGTCCTGAAAAGTAGAGAACACAATCATGTGTGGTCCCTCCATGTGTCCTAGGCCCTTTAGGAAGTTTCTTGAATAGTCTAAGTATGGGAAGGCCTGGCGAAAGCCTCCACATGTCTTTATGGCACAACTTCAAGATGGTCCCCAAGAGAAAAGACTCTGAGCAAGCACGAGCTCACCACGTGGACATGTTTTGGGTTGAAGTGAGCCTTAAAATTTTTAAAGTGCCCCACAGAGCTGCATCCAAACAGAAAGGGACACGTTTCAACTGATGCCAAGAAGTAATTTTGACCGAGAAACTACACCTTCCAAAATGTAAAATGTAGGAGAACCACCATTTGAGCCCGTGGAAACAGAAAACATAAAAGAGGCCGCAAACTGAATAATTCCAATAACAAATGGGGTGAGAAAAATTTGAGCACCAACAGAATGTACTTCTTCTTTTACAAATCATCCTCCATTAATGGCGGAACTATCTCACAAATCTCACACAAAGGAGGTGTTTGGCGCCCATGCATGCCTTGGGTGAGTGCCCAACACATGTTGGGTGATAGGCTAGCACATTTAGTGTTAGTAAAGCTATTAAGGATAAATAAATGACTACATCTTGGTTTCATTGTCGGGATTTCTTTTCGAAGTTGTTGTGAGAATGGTCCGTGATGGAAAATAACTTGACCTTGGACAATGTTGAATCATGGCTTAAAAACATAGAGGATGAGTTTTCTCAAAGATTTAGTATTGGATCTGAGTTTGATGCGCATAAATGGGTAGAAGAACATCTGTTTCATGAGCTATATGAAACCTTATTTTTTTGCTTTCCAATGGAGTTGTATGAATGGATTTCACGTATGCATCTAGATCAAGCTAGTAGTATAGACCTTACGTATGGACCCAAGAGGAGTATCAGAGGCTGCATGATGCTAATTTAACTTAGACATGTGTTGTTGATCGTTGGTGGAGTAGAGTGTCAACAAGTTACACTTTGGAGTACGTGATTTCTACATATTCCTATCCAAATATTGTTGAGTTTGAGTTTACGGAAGGAGCCAACGGGATCTTTCTTGCATGTTATCCCTTTAGCGATAAAGATCCCGATCATTACACCGAGTTTGGAAGCATTTCTTATGGTCGGCTAAGCTTCATTCGAGTGTTTCGTGAGGAAGCTAGTGTAAAGGAAGATGCAGGACCTTACATTTGAAAAAGGAGAGGGAAGAGAGATGAATCAAGTATAATGAAGCTCATGAGAGGGAGTTAGATAGAAAACATGAAGTTGCAGGAGCGATGGATTTATGGAGGCAGACATTATAGAAAGGAATTGAGGTTCACATAGAGGATGTGGAGCCTGAGTAGTTTGTGCTACCCCATCTTGGCAAACGCGGGAGAGAGACCCCTTCAACTTCTGATGAGAGCTCGTCACTTGGAGAAAGGAGATCCATCAGCGCACATCTGAATCCACCTGGTGAGTAACCCCTGGTGCTTAGTTTTCCAAATCTAGAGATAAGTATTGCTAACCTAGTTAGTATTGGTGGAAGTGACCGATCAAGCACTTAGAGGTATAACTTTTCATTTGGCACATATATGGCTATACAATCATTTCCTGTGTTTGGAGGTATATTGTTTGGAACAAAATTTGGGAAAAATATGGGTACACAAAGCTTGGGTATTACATCTAGAAGTGGCGTGGGACACACATCTAGTAGTGGTACAATATCATAGACTGTTGGCGTGCAGTTTAGCGTGATAGTGGGGACACAAGGCACGACCACTTCGGGTACCTTGCCGAACTACGGGAGGTGGATCTAGTGGAATAGGAACTAGCGGATCTAGTGGATCATGAGGAATAGGTGCTAGTGGATCTAGTAGATCTAGTGGTAGAGGCAACACTAGATGAAATCAAGGTTTTGGATTAGGTAGAAAAGGTCCTCAACCACCTTAGCAAGTATTTTTTGAAATGTCTTTGCATCTACCAGATTATAAATGTTTTGAGGATGTTACAGAGCATGTACACAAGTGTGAAATGTTGTGACACGTGAAGGGGATCACCACCCCTGAATGGAAGGAAAGTCAATTTGCAACAATGTTGCAGAGGGACACATGCATAATTGGTACCAAAAGTATGACTCCAACTATATAGTGGTAGATGGTAAGCATTAAGAAACTAGAATCATAGTGGATTCTAAGAGTGGCTTGTGAGGTAGACGTAGAACCCATCTTTGTGACAACATGAGCAGATGCTACGCACGCCGAGGAGATACCAAAGAAGAGACCACTGATTACAAGAGAAGAGGTGGTGTGTGGGAAGTATCAAGACTCTCTATCCATCATAAGGAATTCTATTAAGATACCATGAATGTAATCAGGAGTCTTCAAGGGGAAATTCAATGTCTGAAGGAGAAATCCCAAAAGTTAGAGCAGGAGAAGAGCGTTGAGGCTCCACAGAAGGATCTAGATGATGTCAAGGAGGTATGCAAAATGTTGAGGAAAGATAATAACATTACTTTGTTAGGATAATGGTTAAGGAATAAGATACCAAGCATTGGAACAGAGTGTGAGAGGCGGAGTTTTGTATGTTAACCTTCCTCCCCATATCCTCCATTACGATAAGGAAATCGCCTTGAATGCACTTGTTAATGGATGGCTCCTAAGCAATATTATGATATATACTGCTACGGAATTTAATGTTCTTACCTTGGACGCATAGAATCAAATGGGAAGGACCCTTTACAGCCATCTTTAAATGTGTTGTACATGGTCAATAAGACAAAGTCAATGCTCGTTAGTGTTTTAAAGGATGTTTTTATCACTACCTAAGGGGAGAAATTTACTAGGTACTTCAAAGTCTTAGAGCTTGCTGAGGCGGACACCTTCCCAGCATTACTTGGCACCCTTAGTGCTTGTAAAAACAACACGGCCTATATTTTAATAAGGGGTATATAATTTTTAGAACAAAGAGGAACATATTATCCTTCCTTTAAGTCAACGCCCTATATTGAGCCTTTAGGAGAAGAGGACCTAGACAAAATTTACATGTGCACTATCTGGGACCCTAAAGTTGTGCAACCAACAAAGGATGGCATTATTCAGTGGGAAGACGCTCAATCTATAAGTGATAAAACTAGCGTGGCATGTGAAAATTAGGCACACGAGACATATGAGTTGGTGGGAAGGTAGTTAAGGGGCTCTATGACAAGGGTAACAAATTCGTGCTTAATCAAGTGCCTAGGAGGAAAGAATTTTCCAAGTTATTCTGGAGGAGCCAACCCTGATGTTTTCCTATAAGAAATGGAGACCTAATGGAGAAGTGAGGTCGAGAGGAGAGGGATGCTTAGCTATACCTTGCTCAGAACAGAAGCACATTGGTGGGTGAACCATCACGATAACCTTCTAGAGTGGCACGAGGTGAGAATCGTGTTCTCTGTTAGGTTTGTTCGAAGTAATGCACCTACTATCATATAAGATTATCATGGGAAGGAACCCTCCTTATTTCACGTCAAAGCATGTGAGAAGGCTCTGGATGGAAGGTGTGGAAACCTTGCCACCTTCTTTATGGGTGCATAAGTTGTACTCCACCTTACAAGGCTACACATGTGCATGGTACATTCACTTAGAGATGTCATCAAAAAGGAATTGGCGGGAGTTGAAGGATGACCTCCTTCAATTTTTGAATATCGAAGCACCAAGCCATATGTGGATGAGGCGTTTCAAGTTGTTAAGCACCTAACAATGGGAGATAATTCCATGGTGGAGAATAGAATACTAGAATTATTGGGTGAACATGGTTTAAAAGCATGTTTTGATGAGGAAGAATCATAGGAGATACAACTTGAGCGTGCATGCATGGAGAAAGATAAAGGAAAAAAATTTCTATGTGATCGATGGTGAAGGAATATAATATTTGGATGTTAACCATACTAAAGGTATGCATGAAGTTATGAATAGTGTTTATGAGAAATCATGCGCCTACCATTAACTAATCAAAACAAATAAGGTTAACATTGGCTCAGAAACAGATCCTAATGAGGCTACTATTGGGGACTATTGGTCAATAAAGGAGGTTATGAATATCATTGATCTATTCTATGATTTTATGGACTTATTTCCATGTGAGTACCATGAGCTAAAAGGATTATACCACTCCTTAGGGGAAATGAAAATCAAGCTAAAAGAAGGAGCGCACCCAATTTAGAAGAGACCTTATCGAATGATTTTGAACCTTCACAATAAATTCAAGGAGGAGATTGACAAGATGATCGTATTAGGCATCATTGAGTTCATTGAGGAATCAAATGGATAAGCCCAATGCTCATTAGCATTAAAAATGATGGGAGGATAAAGGATATGTGTTGATTACAAGATATTTGAATGCGGTATGTGTCATTGATCCCTTTCTAACCCCCTTCACTAAGGAGATTCTGGAAGGAGTAGCTAGGCGTGAGATCTATTCTTTCACAGATGGATTCTCGGGGTATCATCAAGTTAGAATTACAAAGGAGGACCAAGAAAAGATAAATTTTACCACTAAATGGGGAAGCTTTGCCTACACAATCATGCCTTTTGGACTGAAGAACGTGTCTGATGTGTTTTCGTGCATTGTGGTGTAGGCATTTCAAGACTTCATCCATAAGTTTATTCAATTCTACCTTGATGATTGGATGGTATATGGATTAGTAAGGGATCATTGTGACAATCTGAGGCTGATGTTTGAAAGATGTCAGCAATTGAGGATATCCCTTAACATTAAGAAATGTGTTTTTTCTACTCCATTTGGAACCCTTTTGGGGCATATCATATGTAAGGAAGGTTTGCTGGTGGATCCTTCAAAGTTGTCATTATTGTGGGATTGGGGGAGCCTACCAACTAGAGCACAATGTGTAGATTCCTTGGGCATACAGGGTATTACCAAAAATTTATTAAGGGGTATGCCAAGATCTCCGCGCCATTGGGAGAGTTACTAAAACACAAAAGGTCCATTTCACTGGGAAGGGCATAGTAGATGGGGTTTGATACATTAAAGAATAGGATTATCACTATGCACATATTAAGATTTTCTTCTTGGGATAAGCCATTCCATGTGCATGTTGATGCTTTAGGGATGACGATTGGGGAAATCTTAGCACACCTAGAGAAGGAATTGTTGACCACCCCTTTTGTTTTGTTAGAAAGAAGTTGACACCAGCAGAGAAGAACTATACCACTACTGAGTGTGAAGCATTTTCCATGATCTAAACATTGTATAAATTTAGGAAATATCTATTGGAAATACCCTTCATATTCTACACGGACCACATGACATTGAAGTACTTGGTGAACAAGCCCATTTTACAAGGGCGCATATGTCGATGGGTCCTGTTGTTTCAAGAGTTTGAGTTTACAATTGTGGTGAAACTAGGAAAGAGTAACTTAGGACCTGACCATTTATCAAGGATTGACTCAGGGGAGGATGTGCAGAGTATTGAGGATACAATGCCAAATGCACAACTATTTATATTGTGGTGCGTGCCCTCTAAATTGGAAGATATTGTTGTATTTCTCAAGATGGGTGTGGCACTAGAAGGAATGAAGAATTTGGAAATAAAGTAGTTAGCCATACATGTCATGCCCTACATGTTAATTGGTGGAGACTTATACAAGCTAGGTCGTGATGAGGTTTTGCATGGTGTGTGTTAGAGCATGAACACATTACAATCATGGAGGAAGCACATGGTGGAATTAAAAGAGGAAACTATGCAATGGGAATAACCACGCACAAGATCTTTCTACGGCATGGCTTTAGTGGGAAAGCATCTACATGGATTGTATTGATTTTTGTAATGCCTGTGACTATTACCAGTGCCTTGGAAAACCATAGGAAGAAGAGATGATATGCCATTGAGACCGATAGCTAGTGCATAACCATTTGAGAAGTGGGTGATTGATTTTGTAGGACCAATTTCACCTATCACGTGAAGGACTGGTTCACACTATATCATTACTTGTACTGACTACTTAACAAGATGGGTGGAGGCAATGCACCTAAAAGATTACACAGTGGAAATAATAGCTAGGTTCTTGTGGGAAAATATAATCAATAGATATGGATGTCCGCTAAGTTTAACAAGTGATAGGGGTACTCATTTCTTGAATGAGACAGTTAGAATCTTGTTGGCATAATTCATGGTATCCCACCACAATAATACCCCTTATCACCCCAAGATAATGGAACCATGAGGCATTTAACAAGATATTGAGTCACACACTGACCAAAATTTGTGATGTGGGAAGAAAGGATTGGGATGATAAATTTTTTGTTGTGTTATGGTCATACCAAACTACTTATAAAAGACTGAATAAGGCCACACCTTTTCAACTGGTGTTTGGTGTAGAAGTAGTGTTACCCATTGAATTCATGTTACCATCACTACATATAGCATGCACATGAGGATTAGCTGATGAACAAGCGCTTGAGGAGAGGATTGATAAGTTAATGTAGTTAGATGAGAGGCGGGCCATTTCTCGCTGGAGTTAGAAGATAGAAAAATATAGGTAGAAGGCATGGCATGATAGACACATCAAGAAAAAAATTTGAGGTTGGGAAGATGGTTCTATTATATGATTCCAAGTTTTTGCACCATCCTGAGAAATTCAAAGTCCATTGGATGGGCCCATACATTATATCCTATATACTTGATTCAAATGCTTGCCAGTTATAAGCATTAGATGGAACACGGTTACCAAGCCATTTCAATGGGAATAGGTTGAAGCCCTAGTATAAATAAGTATTCCTTATGTTTGTAAATAATGCAAGTATTCCCTTTAGCCTAGGATTTCCCTTAATGCATTTTCCTTTCTTTGTGTTTCCCTTTCTCATTGTTTTCTTTTTATTTTTGTTGTTATGTACGTGTTGTGCACTGGTAGCCACTTACAATTTCAAAAGTTTTATATGCCAGAGGACCACACATCTATTTTTGTGTGGGGTGAAGTGATGCGACAAGTACTGGAAGCTGGTAGTGGAAGTTGTGTTTCTATGGCCCGGTTTGAAGGACCAAAATCACGTAGTTTAGAAGAGCGCACGTGGGAAAAGGTGAACATGAGGAGTTTTGTATTAGGAAGGCTTTACAAAAACCACATACAAGGGTGAGAAGCACAGGAACAACATGAGGTAGGTGATGTCAAAAATCAGGGTAAGGACATAAAAATTTCCTTGACACTACAAACACATGTGTAAGGATATTTGGTTAGTAATGGGTTTTTTGCGCGCCAGAAGGTTGTAGAAGTTTTTACGCAAGATTGGGCGTGGGGGTAAAAGTGTTGAAGGTTAGCTTTAGAATAAAAATCCTCCTTTATTGCAAAGGTACGTTGGTAGGTGGCATGGCATTTATTACGGGAAAAAATAAAAATCTATAAGTAGAAGGTTGGGGTACATTATTGTTTACCTTGCATTTGTGATATCAAAGAGTTCTTGCGAACTAGGGCATCCTTAAAGAAAAGTTACGTGAAAAGGGTTGTGAAGATTTGAGTGCATAGCTAGTTTGATTAGTGAACCAGAGTGGAAAAAGAGTACACGGGTGTGAGGGAGAAGGTCATAGAAGTTTTCAAATCCCGCAAGTGAATACACCGTCTTGTGGAAAGAAGGGTTTTCTAGGTTAGGGTTCACAACTAGGGCATAGGATTGAAGGGATTTTCACGAAGGGTAGAGCTACAAAATTGAGAAGATCTAGGATCAGGAGAAAGAAAGAACTTTTAGTGACCCGACAGAGAAATGGCACCAAGGAAAGCAATAACCGTTTCACCAAAGAAGGGAAAGGGAAAAGGGAAACAAGTTGTTTCCACCAATTTCAATGAAGAATGGTACACAGAGATGCAATATCCAAATAGCGTGTTGCTTGGAAAATAATGGGTGTCTCATGTTAGAAAGATGGCCATAAGTGACTACAACCATCAAATGAGCACCATAGAGAATGAGATGGCATTGGAACTGGTTCACCCTATAGACAAAAAGGACACCAGATGGAATGCCTATCTATGATGATGAGGTAAAGGTGAAGATGGAGAAGTCTAGGTTATTGTAACTCTATGAGTTTCCCTATTTTGGCAAACCTAACCGATTTTACTATTGGTTAATGTCACATGTACATGAAGACCATTTCTACTTCACAGGACATAGGATTGGATAACTCCCCAATTGATCTCTAAATTTACTGGTCTTACCTAGAGAGAGAATTGTTTTGATGATGACTTAGATGATAAGGAGGCCATAAAGAAGACTATTGAAGCCTATGACTACAAGAAGGGGTCATGATACTTTGACATTCTCGATTTCGAACCTGTAATGAGGATGGTCGCATGCTTGGTCACAAAACTAAATGGGAAGGAGAGATGGATGCAGATCAATAAGGCTTGGTTGAACATTTTCCGTAAGATCTCGAAGGGGACCATCTATAACCTCTCGGCATTCATAGTAGAAGAAATCATCAATGTCACATGTGATGGATAAAATATCATGTTTGGTAACATCCTCCTTACCATTTTCTTTTCGGAGATTGGAGTGCCCGATGGGCTAAATAAATTTATGTGGGAGTACCAGATGAGAACCCTCCCCGCCAAAATATTTGAGAAGTACACTTGTGACACCATGATGGACACCCACAAGGCACGCCTATAAAAATGGTATAAGTGGATGTGTGACGCATTCATAGAGTGGAGGATACCTGAGAAGTTACCTATTTTAAAACAAGTGAAGCTGAATTTTCCGTATACCAACATTTTTTCATTGGTAGGTTTACTCTAGCAGATGGCACCAAGGGTCCCTAGTGCAAATTTCCATTCTCCTTCACAACACAATACTTCCAAGCCAGAGTCAATATATTCAAGGAGGAAAAGAAGCTAAGGTTTTACCTCAGCACAATAGACCAAGGATTACTGTGAGCTGTGTAAGACATTGATATATCCAAAGAAGCATGCATATGTGGAGAAGTATGTCTCCCATGACATGTACATATGTTGAAGCCAATAACATTTCCTATTACTAGGAGGACCGCAGTAAGGGTATACCTATGCATAAGGCCAAAGTATGAGAAGGGTGCTTACATTGAAAATGATGTCTCTATCCCAGAAGACCCCACCATAAGGAAGAAGGTTGCGCAAGGAAAAGGGAGAGAGAGGAGGCCCCCTGAGAAAAAGGTGCCAAGTACACAAACAACAGACACATATAGGTGCATAGGAGTTAGGTGTAAAACCAAGCACTTATGCACAGAGGAAGAAGTCCCTCATAGAAGAGAGAGAGAGAGAGAGAGAGAGAGAGAGAGAGACACCGAGGAAGGAGCATCTAGAGCAAGAGAAGCCCCCTGAAAAATAAGAGTCACCAAAAAGAAAGGATTCACCTAGAGAGGAAGAAAAAGAAGAGTCTCTATATTGGAATCACCAATTAGGAAGAAGCAAAGAGTAATAAAAAGGTGGACTTGGAAGAAACAAAGAGCATGGAGGTGATGACAAGGGTGATGAAGACAATGAAGAGCACAACAAGGCTCATAAGACCATCATGTGTATGATGTACATGAGTCAAAGGAGGAGGATAATGAAGAGAAGGATGAGGATGTAGGAGGAGGAAAGGGGGAAGTGAGGAAGTCAACATGAAATATCAAAGGACTCCAAGCTTGACCAAGGAGCAGATAGAGGATGTCACAGAAAGGGAGGTAGCAGGACATCATAAAATACTTGGTGGATCAAGAGGTGGAGTGCATCATGAAGAAGTTCTCAAGGAGATGGAGGGAAGTGAGAGCATAGAAAATGAGTATGGAAGCATGGGCGGAGATCCCAACTGGTGGTAAGCTTCCCAAAGGGTAGCGCACATGGGAGGAAAGGGTATGGTAGTGGTACAGAAAAGGGATGACCTACATCAATGATCCAAGTAAGGTATTGTGTGCGTGTTTCCAAAGTACTGTGCCTTCAAACCAACTCCTTGCATGGTCTTCTTTCGATGAATATGGTGCATACCTATGCACAAGGAAGATGTTATCTTGGGATTTTGAGTCCCACATTGATGATCCTGAATTCAAGGTCAATCATGAGGTGTTGATGAAGATACCAGATACCAAGGGAGTAAACCCTTTGGTGAATGCTCAGCAACTATCAGATGAGAAAGTTTGTAATGCACTCAACAAAGTGTTGGTGGAGGTTGAGGTAAGGCTCTTCGGGAGAAATGATAGAGTAAGGGTCCTAGAAGAAGAGCTTGAAAATAAAAATGAAGAGATCATTGAAAAGGAAAAGGAGCTAAAGCAGGAGGAGTTGATCAGTGCATAATTAAGGCACAAATTAAGGGAGGAAAAGGAAAGGTGTGAGAGATCCATAAGAAGATAGAAACTATTTCAGACACCATAATCTTGAAGCACCCAGACCTGGCCCCACCTAAGAAAAAATATGATTCGACCATGTAATGCTTGGAATACTTGACCTACATCCTCACCATGGAGAGGTGGCCGCTCACATTAGAATTAACAGAAGAGGCATTGGCGTGCCAAAAGGAGGAAGAGAAACTAAAGATTGGGGAGATAATTACTCAATATTCCGAGCTCCTTTCCATTGTGAATATTGTCATGTAAATGGTTGAGGTTTTTATGACAATTGCACTGATAGAGACAGGGTAACAAGCATACTAGTTGCTACGCATGAGGTGGATCTAAAGGAGTTTCAAGAAAATAACAAAGGAAACATGGTGGAGTGGGATAAGATCCTAGCGAGGTTGAGAAAAAGTTGGAAGCAATTGAGACCTTGTGGGGTTCGATTAAGAATCGGCTTAAGGAACTATATCCCCAAGTCACCCGTAGAATGGACATGTTGGATGATCTTAGCAAAAAGCAACTAGAAGGAATTATAGACACGTTGAATACTAAGAGCAATGAATTGAGTTTTGATGAGGTGATCTCTCTAGTGGGTGACCTACTTCAGCAAGCATAGAGTGAGGTGGATGCCTGGGAAAATATTGAAGCAATAGTAAAGAAAGAATTCCCACTCCTCCTACAACAATAGTAGATTCTTCCATTATTTCATTCTTTATTCAGATTGTCCCTGTCCCACTATTCTTTATTCTTTGGAGAAGCAGGATGTTTCCGAGGATGGAGAACATGCTTAGTGTGGGGTGATGTTGGGCCCTGAAATATTGGCTAAGTACCAAAGGGTGCATGTGCGCAGGACCAGTGAAGAAGAAGGGAACTAGGGGAAAGTGTGTAGGACAAAGGGGTTTAAGAAGGGTTTAAGTGAAACCCAAATGCATATGGGAGATAGAACATGGGTTTAAAGGACTTAGACATATATAGCATTCTAGATGCACTTGAGGAAAAACATGAGGACTTGACTAGGCATGATGAATGTATAAGGTGTCACCTAGAGCCTTGGAGATCAAGAAAAAATATATTCCACATGGGGAATATTCCTAGAAGATATCATTGCAGAGAGTAGAGGGTTTGCAAAGGGATAAACATTCACCATTGGAGGACCACATCAACACTTGGAATGTGATCTGTTTAGGAGAGAAAGGAAGGGTGGTGGGTTTTGATCCTATAAAGAGATATTCTTAGGATAAATACAGGAGGAGGAGATAGAGAGAGGATAATATAGAGGAGAATATAGAAGTGGAAAAAAATGGAGGGCAAGAGATAGATAGAGAGAATACAAAGAAATAAGAAGCGGAGTAACAATGTGTGCATAAAGTAATGCTAGGGTTTAGAGCACTTGGTGTTAAGGGTTATGATGGATGCCATAAGCCTCTGTATGGCACTAAGATCTGTAATAAGGGTTAAAATGGGAAAGGTATAGATAGGGTCTCATATGGGAAGGATTTGTGAGAGTTAAGTCCCTATTATTTATTGTATATGGTCTGAGATGACCCTTTTGACTGTAATGTGGCTACCTGAACTATGTTAAATCAATATATCTTTGGGTTCATTATGTATATTTTTCTTAAGGGTGTAAACCCTCATGTCATTTGACTTATCATGGCTCAGATCTAGTTTATTATGCTTCTTGCAATGTTCTTTAGCTTTTGTGATGCACTAATGTTAGATCTGCTAGTTGCATTTTCTACCTCTTTAAATAAGTGAATGTACTTCTGCTTTTACAAATCATCCTCCATTAATGGCGGAACCATCTCACAAATCTCACATAAAGGAGGGGCTTGGCACCCGCACGTGCCTTGGGTAAGTGACCGTGCCCCTTTGGGTGATAGGCCGACATGTTTGGGGTTAGTAAAGTTATTAAGGATAAATAAATGACTACACTCAACATTACTAAAACCTTCGTAACTCAAAATTTTCTATGTTTTTCCCCGAAATTATGACCACAACTCCATGATATATCTCTTCACATGTTCTAAGGCTTGGTTCCTCATAAATGCATATATACGTTCTTGACCAATCTCGTTTGTGCATGTTAAACTTGTTTTTCCTCAAGGATAGTCATGAGAGTGACCCTAAACATTCCTCCAATAGTTGAGTTATGGCTTAAAACATCTTCCACATGTCCTCTGCAATGTCACATTCTTCTCTATATGTTTTTTTCATATTTCTTATCTTACTTTACATCATTCTCCAAGTTAAGCCTGCATTACATCTTTAAAAAGGCCTAATTGAGATAGTTTACACCATAAATCATAATACCTACCATGTGATTCATTATGTAGACCCTAAAACATGTTTCTCATTCCTTTATCATGCTTTACCATCTTCCTCTTACCTTTGATACATAATTTTAGTTCACCTTACTAACTAGTCCTAGGGATTAGACCTCTTTGGATTGAGTTAGTTTCACTTTGCCTTCATCCTGTAGCCTAATCACTCACTAGTCTAAGCATCCTCTAACTCTCCTTCATGTTGTTTTATCATTAATGTTCCTTTTTCATCAATGAAAACTCAACAATCACATGCCAACAAAAAAATTACTGATTTCGAGAGAAAATCAAAAAAGAAATAATTTTTTTTCCCCATGTAGGGGTTTCCCCTCTAAATTTATAGGAATACATAGTAACTGTTACAATTAGTAGTTCTGATAGAGTTAGAGGTGGTTGTGAATTGCTATTTAACGAGATATATACTAAGTTGAGAAGCTAAAGAAACTAAGCTACAAAGGAAGATCGTCGATCAAGTTACATTTGTTATACACGGAGCTAGAGCCTTCTCCACCGAGTTACTTGTTGCCTGTGATCGAGTTGAAGGGTTTCATTGCTATTGTTGAAAACCGAGATGGAAAGATACATTGTAAAGAGTTGAGGGGATTCAAACATTCACTAGACAAGCTCTGGCATTTACAAAGTTTGAATGAACTTCCGATCCAACTCGAGATCCAATATTGATCTCCCCATGACCATGTGTCCTATAACCCTACAACCATCCTGTGAAATCAAAACAATTACAAATACAAAAGTGGTAGATTCGACCACTACCTCACCAAGCCACTCACTCGGAACCTTACCCAACCGCATCCATTGATAAGAGGCCATACCAAACAACCCCGCATTGCGTATATGAAAATGACATGTGAAGAGAATGTTTGAAATACCAATTTCACAAAGTGGCGGTAACAAAACCTTGGCAATGGTCAAAACAATGGCGGAATAAAAAAATTACTTTGTAAAGTTGTGAAGGCATTCGAGATCCAAGTTTAGTTGAATCCCTAACAAACTACATGCTTATCCTCCTACCATGTGGCTTCGCAATCATTAGAAATGTTTGTTTTTAAAAGGTCATTCCTTGTTTATTTAGTTTAAATAAAATTCCCTCCAATTAAATTATAAGTGCTATAGGTGCCATCTGGTTAGGTGGAGTGTTTTAGGGCTAAGAGGTCAAGAGGTCAACCCCCTCAACCACCTATTTTTCTATTTAAGAAATTAGAGGTACTTTTAGCAAGAATCGCTAAAATTAGCAACCATAAACCCTACTATAGGAGCTAGTTACATCCAAATCACCCCTAATTTTAGTAGAGAAAACCCTAATTTTTACGTAATTTTTTCCTCTAGCAAGCCTTAAAAAGTGATTTTGGGACTTTTTCCAAAGGATGGGTATCCAAAAGGAAAATTTTGATTTTTTTGTTTTTTTCACACCTGTGATCCATTTTGAGCTCCGGATGCCACAAGGGCCTCGAAAAAAAAAAATGCATGTCATTCAATTTTTCTACATAGCCGGGCTATAAATAAATATTTTCAATGAATTTTTGCATTGATTTGTGCTAACAAGCCATATAGTTAGGAACAGTCTAACCACCTACTATGGAAAATAATGCTCGAAATTCTTCTTGGCTAACTCACAGCTTGCTCTGTGGCAATGATTACACCAAGTGGAAGACCAAAATTCAAAATCAAGCTGGAGTTTGAAGAAATTTTTATAGTTGTGAATGATTCTATAACCAAATCAGCGAGATGATGCGGCTCACAGAGTAAATTTGACAAGGCCAATAAAAAGGCCAAGTTGATAATCGTGTTCTTAGTGTTAGATGACGTGTAACCCCACATTCAGATGCTAGAACAAACAAAGAAGTGTGGAACAAGTTATGCACCATGTAAGAGGTCCAAAAAATCATACCATCTTTTATTTGTAGAGTCATATGGCTACACTAAAATTCAACATAATGAGAAAGTGAAGGTTTTCTTAAGGAGAGTTGCAATATTGAGGGATTCACTTCTATCCCTAGGAGAGGAGGTTTCTGATGATGTTGTTGTGCCCATTATTATGAGATAACTTCCTCCATCTTACCATATTTTTGTGACAACACTTAACTTGTCAAATTATACCATCATATTTGAGAATTTGGTGAATTTGTTGCAGTAAGAGGAGGCACTTTACAATAAAGATGATGAAGAAGAGAAGGTACTATCTTCTCATAAAAATTGAAAGGAAAAACAAAGTCTTCCCAAAAGTCCCAAAAATAGCATTAACAAGGGGACAAGTAAAAGAAGAAATGTCTTATCTACAAATGAGGACATGAGTTGAAATATTGTTGGTACAATACATACAAGAAAGGTTCATCAAGCAATTCCAGACCTCAAAATCAACAATCTCAATAGGGATAATCACACTACAAGTAAGGGCAGAAGAAGGGGAATTAGCAAAAGAAACCCCATCAACAAGGAAATGTAGTTGAGCAAGAAGACCATTCAGATGATGAAGAATTCTTATACACTTCCCATTCTAGTGAACCATCCATGTCATCTAGTGTTATTTGGTATGTTGATTTGGGATCCACTTGACACATATTTGGAAAAAGAGAGTGGTTTACTAACATGAGGGACATACCTTCAAAAAATCATGTTTCATTAGGTGATTGTTAAGTAGATAAAGAATAGTTCAAGTGTGAAAGTGCATAAGGATTGGGTGCATGGACACATGGTGCATAGAAGGACGTGGAACTATAGAAAAATAGCGCATGCCTAGGACAAGTATACATAGGACATAGCCACTTTTGCATATCTGGGATATTTTTGGAGATAGAGTGTTGAGCACGCGATGACATGGAAACTTTCACTTCACGCAAGGCTATTTTGGATTTTGCTTCAGTTCGAGCACCATGCAGAGTTGTATTCTAATAATAGGATCTATTCTTATAGTTAGATATAGAATATCTATTATTATAAGTTGCATGCTTTTGTATTCCTTGTAAAGGCATGTGGTTATTATTAGCATGTAGCCTATTTTTGGAAGGTTCATAGGTGGTGAAATGAAAGTCCTTGTATGCACACAAAATTACACGTTCTACATTGTCAGAAAATGGTTACAAAAGTCCCCAATGATGATTCATATCCTTTCCAAAGGTGTTTGAGTTCCTAAACCCATTGGCATTATATATTTGTAACCTAGACATCCTTAACTTTTCCACGCTTTCTTCTAGCTTGCCACTCATTTATGTGCATGTTTTGGCCTTTAGGTCAAGATCAGCCACTCCTACTGAGTGGCGAGTCTTGCGCGCTTTTCAAGAATTCTTCATGTGTGATTTTAACCCGCATGATTTCACTTAACTTGACTTCTAGGGTGCATTTATGAACCAAATTACCTAACAATAGTCTTGATTACATTATATTGATTCCCTCTTCTATTTTTAAATAGATTTAATTAGTTTGAACTACCTCTTCACTCAATTATTTGGAACTCCAAAGATATCTTCTGCATGAAGGAACATCCCAGCCAATTCCTATATAATCAATGTTTGTATTTAAGTAAAGGGCTTGAGAATTTTGTGTATCTTGCATAGTATTGCTGCCACAATCTTGCTAGAAATTGCATAGCTAAGCTTTGTTCACTTGTGGTATCCCTCTACCTTCAAGATTCCATTTCTCAATCACCTTCTCATGTTGTTTCCTTTGCATTCCCAATTCCTTGGACTCATATGGACACACAGAGAAAGAAAGGATAAACTGAGGGGACAAGTCATCACACAGTTGGATTTACCTCTGTTCTGTGAATTCCAAGTTGGAGTTGTTTGATTTCCTTCATTGCTGCAATTTATCATTGTTACATCATATCAAATAGAGTATAAATCAATTTCCTTTCATTTGCAAGTAATTAGTTAATTTCCAAGAGGGTTTAAATCATTAATAGCAGCTCTTGGTGACGGATCCTCTTCTTCCCATCCCTATGGATCTAAAGGAGAGAATATTTGTAGGAGGTTGTCTACATATCATAGATCATTTGGTAAAGTTCTTGTTTTAAGTTAGTTTAGTTTCAATACACTCAGCACAAGTGAATAACCACACTAGGTTATTTCGCTTGTTTAGTTTTAGTGTAGAAATAGATTTGATTATTTAGAATAAAAGCCAATTGTTGTTTGTAATTGTAATATTTCAGTTTTTTTGATTTATTAGATTAGTTTCCTTTTAGCAAAGTAGCATAGATTGTCAATTTCATCTTAGTTAATTTGGACACTTAAAATTAGTTCAACATTGAGATTCAGTTTAGACAAACCATAAGGAATTTACGTTACCCATTCATAGCCTCTAAATCTCCCCTTTGCTAACTCAATTACTAGGAGATCACACTACCAGATCTTAGTCACTCATCCTCCTATAGTTAGCCACACATTTCCACATCGGTGACTCAAAGCACGACCTCGGGGGGTTGAGTGCAATTGAAGGTTGCATGTCAATTTTCATCTATACTGAGTCCCTATCCCTATATATATGTATTGATTTGCATAGTTTAGAAAGTTCTTATTATTGTAGAGTTATGTTGCGGATTTTCTAGCGTGCATGACTATGGAGACTGTTTCTTGATGTATGAAGCTTCTTTGTTTTACAATATTTAATGTAATGGATCATATTGGCTGGATATTGGTGTTAGATGTGATTGAATATGGTTCTTGTATGGTAAATCTCGTTATGATCATTGTTTAGTCAATCTTTCATATGGTTTAGATCTAGATATATCTTATGCATTGTTGATTATTTACTATTTATTATAAATATGGATATATACATATGCAATCATGCCAATATTATGGACAAGCAACTCTAAAGAAGGACCTGGTACCCTTTTGTGCTTCGGGTGAGTGCTTAGTTCTGGTTGAGTGATGTTCCAGCGTGCCTTGGGTTATTTGTAGTGAATTCTAGGCTACATCATTGGTTCCATTGCGGGACCTCTTTCTCAGCTATTTTTTAGGATGTTGCATGATGAAGACATACTAATTGACCCTTATCAATATTGAGGAGTGGTTAGTAGATCTGGAAGAAGAGTATGCTCGTAGATTCAACACTGGACCTGATTTTAATGCACGCACATGGGTTGAGTAGAATTTGTATGACGCATTATATGAGACGTTCTTTGTTATCTTTCCCATAGAGTTATACGAGTGGCTGGTTTTTATGCATCTAAGAAGAATTGGAGGTTATGCATGCTTGTTTGGATTTAAGAAGAATTATATGCCTTATATGATGCAGATCTTATTTGGATGCACTTTGTGGATTTTTAGTTCTAAGGTGTTTTGAATAGCTATATTCTTGAGTACGCAATTTCAACTTACTCTTTCCCATAGGTTGTTGAGTTTTAGTTTTTGTGTGAACCCAGAGGATAGTATTTGCATGGTATCCCACTAACGATCAAGATCTTAATTGTAACCCTAGATTTGGAATAGAAGTCGATGTCAACTAAACCCCACCACGCTGGGGGTAGGATCGAGTTTAGTAAGGATGGAAGAACTAGCGTCGAGAAAGACAAAGGGAGGAAAAGAAACTTAATTTTAATGATGCATAGGAGAGGGATTTAGAGAAGCAGCCGGGTTACAGAACGGATGACATTGTGGAAAGAGATGGCTCGTGAAGGATTTAGAGCTCACGTAGAAGACATGGAGACAGAGCATCCTGGATCTCCCCATCTAGGAAACCATGGTAGAGAACACTCTTCATCCTCAAATGAGATTGCACCAGTAGATATGACATGGGCCACAAAGCGCGCATCTGAATCTACCTAGAGACCTAGCTTGTATGCTTGATTTTCCAATTTCTACGATAGTCATTAATCAATGAAGCTAGTGTGGCGAGCAAAGAGAGTTGCGAGAGATAGAGTTAATTTATAGTCAATTTTAGGAGCTAATCAGGGAGCTCATTCATTTATGGTGCAATCATCATATACTTTATTTGGAGGACATGTTGGAGGTATATTTTCTAACGTGTTGTCATTACACAATGTAGGAGCGTAGAACCTTCGCAACACATCTAGAGGTAGTGCAACTTCTCATACTATGGGCATTCATTTTAGAAAAACCATCGAAACATATGGTAATGCATCTTCCATTCCATTACCCGGTGGAGGGTGGATCATGAGGATCGGGTGGCTCGGGCGTTGGTGGATCGGGAGATGGTTGAAATACGGGGAGGTTCTCGGATCTTGTGGGAAAAGGTCACACCAACCTCAGCAAATTTTCATGGAGATGTCTCTCCATCTTCCAGAGTATATAGGAAATGAAGATGCATCCAAGCATGTGCACATGTGTGAGATAATGTGGCACAAAGGGGAATACATCTCCATAGCACAAGGCAAGTCAATTTGCAACTACATTACAGGATGCACAAGCGGATGGTACAGAAAGTTTGATCGATTAGAATTGTGTGGACTATACGGAATCGTGGGATGATTTCTTAAAGGAATTTTATATCCCTGAGTTTGAGCAGAAAAGCATAAGTGTGCTCAAATACATTAAATAGGGCACTACTGAAAGTGTTCGGGAATATGATTCTTGGTTCAAGACTCTCATGTCTAAGTTATCTTATGACATCCATGTAAGCCAAACATGCACGGTGCTTTGTTAGAGGACTAATCACTCCTTTTAGGAGAAAAATTTCATACAAGACTTATGTAGATATATGATAGGCACTTAAGGTAGCTCTATGCGCTGAGGTAGTAGGAAGTGTGGACACAGGAGTGAGCCTATTCTTGGAAGCTCAAATTGTAGCAATGGTGAAATAGTTGGATAAATTATCTGCTAATTCAGCACATGAGGATATAGTGGAATTTGGTGTACAGATTGTGAAGTAGAGGGGCATACTAAGGATATTTTCCCTCGAAATCGGTGCACTCCTTATTGCTGGATTGTGAGATATGTCACTTGGACCATGTTCAAGTTGGTGCCCATTATTGCAATGCATGATAAGAAATAATGTGTCTAGTTACTATAAGATTTATAGGTCCTCGAATCATGATACTAAAGATTATAGATTGATTGATCAGATCCATGATGTCATTGATATTAGCATACGACAAACTGGTGTTGTAAATAATTCCAAGGAAAAGGGTGAGCATCATGACTATGATCACAAAGTGAGGGGTGTTCTGATGGTGGTCATGGTAGAGGTCAAGGTTACGAGAGGTGGGTTCGTGAGGTCAAGGTCACGAGCATGAAGGAGTGATTTCCCTCATGGGACTTGTTATACATATGGATCTCCTAATCACTACAGTGAGAATGTCCACATAATATTGTGTGTTATTTTTGTGAAAAGAATCATAGTTATGAAGAATGCCCAGACTTGTATGAACACTTAAGCACGAAACACAAACAGGAAAATAAGGGCACATGAATGGTTAGATTACATTATGTCGTGGAAGACCAATGGATGCCAAATTTAGAACCGGATCTTGAGTTGGTACCTATGAAGATTAATACACACGTTGAGGCAATGCGCGTGCTAGGGAATCTTTGCAACAAAAGCTAACTATTACTAAGGAGGAAGCCATGCATGCCAGGTATCCATACCATATGCATTAGAAGGAGGTTTATCAAGAAACCATGGAGGTAATTTGGAATTTATAGGGTGAGATACAATGTTTGAAGGAACAGTCATAGAAGTTGGAACAAAAGAAATCAATTGATCTCCATCAGACAGATGTTGATGATTTAAAATAAGTTTGCAAGATGTTGCACCAAGAGAACATTATTCCTTTGTTAGGAAGTTGGTTGAAGGGAAACACTCTACGTACTAGGACTGAGCATGAGAGACAGCTTCTGCATGTTAATCTCCCTCCCGACAATTTGTATTATGACAAGGAGATTACTCTAAATGTTTTTTTTTTTATGGTTGGCTTTTGAGTAACATCTTGATTGACACATGTGTGGAAGTAAATGTACTCACTTTGGATGCGTGGGTTCAAATGGGAAGACCTCTATTACAGCCATCTTCCAATGTGTTGTTTATGGAAAATTGGACTAAGGAAACACCCATTGGAGTTTTAAAAGATGTGTCAATTACTATACAGGGGGCCAAGTTCACTGGGGACTTTGAGGTCTTAGCACTTGCAGAAGCGGAGACAATTTTCCCGCATTACTTGGGTGCCCTTGGTGTTATGCAAACAATGTTGACTTGCACTTCAATAAGGGGTATATCAACTTTGAGAATAAAGAAGAATGTGTCATCATACCTCACGGCAGATCAGAAATCTATGCCTTATGTAGATCCCTTAAGAGAAGAAGACTTGAAAATAATTTATGTGCACATCATTTGAGATCCTGGCAAAGTGCTTGAGCCATCAAAGGAAGGAGTTTTCCAATGGGATGATGCATAGTTAATGAGTGATACTACAAGTATTGTATGTGATAATTAGGCACATGACACTTATGAAATGGTTGGGCACAAAGTACAAAGTGTAGCTACACGTGTCGATAAGTCACGCAATATTAGGCGTTTGGGCATAGCCAAGTACCAAAGTATACAGGTGAAGATAATCCGAATAATTTTTGTTGGCTATGGAATTTCAATTAGAATTTAGGTAGAAATAAGTAACATGTTAGTATATACCCTACGTGGGATGGAAGCACGTTGGTGGATGGTTCACATGGATAATCTTTTGGAGTGGAGAGAAGTAAGGATTCAATTATCTACTTAGTTTCTAAGAAGTAATGTACCTACTTAGATATGTGCATTTCATGATAATGATCCTATTCAGCACCACGTTCAACAATGTGAGAGACTCTAAAAATTGGGGTAAGAAGCTTTACTAACTTCTTTGTGGGTGCACAAGTTATATTTCACATTGCGAGGCTATGCGTGCACATAGTATGTCTACGCATAATTGAATAGGGTGGCTGGAAATGTGCAGAAACTCATTGAAGATATGAGTCATACCTTTATTTACTTATCTTCTAAACCTCCAGTGAATGAGGCATTGCAGGTTATGAAGCACTTAACTATGGGAGATAGTGCAAAAGTTGAAGAGTTACTTTAGGATTTGTTAGGAGAATCAGACCTGGTGGCACACTTTGAAGAAGAAGAATCAGATGTTGAACAACTTTGGCATGCCTATTTAGAAAGAGAAAAGGGTAAGATGATCTACATGGTTGATGATGAAGAGGTAGAGAACTTGGATATTGAGGACACAGAGGGTATGCACGAAGTCTTGGATGGTGTAGATGATAAGTCATGCATCAACCATGAACCTATGAAGACCAATAAAGTGAACATTAGAATGGATGCTAAACCTAATGAAGCTATTATTGTAGATTACTTTGGTCCGACTCGAAGTTGCTAAAATCATTGATCTATTATGTGACTTTAAGTACTTGTTCCCTAGAGGCTATCATGAGCTAAAATGTGTACATGAATCATTAGGAGAGATGAAGATAAATTTGAAGGAAGGTACGTGCCTAGTTTGGAAGAGACCTTACAAGATGAATCTGAACTTGTGTGTCAAGGTAAAGGAAGAAATTGAAAAATTGTTAATTTTTGTGATCATTGTGTCAATTGAGGAGTCTGGATGGGTGAGCCTTATGGTGATCAACATCAAGAAAGATGGAAAAATCAATATTTGGGTAGATTACGGGGAGTTAAATGCAGCATGTGTGATTGATCCCTTTCCCACACCATTTATTGAGGAAATCTTGGAAGGCATTGTATGGCGTGAAATATACTCCTTCACTGATGGATTCTATGGATATCAGCAGGTAAGGATAGTTGAAGAAGATCAAGAGAAGATAACTTTCACCACTCAATGGGGAAGTTTTACATACACTATTATGACCTTTGGATTAAAGAATGCACTTGCAGTATTTTCATACATAGTGGTACAAACATTCCAAGATTTTACTCCCAAGTTATTGTAGGTGTATCTGGATGATTGGACAATATATGGGCTCATGAAAGATCATTGTGATAATCTGAGGATGATGTTCAAGAGGTGTCATCAGTTGAGCATATCTTTGAACATTAAGAAGTGTATATTTACCACACCCTTTGGAATTTTGCTAGGACATATCATCTGTAAAGAAGGATTGCTAGTGGATCCTGCTAAGGTAGATGTTATTTTGGGCTTAGAAGATCCTACTATCTAGAGTGAGGTGTGCGGATTATTGGGGCACACAAGTTATTACAGAAATTTTATCAAGGGATATGCCAAGATTGCCACGCCCTTAGAAGAATTACTCAGGGGAAAAGGAAATTTCTATTGGGGTGAGTCACAATAGTGCGCATTTGACACACTGAAGGAAAGGCTTACTATAGTGCCTATTTTGCGCTTTCCTTCATGGTCCAAGCCTTTTCACATTCATGTATATGCCTCTAGCATGGCCATTGGTGTCCTATTAACTCATCTTGGAGAACATCCTATTTGCTTTGATAGCATCCTATTTTCTTTGCTAGCATAAAGTTTAATCCAACAAAAGCAATTATATAACAACAGAGCACGAGGCCTTATCTATGATCTATGCACTCCATAAGTTTCAATTGTATTTATTAGCCACACCTTTCATCTTTTATATAGATCACATGACACTGAAGTACTTAGTAAATAAGATCGTTTTTGTGGTGCAAATTAGGTTATGTTGTTTCAAGAATTCAATTTTACAGTGGTGGTTAAGCCAGGTAAGATCAATTCTAGTCCAGATCATTTATCAAGGATTCAATCAGGAGAGGACATGCAGAGCATTAAGGACATAATGTCAGATGCCCATCTATTTAGGTTAAACCACACACCATTGAACTTGGAGGATATTGTTGTCTTTTTATGCACATGTGTGGCGCCCGAAGGAATGAAGGCCTTAGAAAAGAAACAACTTGTTATTCACGTCATGCCTTACATGTTGATCAGTGGAGACTTATACAAGTTAGGTTGCAATGATGTTTTGTGTTGATGTGTGCTTAAGCATGAGCACGAAGCAATTAAGGTAGAGGCTCATGGCAAAGATTACAAGTGGACACTAACCAGTGGATGTCACCGCACGCAATATTGTATTCATTTGTATGCCCTCAAAGAACAAGAAAATCCCATGCGCTCCAACCTATCACCCAGTGGGCGTTGGGCACTCACCCAAGGCATGTAAGGGAACTGAGTCCCTCCTTCATGTGAGTTGTGTGAGAATTCATTATTTATGACAGAAACTTAAGTGAATAGATTGGAAAGGAACCATACATTCATCTTAGAGCTCATAACGGCTTCTAGACCAATGTGTCCATTCATATAAGAAAAGAATTATAGAACATAGATCTGAATCATAACAAAAAAGAAATGCACAAGGGTTTACACCCACTCATATGATATATATATATATATATATATATATATATATATATATATATATATATATATATATATATATATATATAACCAATCCATACATATGTAAGTAGAACTGGAACCACACATATATTCATATTAAGCATGTTGATAACCACATTACATTAACTGAGGCAATCACATATCCATATAATAGTGCATACCAATGTCATGCATCAGAACTGGACTTAAGCCCTTCATAATACAAAGAAAAATATTCAAACCCATCCCCTTGATACAACATACTCTTACAGATCCTCTAAACCCATCCCATGGAGCTCTCACAGTATTTCTGCATAGCTTTGCCTCTCTCCATTCTCTAACTCTACATCTGTCGTCTTTTCTTCTACTGGGCACTTGTATATATAGCCTTAGCAAGCACCACCATGCCTTTCTAAAGTTATAGATTGATTGCCATGTGTCTAAGTGGTCCTCCATGGGAGCATGCTCCTTCAGATGTGAGCTCTCCATCCTTCGCCATGATGACCTTCTAGAATCTTCTATCGCAAGGTATATTCCTTTCATGGGCACCAAGTTTCAGTGGCACCTTATCCACTCCACATGTGCAGTCAAGTCATGCTTTCCTTATGTTTTGTCTAATATGCCAAATATGGCTAAGTCCCAAGACCTTTTCTCTTCCTTGCACGTGCACCACTGGTTCTACTAAAACCCTCCTAAAACCAGTCCTATGTGCTTTCTCCTTGTGTGCCCTTCTTCAAATAGGCCTTGCATGCTCATGCGCCTTTTGTACTTAGCCAATATTTTAGGGGCCCAATATCACCCCACACTACACCTATTCTCTGCCCTCAGAACACCTTCTCAATGAATAAAGAATGATTGTCCTTGAATAGTTTGGAGAAAGAATAAAGGAATGAAGAATTTGGGGAAGAATGAAAGAATGGGGAAACTATGATTACTTTTGTAAGAGGAGAGGGAAATATTTTGTCAAGTCTACCTCCAACTTATTCCAAGTATCGACCTCGCTCTGTGCTTGTTGACAAAGGTCGCCAACTAGGGCACTCACCTCTTCAAAGCTTAGCCCTTATCCTTGGGTATTCATTGTTTCCACGATCCCCTCCAACTATTTTCCCAAATCCTCAAGCGCGTCCATCCTTCAAGTGATCTGGGGATACAACTCTTTCATCCGGTTCTTGATTGAGCCCCGCAAGGTCTCAATAGCTTCTGATTTCTTCTCAACCTTGGATAGAATTTTTTCACATTCCACTCTATTCCCCTTGTTCTTCTCCTAGAACTCATTGATCTTTGTTTCATGGGTGGTGACCAGAATTCTCGCCAATCTATCTCTATCAATGCAATTTTCATAAGCAGCCTCAGTGACTTGGACGGTGACTTTCACATCCACAAGGACTTTCTTGTACTAGGAAATAATTACCACAACCTTTATCTTGTCCTCCTTTTCTTTTTGCGTCGATGCCTCCTCTGTAGAATCTAAGGCCAGTGGTTGTATTTCCATTTTGAGGACATGGGTCAAGTCCTCTAGACACTCCAAGGTGGATCCATACTTCTATGTTGGTGGCATTTAATCTCGATGCTTCAAGAAAATGGCATCTGTGATCATCTTTCTTTCTTGTAAACCTCATGCACCCTTTCCTTCTCTTCTTTCAACTCACACCTTAGTTGTGCATTGATTAGCTCCTCCCGCTTTAAGTCCTTTGTTCTTTCCTCGAGCTCTTCTTCCTTCTTCTCCAGTTCTCCCTCTAGGAAATTCACCCTGTCATTCCTCCCAAAGAGTTTGACCTTTACTTCAACTGAAACCTTGTTCAGCGCATTGTATATTTTCTCATCTAATAGACGCCGAGTGTTTACCAAGGGGTTGTCACCTTTTGACTCAGGTACCTTCATTATTTCCCCTTGGCATACTTCAAATTTTGGTGTTTCATTGTCGGACTTGTTGGCGAGAAAATTTTTCGGGTGGACAAACTTGTGCATTTCTTGCACAACACTGGGAATCTAAGTCCTCTACTTAACCTAGCATGATTTTCGTATGTGCATGTGCAAGAAAATGTGGATTTTAGTGGTGTCATTTCGACCGGGGATCCAACAAGGGCACTCCGCTAACCCTACGGAAAAGCTAGCAATCTCTTTCTAGGGAAGACTTTGTCTGAAAAGTGGGAAAGGGAGTGAGAAATGAGATAGGGGAACTAATGTTATAGGTAGGAAATCAGATTCCTACACACGCTAGTTATAAACTTCAACGCATGCATTTATGACAAGAAAAAACCCTACAAATGGAAACAAGATGAGATAAGATTGTGAACTCATAGTTTCTAAAATCTCCTCATCAAAAAGGCTACAAAATCCTTCTTCTTATATTGATGCTTAAACAGAAGTTGTACATAGTGTGGGAATAGAAGAAATTTGAGAGTGGAGGAAAGTAGAAGAAAATGGCTATCTCCTTTGTTTTCTCTAGGTACAATGCACTCTTGATTTTACAAGATCAAATGCCAACCCTTTGATATGGGAATGGATTACAATTTACAGAATGAGAGGTGACTTATCGTCTACCCCCAATGGCTTTTCATATGTCCTTGTGCAACTTGAAACTTTTTGAATTCGTAGGAGAATATTAAGTCTCTTTTTATAACATAAAGGTGACTTATTACATTAAGAACATTAGGACATATGAAAAAGTGCAACCCCAACGTGAAATTAGAATATTGGAAAGTGAGAGAAATTTGGGGGAGAAGAGGAGAGAGAGAAAAGAGATAGAGAAGAAGAAGTAGAGGAGATATCATTCCCGATGAAGTTCCTTTATCCTCGTTGATGGAAAGCTCCAAATATAGTGAAACTTACAATCTTTGAATTCCTTACACACTGTGAAACTCTTTCAAATTGGCTCACGAATCACTCTCCAAGTTGAGTGAACTATTCCACTAATGATCACAATTGTGGTACCATTGTCAGATTGGATGGTTTGTGTCTCAAGCTCATAGTGGAAAGAGCAGGATAGGACTAGCTTGAGACTCTGCACAGACATTGGGTGTCCTGTAGTGGTGAACAAGCCACTTGTGAATATTTGGTCTTCAATCCTCCTTCGGTCCTTGGAGGCCATGCGATTCTTAAGGTCATTCAGGTCCATGTATGAGACATCGTTGTCTTCCACATCATACTCATAGGCGAAGGGTTGTGTCGGCTTCTGACCCGTCCATTTTGGCTTCATGTCTCCCTTAGAAAAATCAACTTACTATTTTTAGTAAGTGTGAAAAATCAAGTCCCCGCTCTTCAACTGGATGTTGTGGCTCAATTTTCCTCTTTCTCCCTGCATTCCTCGTTCCTTCTTGGATCAACTTTCTATTTTTAGCAGGTTCTCGAGGGCCCACTTACTATTTTTAGTAAGAGCCAAAAATTCCATTCTGGTGAATTCTTAGCTGTAGTACACCTCCAATGAATTTGTCTCCTTCATAGGTTATTATGTCAATGAATTTCCCGAAATAGCAGTTCCTATGTAGTAGACCTGCTATTTTTAGAAAATTAGCTTTTGGGAGTCGGATTGACATGGAAAAAAAATTCATATGGGTTTTTTCCCAATATCACCCCTCTAAAATTACAAGTCTATTTTTCTCCTCTATTTTCAATGAAATAAATTTCATTGTGATAGGTTTCTTATTTTTATGCTTCACATGAAATTATACTTCATTTCACCCAACGGTTTGATGGGAAATTGGATTTTTTCTTCGTTGAGCCAGAAGTGGGATTTCTTCATTGTGGATGCTCTGTAACATGAGGGGAGAGTTTGAAGGTGTCTTCTTGATGGCCTTGGGTATAGGAATGAACAAAAAAATATATCTTGTTGTTTCACGCATCCATTTTGGATATTTCTTCAACTTTTTGTTTCATGGCCATGGATTTTTCTTTATACTTCTCCTTATGTGTTTGCTCCAATTTTCCTTTAGGACCTATGTGAATTTTTGGGGTGGAAGAGGAGTACCTATGTGGTAGGTCTGGTATGAGCTTCAGCAATGGAGTAATGGAGGTGAGAAGTTACAGAGGAAGAATGGAGGAAAACTGTGCACGAGAGTGGAAGCAACTAGAAGCACTAGAAGCACTGAAGCGGCAGTTAGATTTTTTGAATTTTTTAAATTATGAGAGGAGAAGTTGGGGTTGAACTATCAAGTCTGGAGGTCACATGAAGGTCCAAGAGGTCACATGGGGGCTGGGAAAATTTTTCAATGGTTGGCATGCTTGACCTCAGGGACATCGGGGACATGAAATCCCGCCAAGCTCCTGGTGTTGACACGTGTCCTCCGAAAAATGACTAAGTCCTTAACTACCTTTGAGAGGGTAACTTGGAACGATGATAACTTGAGCTCCCGGTGGAATTTCTTGGTGAAATTTTATATGATACTAACTGGAAGTTAAATTTTGAATCAAATTGTGGGGTATGATGTCTTTATTCATCCATTTGATCCCTAAAAATTGGATTTTTATTTGAGACTCCACTTGTGCCTAATAAAAATTACCGAAAATCCTATGCACCAAGGTGTTGTGAAAAATATTATTTCACCATCATGTAGGTATTGGAATCCTATTTCTAGAAATGTTTTTTTACTTCTAATTCCATTCGAGCTCCCATAATCTTCTTCTAAATCCCGACAGCTATTTTAGGCATGTGTACTGCCTAGGCTTGTGAACCTTGTTTTTACTCAGACTGCCCCAAGTCTTTCAAAACTTCCCAAACCTTCCAAAATCATTTCCATGATGTTTTAAGGTATTCAATTCACCTCCATGTTTAATTTTTCCCTTTTGTTCCACTCTAGGGTGGTTGGTCCAGTCCTGGGAAGGCCAGTGATAGCCCTTCCCAATACCGCCAAAAGATAGCATCTTTTCGGAACTCCCTAAAATCACCTAGGGGGAATGAATAGACTTTCCTAAATCACCTAGGGACAAATTTTACATCAAATAAGGGGTGACCAGACTGACATACTTGACCTAAGGTGCATAGGAGTGATATAACATGAAAAATTTGGCACATGGGTATAGTTTTCGTGCTTGGATATTGTCATTTCCCTGTTGCACATTTTCATGACAACAGATGGATCTAGCTTGGGGACATGGCATGGAATGAGCATAGTAAATACATGACATGGGAATCTAGAATCTCAATTTTAGACCATATAATTTGTTGACCAGTGCCTTATCCATTAGGCCCTGCGGAGTCATGTACAACCTATAACAAGAGAGAAAGAGAGCGAAGAAGGATACACACACACAAAACAACGGAAAGGAAACACACAACACACAATAGGAAGGGAAACACACCTAATAATCACCTATGGTATAGGGTAAGGGGACAACCCACTTTCATTGAAGCACTTTCCATTTCTCAAAAGTTACCCATGAGTGGGCAACACTGAGTGATGATGTTCTGTGAAGCTGTTGATGGGTTCCAGAAATTACCCTCCCCTCCTCAATTGTTTATGGAATCCAGTGCTTCCATGATTTTCCTTTTACTTTGTAGGAGTGAGTCCATGTGAGCTTCTTGATGCTCAAGTCCTTGCTTGGAAATTCCACTGCCTTCATGTTCTTTGAAGTCAGTTTCATAGTGCCAGTTGCCTTCCATGTTTATCGATATAGTTGATTCTCCATTGAGCATCTCATCACTACCCCAAAGCTGATTTTCATTCCAATTCCTTGGATATTTTGAGTTACTTTATTTCTTGGGTCTATGCTCATTGACATCTTCTCCATGAGAAACATTTGATTCATCCTTTATCTCTACTCCACTGTGAGGCATTTGAGTACTGACATGGGAGGATTGGATGCGACCTCATACTTGTCTTGTATGTCCATGGCACGAGTGAAGAGATCAAGGATCAGCTCGGGATCTTTTGCAACTTCTACTGCATCCAAGATCTCTTGCACGGAGTTATGCTTCATCATTTCATGCAGCTCCTCTTTGTGTACCTTTGAAGAATCTTTATTTTACAGTTCAAGGAAACTATCTGGAGGGATTACCTCATCATCTTGGGAATCACTACACTCTACCGATCCTTCATCAAAAATATATTCATCTTCAAAGGCCTTGAAAATTATTGCTTCCATTTCTTCATCATGGAAATAATCTTCTTCTACAAATGGGAAATAAAATATCTCCATTTCGTTGTTGTATCCATCAACCATTGGTTCGAGAAGGACATCATATTTCACATCTTGCTTTGTTTCAACATAGCCAACCTTCACACTGGTTGAGGCTTCCAAGTCAGCTTCATGTTTGTCTTGCATATTCATGGCTTGCATCAAGAGTTCGAGACTTATCTCAAGGTCTTTTGTTTCTTTTCGCGGCTCTTAGCAGTCCTTGTATGGAGATTTCTTTCAAGCCTTTCAAAGGCTCATCGCAAGCTGATTTTGTCTCTCCATAGATGGCCTAACTGAGATCATCTTCATCCCCAAATGGGAATGAGAATAACTCCTCATCTTGGAAAATCATATAAGCTGATTTTTCTCCTTGAAAATCATCAAGCGCCATTTCCTCTTCCTCATGGTCTGCATCATCTAGAAATTCGAGGTTTCCCTATTATAAACTGAATCTCCTCAATTCTTCTTTGAATTCCAAATCTCTTTATGAAGGCATGTCTAGACCTATCAAGATGGGGATATCCTCTTCCTCCTCGGTTGTCATAAAGTGATTCATCCACCTACTACCCTGGTACAAAATGTTAACTTTTGGGCTTCAGATTTTCATACTATGTACCTCATCTTCTTTTCAGGAAGAAATTTATCCATGTCTCCCTTCATTGGTATGGTTGTAGAAGACCAATTCATCTAAATTTTACCTCCCAAGTCTCAGTAGAAATTTCTACTCAAAGAACATTCCAAACGAGGTTGGGACATCTACTACCAAAATCATCACTGAAACTTTCTTGTCTAGAAATCTAGCGAGAGCCACTGTGCATCTTTGACCTTCCCTATAAGTGAGACCTCTTTTGATTCCCAAGAGTAACAAGAGTCACTAGGTGGAGTCAAGGTACTTTTGAGAGCCTTGGAGACCTTCAAAGGCATCACATTGTCTGAGGCACTAGAATCTATTATGCAATTGTTCAATACATATTCTCTAACAAGAAGGGAGACGTATAAAGGTTTAAATTTATTAGTCTTTGATGCACTCATAGAAAGAATGTTCTGTGAGGAAGGTGTAGGTTTGTTTGGTAGCATACCTTTAGAACTAGAAGATACAGCATTTGGTGTTAGATAACCACTCCTCATATATCGGACGAACCTTTCAAATTGTTCATGATGAGTCTGAAAATATTCAGTTTCGGTAATCTACACTTTGGATTTTTTGCATATTCTATGAAGTCAAATGGAGCAGATGTGGATAAGGGGGTGAAGGGACTGATTTTGGATTCTGGATAGGCTTGGGAGCATGATTTGATTTTTGGGAAATGGAGGATATTTTGAAAGGTACACTAGGATCTTTCAAAGTACTAGATTTTATAGGATCAGATTTAGATTTAGACTTGGAAGAGACATCGGAAGACTTACTTGGGATCATGGGAGTCTTCTTACTTGCTACAAGGTCAGGCTCTAACAATGTAGACTTCATGGAAGATGGAAGTGGGGATCCTTGACTAGTTATTTTATTTTCTGGAGTCGCCACAGGAGGATCATCAACCTTATTTTTTGTAGTAGTAGTGGAGGGAGATGCTCTTTTCTTGGACTGAGAACAAGTGAATACCACACATGAGAAACTGGGTGCATCTTCTTTGTCTTCTTCATCACATCTAGAATACTCACAAAATCCAATTTGTGTATCATTCTCAAACTCGTCATTTTCTAGGAAATCACCACCTTCACTTTCTTGTTCAATCTCTTCTTCACCTTCTTGAAATCGGTAATTTATGTTCACAAGTAGGGCCTCCAAGGCAAGCCTTCGGGGTGCTCCTGTAATATTATTTTTTTGCTTCTTTGGGAATAAACTCATTAAAATAATTCCCTTTTCAAAGATGCCATTTCATTCACCATTTTCTACATTAAAGGATTGGTTCTTTCATCTCCAAGATGTTGAGCTTTACCCTTTGAGGGATTCTTGATCTTTCTAGATAAGATGAGATCGTCATCAAGTTCAATGGTCATCCTTTGTGCTTCGACAATGTTCCTTGGTTGGGCTCTTCGTAGCAAAAATCCTACTTCTGATGATTGACCACTGATGAAGAATCTCTTGACATTGTTTTGAGATGGAAAATCCTCTTTGGGTATCTGCTGAAGCAACCATTTGAAATGAGCCACGAAGTCTCTCATGGTTTCATTTTCTCCTTTCTTTATTTGAGCCAACTACACCAAGAGGTCCTGACAGTCTTCAGTTGATTTAAATATCTCTTCAAAGGTATTCTTGATGTCATCCCAACTAGTGATGTATCGGGTAGGCAAGAGGTAGAACCATTCTACTACTTTTTCTTGGAGGGACTCCACAAATAGTCTCATAGAAATGTCTTCATGTTGGACACCAAGAATTCCACATGATGTCATGAAAGCAGTGATGTGTTCTTCAGGATGTTGTGTGTTGTCACCTTTAAACTTTGGAAAGTTCTTGCAGGAACCCATTGGTAGATCATGAAGCGGGGTTCAAGAGAAATCAGGTATGTATTCCTTCCCCATGGAACAATGGATTGAGGTATTTCTACTTAAATCGCCATGGTTTTCTCTGTTTCAGACTTTTACTTCAGCCAATTCTTCTTCAAATTATAACACTAAAAAAATATACAATAGGAATATGAAAAGACACCGTAGAATGTGAAAAGTCACATGCAGAAATCAGCAATGTGTCTTTTAGAAATGGACTTTCATGAACTCTTTTTCTAGTTTTTTCAATATTTGATTTTTTATATTTTGAGACCTTACGGTCATATTTTGGGTGTAGATGCTGCCAAGTCTACCCCACGGTGGGCACCAAAAATTGTTAGCGAGAAAATTTGTCAGGTGGAAAAACTTGTGGATTTCTTGCCAATGCTCTGGGAATCTAAGTCCCTCTACTTAACCGGTGTAGTTGTCGTATGTGCATGCGCGAGAAAATGTGGATTTCTGTGGTGGCCTTTTGACTGGGGATCCAATAGGGGCACTCCACTGACCCTGCAGCAAAGCTAGCAATCTCTTGCTAGGGAAGACTTTTTCTAAAAAGTGGGAAAGGGGAGTGAGAAATGAGATAGGGGAACTAATGTTATAGGTAGGAAATCAGATTCCTCTACACACTAGTTATAAACTTCAACACATGCATTTATGAGAAGAAACACCCCTGCAAATGGCAAGAAGATGAGATAAGATTGTGAGCTCATAGTTTCTAAAATCTCCTCATCAAAAAGGCTACAAAATCATTCTTCTTGTATTGATGCTTAAACAGAAGTTGTACATAGTGTGGGAATAGAAGAAATTTGAGAGTGGAGGAAAGTAAAAGAAAATGGCTATCTCCTTTTCTTTCTCTAGTACAATGCACTCTTGAGTTTACAAGATCAATCGCCAACCCTTTGAAATGGGAATGGATTTACAATTTATAGAATGAGAGGTGACTTATCATCTACCCCCAATGGCTTTTCATATGTCCTTGTGCAACTTAAAACTTTTTGAATTCCTAGGAGAATATTAAGTCCCTTTTTATAACATAAAGGTGACTTATTACATTAGGAACATTAGGACATATGAAAAAGTGTAACCCCAACGTGAAATTAGAATATTGGAAAGTGAGAGAAAGTTGGGGGAGAAGAGGAGAGAGAAAGAGAGAGAGAAGAAGAAAAGGATATGTCATTCCGATGAAGTTTGTTGATCCTCATTGATGGAAAGCTCCAAATGTAGTGAAACTCTGAATCTTTGAATTCCTTGCACATTGTGAAACTCTTTCAAATTGGCTCACAAATCACTCTCGAAGTTGATTGAACTATTCCATTGATGATCACAATTGTGGTACCATTATCAGATTGGATGGTTTGTGTCTCAGGCTTGCAATGGAAAGATCAGACTAGGACTAGCTCAAGACTCTGCACAGACATTAGTTGTCATGCAGTGGTGAACAAGCCACTTGTGAACATTTGGTCTTCGATCCTCCTTTGGTCCTTAGAGGCCATGCAAGTCTTAAGGTCATTCAAGTCCATTTATGAGACGTCGTTGTCTTCCACATCATACTCATAGGTGAAGGGTTGTGTCGGCTTCTGACCCGTCCATTTTGACTTCATGTCTCCCTTAGAAAAATCAATTTACTATTTTTAGTAAGTGTGAAAAATCAATTCCCGCTCTTCAATTGGATGTTGCGGCTCAGTTTTCCTCTTTCTCCCTACGTTCCTCATTCCTTCTAGATCAACTTTCTATTTTTAGCAGGTTCTCGAGGGCCCACTTACTATTTTTAGTAAGTTCCAAAAATTTCCATTCTGGTGAATTCTTAGCTATAGTGCACCTCCAATGACTTCGTCTCCTTCGCAGGTTCTTTTTCAATGACTTTCCCAAAAAGCAATTCCTATGTAGTAGACCTACTATTTTTAGAAAGTTGGCTTCTAGGAGTCAGATTGACGTGGAATGAAGTTTTTTGATATGGGTTTTTCCCAATATCACCCCTCTGAAATTTTGGGCCCGCCCGCTTAATAGTCTAAGATATTTTAAAGTTTTAATTTTCAGACCTAACAGTGCTTCTAGATGCGGTAGCCATTAATGGACCTCAAAATTGCAGGTCTGGTTTTCTCCTCTATTTGTGACAAAATAAATTTCATTGTGATAGGTTTCTTCTTTTGATATTTCACTGCAATTCTACTTCATTTCACCCAATGATTTGATGGGAAATTGGATTTTTTCTTCATTGAGCCAGAAGTGGGATTTCTTCACTGTGGATGCTCTATAGCATGAGGGGAGAGTTTGAAGGTGTCTTCTTGATGGCCTTGGGTAGAGGAATGAATATAAAAATATAGATTTTTTTTCACGCATCCATTTGGGAGATTTCTTCAACTTTTCATTTCATGGCCATGGAGTTTTCTTTGTGTTTCTCCTTCTTTGTTTTGTGCTTCTCCTTATGTGTTTGCTCCAATTTTCTTTAGGACCTATGTGAATTTTTGGGGTGGAAGAGGATTACCTATGTGGTATGTTTGGTATGAGCTTTAGTAATGGAGTAATGGAGGTGAGAAGTTACAGAGGAAGAATGGAGGAAAATTGTGCATGGGAGTGGAAGCACTTAGAAGCACTAAACAACAGATTAGATTTTTTGAATTTTTAAAATTATGAGAGGAGAATCTTGGGTGAATTTTTCCATGCTTTATTTCCCTAACCTCAAGGATGTGAGGGACATCAAATTCCATGGTGGTTAAGAGGATGACACATGGCAACGATCCGACGGACGATAGGGAATGAAGGTGAGAAAAGCTGCTTTAAAGCACTGGGAGCTGAAAGTAGGTCACATGGATGTCCAAAAGGATCCCCATAGGGGTCTGGGAACATTTTTCCATGTCTTATGTCCCTCACCTCAGGGACATAAGGGACATCATTTTCCACGGTGGTCCTGGAGCTGACACGTGGCATTTGATCGACGGTAGGGAATGGATGCTCCAAAAATGCACCTGGGGGTTGAACTGTCAAGTCTAGAGGTCACATGGATGTCCAAAAGGCTCCCCATAGGGGGATGGGTGAATTTTTCACTATCTTATCTCCCTCACCTTAGGTACATAAGAGACATTAGTTTCCACGATGGTCCCTGGGGTGACGCATGGCGCTTGATCCGACGGCAGGGGAATGAATGCTCCAAAAATGAACTGCGGGTTGAAAGTTGGTCACATGGATGTCAAAAAGTCTCCCCATATGGGTATGGGTGCATTTTTCAAGGTATGATTTCCCTCACCTCAGGGACATAAGGGACATTAGTTTCCATGGTGGTCCTAGAGCTGACACGTGGCACTTGATCGACGGCAAGGAATGGATGCTCCAAAAATGCACCTGGGGGCTGAACTGTCAAGTCTTGAGGTCACATGAGGGTCCAAGAGGTCACATGGGGGCTGGAAGAATTTTAAATTCTTGGTATACCTGACCTCAAGGACTTTGGGGACATGAAATACCGCCAGCTTCTAGTGTTGACACGTGTCCTCCCGAAAATTGACTAAGTCTTGAACTGCCTTTGAGAGGGTAACTTGGAACGATGATAACTTGAGCTCCTAGTGGAATTTATTGGTGAAATTTTATATGATCCTGACTGGAAATTGAATTTTTAATCCAATTGTTGGGGTATAATGTCTTTATTCATCCATATAATCCTTAAAAATAAGATTTGTGATTTGAGACTCCACTTGTGCCTGATAAAAACTGCCTGCAAATCCTATGTGCCAAGGTGTTATGAAAAATATTATTTCACCATAATTTATTTATTAGAATCTGATTTCTGAAGATGTTTTTTTTTACTTATAATTCCATCCGAGCTCCGTAATCTTCTTACAAGCCCGATGCCTATTTTAGGCATGTGTACTGCTTAGGCTTGTGAACCATGTTTTTACTCAGACTGCCCCAAGTCTTTCAAAACTTCCCAAACCTTCCAAAATCATTTCCATGATGTTTTAAGGTCTTAAATTCACCTCCATGTTGAATTTTTCCTTCTGTTCCACTCCAGGGTGGTTGGTCTAGTCCTGGGAAGGCCAGTGATAGCCCTTCCCAATACTGCCAAAAGATAGCATCTTTTCAAAACTCCCTAAAATCACCTAGGGGAATGAATAGACTTTCCTAAATCACCTAGGGGACCAATTTTACATCAAATAAGGGGTGACCAAACTAATGGACTTGACCTAAGGTTCCTAGGAATGATAAAACATGAAAAATTTAGCACAGGGGTATAGTTGTCATGCTCGGAAATTTTCAATTTCCTTGTTACACATTTACACAACAACATGACTCAAATTCCCAAGAAATAATTTTCCTCATCTAAGGGTATGCACCTTCCTCATCAAATTATGCCATAGCTAAGAGTTGTTCCATTGGTATGGTGCTTTGAAATTTCTCGCACAATACCTTGTTCAAATCATCAATATAGCCCATCCTATGAACTTGTGATGCCTTTGCGCTCTTGCTCCGCATGCGCACGGCCTTAGGAAAGCTCACAACCAAACTGGGATCCCCTCCAATGCTTCCATATTCCTTTTCTATGCTTTCCTCCTCTACTTCCTTCATCACCAAGCCCGCACTTGCATTCCATCTCTTATTATACCAAGTCTTTGATGATCTTAGCAACTTCTTTCTCTACGGCCTCATTTATCTGCTCCTTTATGAGGCTAAGGGTCCTTTTTCTATTGTAAATTTCTCGCTTACCCCTTTTCCTAAGTATCCTCTTCTTCCTTGTCATTCTTCCTCTTGACAAAGATGTACTCATTTTATTCTTCCTCTCCTTCCTCCTCCGAGTCATGTACTTCATAGATAGGATGGTCCTCGCCTCCTGGTTCATCTTCATCATCATCATCTCTCTCACCTCTAAAGGCCTCCAAGCTCTCTGTATACTCGAGTCATTCTCCTCTTTCACCTTCTCCTTCTTTCTAGTAGAAGATTCTACTACCTTTTCTTCCCTTCCGGTGACTTCTCTTAGGTGATGTGTTCTTTGTGCTCGTGCTTGCTTCTTCTTGGAGTCTTTACTTTCACCAGGGGAATTATTTCTTTACGGATAAGTCTTGAGCTTAGCGCTTGTCTCGGCACATTTTACCGCTTGTGTAGCTTGAACACTTGGTTCTTTCTGCACCTCTTCTCTTTCCCTCTTCTTTGGTGTGGGCTTCTTTCTTCCTGTGGGGTCCTCAGGGATGGATACATCATTTTCCAAGTATGTTCTCTTTTCAAAGTTTGGCCTTATGTGAAGGTATATCCTTGTTACAGCCCTTCCAGTGATTGGCAATGTTACTAGCTTCATCATTTATATCTCATGGGAGACATATCTCTCTATGTATGCATGCTTCTTGGGGTAAACTAACTTCTTGCACAGCTCTCTGTGGTCTTGATCCACCTCACTAAGGTCAAACCTTAGTCTCTTTGCCTCTTTGAACATGTTTTCCCCCACTCAAAAGTATTACGCGGTGAAGGAGAAGGGAAGCTTGCACCAGGGGCCCATGTTTTCATTTGTCAACCTAAATCTATAAATGCAGAAGTGTTGATATACTACGACTCGCTTCTCCTTTTACAAGCATGGGTAACTGCTCTAGAATCCTCCATTCTGCCCCGAACGCATCCCTCATGTGCTTGTACCACTTTTCTAAGTGTGCCTTGTGGGTGGTTTTCATGGTCTCACAATTATATTTTTGAAGCGCTGCAAGGGAAAGGGATCCTCTTCGGGTACTCCCAAATTAACCTTTCCAGCCCGTCAAGTACTTCAATCTCTAAGAAAACAATTGTGAGGAGGATATTGCCAAATAGTATCTTCTCACCTTCTTGCGCGTTGCTAATGATTTCATCCGTGATGAAATCGAGACAAGTTGTAGATGGTCCCCTTAAATATTTTTGGCATACATTCAACCATGCCTTGTTCACTTGAGTCCATCTCTCTTGGTCATTGAGCTTGGTTACCAAGCGTGTGGCCATCCTCATCACGGGGTCTAGGATCTCTGTGATGTCAAAGTATCGTGATCCTTTCTTATAGTCATACACAACAACTATTTCCTTGATGGCCTCCTTGTCACTTAGGTCATCATCAATGTTATCCCCTCATAGATAAGGCATGTGAACTTGGAAATTAACTAGGAGTTATGTGCATCTTACGCCCCTACGAAATAAAAATGGTCTTCATGAACACGTGCCATTATCCATTAATAGAGGTGCTCAGGTTTTTCAAGTAGGGTAATTCGTAAAGTTGTAGTAGCCTTGCCTTCTCCAATTTAACCTTTACTTTTTCGTTGTTTATGGGCATGCCCTCTGGTGTCCTCTTGTTTGTTGGGTAAACCAACTCCAAAGCCATTTATTTTTTTGTCATGCTGGTGTGGTGATTATAGTCACTCACAGTCATCTTCTATAAATGATATTCCCATTCTTTTCCTAGCAATACCCCATCTAGGTATTACATCTTCGCGTACCACTCTTCATTTGTGCTTGTGACGACATTCGTTTGCTTCCCCTTTCCTTGCCCTTCTACTTCTTAGGTGAGATGGTTTCTTTCTTTGGTGCCATTCTTCTAGTTAGGTTATCACTTCAAAATGTCTTCTCCTTGTTCTGTTCTACCACTCTATCCAACCCTAAGACTCAATCTTGCAAAGAAACCCTCCTAACACCATGCCCTAGCCACCAAACCCTAACTGGAACAATTCTTCCACAAGACGGCGCTTCTCAAAAACTTCCTTCTTAATAACTTCCTCCACTCCCATGTACTCCTTTCCTACTAGTTTGTGGATCTAATCTAGTCACATCCTGTCAAATTTCTTTAAAAAATTCTTCGCACAGATTTCCTTTGGATGCCCTAGTTCGCGAGAACTCTTTTCACTTTGTAAATGCAAGGTAAATAATGAAGTGTCGAATTCTTATTTATAGCTTTTCCTTCTTTCTAGCATTAAATGTTATTTTACCTACCACCATACTTAGCACTAAATGCAGATTTTTCCACCAATCCAACCTTATGTACCTTCACTTACGTACAAATCTTGCGTGAAATATGTTACAACCTTCTAGTGTGCAAACAATCCATCCTGATAGAAGACTCTTTCACGCGTGTCAACAATTCCAAAGACACTTCTTCTATCCACCTGATTTTTACTCTCACCTACCTCATGTTGTTCATGTGCTTCTTCCTTCTCTGTATGTGCTTTCTCTAAATTCTTATCCTGAAACTAACCTTTTTTGTCCACCTCTTCTTCTATGCAATTCCTTCATTCTTGTGTTCTTTGTATTCATCAACCGGGCCATTCACCGCAACTTCTCTTTCCAGTTCAACTTGTATTACGGGCCTATACTTCGCATCACTCCACCCCACACTAAAACAGATGTGTGGTCCTCTGTGCATGCACAACCCTCAAAAAGTAATGTGGTTACCAGTACCAAGGCTCAAAACAAACAATGAACAAACAATAAGAAAGGGAAACACAAAAAAGGAAATTGCATAAAGGGAAACCTATACTAAATGGAAAAACTGCCTTATTACAAACACCAAGAAGACTTATTTATAGTAGGGCTTCATCCTACTCCCATTGAAATGGCCTAGTAATCTCATTCCATTAGCGCTCTCAACTGGCACGTGCCTGAATTAAGGATGTCCGAGATGATATAGGGCCCCAACCAATGGACTTTCAACTTTCTGGGATGGCGCAAAAACTTAGAATCATAAAACAATACCATCTACCTAATCTCAAATTTTTTGTTTCTGATCTGGTGATCATGTCATGCTTTTTTTTATCCTTTTCATCCTTTTGACTCCACCTAGCCAATGATCGTCTCTCATCTAATTTCATCAATTTTTCAATCCTTTCCTCTAGTGCTTGTTCATCATCCAATCCTCCTGCCGCACTATACGCAGAGAAGGTAACATGAATTCAATGGGTAGGATAGCCTTTGCACCAAACACTAATTGGAATGGTGTGGCTTTATTCAACCTCTTGTAGGTTTTCCTATACGCCCATAGAACTATTGATACTTTGTCATCCCAATCTCATCTACCAACATCACAAATTTTGGTCAAGGTATGACTCATTATTTTATTAAATGCTTCGGTAGTTTCATTTTCTTGTGGATGGTAAGGGGTAGTCTTATGATGATCCACCATGAACTATGCTAACATAATCTGGATGGTCTCATTTAGGAAATGCGTACCCCTATCACTAGTTAAGCTCAACGGGCATCCATACCTTGTAATAATATTTTCCCATAGAAACATGGTTGTTGTAGCCGTTGTACAATCCTTATTAGGTGTTGCTTCTACCCATCTTGTAAAATAATCCATGCAAGTGATTACATAACATGATCCCATCCTATGCGCTGGTGAAATGGGGCCTACAAAATCTATGGCCCACTTTTCAAATGGCTTTGTACTTTGAATACAGAGTGCAAAGGCATTTTATCCCTCTGCCCTAGTTTTCCAAGGTGCTAACAATGATCACATACCTTGTAATACTCTTTACAATCTTTATATACGGTTTCCCACAATAACCCATCTTGTAATATCTTGCATGCAAAGTGACATCCCGCATAGTGTCCATATGTGCTTCCTCCATGTGCCTCCTCCATAATAGTCGGTGCTCATGTTCTAACATGTACCAGTCGCAACACTTCAGCACGTCCTAGTTTGTACAAATCACCACTAACAAAGCATGTAGGGTGCGGCACGTATGGCTAATTACTTCCTTTCTAATGCTTTCATCCCTTCTGGCACCATACCTATTTTGAGAAACACCACAATATCCTCTAAGTCTGAGGGCATGTGCTGCAACCTAAACAGATGCGCGTCTGGCATGGTATCCTCAATGCTTTGCACGTCCTCTCCTGAGTCAATTCTAGACAAGTGATCGGGCCCAGAATTACTCTTTCCTGGCTTAACAACCACTGTGAACTCAAATTATTGGAATAGCAGGACCCATCGACATATGCGCCCTTGTAGAATGGGATTGTTTACCAATTATTTTAATGTCATGTGGTCCATGTAAAATAAAAATGGTGTTGCTAGTAGATATTTCCTGAACTTGTGCAGTGCGTAGATCATGGATAGTGCTTTACGCTAAGTAGTGGTGTAATTTTGTTCTGCCAATGTTAACTTTCTACTTACAAAACACAAGGGATGGTCAATAATACCTTCACCAAGTTATACCAGTACTACTCCAATGGCTATACCAGAGTAATCCACATGAACATGGAAAGGTTTATCCCAAATGGGGAAATAGATAATGGGTGTTATGACAAGCCTATCCTTCAAAGTGTCGAATGCCCTCTGTTGCGCCTCTTCCCAATGAAAGGAACTCTTATGTCTAAGTAATTCCTCCAAGGGTGTGGTGATCTTGGCATATCCCTTGATGAACTTCCTATAGTAACCCGTATGCCCAAGGAATCCATGCACGACACTTTGGCTAGTAGGCTCCCCTAAACCCAAAATGACTGCAACCTTGGCGGGATATACTAGTAAGCCTTCCTTGCATATGATATGTCCCAATAAGGTTCTAAATGGGGTAACAAAGACACACTTCTTGATGTTGAGGGATATCCTCAACTTTCGACACCTTTCAAACATTAGTCTTAAGTTATCACAATGGTCCTTGACTAGACCATACAGTCCAATCATCCAAATTGAACTGAAGAAATTTATAGATGAAGTCTTGAAAGGCTTGCACTACAATGTGCGAGAACATAGCAGGCACATTTTTCAACCCAAAAGGCATGACCGTATAGGAAAAAATTCCCCATTCAGTGGAGAAATTTTTCTCTAGTCTTCCTTTGCAATCCTCACCTGGTGGTACCCTGAGAACCCATCTATGAAAGAGTAGACTTCACGCCCGGCCACTCCCTCTAAGATTTCTTTAGTAAACAGGGTTGGGAAGGGATCAATGACATATACTGCATTCAGGTCCCCGTAGTCAATACTGAGATCCCGATCCTTCCATCCCTTTTTATGCTTTGATGTCCATTAGGCTTATCCGTTTTGACTCTTCTATAGCCTCAATGATTCATGATGTTATCATTTTGTCTAATCTCCTCCTTGACCTACACATGCATAGTTGGATTCATCTGGTATGGCCTCTTAGGATTAGGTGTGCACCTTTCTCCAATTTTATCTTCATCTCCCCAATGAATGGCGGATGCCTTTGAGTTCATTATACCTGCGAGGGAATAAATCTTGGAATTGGCATAGCAAATCAATGATCTTTGAGACCTCCTTTTCCAAGAAATAGTCTCCAATGATTACTTCCTTGGGTTATACCTCTGACCCAATGTTAACCTTCTTTATTTTGAAGGGCTCATGGTAAGTGCACTTCCTTTCATCAGTGCTATCTATAACATCACGTGTACCTATATAGTGGTTAACATCCAGAATATTTATTTCCTCTCCATCTATGACATAAACCATCTTTCCTTTTTCCTTTTCTATGCACGTGCGCTCAAACTACATCTCCTCTGACTCATCCTCATCAAAGTGTGCCTCTAAAATGGGCTCACCTAGAAAATCTAGTAGCCTATCTTCTACCATGGCACTATCCCCCATCATAAGGCACTTGATCACTTGTAATGCCTTATCCATTGATGGATTTGTGCTCCAATATTCAAAAGCTTGGATGAGATCAGTTGTCAGCTCCTGCCAATTTCCTATCTAGTGGCATGTTTCTAAGTGGATATACCACGCACGTGCACAACCTTGTAGTGTGGAATATAGCTTATGCACCCATAATGATGGTGGAAAGGCTTCGTGCCTCCTATCCAGGCCTTCTCACATGCTTAGATATGAAATGAAGTGGTCTCTTTACCATGGTAGTCTTGTATGACCGTGGGCACGTTGCTCCTAGAAAACCTTATAGAAAACATGATTCTTACCTCATGCCACTCCAAGAGGTTCTCCTAATGTGTAGCCCACCAACGTGTTTGCAGTTCCGAGTAGGTTATAACTGAGCATCCCTCTTCTTTCATCCTCATTTTTCCACTGATCTTCCATGTCTCATAAGAAAATTTCAAGGTATGCCCCTCCAGAGTAACTCAGTAATTTTTTTCCTTTAGGCACTTGAGTGAGCGTACCTTAGTCACTTTTGTTACAGACCCCCCAACTATTGCCCAGTTAACACATAGGTCTCGTGTATCCAATTTTCACATGCCATGCTTGTTGTATCACTCATAGACTAGGCATCCTCAAATTGGATAACTCCTTCTATAGGGTGAATTATCTCCGGGTCTCTGATGGAGTGCATATAAATTCTATCAAGGACCTCTTCTCCCAAAGGTTTAGTGTAAGGCTTCAACTTTCCATCTGTCAGAGGGATGATGACCCATTACTCCTTGTTCTCAAAACTGATATATCCTTTGTTGAACCTCATGTCAATGTTGTTCTTATAGCACCATGGGCGCCCAAGTAATGCTGGAATATTATCCGCCTTGGCCAAAGCACCAAGACTTCGAAGTCTCCAATAAACTTGGCCCCCTAAATGGTGATCATTGCATCCTTTAATACTTCAATGGGCATTGCCTTAGTTTTGTTTTCCATATACAACACATTCAAAGATGGTTGTAATGTGGGCCTTCCCATTTGATGTCAGGCAACCAATGCAAGAACATTCACTTCTACTCATGTGTCAATCAATATGTTTCTCGGAATCGTACGTACCCAAAATTGTAAGGTATTGATCGCTAGGAATAACGCAACACATCCCCCAATGATGATATAGGTCTCCTCGCAAGGTGTTCGGGATCTAGAAAAGCTCTCCAAGTGTGCATTAACATCCCGCATGCCCCGCTTAGCCCCCGCATGCTTTGTTTTTCCCTTTTCCTCTCTTTTCTTGGCCTTTTGCTCTTCATGTGAAACCGCCACCTCGCGGGCGGCGGTCCAGTATGACCGCCGCCCTGAACAAGGTGGCGGTCCTATAACCGCCACCCTGCTCAGGGCGGCGGCCCTTTACGTGTTTTCCTGAAAGCTCTTTTAACACGACTCACATAATTTCAACATTTTACCAGCTTTCTTTCACCACCATAAGCTTGCATTTATGATTACGGTTCCCTGGAATAGTGTTTTGTCATTGTTTATAGTTTAAGAGTTCTATTTGGCTTTTACCTTGGGTAAATGCAAATGTTATAAATAGATGGCTTGCGCTCAAGCAAATGGCCCCTCAAATTTGCCTCGATTTCTCTTTACAATAGATTTAGTTTTCATTTTGCTTAGAATGCTTAGTTTCTTTCATTGCATGCTTAGTTAGCATTGTTTTACTGTTAGTAAGCCACATATCCATCTTGTGCAAGTACTGCTATTATTTTATCCAATCCATTGGAATAGGATATTCTGTTTACCAATAGGAAGCCATTAAAGTTGCAGGTTTTGTTCTTCAAACAGGATAGTTTTAGGTTCTAGACGTTTTATGTTGCATGACTCGCAATAGATCCCGCTAGGAATTGCATAAGCCAAGCTCTGTACTCTTGCGTTATCCCTCTCCTACTCGCATTGTATTCAGTCTGTATTATGAGCTGCCTTTATCCCAATATCTACTTCTGTTGATGCTAGCATTACACACTTTTCTGGATCCACGTGAACATGAAGGAATGAGGAGATCACACTTAGGGGACAAGATCACACACACCATCGGATTCGTCACTGTTCTGCAGAATCCAGGTTCTAGCTTTCAAATTTTTAGTTAGAATCATATCAAATAGAGTAGTTAATTGATTTATTTCAGTTAATTCTACTCTCGATATTGCCGGGGAAGCTGTGGGGATTGATAGTTTCTGAGAAACTATGATTCACTCCTCACTTCTAAGGTAGGATCGAGAGTCTTGCAAATAGATTAGATAAGTTATTTCATTGTTTAGAATAGATCTACAAATTGCACAGACAAATAGCTACACTCGGTTATTTTGTTTGTTTTAAGTTGTTATTTTAGCTATCAATTCTAGATATTTTAAATAGCTACTTTCTTAAATTCATAAAGTTCATCAGAAAACACAAAAAAATAGGGAATCATATATGCTATAGATATATTTCACATAGTTAAATTTCATTTTACTGTAGTTCGTTTTACATTGTTGCTTTTTGCATGACAATTACGGGACCTAGAGAGCCCAGGGAATACGTATTCGAGCCAATCATGCCTCAGCCCAATCTCATCATAGCAATAACTGATATAGATCAAAATCTTAGGATCCAAGTCTTCCGAACAATGATAAGCTTGCAACAAATCAATTCCCAGTTGAGCGGGCTAAACATAGAAGACGACCGAGCACACACATTTTGGTCAAATCAACCAAACTACAGATTACCCTAGGCAACATTCATATGACTGTAGAAGGGCTTGAAAGAGAACAAACCTTTGGTTGTGATCCTTTGGTCCCACAAATGACACTAGGAGACATTCTCACAGACATAGATACCAGCCTAAGAATTCAGGTTGCAAGAACACTGTGAGGCACTCTGAGAAGATCGCGCAACTATTAGTTTTGAATATAGAGGCTGAGAAAGCATACGATTACTGGGTGTTAGGGATTAGGAACTAACTCTACGCATGACCATAGCAGGACTACAACAACCAAGAGTCTACGGTTGTGATCCACAAATCCCACAACCCAATGAATCCGTAAGTCAATCAGACATAGACACTGGCCTACGCACACTAGTATTCAGATCTACCCCACTTCCACCTACCATCATCGAACAGTTATCCTTACTAGATATAGCAGCTAACAAAGCTAGAGAGTTCTGGACTAGGCCAGAGAATCGTCCATAGAGTCGACTATATTTACTATCCACCATATGACCTTATCTGGAGACATACACGAAACTATCCCAGGTCATTTTCCACATATTCCACAACCCATATATCGAATCACGCCAGAGCTCGATATTGATTGGAGCCTTCGAGCATTCATCCTTTTCGATCGATCTATCACACCGGTTCAGTTATAAGGGCCTTCTTTGCCTTAGATGCACAAATTCCATTAGTGTGTATTGAAGACATTAGATTACCTAACTAGTTTGTCTGCATCCCATACATATTCCATACCCATCTGGCTATCTCGGCACGACCTTGGGAGGTCAAAGTGCGAGGAAGAGTTACTTGTAGATTCCCATGCTCACATGTCACTTTTCCGTCGTACAAGAACCATCCATCCACTCGCATTCGGTGTGATCTCTTTTTCATAGTCAAGGCTATGGGGAGGGAGGTTTACATGCAACACCTACCTTTCACACTCCACTCCGGTGCGTGGCATATTCTCCCATAGCCATTCTCCTAGCAAGGGAATAATATTTTCTTGCCTTAACATTTTACACACTTCCTTGACCTCATTCAGGTCCATCTGTGGAGCCTCAGCATTTCTCCTTTGCTCCTGCTACTTGGACTTCTTCTTTAGAAATTGGATTTCTCCCTGCAAACTCGAATGAAATCCATTGTCTCTTGATACACTTCCTTCTAGTGGGCAGGGTTTGGATACTTCCCATGCACCACTTCTTCTCTTGAGACTAGAGTCCTTTTCCTTGGTACTTCTTTGGCACGTGTAACCTCTGCTTGTGTTGTCACCAGAACAGGTTCTAACCCTGACTCACATGCCACTCTAGGCATCCACTGTGTGTCGAGAATTCTTTATACTCACCATCCTAGCACCCTTATCCTTTCGGTGCTACTGGCTCATGTCCTTAAACAACTCAGGGCACTCCTTATACTTATGCTTTTTCCCACACCACAAGCACTGTAATAAATCTGGACACTCGCGCCTGTAATGTTCTATAGATCCATAGTTATAGAATTTTCCTCATGGGAACTCACTTGCTTCCTCCTTCATGGTTCTGTAACCATGGAATCCTCCATGAGAACCTCTCCCACGCATACCTCCATCTGTGCATCCTTCATAACAGTGATCATCTTCTTTGGAACTACTGACAAGGCTAGTCTAGCACCTACCATGATCAATGGCCTCATGGATCTAGTCAGTAAGCCTACAAGCCTTAGTATCATGGGTCGTAGAGGTGTAGATCTTACAGTAGCAAGACACATTCTTCCGAATCGCATGCTACAACAAGGGACATCTACTCGCATCATGATCCCCATGAAAAATTTCACAATCTAGTGTTATGGGCGTACTAACTATTGGGGGCAACTATCCTTTGCATGCCCCTTTACTTCACAATCCACGCACCAAAGACCACTATGAGTCTCATGTGCATAGTTTGCAGACATCTTCTCTAACTGTTTGGCCATGGTAGCAATTTGAGCCTCCAGAAAAGGGCTCACACCAGTATCAACACTCCCAACTGCTTTAGCATCTAAGGCAGCCTCTAGAGTCTCGCATGGGTTAGTAAATGTTTTATGGGACAATTCCCTCATAAATGGAGTGATCAACCCTCTAACAAACCATTGAGCATGCTATGAAGGGTGAATGTCATATGACAATTTTGATAGGAGAGTCTTAAACCGTGCATCATACTCCCGCACACTCTCTGTCATTCCCTATTGGATCTCCTTTAAGGTGTTGATGTTCTTCTACTAGAACTCGGTATATGGAACACTGCTTTAGGAAGGAATTCTTCAATGTGGTGTAGTCTACCACCGTCTGATAGGGGTCATACTTCCTATACCAGCTATGTGTGTGTCCTTGTAACGTTGTTGCAAACTGACTTGCCTTTCACTCCTGGGGTAGTGATCCCTTCACGCGCCATAGAAATTCACACTTTTTCATGTGTTATGTAGCATTCTCTATACTCTAGTAATCTAGAAAGTGTAAATATATTTCAAAGAAAACCCGAGGAGGTGGCTAAGGCCCTTGTCCTCTGATCCACATCCTTCATTGCCTACGTTTTCCCTCCATCATATCCACTAGAACTAATAGGTCTTGTTCCTCCAAATCCACTAGTTCCACCTCTAGATCCTCTTATAACCGGTAATGGGCCTAAAGTGGTCACACCTAGTGTCCCCAATGTCCCACTTAACTACGCACCAACGGTCGTGAGATTGCTCAACTTCAAAAAAATTATCGCGCGCCACTCCCGGATGCATTGCCTAAACCTTACGTACTTGTACTTTTCCCAAAAATTCCTCCAAACACCGGAATGGTATGTGCATCCATGGACATCCCAAATGAAAAATTATACCTCCTAGGTGCCAATTGGTCACTCCCACGATACCAACTGGGTTATCAATACTCCTTTGATTTGGAAAACCAAGCACCTGGGGTTAGTTGTTAGGTGGTTTCGATGATGTGTCTTGATGGTTCTCATTTCTCCATGCAACGAACTCTCTTCAAAAGCTAAAGGGTCTCTCTCCTACTCTTTCCAATATGGGGTATCACAGACTACTCGGTCTCCATATCCTCCATGTGAACTTCAACACCCTCTCACAACGCCTTTGCCTTAATATCCATCACACTTGCAACCTTGTGTTTTCTAGTCATCTCCCTTTCATGAGCTTTGTTATACTTGATCCGTCTCTCCTCCCTTTCTTTTCAGCCTTAATTTCCACCATCTTCCTCCACCCTAGCTTCCTTTCCTAGCACTCAGAGTAGCTTAGTCATCCATGGGGAATGCTTCTAAACTCAAAGTAATGACCAAGATCTTCATAGCCAGAGGAATAGCACTCAAAAATGACCCTCAGGATCCATCGAAACTTGAACTCAGTAACCACGGGAAAGAATACGTTGAAATGGCATATTCTAAAATGTAATTTTCAAAGACTCCCTTCCATTAGTGATCAATAGCACGCGTCCAAGTTAGATCTGCATCCTGCAGCCTCTGATAGTCATCTTGGGTCCACAAGCGCAATCTATAGAACCAGCTTGATCTAGATGCATATGCTGAGAGCTATTCAAATAGCTCTACTACAAAGTAGCAAAATAATGTCTCATACAACTCATGGTATAGGTTCTCTTCTACCCATTCATGCGCATTGAACTCAAGTCAAGTGTTGAAACTTTAAGTAAACTCATCCTTCGTTCTCTTGAACCATGTTTCAACACTTTCTAGAGTCAGACACACTATCATTACACATCACAAAGACAAAGATACATTCCATTTCTCACAACAACTTTGAAAAGAGGTCCCAACAATGGAACCAAGATGTAGACATTTTTATGCCCTCAATGAACAAGGAAATCCCATGCGCTCGGCCTATCACCCAACAGAGCCTTTGGGTGCTCACCGAGGCACGCGCGGTGCCGAGTCCCTCCGTTATGTGAGTTGTGTGAGAATGCATTATTTACGATAGAAACTTTAGTGAATATATTGGAAAGGAACCATGCATTCATCTTAGAGCTCGAATGGCTTCTAGACCAAAGTGTTCGTTCACATAAGAAAATCATTATAGAACATAGATCGAATCAAAACAAAAATAAATACACACGGGTTTTACACCCACTCATATGAAATATATATATAACCAATCCATACATATGTAAGTAGAACTGGAACCATGCATATATTCATATTAAGCATGTTGATAACCACATTATATTAACTGAGGCAATCACAAATCCATATAATAGTGCAAACCAATGTCATGCATTAGAACTGGACTTAAGCCCTTTTTAATATAAAGAAAAATATTCATACCCATTCCCTTGATACAACATACTCTTACAAATCCTCTAAACCTATCCCATGGAGCTCTCACAAGTATTTCGCATAGCTTCACCTCTCTCCATTCTATAACTTTGCATCTATTTTCTTTTCTTCTACCAAGCGCTTGTATATATAGCCTTGGCAAGCACTTTCAAGATTTTCTAAAGTTTTAGATCGATTTCCATGTGTCCAAGTAGTCCTCCATGGGAGCATACACCTTCAGATGCGAGCTTTCCATCCTTTGTCATGATGACCTTCTAAAATCTTCCATCGCAAGGTATATTCCTTTCGTGGGCACGAAGTTTCAAGTGGCACCTTATCCACTCCTTATGCACACTCGGGTCATGCTTTTCTCATATTTTTTCCGATATGCCAAATATGGCTAAGTCCCAAGACCTTTTATCTACCTTGCACGCTCGCCACTGGTTCTACTAAAACCCTCCTAAAACCTTGTCTTGCACGCTTTCTCCTTGCATGCCCTTCTTCAAATAGGTCTTGTGTGCGCATGCATCTTCTTGTACTTATTCAATATTTCAAGGGCCTAACAAAGATTCTAATAGCTAGTCTATGGTGGGAGACATTGTACAAGGATTTCAAAGCATATTGTAAGGCATGTGATCATTTTCAACACCTTGGAAAGCCTACGTAATGAAATGAAATGCCTTTGAGACTTATTACTAGTGCAGAACCATTTGATAAGTGGGAAATTGATTTTTTGGGCTCTATTTTGAGAAACACATAGGACAAGATCACGCTATATTATAACTTGTACAGATTATCTTACAAGGTGGGCAGGAGCGGCACATATAAAGGATTGCACTACATTTACATCAGTAAGGTTTCTATGAGAAAATATTAATAGCATGTATGGCTGCCCTTTAAGTTTTAAAAGTGATAGGGGTACTCATTTCCTTAATGAGACTATAAAAATATTATTGGATGAATTCATGGTTGCACACCATAGGACAAAGCCTTACCACCATCAGGAAAATGGAACTATTGAGGCCTTCAACGAAATATTGATCTATACCTTGACAAAAATGTGTGATGTTGGAAGGAGAGATTGGGATGACAAGGTTTCTGCAGTACTTTGGGCGTATAGGACAACCTATAAGAGGTTAAATAAAGAAACACCCTTTCAATTGGTGTTTGGCACAGAGGTAGTTCTCCCTGTGGAATTCATGTTACCTTCTTTGTGTACTACATGCGCAGGAGAGGTGTGGTTAATGAGCAACCATTAGAAGAACATATTTACAAATTGATGCAAGCTGGATGAATGGCACGCCATAGAGAGATCGAGTCGGAAGAAATAAAAATCTAGGAAAATGCATGGCATGACAGTACATAAAGGATAAGAAGCTTGAGGTTGGGCAAATGGTACTTCGATGATTCAATTTTTTGTGCCATATTGGAAAGCTAAAAGTGCATTGGTTGGGACTATATGTTATAACTCATATACTTGATTCAGAACTTTCTAATTAGAGAGGTTGGATGGAACATGGTTTCTGATTACTTCAACGGGAGTAGGTTGAAGCCCTACTATAAATAAGTCTTCTTAGTGTTTGTAATAAGGTAGTATTGCCACTTATATTAGGTTTCCCTTAATGCATTTCCTTTATATGTGTTTCCTTCATCGTTGTTATGCTTTGTCTATTTAATTCAAGTGTTGTGTGTAATAAGCACACTTGTGTGCTAGAAGTTGATTACAATTTAAGTGTTTTTCATGTGCAGGGACCGCGCATACCCTTAGTGTGGGGTGGTTTATATACAGGGTTCATTACTAAGTTAAATATAGTTGATTGTCATCTGAAGATGGGTATGCATAAGGAAACTTTTGTGTAGGTGCTTTTTGGAAGGGTTCGAGATACAAAAATTACTTCTAAATAAAGACCACATATGGAAAAATGGACACAAAGTATAACGTAAGGTAGGTTGCAGTAGTGGGAATTACTTAGAAGAATGCACAATGGCGAAGTACTTCAGCGCATGAGGGGATGTTGAAGGAGGTATGTGGCCTAGAAGTAGAAGGCATGCCAGAAGGTTATGACAGTGTCGCGGAGATGAGCAAGCACGGAAAACCCAATGAATGATGAATTAATGTTGGGATCGGTGGAAGGTGGAGGAGCAATAAATGTGGTAACTTCAAAAATATATATATAAGGAAGGGTTATGAGGTCATTGTTACCTTTACGATTACCAGTTATCAGACAAGTTATTTCTAAGTGAGCTAGCTAAGACAGATGTGAAGAGTGGAGAGCTGCGAACTGGTTGGGTTGGTCAGATCTACACTCGAGGAACTATTACGCTCTATTTTTTGAAGTGTTTAAGAAAGGCAAAGGTGTGTGGGAAATGAGATGGTACAAGGAACTAAGTTTCAGAGCTCAATGGAGCTAAGAGAGCACATATTTTTAATTAAAATGACACCCAAGAGAGCACTAAGAGTGGGCAAAAGAGAAGAAACAAAAGGAGGTCAAAATTGAGATAGAGGATGCTCCTAAAAATTGTTTCTCAGAAATGCAATACCCAGAGGAAGTGATCATGGGCCGTGATTGGGATTCCCATGTTCATTGAAGCAAAGTTAGTGATTACAACCATAGGAAAACTGATAACAAGGAGGAGTTAGATGCTTTGTTGAATAAAAAGACAAACAAACAGACAATGGATGACATGCCCGTATACGAAGATGTTGGGGAGAAACTCCTAAGAAAGGTAGGGGTTTTATAGTTGTACGAACTTCCTTATTTCGGAAAGCTAGAAAATTTATACCAGTGGCTAATGAGTAGATTCCATGAGGACTTTTTCTATTTTGTTGGGCGACGAATGAGGATCATCTGTGCCTTGATTGGCACTTTGATGGGTTTGAAAAGCACAAGCACATAGGTGAGTAGTGACCTAACTGATAAAGCAATAATTGTAGCAACCAACAAGGAGTTGGGTTATACAAAAGGTGGGTGCAAAGTATGGATATTTACAAGCTAAGGAAGTATCCAGTCATACAGAGAAGCCTCACACTTGTTGAAAAATTGAACAACCAGGAGAGATGGTCACAGGTGAACACTTTGTGGTTGCATGTTGCAAAGAAAATATCACAAGGGGAGACCTACAACTAGGTTGGATACATTATTGAGATGATCATTGAAGAGGTGCCTATAGGTGAGAAAATTAGCTTTAGCACTATTCTAATATCCCTCATATTTTTGGATATTGGAGTGCCCGATGGGCCAAAAAACAAATGGGAGTAACTTTTGTAGAAAATAAATCTCTCACAAAGAGATTCAAGAAGTATCTTTGTGAGGGGACCATGAGTGGTCTGTTCAAACAAAGGGTAGAAATGTGGTATTCATGACTCAGCACCGCGTTTGAGGTAAAGTGAAGGATGCCTAAGGAGTTTCCTGCAGTGCTAGGAAAGTTATACAGTTTTTAGTCTATCAACACTTTTGCATCACGCGTTTTATGATGAAGGATGGGACATGGAGTCCTTGGTGAAAATTGCCCTATGATTTCACCACGCGGTTCTTTCAAGAAGTTTTCCACAGACTCTCAGACATGCACAGGTTAATCTACAATGTTGATAAGGTGGAATGTGACTATCACACTCTTTGGAATACTTACGTCTATCTGGTAAGTCTACTTATATTAAAAGATACATTTCCGATGACATAGATATGAATCCTATGAGTTTGGAAATAGGTGATAGTGGAGTAGCATTGGTATACCTTCAACTTAAGCCTAGGCTAGAGAACAGAAAATATGTAGAGAATGAGTTCAAACTACCAAGCCCGCCTAAAGGGAAGCACACAGTTGGCACGTTGGTAGCTGAAAATCCTTCTTTGCCCATTCAGGATGAAGAAGAAGAATAACTCCAATAAGATAGTGGTGGTTTTGACCATAGGAGTAGAAGACATCCTACAGATGAAGAAAAGAAAGAGCATGAGGTGACGTCCCAATCATGGGAGCAAGAGGCTGAAGTGTTTGAGAAAAACATAATAAAAATCAATGTGGAGCAAAAATATAAAGAACCATAGTTCAAAAGAATGTTTAGGAGGACAAGTGTTGAGGGTGCAGGGTCATCACATCCATTGAGGAGGTCACCAAGGATTTAACCCCGAGAAGGAAGATCCTGAGAAGAAGAAAAGGCACAAGATAAAGCTTAAGGATGGAGAGGAGGATGAGTTCGGAGAAAGCACACTAGGTACTCCAGTCAAGATGTAGGGTGTCAAGGAGACCTATGATGAAGAAATGAAGGATGAGAAGGAGGAGTGAAGGACATAGAAACATAAACATAAGAAGAAAAGGGCGAAGGCCCAATTCTAGATTTAGGCACCTGGGTTCTTATGGGAAAAAGAATAAAGGAGGAGAAAGAAGGTGAATACTATGTGACTCCCACGGTTGGATATGTGGATGATACCAAAGCAAGATAATACGCTTGCACTTCCATAGTATTGTGGAAACTAAGTACTTTTATGGTTGGGAGTTGATGGATGCAAAGATGGTAAACACACACACATGGAAGTAGTTTTCATGGTCAATGCAGACTCATATGGATGAGCCTAACTTTCACGTGTGCAAATAATCATGCGTCTCACATAGAATGAAGAAAGAACCTCAAATCTAACACATAAATGTTAAGCTAATTATTATGTCACACGAACAAGTGAGCAATGCCTTGGTAAAGGTATCTACAAAGGTTGCGTGTAAGAACATAGACAAAGCAGAAATAATTAGGGCGTTGATGGATGACAACAAGGATAGGGATGTAGAAATAAAGCACCTCACACAGAGAAGAGGAAATGGCTAAGGGAAAGATGGAAGAATTGATTGGTATGTCCAAGGAGATTGGTGATTATATTCTTAAGGTAAGGCCACATTTGGAATCTCAAGTTCCAGAAAAATTTCCATCTGTAATGCACTATATACGCACACTTGTAAAATTGGTCATAGAGAAAGGGCCGTGCATATGCCCACACCAAAATACCCTATCAAGGAAGCAGCAAGGGTAAAAGACACCATTGTCATAAAAATTGCAAGTTATGAGTCTTTACTAGGAGCCTTGAGAGATGAATTGTAGATGGCATATCAGGCCTTGAACATGTACACGGCAATAGATGCAATCGCTAGGATGAGAACAATTATAGAAGATAATGAAGTCCTCAAAGCCATGAATAATGAGACACTTGGGTGCATGGAGAGACTTGCTTTGGTGGAAGAGAAGCACAAAGTCCTTAATAGTGCCCAAGAACCACATGAAAATAGACTAAAGGAGATACGTAACCAGATTGTTAAGAAGATGGACTATATGGAGGGCATGATTTCTAGTATGGAAAATATTTGTAGAATCTTGTAGAATGAAAAAGAAAACATGACTCAAGATGAGCTAGATGTCATAGTTACGATATCCTGGAAAAATCAAGTGAGACCTTAAGCGATTGGCAGGCATTGGAGGCAAAAGTTAAGAATGAGTATCTGGAATTAATACTACATGTTGAAGAGAAGAGCGTTGAATGATATCTCATTCTTTTGTTTGAAAAAATCTTCATTCTTTCATTCATTATTATTTACTTTGGAGAGATAAGTTAATATTACCCATTGTCGGGGGCAATGCATTTAGTGTGGGGTAATGTTGAGAAGATAAAATATAGTTCAAATATGAAATTGCATAAGGATTAGATGTGTGGACACGTGGCACGCAAAACTATAGTAGAACAATGTGCACCTAGGACAAGTGTACACAGGACATAGCCACTTTTGCAGATCTAGGCTATTTTTGGAGATAGAGTGTTGAGCACGTGATGACGTGGAAAATTTCAGTTCACGCAAGGCTATTTTGGGTTTTGCATCAGTTCAAGCACCATGCAGATTCTTAGTCTAATAATAGGATCTATTCTTAGAGTTAACTATAGAAGATCTATTATTAGCAGTTGCATGCTTTTGTATTCCTTTGTAAAGGTGCATGGCTATTATTAGCATGTAGCCTATTTTTGGAAGGTGCATAGGCGGTGAAGGGAAAGTCCCCATCCATATATATATATATATATATATATATATATATATATATATATATATATATATATATATATATATATATGTATGTATATATATATATGTACGTATATATATATATGTATCCCTATATATATGTATATGTATTGATTTGCACGGTTTAGACAATCCGATTATTATAGAGTTATGTTGTGGATTTGCTAACGTGCATGACTATGGATATTGCATCTTGACGTATGAAGCTTCTATGTTTTACATTATTTAATGTAATGGATCATATTGGTTGGATATTGGTGTTAGATGTGACTGAATATGGTTCTTGCATGGTAAATCTCATTATGATCATTGTTTAGTCAATATTTCATATGGTTTAGATCTAGATCTGGCTTATGCATTGTGGATTATTTACTATCTGTTATAAATCTAGATATATACATATGCAATCATGTTAACATTCTGAACAAACAACTTTAAAGAGGGACCTAGTACCCTTGTGTGCTTTGGGTGAGCACTCACTTTTGGCTAAGTGATGTGCCAGTGTGCCATGGGTTATTTGTAGTGAATTATAGGTTACATCAATGATGATAATTTTTGCATAGTGTAAGGTATTGCGAACATTTCTCTATCTCTTGGTTCATAGAATTATATTTTATTAGATGTATTATATGTCCTAGGCTTAACAAATAATTTACTATCAGTTAGTCACTTCTAGATCATAATCTAAAGATTGATTTTGATATTCATTCCTAGTAAGAAAGTGTGTTTGATTCAAGACAAATCTAGAGGCTCAAAAATTGTTGTAAAATCCTCAAATGTGGGATAGATGTTCTAGCTTGATTTTATTCATAGGGATAATCAAGTACTAGTGGCTAAGAATTCTTCCTCTACAAATTTATGGCATCAAAAACTTATTCACATCATTTTCATATATCTCAATACACTTCACTAGTATAGCATGGTGAGAGGATTTCCATCTCTCAAAAAGGATATAGACAAGTTTCTTAATTAACTCACAGGAAAATAACTCAAAGCTTCATTCTGGAAGAGTACTTATCGAGCTCTAGGTAATCTTGATTTGGTTCATATCGATCTTTGCAGTCTGATGCAATCTAGTCATTATATATTTCAATATTTCATGTTGTGTTAATGATTATTCGAGAAAAAAGTGGACTTTTTGTCTTCGTAACAAAATTGAAGTTTTTTATCAATTCAAAAGGTTCAAAGTGGTTGTTGAGAACAAGAATGGTTTTCATATCATATCTCTCCACTTAGATTAAGAGGGGAATTCACCAGTAATGAGTTCAAATCCTACCTACAAGATCACAACATTTATCGTGCAGATGTCTCCTCCACATATACCACAATGTAATGGTGTTGTTGACAAAAAAAAATCATACTATCTTAGAGATGGTGCATTGTTCAATCGATGATTTTGTACTAGTGAGGCCATTCTTAGACGAAGTAGTGAAAGCAATAGTATATTTTTGAGAACAGAGTGCCCACAATTACTCTTGATGGACTAACACCACATGAAGCATGGTCGAATCGAAGTCATCCATTACACACCTCGAGTATTCAGGTGTAAATCTAGCATCCACATAGCCAAGAATAAAAGAAATAAGTTTGACAAGAACTATAATCCATTCTCCAACGAATTAATCCCCTCTCAATTCTTTGGGTGAATTATTTTTGTTTTTGCGTGAAATATTCTCTTGGTACATAAGTGTTTTTAGTATCCATACATAGGTCTGCTCATTCTTATTCATGTGAGGATGGTTTTGTACATGTGGTGTTAATTATTCCCTGTGAGGTTTAATTCCATGTGCGCTAATATTAAGAGCAACACTATATCATTATTTTTGTAAGTCACTATGTTTTGTGGTATTTATTAAATGTCGTGAAAATGAGTCAATTTTATCTTTACCATATCAAGACTTAATTAAATTTCATAATTTTGGTTATTTAGCATTGGTCAAAATATTATTAGCTATTTTTGTCAATTTAATAAATTTTTAATTAGTCATCCTATGGTCATACTAAATGCGTGTTGTCAATAAACATAATTTTTTTATAGTGGGGATTCGGTCTTGTCATTGTTAATTCAATTTGTTATAAAGGTTATATTGTCTCCATGTATCCATGAACTTTTATTTTTGATTTGTAATTTTCTTGATATAAGAATAGTGTCAATATTTGTGTCCAAATAAAATATTTTTTTGTTGTCCAAGTCAAAATCATATTTGAGATAGAGTCATAAAATTGTCTTATATCTACATCAAAATCATATTTCTAGTCGAGTCCTATTGTCAATTCAAAAGTGTCATTTTCAAATTTGTGAGTTGTCATCAAAAAAAAAATTGCCTTATGGATGCATTTTTGATGTTATCCAACGTACAGAAAATAAAAAATTTCACATTGCAGGGAGGAAGTTAAACAACTAAACCCAATGGGGAAATTTTTGAGCTTTGTGTCTAAATCAGGATGAGGTAGCAGCATGACACTAGAGGAAGGAGGCACATGAGGATGGAGGACAATCAAGCATCCTCTCACTAATTGCAAGTGACGGGGCCATAAAATGAGGTTGTGGCATTTTGTTTTAGTGTGTTTTCTTTCAATTCTGAGTACTGTAGACACCAAATTTAGGTCACACTCCCCCTTTACCCACATGTATATTAATTTAATTACCCACAATTAAATTAATACCCATGCTCACAATATTCATTATTTAATTACCTTAATTAAAAATAATTTCCACCTCACCTAGACACCTCATCACAAACCTATTTTTAGCATATTTCCCTTTTACTAGGACTCAACATTCACTCACCATAACTAACTAAGACTTAGTCCTACCTACCTTAATTAACTAAGACTTAGTTCAACCCTAAAATCACATGCCTATTCTTCCTCTAACCACATTCCCACTTATCTAAGCACAACATTCCATTTTGATCTATGAGAATAAACAGAGTTGGCCAAAAAGATGGCCAAGATCTATCATTTTTAGTAAACCTAGGATTTCCTGCCTTAACCGATGCCGGTCAACCCGAAACTGACACCGGTCACCCTAAACCATCGTCTCTTACCATATATTCACTTTGGTAACCTTTTTTGAAAGGTTTGAAGATTTATTCAAGTCTAGGAGAAGAGAGATCTGCATACAAGCACACACTAGAGAACTCCTACACATCCAAACACCCTAAACCAAAGCAATCAAGCATTGATCCGAAGGCAAGCATTCATAGAAACATCCCGAGAAGCATAACCATGGCACTCGACCATCAATTTTATGGATCAACCACCACCTCCATCCAACCACCGGTCGCAAACACCAAGTAAGTACCTTTGGATCTGAACCTTCCCATAATTATTTCGATTATTTTCTTCATATTTATTTGAGAGTTCTATTCTCTCTTGTATCCCATCATCTTAACCCCTCCTACCAAATCCCTCTACCTAATCACCTACAACCCCAAACCTCCCATACCTAACTCCAGATACCTCTGACTACCCCAACATTATCATCTATCTCCCCATTATCTATCCATTCCCTGGGAAATCCCAGAGAATCACCAAAAACCAACCTTCACCAAGTTTCTATCAGCCCAACCCTATCGACGCCGGTTAACTAGAACCATCATCAATTTCCTCTTAACCGGCATCGGTCATACCCTATCGATGTCGGTCTCTGTGTCTAACAAACCTACCCATAACAAAAACCTCATACCTTTCACCCAAACAACCCAAATCACCTAAATCTTGACCCTGACTGTCCCAACCATTTTATTTACTCTGACTTCCAGATCTGATCATAACCTAGCCTATTAGATTATATTTGTTTATTTTACTTGAATGAGATACCTAAATCATATCAACTACAAGTAGGACATTATTGGTTCATATTAATTCTTGCATTAAGTTGTTTTAAACAGTGGATTGACAACCATCGAGGAAGTATCACACTTCCTAGATCCGGCTCACTACTACGCAATCCACTAACCTTTGTTATTAACTATGTTTTGTGGTCTTGTTTTTATTTCAGGTAGTTCCTCCTAGCCAAAAGGAATCTCACATAATCAGCATTGGATCGAGATTAGAACACGTGCACAACCTTTAACCAATATTACAACAGAATTCCTCCTTAGCCTTCTACCCTTATTTGTTTCATTAATCTACTAAGAATCTAGTGAAACATTTTAAACGACTTGGTGGGACCCATTTGGGTTCTTTGCATTGTTCATTCTTAGGGAATCATTTTGTGTTTATTTCTTTTTGAAAGATATTTCACATTAAATCTTCTCCCTTGGAAACATTCTTCTTCTCCTATTTGTCTCAGTGACACTTGTAGTTTGGATTAAAAAGAACACTTCTTTTTATTTTGTATTGCATTAGTGAAAGACATACTCTTGCCTATTCATTATTACTCTCATCAAATATAATTTGTGGATTTGGGTTTAAAATTTGTTGCATTTCATCCTTGTATGCTATATTTTAGCTCACATTTAAAAATGAGGGCAACCTATATATGTTGTAAGTCATGCTGCTGATGGTTGACACAATTGAACTATAGAAAGCACATTTCTCTCTTCTCTCTCTTTGCCAAACTACACAAATTTGAATTTACACATCTTCTTAAACAACATCACACCCATAAGAAGTTGTTAATGATCACATCATCAGAGGATTGACAATGGGCACCCAATTGGTTATCTTTGTCCATTCATCACTTCAGAGAAAGGACCGACCCCGCCATAACATAACTCGAAACCTCATCTTTTAGATCTCATTTTTCTTAGGACACCTTCCCCACCAAAAATCTGTTATAAATTCACAATTCAGTCTAAATCACATAAGCTAAAACAAACATAAATTCACTTTTAGGATTACGTGTTTTTCTTAGCTTTGTTCTTGACTTGCATTTTGAGGTGTGAGTTACGATTCTCCATTTTTCTTCTTCCTTTCGCACTCCCCATCATAGCTGGAGTATTTTGGTTATTTCGAGTGTGTCAGGACCTTATCTGGTCATTCTCAAATTTCTAGGTTGATCATTTATCTAGTTTTAATTCACAAACATCATTTTTTCTTCATTTATTCTCATTTCATAAGAACCGACATCGATCTAATGACTTTCGCTGGTTTACATCTGACCATCATTGGTTTACTTAACCAGTGTCGACTTCTTGCTATTTTGGTTATTTTAACTGAAACAACCTTCATCACTAGTTCTTTTCTTTTTTTTTTCCTTATGACACCATCACATCACCTAACATTCGATATCTCTCGATGATACTGAGCTTTTCCCAGTTCATATTCATCAATTTTGTTTCTTTCTATGAAACTGGTACTTTCCACAGTGACCGGTATCGGTTATCATATCATAACCGCTCGATTACCCTTTAACCGTCATCATCATATATCGATCGTCATCGGTTTTTGTGTTTTATTTTTAATCAAAACACTAACCAAATTTACCCTCGACTTTATCCTTCTCTACTTTTGTTGTTTTCTGTGTCATTTATAGAATACAGTCTTACTAGGTCAACACTAATTCACATGGTGTTGACTCACAACCAAACTAACACCCTTGTATTTCATGTCAGCCAACCACTCCCACCTAGTCCATCACCATCATCCATCCTGTCACCTATGGATCTGACTCAGCTTATCTCAATTACTACGGTGACAAGGAGTTTGCAAGACTCCTTGATCAAAATCCCGCGGCCCTACAATACTATCTCACCCACTCATCTACCCGGGACTCCTCAGGAAAGTTAATATATGGCATGCCCGTATCTATCCCTCCTACCCTCGCACCCACTTCCACATCAGCTACCACTAGTTTGATGCTTCCTCATCCACATCACCCCCTGTGGTCTCTCAGTTAGGTTCCACCTCTACCATAATTGCTGCCCCAATGATGTCTATTGCACCCATGACATCAAATTTTCCTTCATCGACTACCTTGAGTATAGCCCCATCTCGCATGACCCTTTTCCTCATATGTACCAGATTACGTCACAACCACATCCGGTATCGGCAATATACATGCCTTTCCAAAATCTAGTTCTTTTTATCCCTCGGCCTCTACCACGCATTACCATGAGAGTCGTTCAACCACCCCACCAATCTACACGCATCACCAAAGAACCCCCAATTTTTTTTTGTAGATTATTCGGGGTACATTCCTCCCATATTTATCCCCCCTCCTTATTTTTCTTATTCGGCACCCCTATGTACTGGAATACCATCTACATCATAAACTCATTATCAACCTCCCTTTACAGAGGGAGGCACCCATTCCTCACAACCCACCAACGACCTCATTACAATAATGATGGAGAAGATGCAGACATTAAAAGCATCAGTTTCTAGATCCCGTAACTCCCTGACCTACGATGAAATCTATAATGAGCCTATTCATCCATCCATTCCTATTTTCTCGTACCCTATGCATTGGGAAATGCCTAAATTCAATCGTTTTAACAGTAAAGAGGACCTAAAACAGCACTTGCGGTCATTCAAGCATGGGTGCTACCTAATCACCCATGATGATGCTCTGCTCTTACAAACATTTCCCATGTCCCTAACAGGACTGGCCTTAGATTGGTACAGTAGTTTACCTAGACATTCTATCTACTCCTTCAACCAAGTGGCTCTGGAATTCCTTGACCACTTCTCAATCAATGTAGTCAAGAAGGTCACCATGACCGACCTCAACACGATAGTATGAAGACGAATATGTTACAGATTTCATTACTTGTTGGCAGAATCTTATCAACCAATTGACATTCCAATTACCTCAAACTAAAATTATTGAGTTATTCACTAGAGCTTGTGCTAGACACATTTCACCAACTCTGCAGTACAAACCTTCCGAACTTTCGATGAAGCATTCACCATGGCACAAAAGCTGGAAATTCATGCTATTGAAGAAAAGAAAATCCAATTATGAAACAAGAATTCCCCATTCAAATCAAACAATTCTTCTTCATCTTCAAAACCTCAAAATAACTATTCAAAGGCCAAAGGATCTACCAACGCGGTAGTCCTCAAGGCGGGTCCATCTCATCCTTCTAATCAAGCCCAACCTTCTTCCAATATTTCCCTGTCCAGGCCTTTCAACTCCGGTGGGAGCAGCAGAAGTACACTTCAATTGGAGAACCCTATTCTTCAATCTTGGAAAAGCTTCTTAAAGCTAGAGCCATTACACTTCCTCCCATAAAACCTCATACAATTTTTGATCATGCTCGTCCTATGCCTACATGGTATAAAGAACATGACTATTGTAATTACCATCATGTTAAAGGCCATAATGATGGTAACTACATAACTCTTAAGAACATTTTCGAAGAGATGATAGATAATGGAGAACTCATCATAGGCGACCCGAACGCACCAGAAAATCAAAATTTACACATCTTTAAAAAAATTCCCTAACCATAAACCGTCATCTAATCAAAATAGTGAACCTTCATCCAGTGACAATAATTTCTATGAAGTCCATGCAGTTTTTGATATCATACCGTTCATTCCTCAAATCCCACCTACTTCATCTATTGAGGAAATTCTAGCACGAGCCCCTCTACCCACAAAGTAGCATACCCCTTCTACTCCTTCACCCACAGAGGAATCCCCCTAATCTCCCAATGTTCTCATGAAGGGACCCACACTTTCTTTCGGTGACATTTCACCATTTACCTCACAACCTACTAGGTAGTCAACGCTTTTAATCTCTCATCCATAAGAGAACCATCATCGTTTTCTCCTCCAACATGGAAGAAGTCTACATCACCTTGCCTATTATCTCTCTTACCCATGGGAGACTCGCCAGACATTCCACTACCTATTGGGGCAGTTATCCCTCGGCATCCCAGGACCCCATTGACATGATCTCAGCTCTTTTACCTATAGAGTCTAAGGCTATCCAATTCCCTGTCTTGCAAACATATTTCTGAGGATTTCCACCAAACCAACTCCATCTTCTTCTACAGCAGTCATGTTTTCATGAGTAGTCGATCACTTGGATTATGTCAATAATTCCATGCTCTGGGGATGTCTTTGGCTCCCCTTTTCAACCCAAATGCAAATGTTTCCTAAGGATACTTCCACGATCTACCCAAAGGTATTTTCAGCAACCAGATTGACATTGACCATGCCTATTAAAATGGCTTCTTCTTCATCATCTCTACCTACATCCAAACCTTTACCCACAACTAAAACCATTCCAAAACCTGAAAGCCTACCCACACCTATGTCTTCATCTGTATCTAGACCCATCACTACCTTGGGTGTCATGCCAACATCAAGCCTTACTCACCCACTGTCAAATTGGACTTAGTCACATCTTCCCAAACTCGCACCAACATTATCCCTCCGCCTAAAAGGAAGACCCAAATTTCTAGGTCGCATACACCGGTCATGCCTACCACACTTCTAAATAACCTATTACTACATCACGAGCCTTCATTATACCTCATTCACCCAAAAACCAAACACCCTCACCTTCACCCGTGCACTTCTTACCACCTATACCTCCACTAGTTATTATAACCCCAACCTTGCCTATACGACTTCAACCCTTGCCATCTACCCCACCTCTACCAACCACTTCCACCATAACTCGGTTGTCCCTGTGGGTAACCCATCCTCTTCCACCATCTTCTTTCCCTTCTGCATCTTGTACGCCCATGTCACCTTTACCCAAGAAGGTGCAACCCAAGGATAAAAACCCACTATGCTCCAATAAGGTAGTCAAACCAACAAAATATTCTAGTGCTAGCTCTTCTACCAAGCCTTTACCAAAACAGATGCCATCAAAACCTGAAACAATACCACTTACCAAACAATTGGGCCAACCCATTCCCCCTCCTATAAAGCTTCTTCCCTCACAATCATCCACACCTTTACCCAAACCCACACTCACTTCCCATTGTAATCCGTTAGCAAGGTCCTATGCCAACATTTTAACCAATATCTTAGATACTTTTGTCATCACATTATCGCCACTTCGACCTTATGATCCTCTCAAACCCAAACCAATAGGGTTTGAAGAAACCAATATTTGTGACTATCATCATGTGTCAGGACATGATGTAGAAAATTGTAAGGCTCTGAAGATCGTTCTTCTCCAACTTTGTCCTCCTGAATAAAACTTCGACGATGATGACCTTCTTGATGAGGACCATGTTCCACCTTCACCTATCACCACATATCATCATCCCTTGCTTCTTCAATGACCAATATCTCCACCCCCATAACCATTTTATTCACCTCCAAAATTTGAGATCAACATGGTCTGTATCAAAGAATTGGCCAAATCACCACCCAAATGTCAGTGCGCCTAGCTCACTTCACAAGGATTTTCCCCGGTGGGTTTTTTCCCATCATTTCGTTACACCACTCATCCTACACCTTCTCTATTTTCCCCTTCCCCTCAGATTAACATGGTTCAAGTTGTCACCCATGCTCAAAAAGAAAAAGGTAAAGAAAAAGCAACTAGCCCATCAACCAACCCCGTGCCCAATATACCATCTACACCCGCACCCAAAATCACCATCTGCGGACCTACATACCCTATCTCTGATGGGGTCACCCATCACGTAATGATAAAACAATTACATCAGTCCCCTCTAAAGATGTCTTTCTATGATCTCGTCCAAACTTCTAAATCTCATGGACATGCCCTCATTGGGTTTTTACAATCCATTTATGTTTTACCCAATGACCGCACACGGTGGCCTCCAATATCACCCCTCACCACATGGCCTCACTTACTAGATCATCTCCTTATTCTACCCCCATGCCCACTCCTCAAGTCGCCACCCTCAAAGCCTTTCTCTGATGAGGAGATTGTACGTCTCTAGTCGGATGACTTTGATCCCATACTTTTGATCTTTGTCTATATCGATAACATACACACATGACGCGTCATGATCGATGGTGGTGCTAGCATTAACATCATCTCCTCCCACGTGTATAATAAAATGTGCATTCCTTCTAATTATATGCATAATAACCCTGTTATGTTACACTCCTTCAATGATGTCATCACCTCCACCCTTAGCACCATTATCCTTCATGTTCGCGTAGGCCCTCGCATTGTCCTAGAACTATTCTACATCTTAGAGGGAGAGTTCCAGTATAACCTATTTCGGACATAGACCTTGGATTTACGTCATGGGTTGTGTCCCTTCAACTTTGCACCACTGCGTAAAATTCAAACATGAAGGGCATAACTATACCATCCTCGTTGACTGTCACCATTCAAAACTTGTAACATGTTGTACCGACACAACAATGTACTTGTATTAGTTAAGGAATCTGCCACTATCCCCACTTATCCTTCACCCTAAAGCCCATCCACCTATGTTGCCGCCACCTCTCCCATATCTAACTCTTCTATTCCTACGCCACCGCAGCCTCTGATTGACCCTCTCGCTTCCCAACCAACCGCTACCCTCCTGCCCAATCATCTAGTGATTCGTCTATCCCCACCACCCACATATTGACTACTGATCCCTTAGAAGGCTTTTTTCAATGCCTCACTCTGGGGGAGTACCACCTATACAATATCGACACATTCCTCACTCTGCAAGAGTATGGAAACCTGCGCCAACACCCTCGTTATGACTACCGCATAGGCGAGGTTTTCCCTTATGGTCCTCCCCACCTTCACACTAACCTAACGTATGGGGGATTGAATATTGCCACTTATTCATCCAAACCTCCATCCCAAACATGATAATTTTCGTATGACCTCTAATCTCTTACTAATCATCGCTTCACCCACACTTTCCTTCACCATTGCACATGGAAAGGCTTTAGTTTTGGTTTTTACGAACAAGGTTGTCATCATTGTCATTTCATGTACCACCCATAAACACAATGATTGTAGTGGCATTGGCTTTTCCACACCATCTCCCAAGAAGGCCGCGTCGACCTCATTGAGGAAGACAAACCTTCTTCACCCCATTCACCAATGTCACCATCTTCACCCACGGAGTCCATAGATCTGAATCTATTCCTCCTAACTTTTTTTTTTCATAAACATAATTTCCTTGGGACCTCTGACCTATCAACGTGATGGCAAGGATCCCTCTTCTCTTCCCTTCCTATATCCTAACATGATCGATGATGATACACCTTCTATTAACATCATTCAATGTCAAGATGATGAGTCTATCCTCACCTACCTTGGTGTGGAATATTATTATATTCATTAGTCATTACCTTTTGAGATGCAAACCATGTTAAACGAATTGACTATCGAAATCAACATTAACACTCAGGATGACCCACACATTCTAAAGATAGGCCAATCTTTAGATGTTGTTGAACAGAAGCTTTTACTTCTTTCCTCTGGGACCATAGCAACACTTTTGCTTGGTCCTATGCTAATATTCCCAGTATTGACCCAAACATTTTGGTCCACAATATTGTTACCATTCCTGATGCCAAACCCATAAAACAAAAGCTACAAAAATGCATCCTCGCATTGCTCTTCTTGTCAAAGAAGAACTTCAGTGCCTTCTCTCGGTTTCCTTTATCCTACCCATTGACTATCCCCAATGGATTCATAACTGTGATGTTCTTGTCACAAAAATGACGAGGGGACGCATAGATTTATGTGACCTCAACCTTGTTTTCCCCAAAGATGACTTTCCTCTACCAGGCATAGACCAAATGGTTGATCTCACTGCCATCCATGAGATGCTATCACTCATGGATGGCTTCTCGGGTTATAATCAAATAATACTTGCTCCAAAAGATCAACACAAAACTGCCTTCATCACTCCTTGGGGGACCTTCTACTATCGAGTCATGCCTTTTGGCCTTAAAAACAATGGTGCCACATATCAGTGACCCATGACTTATATCTTTCATGACATCATGCATCGCATATTGTAAGATTACGTAAATGACCTTATTTCCAAATCTAAACATCGGGCCAAACACCTGATAATCCTTAAGGTCATCTTTGACCGCCTCATCAAGTATTGTGTTCACCTTCAACCTAAGAAGTACGTCTTTACGGTACTTTTAGGAAAACTCCTTGGTTTCATCATTTATTTGCGTGGCATAGAAAATTCGATCCTACTAAAGTGAAGGATATTCTTGAAATTCCTCCACCAACTAATCTCCATCAACTTAGAAGTTTGCGGGGTAAGTTGTAATCTTATCGTCGGTTCATTTCACAACTTTCGACCGCTTTCAACCATTTCATCATCTCCTCAAAAAGGATGTCTCATTCAAATGGGATGATGAATGCCACAAATCCTTTGATGCCTTAAAAACAATACCTTCTCTAACTACCGGTGCTCATTCCTCCTAAGGATGACCAACCCTTTTACCTATATATTTCCGCTACTGACCATTCCTTAGGTGTCATGCTTGCTCATCGTGACAAGCAACACAGGGAACAAGTGGTTTATTACATAAGTCGTACCCTTTTGGACTATGAAACTAGGTACACCCATGCTGAAAAAATTTTCTTAGCCTTAGTTTTTGTCACCACTAAACTTCATCATTACCTACTCAACCACAAAACCTTTTTCATCACTAACACTAATCCCCTACATTACATGTACACCAAACCCTACCAACATCAACGTGTTGCATGTTGGCTCATGCTTCTTGCATACCTTGACCTCAAATTCATCCATCAAAATTATGTCAAAGGCCAAGCCATCATTGACCAACTAGTAGACACACCTCTTTCTAGAAATCAACCGTCTAACTTTGATTTCCCTGACAAATCCATTCTACTCTCTCTTTGGACAATACCACTTACCAGATGACCTTATTCTTTAATGGTTCCAAATGTTGGTGTAGAGGCGGTGCAGGTATTATCCTCATTCCTCTTGATTGTGAACCTATGCCTTTATCTTTCAAACTCAATTTTGATTGCACTAACAACATCGTCGAATATGAAGCACTTGTATTAGGCCTTCAAACTACCATCTCCCTAGATGTTAAATCAATTAATATCTTTGGTGATTCCCAACTAGTTATAAACCAAGTCAATGGGATATACCAGTGTCGTAATGAAATACTAAAAAGTAAAAATGTCATGTTGACAACCTTTTAACTACCTTTGACCGTTATGAGCTTCAAACCACCCCATGTTCTACCAATAAATTTGTGGATACCATGGCCTTCCTAGCTTCTCAGATACCGCTTCACCTGCCAACTCTAAAATCTTTGTCACAATACAAAGGTTACAATCACCCTCTTATTTACCTCGTGAGGTCCACTCTGTCAAGGAACCGTTGCACCTGACCCACGTGACCTTTGGTATAAGTAGTTTATAGACTACCTTTCCCTTTCCATTCTACCTCTTAATCTCACTTGTAATGGAAAACGTGCCTTTCTTAAAAGTGTATCTCATTATGTCATCATGGGTGGTCTCCTTTATAAGCGTGGCTTCGATGGTATTCTATTACGATGCCTTACAAGTTCTGAAATTCCTTACACCATCAAGGAAGTTTACGACAAAATTTGTGGAGGCCACTTTAGTGGTTTAGTTGTCAGCTAAATGCATTCTTCACCTTTGCTATTACTAGCCAACCCTAAACTGTGATTGTTGTGACTATGTCAAATGTTTTTTGAAATTCCAGCAACATGTTAATCTTCATCACACACCTAGTCATGCCTTACAGGTCACACGAGACCTTTGGCCTTTCTCTCAATGGGGTTTGGATCTTATCGAAGAGATAAATCATCATTATTCACAATGCCATCAATGGATTATAACTGCTACTAAATATTACACTAAATGGGTAGAAGCCATTCCCCTCATTTCTACAAAATCTGAGAAAATATGTGAATTCATCAACCATCACATCATTTGTCACTTTGGTGTCCCTCACTACCTCATCACTGATAATGGAAAGAAATTCAAAAACAAAACCCTATGAAAGTTGTGTGATACTTTTGGCATTCAACTCAGTTTCTCATCACCTTATTACCCAAAAAAATGGCCAAGAAAAATCAACCAATAAAACCTTGAAAAAAATTCTTATGAAAGTAGTTGACGATACTGGGAAAGATTGGCATATGCACATTCCTTTCACCTTGTGGGCTTACCGCACTAGTATTCGCACTTTGACTACTGCCACACCTTTCTCTCTAGTCTATGATACCAAGGTTGTCTTGCCTCTTGAAGTCTAGATTCCATCTCTCTCGCATCTCACTACAAGACATGCTAAACAATGATGACTTTTGCCAGGACCGTTCGGCACAACTTGAGTTATTAGATTAACGTCGTCTCAATTCTCTTGACCATCTCCAAATATACCAAAAATGTATCAAGCATGCCTATGACAAACGTGTCCACGAATGAACCTTCCAAGTCGGTGACCTCGTCACGAATAAAAATCAACATGTAACCAAAAAGAGAAAAGTAAACGAGGAAAAATTGCTCCTAATTGGCTTGGACCTTATATCGTTACGCATGCCTATGGATCAAGTGTTTATCATTTGTCTTAACTCGAAGGTAAACCTAAACCTGAGCCCCTCAATGCCTTACATCTTAGAGCATTTTATTTTTTAAATCAAGTCCTATATCACCTTATATCTATTGACCACTTCTCCCTTGATCACCGTTCACCTTTCATGATACCCATTTTGTGGATCAACAACTAAACAAGAATCATGTGATTATCCATCACCTTTCAGCCTTATCTTCAATATGAGTATTGTGGATCTACTCATGGAATGATTCTCATGGATACTTTTAAAAAAATTCAAATATGGAATCCCATGGTTGTTCGTCACTTGAAACCATCTCTTTCATATTTAACCTTTGTGTGCTATGGTTTTTTCTTCTAACCAAGAACCTAATCTTCCTCTATAGTCTTGTTCATGACTTAAACGTCCAAAAGCAAAATGGGATTCCACTCCTTGAGTCAAACTTCTAGCAAATAGATGACTCCCTCAAAAGGGACATCTCTTCTCTCTATCTCGCCATTATAAATAGACTTCTCCCTCAAAGGACAGCTATATAAAGTCATTGCAAAAATACAATAAAATTTTTGAAGCTTCCCGCATCAATCAGCTTCACAAAGACCTCAAGGAGATAATATACTCATCCCATATAGACTTCTGCATCGATCAGTCTATCACAAATAAAAACAAACAAAAGAAGAAAATGATAACTTTTTTGTCATGGACTTGCCTATTTTCGATCATGGGTTTCTTGCTAGATAAACATGTTGTCGTACATTAAGTTACACTAAACCACCCATTTTCACCTCATTTCCTTTTTACCCTAATTTCCTATCTACTCAAGGGACTTTCCATAACTACGACATTTTGTGATCATGTGACTTTCTTCACCCTTAGAATATTCCAAGTATACAATGCCTTAAGGGTCTCATGTTCATGAGCCCATCTTGGGTATGGTAGACTCATTAAGGTTCTTATCAATTAAGTAGCTCTTTTACCACCTCTTACCATTCACCTTCTTCATTACTTATTGATCACCTTATACAAGACCAGACCATCGACACCTACATTTTAAAAGCTTTCCACTATCACCTAAGACTCCACCATGCCTATGACCAAGACTCAATCATGCCTAAAACCTACCAACCCATTCCTCTAATTCATCATATTCTTCCCTAGCTTATGGGAGAACTACATCGGCTTGAGGCCCCTTTTCGTCGAGGCTATGTAGGTAACACTCCTAGGGCATGGGGCCCTTAGAGGTTAGCTCGGCCACTCTTTACCCTAACCTATTTTCCCCATTTTCCTATTCATATTCTATCTTAGTTTCCATTTTCTACAACACTTGGAAATTAATACAAACATACATATCTACCATGTTATCACATCATAAAAACATCCAATCAATCATTTCACATTTCCATAATATCAAATATTTTGGAAATCTACACCATAACATACATATAACTCATCATTTATTTCCCATGTTACCAATAAATTGGACATTAAATCAAACCCGACTTGACTCCATCATGCCTAAACCGACCTAACTCCATCATGCCTAAACCAACCTATACTCAACCATGCCTAAACCGACATAACTCAACCATACCTAAACCGACTGACTCCACCATGCCTAAACCAACCTATACTCAATCATGCTTAAACCGACCTAACTCAACCACACCTAAACCAACCTAACTCCACCATTCCAAGACCGACTGACTCCATCATGCCTAAACCAACCTGACTCCATCATGCCTAATCTGCCTAGTTTCCACCCATATACATATCACAATGGTAATTAAAGCAACTAAATAATCCATACCATAAATCCCAGCGTATATACCAATGAAAGTATGCACATCAATATAAATTTACACGATACAAATACATAAAAGTCTCTCAAAATCTCATATACAACCTCAACATCTTCAAACACGTAGGTGGTATATGATCAAAAATCACAAAACTCTCATATACAACCTCAAAACTATCTACACGTATCATAATCAAAATGTCAAAAACTCTCATGTATACTGACCTCACCATCATCGTCACACAAGCCGGTATATATATATATTTTCCCTCATATCGTCATTAATTAATTACACTACACTAATTAATTAAGTCACCTATCAACTAACACAACCTAATTAATGACCTTTCATTAATTAATCACCCTTTCTATCTAGACTAATTAATTATTATTAATTAATTAGCTTTCCCCTTCATTTAATCAATAAATCAATATTTAATTGATTTAATCCCCTTCTAATAGCCTAAATCATACTAATATTCCTCTAATTGGCTTTATAAGCTTACATCTACCTATTAGTTAATCACCTTTGATTAATTAAAACACCCCCAACTCCCATGACTTACTAAGCATAAATTAAACCCTTCTAAAGTAAGGTTACCTTTTATAAAGCAACCTTATCCATTCCTAATCTTGTTTTACCTTTATCCCACATGCAAAGGGATGAAGTGTTTCCTTTATCCATTGGGCTATATAAGGAGCCCTCCTTCTACCTTTATACCTACACCTAAACTTCTTGAGAAGACAAATGCAAAGCATATAGCAAAATAGACTAAAAGCTTTCCTTTGTTTTCTTGAGAGTTCATCATCTTGAGAGTTAAGCCTCTTTCCTAAGTGCTTAGGTCATATGGGAGGTGTCAAAAGGGTCTTGTAGCCCAACTTTGACAAGCCCTCATTCCTAGGTTCTTGGAATACCAAAGACAACCATTTTTATTGCCATGGAGCCTACTTAGGTCCATTCATTTATTTGTTGTTAGAGAATAGAGGATTTAGATACTTAACATTGTTAGTTTAAAAGTTTTGAATATGATGAATGTTAGTATCTAACCTTGTTTAATTCTTATCTTGATGGTGCTTAGTATGTTGTTTAATTTTTGCTAATTAAGGCTATTTAGGTGTTAGTCTTTACTTATATTAGCATTAGTTTAAAAACAACTCATGCACACATTTGGCATGCCTCGGTGGGACCTAGTCCCTTGGCATTTTAGTTTAAATTTCATTGTTTTGGCTAACTTTTGATATGCACATGTAGTAATTAATGTCCATTTTCTTGGAATTTTTGCTAATTTTATATGTGTAAGTTCTTGTTCATAGCCATCATTTTAATGGGTTGTTGCCATTTTTAAACTAACTTGCCAAAATTTGAAGTATTGTGAGCTTTCTTGTGTTTTTTGCCATATTTTGGTTGCAGGGGTGGCGTAAGCACACTATCGGGAAGTGTAGGTACATTTTTGGTGAGTGTAGGCACCTTTCGGGTGGGCAAGTGCACCTTTATTCAGAACTGATTCTCTGTTTATCGACCCTGGCGCATACGCACTATCCCAGTGCACATACCTAACCATGCACGTAGATGCAACTAACACAGGCGTAGACACATTTTCATATTGTACCTTCACTGTAATTCAAAACCTATCAGATCGGCGCGTACACCCTAACCCGAGTGCACATGTTGTTTTAGTGGTGCAGACACATTTTTTGGTGGTGCAAGTGTTCTGTCAGAATCGAGACTATTTTACAAAGTGGTGGCGCACACATTTTGCACACACACTTTTCCGGTGGCGCACATGCTTTTCTGGTAGTGCAAGCATTCTGTGCAAAACTTAGCCTATTTTTATCAAAGGTAGCGCATACGCTCTTTTGGTGGTGCACATGCCTCTCTAGGTGGTGTAGGTACATGGTAAGCTAGAAAACACACGAGTGCACACACACATTTTTTGGTGGTGTGCACATGCCTCGGGTGGCAGGTGTGCTTATAAATCAAAAAAACATGAGTGGCGTATCCACCCTAACCCGTGTGTAGATGCCAAAATAGGGGCACATAGGTGTCTTTTGTTTTCTTGAAATTAATGTGTTGAGGTGCTAACATTCTTGCAGGTTTTATCTAATCACATACTCATTTTTGTAGGATGTTTTTACATGCTTTTACTTGATTAGATAAACTTTGCATGTTTACTTATAGGAATAAGATCACGTATGCTCTTCCCTCACGTCCCTTGGGGTGATCTTGGGAATCAGAAATGATTCTTAGGTCCTTTTGATGCTTTGAGGTTGTTAGGAATATTTGAATTGGAATTGGTTAACTTGGTGTGTTTGAATTAAAGTGTTTTTCCATTTGATATCTTTTTGGATTTTGGAAACATCACGTATGCTCTTCTCTTGCATCCTTGGATGATCTGGAGAATCAGAAATGGTGTTTACTCTTTTGATGGAAAACTACTAAAATCATCATATAGGACCAAAACACCATCACTTGTCAAAGAAAGGAGGAATCAAAAATGAAGTCAAAAACTACTAATACAGTTGTTATACAAGTTTTCAAAAGGTGTTCAAGAAAACCACACCTAATTAAACAAGATAAAAAGAACAACATATTCAAAACACTTGTATTGTAGGTTTTGAAAAGGGTACGTCCTCTCTCGCTCAACTAGAACATAACCCCTTTGGCATAATGCCTTAAGCTACAACAATGGGGGTGGTTCCAGGAACCCCAAAGTAGTCCATGCAAGAGGGAACCTTGTGGATGAAATGGGAAGTGCTCCACACTACCTACTTGACTAGTGATTCCTTTGTGAGATAGTGTTACAAGTTGTCCCTATGTGACCCTTTTAAGTACACATGATGGATGCATTTACTGCCCACTGTGCTTGAAGGGGAAAAGTCGAGATACTCCCAAGATAGTCGGGACTATTTGGGTAAATCACCCCACTCGTGGATAATTTTGTAACACCTAGGATGAGAGAACCACCTAGGAAAATATACTTTGGCCAGGAGCCCACTTTGACCATTCTAAAATAGTGTTGAGTTGTGAACCATCTTTTCATCATGAAACATGTGACGCACGTTACTTTGCTTAGTTTTTCACTTGCCTTAAGGTGAGGTGAAACTCTGCCAAAGTGAAGCCAACATTTTTCATCCCCATTTTTGATTTACTTCCTTCACATTCTTTTGACACTTTGTTGATCAAAAGAAGGGTGACTACCTTTGTGTTACCAATCGATTGTTTTGCCACTTTTTTTGTCCATTTACGCCCATCCATGTTTGTGGTTGGGTAAGTTAAACATCTAAAGTGTGTGGAGGTGTATTCATATCATTGGTGGCCTTTGTGATCTTGATACCCATGTCAAGATCATCATTGTAGTTAGGCGTGGTTCATCATCTTGAACTTCCTTAGAAAGGTTACCTTGTTTGTATCGTATCAATACAATTTTGATATTTACGTCTTGTTTCTTGTAAACTTGACCTAAATATCTATATTGTAAGGTTACGCTTTGCACACATTTTAACTATTCCTAGCTATACTTTGAGCTTTTGGTTTGATTCTATTATTACCTTGATTTTGAAGAGTGCTACGTGTTACCACTTGTGCGTGTTATATCAATAGCATCTTGATATCAATACCTTACTTTCTCACAAAGTTTGGTTAACATATCTTGGTGATATTGTTGTGTCACTCACAAATTGTAACTGGCACTTTTTGGGATATAGGTCTTAATCGAATTTGAACTCACTTTTAGTATATCTTGTTAGGAGGTCACATTAAATTTTTGTATTTACTTACGTCTTGTTCATTCTCTTGAACTTGGCATAAGTGAGAACATCTTGTTAATTATCTTGCGACACTAAACTACTTTTTGAGACGTAGTCTAGGAAGTACTTCATTTGATAGGCTTAGATACCAAACATTTGTGTCACTGGTGATTTATCACTCTATCACATTGGTATTCTCACATTGTTATTCATTCATATTCTTGACAATTTATCTTGCATTTCACTTAGGTGTGGTCACAAAGTTTTGAACACATTTACAACTTACCTTAGTGAAACTATCACAAATCATGGCTCCCAAAACATGATTAGGACTCAAGAAACAAACATACGAGGAACAAAAGTGCAAGCTTGGGAAGCCTCTAACAAACAAGGGTCAAACCCTTTCATTGGACATGATCTAGGGCCTTGTTTTTCTGGAAAAAGAGATAGAAGATATGGTCGATCATAGTGGTAATGAATTGGAATCCCCACACGTAGAATTTGACTTTGACCCCACTTTATTAGATGAGTTTCTTTTTAGAAATAAGGATAGAGTGCTAGCATGGGTCGTAGAATTAGGGGCCAAAATGCCCACTGAAAGTGAAACAATCCCACCTACGAATAATGCTAATGAGGAAGAATGACCCCTTATCAACATGGAGGATATTTTGATGCATGGACATGCTTCTACCTCAATGCAGGAAATAATAAGATAGTGGGACATAGAATACCCTTTATCAAAGTGCCATGTAAAAACATGATGGGACATGAGAATGGTGAAGAACCTCCACAAAACGAGGAAGAGGAGGAACCTTTAGAAGAAGAAACCACAATTCAACAACAGATTAGTAGCCTAAGCCAAAATTAGCTTTGCTAACCTCTCATGTATAGAAGGAAGCAAAAAAATGTTCAAAAGTCAAGGCCTAAGGTTAAGATCAATGAATTCCATAGAGAAAATCAAGAAGAAGATGATACGGGGTATCATCGAGTATATATCCCCACTTCTCCCACTAGAGAACAATTGCTCACACAAGAGGTATAGTCTATGAAAGTAACACTGCAAGCCTTCAAGAGAGAAATATAGGGAGCATTAGAAAGTATCAATATGAAGAATTATGTCCCTATCCTTTTGACAAGACTATGACCCTTCGACCCTTTCCTAAGAAATTCGATATGCCAAAATTTGACAAATATAAAGGGAAAGGAGATCCATGGGATCATGTCAAATATTTCTATATGGCATGTCAAGAGGTGTCCTATAGTGACAATTATCTCATAAGACTTTTTCCCAAGAGTCTAGGAGGTCAAGCCTTGGAGTGGTTTACACGTTTACCTCGAGGATCAATTTTCACTTGGCCAGAATTGGTAGAAAGGTTTGTGTGTCACTTCTCATACAACATAGAGAGTGATGTCACCATGGCAGATTTATGTGGTGCCAAACAATGCCCTAATGAGACTTTTTCTCCAGCTTCCAAATGGTGGAGAGGGATAGCTAGCCGCTTCCCTTGCGCTTTCCCTAAAAAATAGTTGGTTAGTATTTTTGTACCCAACCTAAATCGGATATAGCCTTCCACCTCCAAATGCATTGTGTTCACACTTTTGAGGAGGTCATTGAAAAAGGGGTTCAAATAGAGAAATCTCTCATTGCAAAAGGAACTCTCAAGTCCCAATCTAGAGATAATCAAAATGTTAAACCCACGGAGAAGCCAAAGGTTTTAACAAAAACAAAAATGTGGTGGGAGATGGGATCATTGATTCCAAACGTGTACAAATGGTCCAAACCGGTCAACCTTTTAAACTGACCAAAGGACCAATTCAACCACCACCAAAATGAAGAATGTTCACCTCTCTTAATGAACCTTTGTCGGTTATACTAAAACAATTGGATGCGGCTCACATGATGACATATCCTATGACACAACCATTTGATGACAATGCTCCAAAACCTTCATGGTACAAGGAGCATGAATATTGTGAAATGCATCATGTCAAAGGACATAAGACAAAAAATGTCTGTGACTTCATCATTATATCCAAGACCTCATCGACAATGGGGAGATAGAGGTGGACAACCTAGGAAAAACTCAGACACAACGAGAAAATGGGGATATATAAAGAGCCATTCCCCAATCATGATAAATTAGAAAAGTCAAAGCCGGATCAGGGAGAGTCATCCCAAGGTTATAAAGTAGTGAATTACTTATACACCAAAAAAGACAACAATCATTATGATTCACTTATTGGATGTATTCACTCTCCTACTAACCATGTCAACACCATCCGAATCAAGGGAAAGGATTTGCCATGGTAATAAGGCGTGCCCACCTCGTGATTCGGAACCTTCTCCATCAACCCCACAAACTGGTAAATACAACCTCTTAGAGAAACTTGAGAAGACGTATCTGCTAAGATTTTGATCTTAGATCTTCTTAAGATATCAATGTACACAAAGACATTCTATACCAAACTCTTCAGGGGTCGGGAGTGCCATTAGAGGTCGATCCTACACATCTTCAAGCCGTAGTAGCCAAACATCATACCAAATGAACATATTGCCTTCAACCATAGGGAGATCCCTACTGAAAATCCAACACATAATCTTCCTTTGTATATTGAGGTAGTTGTTACCCAGGAAGATCAAATGGGTGCTTGTGGATAATGGATCAGGGTTGAACATCTGCACACTAAAGTTGGTTAAACAAGCTAGGACATACTAAGGTAGATCTTGAGTCAAATATCATCACTATCACCACTTATGACAATGTGGAAAGGGAGTCAGTGGGCACAATCACGTTGCCCATGGAGGTGGGTCCCACTTTCCATCAAACAAAGTTTCATGTCTGGACTTGGAACTTCCGTATAATATGCTTCTAGGCCGACCATGGATTCATGCCATGTAGGCCGTGCCATCGACGTTCCATTAGTGCATTAAATTGAAGCATGAGGGACACACCATTACAATACAAGGAGATTCAGAGCCCTTCGCTCACTGTAGAGCTCTCAATAGCTTTACACGTAAGGGCACATATGCATGTCCCTCCACCGATATAGTTGTCCCTCTCCAATTTGAGGCCATGGAATCTCGGATAGATTTGGATTCTCTCAGTTCTTGTGCCCATGGTGCATCTACATCAACCTCTCCTTTTGATTCATGGGAGATGAAAATCCTTGAATATGGTTGTGGAGAATATAATGTGCAGCAAGCCCTCTTGGTTTCAGACCTCTCATTGTCACCCAAGACTAGAGGTCGACCCAACTATCACTTCAGAAGACCTAGAAATGAACACACTATTGGGTCATTCTTACTGGAGGCTTGTTGGCTGAAGAAAAATTGTTAGATCCACCTACTAACTTGGGTCCCAGAGGATACTCAGCCAACCTGTTATCAAACCCCTGAATATGAGAAATCTAGTAAAATGATGTACTCCATGGGCTACAAGGGCCTAGGATGTGGAAGAAATGAACAAGGACAGAGAGAACCAGTGCCTCTTCCACATTTTAAAATAGAAAGATACGGCATTGGAATTCACCCTTATGGAGCACACCCCAATGATCAAGATGCTACTTGTTTTGAATGTGAGGATAGCTCTGACTATCTAGATAGTGATATGGATTCCCATTGTAGCCAATATGAGGATCTTGCCTCCACAAACCTATTCATGAACAATGTTGTCCTAACCATAACCCCTATGGAACCAACCCTTGACCTTGTTTACCCTTCCCTTGTTGAATGGGACCAACAACGTCACATGTTGCTAGATCTATTCGAGAATGATGAAGCTATCATAGAGTTCATGGGCATAAGGGATACAATTCCCATTGGAGACCACAAAAAGGGCTTCTATATTGACTTGGATACTACGCTTACTTTGGTGAGGAGGTTGAGCTTCGTGGTCAGCAAAACTTAAGAAAAAGTGGAAAAAGTTCCAACGTAAAGCCTCGGAAAAATCAAAGTCAAGTCACATAGTGAAAACCTCTTTGAGGCACTGGCCGACAAACAAGTAAAAAAATCAAAGGACAATAAAAGTGACCATGCCAAGGATGAAAATCTCATGGAGACATCCTTGGATGAAGATCTCAACCTTCCTCCCGATCCTACGCGTATGGAGGACTTGTCAAAATTATTAGTAGAGGAGACTATGATGTGAATATTGGTACAGAAGAGGACCCAAAAGATAGTAAAATTGGGAGCTTCACTCTCGGCTAGAGAATAGAAGACATTCACTATATCTTCTGCTATGAGAGTTTATAGATGTGTTTGCATGGTCCTACAAAGACATGTCGGGCTTAGATCAACTTTAGTTCATGCACAACCTAGTTGTGCGCAGATCTTAAACCTATTAAATAGAAGCTCAGAAAGATGCACCCAAGGGTAGCCCTATTGGTTAAAGAAGAATTAGAAAGATTGCTTGCGGTAGGATTCATCGGCCTATTGATTATTTTGAATGGATATCTAACATTGTCCTATCCGAGAAAAATCCTATTGGGATCGAGAATTTACACGGATTTTAGAGACATTAATAAGGCTTTCCCTAAGGATGATTTTCCACTGCCAAATATTGACATGATTGTGGATTCACATAGTGGGATACGAGATGCTATCTCTCATGGATGGATTTTAGGATACAACCAAATCAAGATTGTTGATGAAGATCAGCACAAAATGGCTTTCACGACTCCTTGGGGTACCTTTTATTATCAGTAATGCCATTTGGCCTTAAAAATGTAGGAGCTACTTATCAGTGGGAAATGACGGTAATTTTTCATGATATGATTCATGATATCATGGAGGACTATGTGGATGACATCCTTAGAAAGTCTAAGACAAGAGAAGATCACCCTGTCATTTTGTGGTGTATCTTTGAGCACCTATGAGAGTATAAGGTCAGGTTGAACCCAAAGAAATGTGTATTGGCGTGTTATCAGGAAAACTGTTGGGCTTCATTGTATCAAGAAGAGGAATTGAGGTAGACCCTACTAAAGTGTCTGCTATTACTGAAATGCCTCCACCTAAGAACATTAAGCAACTACGCAACTTACAAGGGAAAATCAGGCTATTCATCGCTTCATCTCCCAACTTGTAGATAAGTGCCACTCATTCACCCACTTGCTTAAAAAGGATGTCACCTTCATCTGGGGACAGAGCAACAACAAGCCTTTGCTTTGCTTAAACAATACTTGGCCAATCCACCTATCCTCATGCCTCCAACTCTGGGAGCCACTCTTGCTTTATATCTCTACTACGTAATTTTCTATTGGTGTGTTGCTCACCCAATATGACCTGGGTCACAAAGAAAAAGTGGTGTATTATCTCAGTCGCACTCTCATTACTTATGAGCTCAACTATCCCCAAATTGAAAAAGCTTGCTTGGCTATTGTTTTTACTTTTCAAAAACTTCACCATTATCTATTGAATACCAAAACCAAGCTGATATCCAAAGTTGACCCACTCAAGTACTTGTTATCTAAACCCACCCTCATGGGTAGAATGGCTAATTGGATCATTCTACTAAGTGAGTTTGACATAGAATTTGTACATCAGAAGTTGGTTAAAGGACAAGTACTCAGCTGACCAACTAGCAGAAGCACCTTTGCAAGGCACTGAACCTTTAAATCTGGATCTGTCAGATGCCTCATTATTATACATTGAAGAATCTATTGTCATGTGGCAGATACATTTTGATGGGTCCTTTACTTTTCATGGTTCAGGTGCGGGGGTAGTCCTCATTACTCCTTCAGTGACCCTATACCATAGGATTTTTTCCTAGGTTTTCCTTACACAAACAATATTGTAGAGTATGAGGCACTTATCGTAGGGATGAAGCTCGCTATCAAGTGGAACATTCATCATGTCAAGGTTGTGGGTGATTCTCAGTTAATTATCAAGCAAGTTAATGATGAATACAAGGTTAAGGATGACAAGCTCATACCTTACAAAAAGTTGGTAGAAACTCTAAAGGAGTACTTTGTGTGCATTACATTTGAACAAATTCCAAGAGTGCAAAACAAGATCGGCAGATGCTATGGTGACAGTGGGTTCTATGCTTGTATTCCGCCAGGGAATAATGACATGCCATTCTTTGTAGAAAATTTATGCTAGCCTGCGTATGACATGAATCTTGTCTGGCTTGTGATGTTGTTGGTCCCAATTCCCCATGGTATGAGCCCATCTTTACCTATCTCAAGGACAACACGTTCCCTCCTCGATATCTCCCATTCGAGAAACAAATCTGATTCACCAAATAGCCCATTACACCCTTTTAGGAGGTACACTTTATCATCGTGGCTACGATGGGAATCTATTACGTTGTCTTGATATGATGGAGTCGATCCAAGTGATCAAAGAAGTACATGAAGGGGTGTGTGGAGCACATACAAATGGAATGGTTTTGGCCAAGAAATTGTTAAGAGTAGGCTACTATTGGCCTACCATGGAAACCGATTGTTGCAATTATGTCAGGAAGTGTGTACTTTGCAGAAGTATGGAAACTTCATCCATGCTCCATCACAACCATTGTAACCTATCACTACCCCATGGCCATTTTCTAAATGGGGACTTGACTTGATAGGGAAACTTACCCCTACCTCATCTGATGGTCATACCCACATCATCACAGCTATTGAATACTTTACAAAGTGGGTGGAGAATTTGTCCCTTAACCTATGTAACAAGAGCTCAGATTTCAAATTTATCATGAATCATATCATTTGTCGATATGGCATTCCTGTGGCCATTGTTACGGATAATGGGAAGTCATTCAAGAATAAAATGGTGAAAGGTCTTTGTCAGTGGTTCCAAATCAGGTTAAAATGGTCTACACCATATTACCCCCAAGGTAATGGATAGGCGAAGCCACAAACAAGACTTTGGTGAGAATAATGGAGAAGATGGTCTAGTAAAACAAGTCGTAATTGGCACTTGCAAATCCACCAGCTCTTTGGGCTTACAGAACCTCCATTCGCACTCCTATGGGTGTGACACCATATTCTCTAGTATTTGGGATAGAATCTATCATCCCATTAGAAATTGAACTTCCTTCCCTGAGAATCTCTCTTAGGGACTATTTGGATAAAGATGAGGATTACCGGGTAGCTATATTGGCTGAATTAGAGCTCCTAGATGAGAAGTGCATTCACGCTCTTAATCACCTCAAAGTGTATCAAAATAGAGTCTCCAGAAACTACAACAAGAGAATCATACCTCACCAGTTTGAGGTTGGTGATTTAGTCATGAAGGAGAATCAGTTCAACACAAGAGTGGAACGAGAAAAGAAAGGAAAGTTTGAACCACATTGGTTAGGACCCTATGTTATAGTAGCCAAGTATGGCACAGGGGCATACAAACTTGCTCACCCCAATGGTGATGAGCTCCGTGAGCCCATGAATGCCATGCATCTTAAGTGGTTCTATGCTTAAACATGCAAAATCAGAAAAAAAAAAAAAAATCAAAAACATGGTAAAATGATAAAAATATAAAAAAAAAAAAAAAAAAAAAAAGAAAAAAGAAAACAAGTCATCCACAAGTGAAAACCACGTAATTGTGGCACTTTGGATAGGTCCTTGGGTGAAAACCGGTTTTGGCACCTTGGGAGGATTTGTTGTTCACAAGCATCTTGCATCTGGAGGGTACTTTTACTTGGCCTAGCCCTAGTTCTACCTTTGAGATTCCCTATGTGAGCCCAATCTGTCAAGCCTTGATCTAGCTTTGTCTTCTTTTATTCATCTGTGAGGGGCATGGTCTTTCACTATTCCCATCTTATGTTGGGGAAATTCAACGACTTCACCTTCTTGTTCATAGTGTGTGGCTTTTGCCCTTGTATATTCCCCATCTAATGCTAGGGGCATCCACGCTTTCTTGGTTACCTATGCATAACTCTGGAAAACCATTAGAAAAAAACAAAAACAATAGAAAATTGTTTAAAAAACAAAAACAATAGAAAATTGTTTCAAAAAACACAAAAATAGAAAAAAATTCAAAAAATTCAAAATCCAAAAAAAAACAATAGAAAATTGTTTCAAAAAAACAAAAACAATAGAAAATTGTTTCAAAAAACCAAAAACAATAGAAAATTGTTTCAAAAACACAAAAACAATAGAAAATTGTTTAAAAACCCTAAACAATAGAAAATTGTTTCACATAAATAAAAAAATAGAAAATTTTACAAAAACATCTTACAAAAACATTTACTTACATTTTACTTGCATTGTCTTGTTTCTTGCTTTGCTTGTTTGCTTGTATAGTTGCTTCATGTTTGTGCTTTTGTGTTGTTTGTTTGCTTGGGCATACTTTGTTAGAATTCATCTTTTCTTGCTTAGATTAGATTTATTCTTGCTTGTGCATATTGAGGTATGTTTTTGCATGCTAGTGAATCATGGTGCATTATTATGTTAATTCATTGTGTTCTTTGTTAGCATTTGATTGTGTTTATTGCATGTGCATTGTTTGTTATCACATCATCACATTACCATCACTATCATCACATCTAACATCATCTATACATCATATATCAAGAAAAAGCTAAGTATACATCATACATGAATGCTAAGCTAATCATCACATATCGTATCATCAAATGGGGGCAAGAGGGATCACAAATATCAAAATCTATCCCCCCGCACCCTTATCATCATATCATCCCATCCACTAAGTATGGCACATCACATAAAACAAACACATTTGATATATTCTACAAGATCAATCATCTAGAAATCAAAACACATGTGATACATCAACAAGATCATGATACATATACATGTCAAATCAAATCAGAATGCATCATAAACACAACTATCTATCCATGAGAAATAATAAACAAATGTCCATCTCATATACACATATGTCTATCAAAATGTCCAAATCATACATGTGTGGTATATCTATATCAAAAATGGATATACATCATGAAGTACATCAAAAAATGCCTTCATCTGAGGTGTATAATAAAATGCTACATCAAATCACATCGAATAGAAAATCCTTCATCAGAGGCATGTCAAAACTGCTATACATCAAAAATGCCTTCATCTAAGGCGTACAAAGGTGATACATCTATAACAGAATAAAATCCTTCATCTGAGGCATACAAAAGAATGGTACATGTATCAAGGAAGAATAGCCTTCATCAAGAGGCATATGTGGAAGTACAAAACATCAGGGCTGACTCGAGCCCTCTGAGGGAGTAGTTGGCTATCCCATGGAGGTAGCATGGCATGAGCATCGCCGGCTCTCTCTGGTCATGGCTGCTCCACTGAGGCCTGAGGCCTCTCGATCTAGTGCCCCTGCTCGACTGCTGACTATAGGATGGTGCTCACTGCTCAGCTGGAACCACCTCAAAATATAAGGACCTGTAATAGGAGGCCTGCCCTCTTATTATGGCCAGATCTCTATGAGTCAGGAAGTCACCGTTGTACCCCTCTGTGCATCGGTAGGATGTTATCTCTGCTGAAGCTCGAGCAAGCTCGGCCTGGCCCACTACATGCTCTGCCCTGAGCCTATCTCACTCTAATATCATAGGCTCTGCAATTGGGCCTGTGTCTGCTAGTATAAACCTGTCACCTGGGCCATCTGGGAGGCCATCTATCAAATCTACTGGAAGTGCACAACACTATCACCTCCTGGGCCAGCCTTGGCCCGAGCTGATCTTGCTCTAATAATAAAGTCACAATCTAGGTCCGAGCTTGATCTCTTGCTTGCATTATCATTATCACACACCAGCCTCGGGCCTCATCTCTCTCTGCTCTAGCTTGATCTCTCTCGGCTAGAGCTTGTTGTAACTTCTTTTATTGTGGTGGTATGTATGCCATGCCTTTGTTATGCCCCTGAGGTTGGTCCTGTGGTGCTCTAGATGACTAGCCCTACTCTAGGACCCTAGCTCTCAGGAATCTATGTTGGTACCTATCCTGGACCTGTGGCCTCGGTCCCTTGTGCTTATGGGGCACCCTACTCATCATGTGGTAATCCATCAAATGGATCCTCTGGATCAGGACCTGCTGCTCTCTCTCTCTCGCTCAGAACCATGCCAAATCTCTATGGGTGGTCGAGTGCTGCTTGCCCAGGCCTCCTCGGGATAGTAAGGCATGCTGAGGTAAGATAGTGGCATACCAAGTCAAATAATCTATTGTGGTACCTGGGTCCCTGACCTGTCGTGCTGGGTCCCATGCCTGTGGGACCACCTGTGAAAAACTCACCCTAGCTCGGGCCACTGGTATGCGAGGCCCCATAGTATGCCTCTTGAGTCTCTATGGGCATACCATATATTAGGTTACATGGAACCCCTGTGTATGTATGCCAAGCTGCTGCTTTGGCACTGTCAACTCTATACAACTCTATGATATAGTTGTGACTGCCAAGGATAAAGTGCTCTACTGAGCTCTATGGCATCCTCTGGCCATTGGATATGTCTATAAGGTCTCCATATAATATCTATCTCTAGTAGCTCATCGAACTCTCACGGTATCTATATAGCTACCTAGGTGGCCTCTACATCACCACCTACTGATACCCATGCCATGTAAGATGGCTCCTCTGGGTCTCGAACATGCAAAGTGCCCATAGGGCGTCTGATCACAATGTGGTCCCATGACCAAATCTATAACAATGAGGCTGGCCCCATGGTCTTCTGACCATGGTAGGTGATCAAGTGTAAATCCCAGTATAAGTGGGCTAGTATGCACTTGCCCCCAAGCAATATCACTCACCACTGAAAATGCCATGTACTAATGGTAGTAACCCTCTCGGGAAGGATGTCCCCATCTTATCAGTGAGAAAAAACCCACTGATAAGTGACATGATGTATAAGGGCCCCGATGCAGTGTCGGGTCAGAAATACACTCGTGTAAAGCAATGGTCATACCATCATGCGGTATGTCATCTATGTCAAAAAGAGGTCATTTGCAACAGCTTACTCTAATCTTCCCTACATCAGAGTTGTACTCAATCAAAGTACCCATGATCGGCACGTAGAGAATCCACCATACATCCTCTAGGGTCACAGTCATCTCCCTAGTAGGAAGTCTAAAACATTGGCTCTCATTTATGCCATCGCTCGGCTAGCTAGTGCAGTAAGTAAACCATGGTCCAAGGTGATGGATGGCATCGAGACATGGGGCCTAGCCCCACCACCTCGAGAAGTATGGACATAGCCCTCTCGGTCTCGCCGATGCATGCTCCCCTCTAACTCAGCAATACGGGAGTGACGCTCCCACATCTGCAACACTTGATAATCATCTCTATAAAATATCAATCCACTCATCAGTTACTAACATTTCTTCTAAAAATCTATCTATCATTTTAGGGTTAACCCAAAAATCCTAAATTTTCTTCTAAGTGTCATCTTTTTGGCATTTTTCTATCTATCCTCCTCTCGGCCTGGGATGCTGTGCACCCTTTTGGGTGTGTGTGCCTCCCTTTTGGCACGTGCATGTGTGCATGCATTATGGTCTTGGGTGCTCATGCCATCATTCATGTGTGCTTGTGTGCCCTTTTTGGGCATGTGCGCCCTCATTTAGTGCTTGCATCATTTTGTACTGTACTTGCTTGCTTTGTGCCCGTGTATCCCCCCCAGTGTGTGCCCCCCTTTTGTGTGTGCACTTCCCTTCGGTGTGTGTGCATGTGTGCACATGTGTGTGTGTGTGTGTGTGTGTGTGTGTGTGTGTGTGTGTGTGTATGCTGTGTGCGTGTGTTTTGGGATGCTGTGCCCCCAAAGAGGACACACTGCCCCCGACTTGACACTGCACCTGTGCATGCTGCATGCATGCATGCGACGTGACTCCTAGCCCTAATTACTAATTTTAGGTCATTAATGACAAAATTTGACAAGAAAGGTTTGAGTACTCACAAAGGGGGCCATCATCGGATGTGCCGCATTTGGTAGTACCCTCGGACTATGTCTACTCACCTCAATCGGTCCGTGTGATCACCATCATCCTCGTCGTTATCAGAGCCTCACAGTAAAATCTCAATAGTGCTCGGTTAAAATGAATTGGTCGTGGTGATTTACCCCCCAGGTGGGGTATATCAACTTGTTTTTCACCGTGAAGGCTTGGAGGCTCATTTTGACCATTTTCTCCTCTGTTCACCGTGGAATAATTATTTTTATTAAATAATTATTTTTCTCTTATTTTTCACCATATTGGGGCATTTTTTTTATCTAATACCCCTTTCTTCCCCTAGGAAATTTTATTGCTCCTAGGTGATTTTTCTTCTTATTCACACTCTCGTAAATAATTATTTTTCAAAATAATTATTTTATTAATTTTTCCACTAAACAAGGACATTATTTGTCACTTGTTTCTTCTTTCTTCCACCTAGGGCACTTTTCTGTTGCACCTAGGCCCTTCATTCTATTTCTTCTATTTTCTTCTACTTATCCACCACATTTTGGAAAAAACAAAAACAATATATATATATATCACATCAAAAATCCGTCAAAAAAAAAATAGGCAAAATTTTTCACAAAATCCTAAAAAGTAAAAAAACCTACAAAAATGGTAACTTACTTATTATGGCTGAAACTTGTGTCTTGCATGGTATTTTCTCCATATCCTACTGGTTTGTTTCACATCTTCCCGATTAATACGACTCATGGATCACCGGATTCACAACCATTCACAAAGCTAGTTGTTTGCTTCATCTGTACTCTGGGGCACGTTTGTTGCCTAGTGTTGTTTCATTGCACACAACACTTTTTACTTGGACCTCGTGTCCATTATCATTTCCCCTTGCATATATCCTTTCTCGGGGCATCATTTTTAACCCTTGTCATCAATCATGAACATGTGGATCTCTTCAGCTTGATAACAAAACATTTGTACAACTATCTTGACCGTTGTTGGGTTGGATATGTGTGTTCGTACTTGTTTTCCTGTTAAATGAGCTTGTTTCCTTCTCGTATTGCATTGCATTGTTGTATGTTGCATGGAGTTGGTATTTTCAGCAATGGACAATTTTTCGTAGTATGGCTTTTCATGTCATTCTACCTTTGTCGTATGCTTATATTTTTCATAAGGACCGATGACGTAGCTCTTATGGCAATATGATGACATCAAAATTGTTCCAATATACAATGGCTAGAGGCTAAGCTCTTCTCTCCCCTCCTCCATATTTCTTCTACATCACTTTCCTCTCACCCCTAATCTTCCATCTTACTAGGGCATCCTACCCCTTCCCATTCTTCTATCTATCTCTCACCTTTTTCGATCATCGATCATCTTCCTTCATCACCCTATCGACACTCGAGGGGGCATCTCTCCTTCCTACTAATTTTTCTTCTATCCCTTCAAAATTTCTTCCATCTACTATCTTTGAAGTGGCGTCACTTACACCACCCCAAAGAGGGGCAAATGTAGACACCCATAATTACGCTGAGTAATTTAAATACTTAAATTGTGCTAATTATCCCCTTCTTGCAAATTGGTGACATATCGTCAATAACACTCATTTTTCTCATATCATCATTAATTAATTACACTACGCTAATTAATTAAGTCACCTATCAACTAACAACCTAATTAACGACCTTTCATTAATTAATCACCCCTTCTATCTAGACTAATTAATTATTATTAATTAATTAGCTTTCCCCTTCATTTAACCAATAAATCAATATTTAATTGATTTAATCCCCTTCTAATAGCCTAAATCATACTAATATTCCTCTAATTAGCTTTATAAGCTTACATCTACCTATTAGTTAATCACCTTTGATTAATTAAAACACCCCCAACTCCCATGACTTGCTAAGCATAAATTAAACCCTTCTAAAGTAAGGTTACCTTTTATAAAGCAACCTTATCCATTCCTAATCTTGTTTTACCTTTATCCCACATGCAAAGGGATGAAGTGTTTCCTTTATCCATTGGGCTATATAAGGAGCCCTCCTTCTACCTTTATACCTACACCTAAACTTCTTGAGAAGACAAATGCAAAGCATATAGCAAAATAGACTAAAAGCTTTCCTTTGTTTTCTTGAGAGTTCATCATCTTGGAGAGTTAAGCCTTTTCCTAAAGTGCTTAGGTCATATGGGAGGTGTCAAAAGGGTCTTGTAGCCCAACTTTGACAAGCCCTCATTCCTAGGTTCTTGGAATACCAAAGACAACCATTTTTATTGCCATGGAGCCTACATAGGTCCATTCATTTATTTGTTGTTAGAGAATAGAGGATTTAGATACTTAACATTGTTAGTTTAAAAGTTTTGAATATGATGAATGTTAGTATCTAACCTTGTTTAATTCTTATCTTGATGGTGCTTAGTATGTTGTTTAATTTTTGCTAATTAAGGCTATTTACTCTCAACCTCGTATCGGGGCTCGATGGCCCCTTGTACTCTACACCTATGTGTGTGATATCTAGTCCTCTCCTCGAGGCAAGTTGTACCTATACTCCAAATAGGAAGGGACGTTTATACTAGCGCTAGTCAAATGATCTTAGTAGTACCTGGCCTCATTCAGGGCATCCCTGAATCTATCCATTGGCACTTGCTGTGGCTATGTCATGGGTCTAGTAGTAACCTATGAACCTTTCCCTACTACTAGTAGCCTTGGCCCCTGACGTACCTATGTACCATGCCCTCCTCTATGTACCATGGGACCCTACCCCGAGCTTGAGGTTTTCCCGTAACTTGGGCCTGTAAGGTCATAATATGTTCGTGTGTAGTGGCCAACTAGCCCTGCAAACCTACTACCTACGCCTGCAGGGTGGCCACTTGTCCCTCGTCTCCATCTCCACTCTGTGCAGGTGCCTCTCCCTGTGCAATATGGGCTGTAAAGCCACCACCTATGCCTGTAATGTGGTAACATATGCCTTATACCTCATCAACTTCCCCTATAATACTTGTGATATGGGCTTGTTAAGTGGCAACCTACCCCTGCAAAGTATCCCTTTGAACTATAAGGGTAGCCAAGTATGGCTACCCTGGCCTAGGTGGTGCTTCTCGTAGTTGTACTACCCACCACTTCCTATATCTATCTCTGTAATTAAGGCGTCATTAATCCGTTGGTCCACTACCTGCTCCTCCCTGCCTGGGTCAGTCTTGTCGGGCATGTGGTAGAGGCATAGGCCTCACCACGTCATCTCTCCTGTACTGAGTGAATGGTGGTGGCATGTCTTGGGGTAGCCTAAAGCGCCACTCCGACCACTGCCAATAGGTATCATCTTATGTTCACCGGCACGGCGTCCCTCTATCCACCTTAGAATTTGTAACTTGCCCAACTTCATTGCCATCTGCATGTATAAAGGGAAGCCAACATATGGCCTCCAAATGATGTCCACTCCAGATAACCATGTCATCACCCGCCTATAATACACTACATCATCGCACTTGACACGTAGCCTGCACTCTCCAACAACATGCACCCAATGCCTATATCCCCCTTGAACCAAACCCGCATCGAATGCATCCAGCTGTGGCATATCAATTGGATGCACACATATGATGTGCTCATATGCCCAGTAGTGGATAAGGAAGGTGCAGCACAAACTTAACCTCTGCAACCTCCCGTAGGCCCATAACTCCATGTACAGATGCACCAAGAATGTTGGTTCCCAAGCAAAGCGAGTCCTATCCTCCATCATGTCATGGAGAACCCCCATCAATGCTCGTGGGAATCTCCCACCCTCCACATCTGGCAGTGCAAAACAACACATTGCCTCCATGATCAGAACCACTAACCTCATATCCTCAGGATAGGCCGCATACATATCTTCATAGCTCAGGCTCACGCTATGGAACCTAATCTTTGGCATCCCCTCTCCAAACACCATCAACATCAGCTCCTCGGATACCTCATAAAGAAATAGACTAAACTGCGTCCTCACTATCAGAATCGCCTTGCCTTATCATGTACATGTCCTCTAGGGTGACTGTGATCTCACCGTCGGTAGATGAAATGTGTTGGTCATTGAATCCCATCATATCAATGAGTGCGACCATCAAGCTCAGCTCCCAAACTATGTGCATGTAGCGTCTGACCCCAATAAGGTCAACATCTATAACGTGATGCCACTCCTCTGCCATCACGCTCCCTCATACCACTAATAACAGAGGTGGTACTTTGTCTCTCATCCACAACTGGTCCCTAGCCTACACCCAAAAAACCACACCATTATTAAATCTTGACCATACCTAACATATCACTTACCCGACTAACCTATTCCTAAAATTCTTATTATTTATTTCCTCACAACCCTAACGACCTACCCCTTTCCCCATCCCACTTTCACACCCCTTAACTCATATCATATATACCTTTTACCCTACCTATTCTCAACACACTTACATTTATACCTCACTACCTCTCTTTCTCTTTCCCTCCACCATAACCCTTTCTCAATCTATTTTTCCTCAAAAGTTGACCAAAGATCGGTCACTAGTGACCGGCATCAATCCATCATGATCGGCATTGGTCACCTACTATTTGATCGATGTTGGTTATGGTTGGACGTCAACCACCCTTGACCGATGATGGTCACTTTTGCACCAACCAAACCCGCAAAAACCCTCCCCATTTTTCAAAAATTTGACCATACTGACCTATAAACCTATCCTACCCAAACCTCCACTATCTTTCCCCTACCCATATTTAACCCACATTGGACTTCCTACCCTTCCCATTTCATCAATTTTACTTCCACATGTAAATTTAATTCCTACCCAAAACCATTTCTACCCAAACCAATTTCTACAAACAATTTCAACTAACAAGCATCGAATGGGATCAAATCTTACCTCATCTCGGTTTCGTCGGCGTGGTGGTACATCTGGCCATTATACTGGTGGCCCACCCAAGCCCTCTCCTACCTCTGCCATGCCACAATCCACCCCTCACCTCCAACCAATCAAAATCGACCACACTACTCTCGTGGACCCATCTCCTAGCTCCTCTCCCCACTCGTAATCTCCACCTCATCCCATTACAATGCACTGTCCTTCTCTCTTAGAAAAGTGCTACAAGGTCAAACGACTCTGTCATTTTCTCAAAAGTCACAACACAATAATGATTCCGTAAAATAGGGAGTTTTTATTTTATAAACCCAAATTGACCTAAGCTAACGGCGTCGGTCCTATTTGTGCCATTGTCAACCTCACGTCGGTCACCATATAACCAAAGACATTCGTCACCCTTAAAGCTATTTTCCCTTGCTAAGCTTCCTTTTACCTGCAACCATTAGTTCCCACACACCTTTCATTAGCACGGACACCTATTAAACCATACCTACAAGCCTAAAGTACCCCTACATTTCTTTAGTTGTGTCTTGGGATTTGTTGTTTTACCTATACCTTGACCTTAACCATGCCTTGACCTATTTTCCGAACTGACCTACTTTGTGTGATCATTGACCTTATGTATTCGATATACCTTGCGATGATGTTACCCATGTTGTTTTAGCCTAGAACCATACCTTTCCTATTGTCGTGTCTTTTATCCCGACCCAAACCTTTGGTGTACAGAACATACCTAAACATTTCTTCACCTGACCTATGTTGTGTTTTGAGACCATATCCAATACCTTAGATACCTAAATCACTTCACCCTTGTTTTGATAAATCTATCAACCTTGGATGATGTAGAGTTTGTAAGCTCTTCAACCCGGTACCACATTGCAATCTATACGTGTGTGTGCATTTGATTTTCATTTCCCATTTCCCAATTTTGGAGCCTGGCATATTACCTATTACCCGAGTTGACCACTATCCTTCCACACCTACCTTCACTTCCACTAACTACACATTTATCAACCCACTCACTGATTATGTATTACACCTCATCAGGATTTGGTTTGAGGGGATCACCTTCACCCACACATGGGGCAACCACTTCTTGTTTTTGTCAACATCGCTTATCAATACAAGCTACGTGACAAAAAGGGGGAAAATGTAGACACCAAATTTAGGTCACACTCCCCCTTTACCCACATTTATATTAATTTAATCACCCACAATTAAATTAATACCCATGCTCATAATATTCATTATTTAATTACCTTAGTAAAAATTAATTTCCACCTCACCTAAACACCTCATCACAAACCTATTCTTAGCATATTTCCATTTTACTAGGAATCAACATTCACTCACCATAACTAAGACTTAGTCCTACCTACCTTAATTAACTAATACTTAGTTCAACCCTAAAATCACATGCCTATTCTTCCTCTAACCACATTCCTGCTTATCTAAGCACAACATTCTATTTTGATCCACGAGAATAGACAGAGATGGCCAAAAATATTGCCAAGATCTATCATTTTTAGTAAACCTAGGATTTCCCACCTTAACCGATGCCGGTCAACCCTAAACTGACGCCGGTCACCCTAAACCATCGTCGGTTACCATATATTCACTTTGGTAACCTTGTTTGAGAGGTTGGAAGAATTATTCAAGTCTTGGAGAAGAGAGATCTGCATGCAAGCACGCACCAGAGCACTCCTGCACATCCAAACACCCTAAACCAACAACCAAGCATTGATCTAAAAGGCAAGCATTCACGGAAACATTCCAGGAAGCACAAGCGTGGCCCGACCATCGGTTGCATGGAACAACCACCACCTCCATCCAACCACCGGCTCTGCGCAAACACCGGTAAGTACCTTTGGATTTGTACCTTCTCATATTTATTTCGATTAGTTTCTTCATATTTGTTTGAGAGTTCTATTCTCTCTTGTATCCCATCATCTCACCCCCTCCTGCCAAATCCCTCCACCTAATCACCTATACCGACTCAAGATAACTATGAATACCCCCGACATTATCATCCATCTCCCCATTATCTGTCCATTCCCTGGTCAATCCCAGAGAATCACCAAAAATCCACCTTCACCAAGTTTCTATCAACTGACCCTATCGACATCGGTTAACTTGAACCGTGCCGATTTCCTCTTAACCGGCATTAGTCATACCCTACCGATGTCGGTCTTTGTGTCTGGAAAACCTGCCTATAATAGTAACCTCATACCTTTCACCCAAAAAACCCAAATCACCTAAAGCTTGACCCGACCTATCCCGGCCTTTTATTTACCTACCCGACTTCAGATCTGATCATAACCTAGCATGTTAGATTATATTTGTTTATTGTACTTGAATGAGATACCTAAATCATATCAACTACAATAGGACATTATTGGTTTGTATTACTTCTTGCATTAAGTTGTTTTAAACAGTGGATTGACAACGGTCGAGGAAATAACACACTTCCTGGATCTAGCTCACGCTAGGTAATCTACTAACCTTTGCTATTAACTATGTTTTTGGTCTTCCTTTGTATTTCAAGTAGTTCCTCTTAGCTAAAAGAAAGCTCACATAATCAGCATTAGATCGGAGAGATCGAACGCTCACAAAACCTTCAACCAACATTACAACAAGTATTCCTCTTTGGCCTTCTACCCTTATCCGTTTCATTAATTTGCTAAGAATCCAAAGTGAAACAAGTACTATCATTGTTCGCATTCGGTTTACAAGTATGTTCCTATTATAATTAAGTGAGCGAGAATCCTATGTACTTTCCTGATGTGAAAATATAGTGGAAACATGAAAGCACGAGGAAAAATCAACAGCATGATACTTGAAGAGGATGAACAGGGGCTCATACCTTAAATAGGGATCCATATTTGATGAATAGGGGTTCATACTAGATGAGTAGGGGCTCACACTAAGGTTGTTGGTTAGCCTTTGTAAAACCATCAATGAGCCAAGATCATGAGCACACAGGGGCGGCAAGTTGTAGAATAAGTGCAATTGTTTTTCTCCTATGTTCGCACTAATGGGGAATGTTAGGAATATCTATTAGTGCTCCATTATAATTTGTGAGTGATTTATTAAATCACGTTGATATTTGTTTGGTTATTAATATTTATTGTATTAAGTTGTTACGTGAGTTGGTTTAAACAACTCACTAACATTAGAATATGAGGTTAGTGGTTGCAGCAGCCTCCTTAATTATAGGAGTGCATTTTTCTTATATATGTATTTGATATTCATAATGAATTGAATGAAGATCATTTTCCCTATGCATATCAATTTTTTCGATTCATTTGGTACTAGAGCATGTTTATGAGAGAGAGGTCATTGTAATGGAAGCATAATTTATATTTGTAAGGGAAAGGCCTCTTTATATATTTCCCTGAGCGATGAGATTTATCTAAGGTTAGTATTTGAATTTCATCTATATTTTCTTTAGTAGTTATGTGATAAATCCATGGTTGAAGTCTTGAAGTTAGATCAAACATGGATTTATTAGACCACGTGCTTCCTCTATCCCATTCTGCACCTTTTCACTTCTCAGGATTTGGGCTTCATTTTACATTATAGATTGGACATGTTTCTTCCAAAACCATAGTTTGCAGATCTTCCACATTTCAATTTTAGACGTGGAAATATGTGGATTTTGAATCATCAAGGCTCCATTGTTTTGTATGGTTTGTCTATCTTATGAAGTGCCATCATATTCTATGGATCGGTTTTCTCGGCCGATTGAGATTACATTTATTTATATCCCATATTTAATCATTGTGATCAGATTCGTATTGTGTTGTGCAAATCATGATTTATCGGTTTCATATTAGTTACTTTCTATTTTCAACTATTTCATTCAATGAATGGCCTCTCGGATGAAGCTACAATACTGTATACATAACGTGATCTTTCTTTATATTGTTATAGTCCTCATGTGACTTCAAATCGAGTGACTCATTTCTAGTCAACATACTATCAAAGCATTCATGATTTTACAAGAACTATAATCCATTCTCCAACGAATTAATCCCCTCTCAATTCTTTGGGAAAATTTTTGTTGGTGGTGTGGTAAATTCTCTTAGTGTATGAGTTTTTTTAGTATCCATGCACATGTCCGCTCATTCTTATTCATGTGAGGCTGGTTTTGTCCACATGGTGCTCAATCTTATTCTTATTAGGTCAACTTTCATGTTCACCAATATTAAGGGAAAAACTATATCATTATTTGTGTAAGTTGATGTGTTTTGTGGTTTTTATTAAATGTCATTCAAATGAGTCAATTTTGTCTTTATCCGTATCAAGAGTCAATTAAGTTTCATAGTTTTGTTTATTTAGCATTGGTCAAAATATTATTAGTTGTTTATTTTCACTTGAATAAAATTTTAATTAGTCATCCTATGGTCATACTAAATGCGTGTTGTCAATAAAAAAATTGTTTTGATAGTGGGGAGTCGGTCTTGTCATTGTTAATTCAATTTGTCATAGAGGTTATATTGTCTCCATATATCCATAACTTTTTATTTGTGATTCATAATTTTCTTGATACGAGAATAGTGTCAATATTTATTTCCAAATAAAATATTGTTTTATTGTCCAAGTCAAAATCATATTTGAGATAGAGTCATAAAATTGTCTTGTATCTACATCAAAATCATATTTCTAGTTGAGTCCTCTTATCCGAGTTAAAAGTGTCATTTTTAAATTTATGAGCCGTGTAGTAAAAAATTCCTTACAGACGCATTTTGGTGTTATCGACGTCTGGAAAATAAAATATTTCACATTATGGGGGGATGTTATACAAATAAACTCAATGTGAAAATTTTTGAGCTTCATATATAAATGAGGATGAGGTAGAATCATGACACTAGAGGATGGAGGCACATGAGGATGGAGGAAAAACAACGTCCTCTCACTAGTCGCAAGTGACGAGGCCGCAAAATGAGGTTGTGGCATTTTTTTTCAGTGTGTTTTCTTTCAGTTGCAAAGTACCTGTCATTGTTTGTATTCAATTTACAGTATGTTCCTATTGTAATAAAGTGAGAAGATTCCTATGTACTTTCCGATGTGAAAATATAGTGGAAATATGAAAGCACAAGGAAAAAGCAACATCATGATACTTGAAGAGGATGAACAAGGGTTCATACCTTGGACAGAGGGTCCATATTTGATGAACATGGGTTTATATCATATGAACAGGGCCTCATACGAGGTTGTTGGTTAGCCTTTGCAAAACCATCAGTGAGCCAAGATCATGAGCATACGGGGTGGAAAGCTACAGAAGAAGTGCAATTGTTTTTCTCCCATGTTTGCACTAAGGGGGAATGTTATGAATATATATTAGTGCTCCATTATAATTTGTGAGTGATTTATTAAATCACATTAATATTGTTTGGTTATACGTGAGTTGGTTTAAACAACTCACTAACATTAGAATAGGAGGTTAGTGGTTGTAGCAACCTCCTTAATTATAGGAGTGCATTTTTCTTATATATGTATTTGATATTCATAATGAATAGAACGAAGATCATTTTCCCTGTGCATATCTATTTGTTTTAATTCAAAAGACCATGTGAGAATGTTAGTAATTGAGTTAAAGTGTAGTTATTGCATCGTCTGCATTAACACTAATCCAAAGAGGCATCAAATAGCATGTAGTTATCTACCTAACTTGTGATATTGAAATGAATGTATCTAGTTGAGAACTTGAATCACTTTAAACATACTTGAGATGGTTATACTCTTGCTAAGATATTGAATAGGTCTATTTGAGTGTTTTGAGATGAGGGAATTTAAAATCCTTGACCTATTTGAGTGCTTTAGAACTATAGTATTAGCTACCCTAGTGGATGTGCCTATGATTTGGGAAGATTTAGGGAGCCTCGGGTTATTTTTATATGTATTTACAATGAGTGTGCCAAGGATTTTTGTGTTCTTTCCAGTTGAGTAAATGAGGTGATATAAAATTACTTGTATATGGATTTGAAGGTAATTTATAAAGTAAAGTCTGACCCAAGAAGATAAAAATACCCAATGTTGTCTTGTGTTTTTCATGGGAAAAATTCACTTGAAAATGGGACAACCATGCCCTAGTGTCGAAAAATTCCCATGTCATACCTTTTCATAAACACCCCAAGTCAGCCTATTCTCTAGTGTTGGTCCTATCCTATCCTTAAGTGGTCTATATGTGTGTATCATCCTTCCTAATAGGTGATTTAGGAAGAAAAAGGTCATACAAGTACTTTTGGAACAATATCTCTAAAAGTGGGTTTTCAAGCAAGCTTAGGAAGGGCTATCATCAACCATTCTAAGACAGAAGCATAATCACCAAATTAGTTTCAAAGGAAAAAAATCCTTAAGAAGGTGTATTCAGGAGCCATGATCATTTTGTAGCTAATTTAGGAATATTTTGGAAATATTCGAGGTTTAGGAGCCAATTCATCAAAAGTGGGTTTTGAGGTCAAGGAGCTCAGACTTTGTGAAAAGGTACCTAAACTTAAGGAGATGATTCTAGGAGCTCCATAATGATTTAGGGGACCAAAAAATATCAATGGAAATGATTTTTATTCCTCTACATGGTGGAAAAAATAGATTCATCATAAACTCCATGCATTTTTCTAGGAAACTCATTATTTCCGAGCACAGTTGGTGATCCCAAGAAAAAGGAAGTTTTTGAGGGTGTTTCAAGAATAATAAAAGAATTATACCCATTCCCTTTGTCTCAAAATGTCTTTTATAGTCAAAATAATATAATTAAGTGCTTAAACCTACCTCTCCGAAAGTCCTAGATATGGCATTTTCAAGTCTCTTCCCAAGGTAGCATGTTTTAGCAGTTAGTCAAATTTTTAAGGAAACATGTCAAGCATGGCACTCAAGCACATTTTTGTCCTCATTTTCCATTTACAAGAGTAAAATAGGGACAAAAATGGTGTCCCTCCTCCCATAGAGCTCATGGACATGCAATATGACCTGGAACCCTCCGTAAGCTCTTTTTGGCCATTCTCCTTACCCCCTCCTCATCGCACGCATGAGTGACAAGTGTCACTACCATGCTAAGTCACCTTTTTGCACCTATTTTCCCATCCCAAGGGTACAATGGGGACAAAAATGCACCCTCCCCTTGGTTTCCCTCTGGTTTCACATACGACCCAAAACTAGCCTCTCGGGAGCTTATTTCCAGCCCCCTCCTCCACTTCTCTCGGCCAATGAATGAGCGCCACTTGGAAAGCTAAGGCTAAGGTGACTTTTTTTGCACCCATTTTCAATTTTCAAGGAGTACAATGGGGATAAAAAAATTTCCCTCCCCCCTCAAGGTTGTAAATGCATATAAAACCAGAACTTAGGCATTTTCTCGCTCATTCCCCCACATTCTTCCACTCACCGCATCGAAAATCATGAAATTTTTATATAATTATTCACCCACCATTTTCATCCTCAATTGATTTCATTCATGATCCCATGATCTAAGAATGATAAAAACATCAAAAATATGGATTTTTGAAGACCCCAAGAGATTTTTTTTTCCAAAAAACTTTGTAACCCGTGAGGAGAAATTACTCGTATCTAAACAATCGGTGCACGAAACAACGCAGGATTTTTCACATTCCAAGTTGCCTTGAAGATCCAAGAAAAAAATTTCACATGCATGCCCTGGATTGTTTGCAGCAAAGAAACCCTAGTTTCCCCATGGAAAATTTTTAAATTTTAATATCTCTCATTCTATAGGAGGGTGGACGTGAAATTTCGGGGTGTGATAAAAATGAAAAACCCATATCATAAAAACCAATTTCATCAAAATACAAGGTCCATAACACCAATTTCTAAAAATAGTAAGCCTCCTACACATATACTTGCTATTTTTATTAAGTCTTCACAAAGGGAAGTTTTGGAAAAGGCGGTGTGCACAAAGATCGTCAGGAGGACAACTTGAGCAATCGTCGAGTCGAAAAGGGTGGAAATTTTCCATTTTATAAAAATAGTAAATCCCTTTTTCAAGTACAGAGAAGTTCCTTGGTCACCATGAAATTCAAATTCATAGGCACTAAATCAGTCTCAGTTCTGTCATCTAGGCATTCAAATGTGTCACTCACATAGAGCTCAATGAATCTCAAAGAACACATGCTTGGTGATTCTAAATTGCGGTCATTCATGTCCTCAAGATAATAGGATTGTCATGATTTCATCATTAGAATAATGGTTCTAGTTTCTCGTTCATATATGTAATAAGAAGATCATAGGAATGGTGGTGCTTCATATTGTGGAATGGGTATTCTTCATTGTCAATGGTCTAATCAACGGTGTTCACTAGTTTCCTCCTTGGTGTGTATGAGCAAGTACATCATTCCAGGAGAAATATTTATCAATAGAACATGATAGTGTCACAGGGGATCATCACGAGCATTTTTTGTAGGTCATCTTGAATTCACTTTGAGAAATATCAATAGTTTTTATACACTCATTCGACAATCCAAAATTTCTATGCATCATGTACAAAGAGGAAATCATGAATCATCATCGGCAAGGGGAAAAGTGTTCAAAGGTGTTCAAAGGAGAAACCTTCATTAGTGTGGAGGATCATCAGTGGTCAGAGTATCATCTTCAAACATCCTTGAGGTGGTAGAATCATCATGGTTGCATTGTGCAAGCAATTGTATCAAGCCTTCATTCATATGCATAATTGGTCAAAAGGAGTGGAAACTTTTCATGGATTGTTTAGGAGGAGTTTTCTCATGGTTCAAAGGTTCACAATTCATCATTGCATTAGAGCATTTCACTGATTCATCAATGGATATGATCTTCATCAGAGATAGAGTGTTCTTCATCCATACTTCAGAGCATCTCTTTTTCTCTCTCCTTCTCTCTTTCTCCCTCTTCCTTCTCTCTCCTTTCTAATTATTCATTGGGCTTCATCATTGTATTTCGTCATATTCACTTAAGTGACCTATTTTAAAATTGTAAAAGTATTTTCTCAAAATTATAAGAGAAATACTTAATTTTTCTTTTCTAATGGCAAATGAAAGGTCACAAGTGGAATATGGAATACAGAGAGTCATGTGAGGGAGGTGAGAAGACAATTCACATTTCTATAAATTGGGATGGCCTCTCCATTCCAAAGGATCCTAGATTTTGAAAACTTCCACTCTGTAGAAATTGTGGATTGTAGTTGTTGAACTTTGTATCAATGCACAAGAAATAAGAGCTACATTTCTTCTATTTCCCTTTCTCATATGTTCCTTTATCCCTCTCATTATACAACTTTGTGAATGTCAATAAATGAGAAAAGAGTTTGTTTCTTTTCTTGATAAGGAGATCTTTAAAACTTGGTGTTCATAATCTTATCTTGTCTTGATGTCTGTAACAAGTTTGTTCTTCTATATTAAATGTTAAACTACTCTAGTTATTGGGTGTGAACTCTATAATTGGCCTACTCACAACAATAACCTTCCTTTCCTAATTCCCTCATTATCTCGTACATCGTTGTAATTTCCTCCCTTGTACCCTCATATAAGCATCTTGTCACAAGTTTAGTGGAGTGTCCCTGTGTGATCCTCGGCCTTTTTGCCAACCCATAGTAGTAGATAGGATTAGATTAGTTTTCATTCAATAATGGGAGATTCACCATTCAATGCAGAGGGGTATAGCCTTGTGAATATTGATGGAGACACCTAATTTACCATACCGACAATTTTCTCACCAACACCCAACCAAGATAATACATTTATTAGTGTAGGATATTATTTATTCCATTTATTTATTTATGTGGATTATTCCTACACTTTATGAGTTAGATTTCTTAGGTGTACTAGTCATAGGAGTTACACTTATAGTTAGTCACGAGAGTTACACTTGCCACTTGGTCATCTTTGTTAGCTAAGTGGGAGTTACTCTTAGTTTGACTATGCCAAGTATGGGAGTTATAGTTCTATTTTTGGCTCTTCATCCACTAATCATGGAAGAGTGACACATTCACTCTCATATATGTACATTTTTATTTTTGATCTATTCAAGGCATTATATTAGAGAAATCTTGGCTTTTCTACATATTATTTTTTACACTTTCATCCTTGATATGTATTTTGTTTTCTACAACTGCATGTGTATTTTTTTTCTACTAGATATCCTAATAGATACTTTGATAACATTTGAAAATGGAGTTGGAAGATGTGTCACCAAGACCATACAAGTTAGCTAGAAATAGATTCCACATATTGACTTTGTTATATGGTTTTTGACATGGAAATGGTGGATGAAATAAGGAATTTTTGTCATAATGGACAGAGGTTAAGAATTGATTATATGTTATCTAGATAAGACCTAGAGTTATATATTGTTAGACCCCGAAAGATGCTAAGATATAGCGGTGCAAGGGATTTTTACACGTAGAAATAAGGCGCGAAGGCACACGCGAGAGTAGGAAAAATAGTGTGTGAAGGCTCGTGCCGTGCCAAACACATTCGAGACTTAGCCACATTTTGATAGAATTGGGAGATGAATGGTTGGAGTAGCAGCCAAGAAATGTTTTAAAGATAAGGTTGAGAATGAAGACTTGGAGTTACAAGCCAAGTTTATTTTGGGAAAGATCTCATGCGAAGGAAGATAAAGTGACATGCATAGTTTTGGGTTAATAATAGGATTAAAACTAGAGTTATTAATAGATAATCTATTATTAGCGAAGCTTGCATGCTTTTGTAGTTGACTTGTAATGCACGCATAGCTATTTGTGGCATGTGGGATATTTTGAGGATGCATAAAGGCGGTGAAGGGAAGTCCTCACCACTATATAATATGTTTGTGTGTGTGTGTGTGTGTGTGTTTGTATGTATGTATGTATTTATTTACACAGTTAGAGCATGAGTCATGTGTGATTGTAAGGTTATGTTGTTGATTTACTTATGTGCATGATCTTATGGAGTTACTATTGATGTATTCAGCTTCTGTGTTTTATGGTGATTAATACAATGGATCTTTGTGGTTGGATATTGGTGGTTGACACCTCTGTGACTGGATCTTGCATGGTAAATATAATCTTGATTCTTGTTTAGTTCATTCTTGCATATGGTTGTGATCTAAATATTTTATGCTTTATCCTTGAATGGTTATTATGGATCTGGATAATATATTCTTTCATGCTAACTCCTTGACAAAGTTTTCATAAAAGAGGAACCTGGTACCCTTAAGCACTTCAAGTGAGCACTCAGATTTTTCTGATTGATGTTTCAATGTGCTTTGGGTTGTGAGTGGTAAAATAAGACTATATATATGGCAACGAGAGGGACTAAATTGTCTATATAATGAGTTTTTCAAAACTTATCGACACATTAGTGCATAGAAAAAATAAAGTTGGGAGGGAGATAACAATATGTACTAAGTGGAGATAGGATGTAGGTATTTGTCTTAACAAAGAAGCACAATCATAGCCATTAACTTGAAAAAGATAATTTATAAAATTTAAGTATCTAGATCCCCCAAGTATGAAATAAAAATTACATGCTTAAAGGAAAATGATACATGAGTATGTAGACACGCTCTGTCTTTTCTCAACGTAATTATCATCCAGATGTGTTAGTGTTGGAATGCTCCATGATGAAACTTGCAACATAAAATATAGTTAATGTCTATAGTAATAATTTAATTTTAACTAAAATGTCAATATAGAATTTAAACTTTGTATTGTGTGAAAAAAATATGAAAAACATATAAGTAATTCACATGTTTGTTTTGGAGAGGGAAAAATTCTTGTTCCTTGCTTGCATTTGGAGATTTAGATTGTGTTGTTGAACTTACCGAAGGATTAGGGGTGGTCATTCCCCAATTATACCAAAGAATAAATTGGACTATTGGGTGTATGTAATCCAACACTAAATAAGATGTAGAGAGATAAGAAGAGAGAGGTACCAATGCACCTCATGAAGAATGACACTATGTATCAAAGTTTTTGGTAACCTTCATATCTTCCCATTTGAAATAAGGATAGAAAATACTTCGTATGAAGAACTTATTTATTTTGATACTTTCCATAACCCCACAAACCACACCATTGCAGTTGGATATAGGTCAAAATTTATGTGTATAGACACAAGGTATAAAATATATTGGGTGCCCCATGCTCTTCTTGTGTGTCATATAACCTGAGTAGGAGTGTGTAGGATGATGAAATAACGATGGAGAAAGAAAATCGTGCCCTTGAAACCCTATATTTTCTAACTAGAACTAAGTACTATAGTGGAAAAGGAGTGAAATATATCATGCCTCTTGTAAACTTCTCTAAACTATGTCAATCTGAAAAATAAGATTATGCCAAATAATTATATCCATAAGTGGAAATATGAAACTATAAAAAAATCCAATATAGCTACCCAAAAGATAGAAAAGTGTATTAGGGTCAAGAAAATCCATATGGTCTTGACCTTTCTAAATGATCTTGAACCTATGTAATTTCTACCAAATTTTGGTATCTACAAATGTTTTTAAGGGATTGTTCCCTGTGGAAACATGGCTCTTAACCTAGAAGTATATTAGTAAGTGTAGTATATATCCTTATGAATGGCCCTCTTTTGAGGCATGGGTGATAAATAATTTTAATGCGTGAATCAAAATAATAAATGTGTACACATGTATTGTATATTTGAGAATTCTTAGAAGAGTGTGGAATGTTAAAGTGGTGGCAACCTTTGAGAACTTGTGCCTATAGAATGGGTTACGCATGGTGGATACCATGGTGTTCAAAGAGAGAAACCATAGAAATATAGTAAAAATAGTGTTGATAGAAATAAGAACAACATTAATGCAGATGTAATAGAACTAGTGTAGAGACATAACAATAATCAAGTGAGAAAATAGAATCCATAACATGTAGAGAAGAGTCATAACAAGGCACAGAGATGTAAACATGGGACACCACGGTGTCACAAGATAATCAAGGGACTTAAGCTACATATAAGATAAGAAATTTCATGTAGTAAAGTCATAAAGACACAAATATAGGACACCCATGGTGTCACAAGACAAGCAAGGAATACAGCCCACATCTAATGAAATAGATAAGTAGTGACACAAACACGTAAAACCATATACAATAAAAAATGATAGAAGTAATAGATAAAGTAGTAAGAAAGCACATGAAGCAACATATTCTAGTGTTACACAAGGCACATATGTTAGTCCTATTAGTTAAAATTATGACATGTACACAATGTATGCAATCAAGCATAAATAGGAAGTAGAAAGGAACTATAATGAAACAATATCACATGTATAGTAGGGAGGGATGTCCCACGATAATAATTTAAGGAACCTAGCTAGTTTATATTAGTATGTAACAATTGGTGTGTCTGCATCAAACTCAATATACCTTGTGAACTAATGTGTGTAAAGAGTAGAAAATATATGCTATTAATTGAACCATAGTGACAAATAACGTATGTAATGTAGTGTTAACAACTCAAGCTATGTGTATAGGTCCTAGTTTTGTATTTTTCAAATATGTGAATGTTTTTGTATTTTTGAATTTATCTATGTATAGGGAGAGGGGTAGCATAAGATATACCCAATGAGAGCCTTATGAGGAGGAAAATTAGATCTGTAAGAAATGGGAGGCTTGCTCCCAATCATGTTAAAGAATGATGCTTATGTGTGAGTGGTAAAGAGGTGATAATATATGCCATAGAATTCTTGAGAGGAGATCTAAGTAAAATATATTCACAAGAAGAAATATGTGATGGGACAGACCTATGAGGAGGACTGGAAAAGTGAGAGCCACTAAATACAATGTGTACACTAGAAGACCGGTGAAGATGCCTAGAAGGGAAATAGCTACTAGAGATTATGTGTACACTATAATACCTTGATGATAGGAGGTTAAGATCCCACTAGAGATATCTTGTGAAGTAGAAGGCCTATCTAGAGACCTAGGAGGGAAAGAACCACTATATATAGCATGTAAAGTAGGAACTATAGAAGTATGACTAGGTAAGATAGGAAGAGGATCCTCAAGAGGTATATTGTGAATTGTGATAACTTGTTGTTAATGAATAAAATTGTGATTGTGTGTATGATATATGGGACAACCCTAAGAGCATGTAACCAAGGGATACGTAAATGCATGTCACCTAAGAAGAGTGGAAGCCACTAGAAATGGGACCTATGTAGTAACAAAGATGATAGTGATAGGTAGAATAATATGTCCATAAAGGTAGAATTAGAATCGTGTGTGATGTGATTTTTAGAGTAGCCAAGAGAATGAAGTATCTTGAGAGTACATAGATTATGTTTATTATGTGGATCAACTAAAACACTACATATAGGGACCTAATTAATAAATGTGTGAATATACAAAGTATCGAGACAAGCATATCATCCATATTACAAACATCAAAGTAATAAATAGTGTAAAATATGGCATAGGAACATTAGTGATAATCATTGCATCTAATGAGTGATCATAAGAAGGTACATGTGGTACCACGTGATGAGAAATATGTACTTCAAGTATATTTGGAAGTGTAATGATTAGGAAGTGGAGCATAAAATATTTTTCAGTTTTGGATTATCATTAGTGGGCTTAGAGGATTCAGTGGGATCATCCAATTCAATTACATTTTCATCAATAAGATCTTATATGAGATTCTTAAAATTAATACATTGATTAGTGAGGTGACCAATTCATCTATGAGATTCATAATAAGAATTAGCATCAAAAATATTACCATAAAGCTTGCTCACGTCAACCTCAAGTAGTGGAAGGAGAGAAACGAGATTGCATTAAAGTAATTATTAGAGCATGATGTGTGGAGCACAAGGTAAGCACATTAGTTTCCATTTTTCAGGATATAATTGTAGCCTCACATGTTGATATATGGTAGGTAGTGTCCTTCGTAGAAGTTTTATTGTTGAATGTAGATTTATTTTGAAATTTGGCACTAGAGATAGTAGAGGAACTAAAAACAAAGTTAAGCTTGTTCATATGTAGTAAATTGGCCTCACGTTCTTTGAGTGTATGACATAGATGATCAAATTAGGGGAATTTATCAAATAGAACTGATTCTTAAAAAGAGGAAGTAATATTTGTGTAAAAAAATCTCAAGTTCACTATCAGCTAAGATATTATTCATTTTAATGAGCATAGTCTTATAGCATAAAACATAATCACTGATGTTCTCATTAGAACCTTTTCATATTTTAGAAATTTGAGCATAGGAAACTTTGTCCCCAATATTGATGGAAAATTATGCAAGAAATTGATTTTCCAAAGTGGTAAAAGATCACACAAAATGTGTTGGGAGATCATAGAACCATTGTAAAACAAAGTCCTTGAGGATTCTAGGGAAGAGATTTGTAAGTAAGATATCATTAGATGCATATTCAAATCATGCCACATGGAATGATCAAAGGTGTTCTACATGGTCACTCTTGCCATCATAAATAGGAAGCTTAGGAGAAATGAAACCAAGAGGAAAGGGATAAGAAGCCACCTTATTTGTAAGCATATTATGAATCAAATGAGTAATATCCATAACATGGGAAGCAATGGATGCACCTTGTTATAATTATAAGATTTGATCTTATAAATAATGAACAAGGGTTTTAAGAGCATGTGTACTAGAAGAAGAAACATGTGAGCCATTATGATTACATGTAGGGATGATAGTAGATATAGGAATGTACATTGATACATTAGGTGTTGGGATCGATATTATCACATAGATGTACACATTCTAGAGGTGGGAATGGTAGATGTGTGGATAGGAGAAGAATGTTGATACTTGTTAATAAGATATTTTTAATTGGAGTTATGATCATGAGTGAGCTTTCTAAAGAGAATAATCTTAATAATAGGCTCAATGTGATGGGGATTTTCATAAATTTGTGCATGAAAATGAGATATGATTTCAACTTGTTTTTAGTCCACAGTGGTATCCTCTTCATGATCATAATCGTAATAATTTTCACTATTGGTTTCCATGTCATGCAATGGTACCTCATTAGTAGGATCAAGTATAGATGGAATGCTAGAGATAGGAAACAAAGAAGAATCCATGGTGAGATGATTCTTGCAAGTAGGAGGAGAAATCTCAATATGCTTTATTTATTGATTGTTAAGCTAATTGTTACACCAAAATGGCATAGGAAGGAAGCATGTACAAATTGAGATATAATGTAAAGAATCATACACTAAGAGAGTAGAAGAAAACCCTAGGGAAACTATGGTTTTAGCCAAAAAAATTCAATGCAAGAGATGGGTTCACCAAATGTTTACACCCTTTTTAAGATTAAACTTAATATTAGATTGTTATGTAATGCATAATAACTAAAAAGTAATGTAAGGTTCGATATTATGGGTTATTCAAATTAATTAACTTCCAACATTAATCATACAATATCATAATAACATATTGATACTTGAAAATAGCGATGACAATATGATACAAGATTTAAAACACAAAGGAGAGATGTACTTAGTTATACATAGTGAAACAAGAGATATTTGGGTGCATAGACTGGATAATCATGGAATATTGAACCCTGACAATGCTTCATTTGGGATATTGTGACTAGAAATTCGCCTTGGTTCATAATAGTACATATCATTCAATTTATAATATTCATTCTTGACCCTATTATATGGTATTGGTCCCTCTTAGAACGAGGCTTTATAACTTTTTGTGCCCTTTGGTGGTCTAGAAATATGTGTCTTTGTCAAACCATAAGTGTCAAACTATCTTGAAACCATATGAAATCAGTTGAATCAAACTTAAACCATAACCATGGGTGGAATACCTTACAAGAAGTTTAGTTTTAGGTTTAAGTACAAAATTACAATCTATGCACCACCTATGTTGTCACTATTCTAAAGAGGTATGAAACCACACAAAGTTCTTCACCTAGCATGTGATATCTAGATGAATGCAGCTAGTTGAAAAAATTGGTCACTTTAAAAATGCTTGAGATGGTTATGTTCTTACTAAGACATTGAGTAGGGCTCTTTAAGTGCTTAGAAATGAGAGAATATCAACTCCTTCACATGGTTGAGTTTTTAATGACTCTAGTATTGGTTGTGCTTTGTATTTTCATTAGCTTTGGGAAGATTTACGAGGGTGCCTTTTGTATGTATTTTGAATGAGTGTGCAAGATGATTGTTATATGTTTGTTAGGTGAGTAAATGAGGTGATGAAAACTTATGTATATATGTCTCTAAAGGGAATTTTTCATGTAAAGTCCAACCCGGGAAGATTTGAAGACCAAAAGCGATAGTGTAATTGAAAATAGAGTTGGAAGATGTGTTGGTCAAAGATCGTATAGGTCACTGAGGACAAGATTCTACATATTAACCTTTTTATATGGTATTTGGATAGGGAAATAGTGGATTAAATGTGTAAGGTTACATCATGATGGGTAGATTTTACACATTGATTTTTTGCATTTATATTTATAAAGTTTCAATACATAAGTGTGTAGGAATTAGAAAAATGGGGGGGAGAGAGAGAGAGAGAGAGAGATAAAAATATGTGTTAAGTGAGGATAAGATGTGGGTGTTTATATTACATGAGAAGCACAATCATAACCAACAATGCCAAAATGATAAATTTCCAAATTTGAGAGTTTACATTTCCCCCTTTAAGTACGAAATGAAAATTACATGCTTAAAGGAAAATTATACCTAAGTGTCTAAACTCACTGTCTTCACTCAAAAAAAAATCATCTAGATGTTTTGGTGTTAGCATGCTCCATGATGAAACCTATAACATAGAGTGTAATCAATGTCCATAGTAGAAATTGAACTATAACTCAAATATAAATATAGAATTTTAACTTTGTAAAATGTGAAAACATGGAAGGAATACATGTATTTGTTTTAGAGAGGGAAGTGTTTGTGTTCCTTACTTGCAGTTGGAGATTTGGATTGTGTTGTTAAACTTGCTAAAGTATTGGGGTTAATAATTCCCCAATTTTTCCAAAGGATAAACCAAAGTATTAGGAACATAGAACCCAATACCGAATAGGAGGTAGAGAGATAATAATAGAGAGGTAAAAATGTACCTCTTAAGGGAAGAAGATCATGTTTCAAAGTTTTTAGTAGCCTTGATATCTTCCCAATTGATAAATGAAGAACTTAGTTGTTTTGATAATTTTCATAACCCCGCATACCACACCACTACATAAGGACCTAGGCCCAACTTTGTATGTATAAAAACAAGGTGTAAAAGATAATGGAAGTCCCCATACCCTTCACGTTTGTCATATTTTTAGTAAAAGTGTGTATGATATTGAATTGATGATGAAGAAGGAAACGCATGCCCCCACAACCATGTATTTTGTAACCAAAACTAAGTACTATAGTGGAGGACTAAAATATTTCATGCCCCTACAAAATACTCTAGATTATGTTAATTAAATATGAGATTATGCCAAAAACTTGTATTCATTAATGGAAATGTAAAACTATAAAAAAAAATCCAATGCAAATTTTCCAAGGGTAAAAACATGTATTAGGGTTAGGAACGTCCATATGGTCGACCTTTCTACTGATCGTGTACTGTGTAATTTCTCGCCAAATGTTGGTATTTGGAAAAAAATAGGGTTTGTTCTCTATGAAAACATGTGCATGAACCTAGAAGTCTAACTATAATTATAGAATATATCTCAATGATTTCCCCCTATTTTGAGGCACATGTGATAAATCATTTGACAATGCAACTCAAAATAATAGGTGTGTACCTATGTATTGTTATCTAAGAAGTTCTATAAGGATGTGGAATGTTGAAGTTCATTGAAAAATGGCATGGATGGTTACTTTTGATCCACTTTTTGTCATTAGATTCATCTTGAGAACCTTCTTTTGCTTGAAACTTATTATAAGAAACATATTGTGCATTTTTTACATATTTAAGCTTGTTCATGGTTAGAAGAATTATAATTCATTAAAGGACTACAAATTTGAAAAAATAATATATTTTCACAAGGAAGGAAGTAAACTCTAAATGGATAGAGATTAAAACTAATTATCTATAAGTGGATTATTCATCTTAGTAAGTATTGTCTTGTTCCACAAAGATAGGCACTAACAGGTCTCATTAGAGTCTTGCTTGAGTTTTGAAATTGGAGGATAGGAGACTTTACCACCAATATTGAATAATAATTATGCTAAGAATTGATCAACCAATGGATTGAATTCCTTAATAGATTAAAGAGGTAAGTAATAAAAACATTCTAGAGCATAATATTTCAGACTTTATTGGAATATCTTAGTAAGGATCTTATCATTGTAGGTATAATTTAAACATGTTGTGCGAAGGAGAAAAGTTATTGTTCCTATTCACCTTTACCTTTATAAATAATAATCTTATGAACGAAAAAACTCATAGGAAAAGGATAGGAAACCACCTTGATTGATAATGGATTATGAAGTAGAGCATGGAAATCTATGGCGTGAGATCTCCCAAACCTACCTTTCTCTAATGCAAGACCATAGCATGTAGATTTTGAATAATGTGCATAAGGTAATGTGCATTATATGAGGAATTTAGATATTTGTTAATGTGTACAAAAGATGATGTACATGTAGTAGAATTAGGTGGAATATACATAGGAATATGTTGAATGAATAGAGGTGCCCCTACACCAAGGGTAGATGTAAGAACAATAGATGTAGGATTGGGAGCTTGGAAAGGAAATTACACATGAGATGTAGGTGGAATAGATGCAGAGGGAGGTTTAAGAAATCAAAAGAGATATTTTCCTTGGACTATTTGATATTTTTGTGTTTTAGTCTCAAGGAAGAGTTTAAGAAAAATTTCAATGTGTTGAGGATTTGTTTGGAGAGTTGTGGTAAAATTAGATAAGAGGAGGAATTGGTTAGGATCTACACCCTTAAATTCATCCATATATGTCTTTCCATAGTTTTCATATCGGTTAAGGTTAGTTTTAATATCATCATCAAGTATAGTGTGTAAGGGATCATCATTATGTTTCGCCTCTTCAATGGTAATTATATCATTAATATTAGGAGAAGAGGTGGTAGTCATTTCTTGTGTGTTCATCTCAAAAGTGTAATGAATTTGGATATACTTAATGGTTGACCACTAATCCTTTAAATATACCTAAATGTCATAAAATGCCAACAAATAATAAAACAAGGCTTGATCCGAATATGAAACCCTAAAGGAGGCCCTAATAAGAGGATCGAGTGTGAAAAGTATGTAAACTCTAGAGTTGGTAAACCAAGGATGAAACCCTAGGGAAAGATTTGGAATATCATTGTTGATGATAGTTTCTCCTTTCAATTTAGTTGATAATATCAAAGGGGAAAAACCAGCTCAACCTCGATCATGGTAGGGTTTCCAGGATACCCGTAGATGATGGTGGTGGACGTTGATTTTGTGCTCCATGAAGAATGGATTAAGCTTCCTCCTATGACTAAATATGCAAGCACAAACACTACACAAGATGGAGTTAGTAAAATAGGTAGGTAGGTTTCCTAGAAAAGGCCAGTTCTTAAGTCAAGGGACTTCCTTACGTGGATGTCAACCCACTTTTAAGACATTTAAGTTTATTCATGAAAAAGTGACACAATATAAGATAAACAAAAAGTGTGATCATATGTTTATCACTTATTTAGTTTAATGCATACATTAGTTGATAGAGATGAAATGAAAAGCAACAAGTCTAGAATCAAGTGGAATCTAGATTGGTATCTAAGTTCTCTGAGAAGTTAGAGCCTACGATCAAGGCTAAATCATCATCTTCAGTGAAGTATGAACTAGGTTATGAGATGTATTATTCCTTGAAGAAGTCAGAGATATCCTCCTCTGTATCGTATTGGCGTGCAAGATCAGAATCGGTTTACAAAGGTTGGTGTTACTCTCAATGTCTAACTCAAATGTGGTGTTGGTATCTTTGGGTATGTTTAGGCTTGCTTCATACAAGTATTCGAACCATGACAAGTCTGCTTGGATGCGTTGGACCACATAATATACTTCCCAAAATTCCTCAGTGGATTCACAATTTTTTTGGGTGGAGGCAAAAATGGCTTCCAACCTATCAAGAGAAGTTGCGTGTATGGCACACAGCTCCAAATCTTGAAGTAGGTCATATTACTCCCAATGTAAAGAGTTTTGGATAATCAGAAGTAATTTTATATTGGTAATTGGATTATTGATACCTTATATGGCCATATGATAGCATCCATACTTGACCAAATGTTAGCTATAAAAGAAAATGTATATAGATTGTTATATGGATTTGGAAAAATCTATGAAAAGAAGCAGATAGTGAAGAAATTACAGGTGATTCTAGCAATCACCGGTGATTCTTGTGAAATATAACAGATGATAAAATAAAGGATGAAACTTAATTCATTTGTGATGTTGATGGTTTTAAAATTTGAAATAAATTAGTAATAAGAAGACAAGAAGGATTACCTAAAAATGGAAGTAGAAATCAATGGAACAAATCTTACCTTGGTGCATGATTGACAAGATATCACAATTTGAGTGGTAGATGGGTGAAAATGGCTCCAAGATGTCTTGATAATGATATTGGATGATATGATGATAGCCTTAGTTTAGTGTATTAATAGTGGTTCTCTGTTGAAAATCTATGACTCGAAACATTCATGAATGGATGTGAATTCCTGTAAAATCCTCCAAAAATCCCCCAAAAAGGTAAAGAAATCTGATGAGTGCATTGTTTGGCTCATTAATATCATTTCTTCAGGCCGAAAATACTCTTTTTGATATGACTTATTAGTATATGGGGATGTTTTGTGTGGTTATATCTTAGTAGGTTTGATGCATTTTCCTTGCTATAGTTTATGAAAACCAATTATCATATGAACCTCCTACTGCTTGTCTTTGTGAGATCAAATGTGATGATGTGTGTAGAAAATGATGGAAGTTGCTAGTGGTTAAAGGGCACAAGTTGAAGCATGCGGTCAAGACTGTTTCCATCAAGTTGACCTATTAGCCTGGGCTTGATCCTAACGGCCCATAGAAATTTATGTGTTTTAATTGGTATTTGATCAAAAGTGTTTAATGCCACACGATATGCATGAGATATTGTAACAAACATTATCTATATGAAGACTTCGTCTTCAGAACTTAGTGGTACCACTTTTTTATATATTGAAGGAGATTATCTACATACAATTCTTGATTTTTTTTACTGTCTATGTTATGAACTTATTTTGAGTTAATGAAAGCCACGGCATTTTGAGAATCAGAAGTTGTTAATCCCTCTATCCCGAGGAAGAGCAAGGGCCCACTCGACCGAGGAGATACAAGGTTATTTTGAGTTCATGCATACAGTTCTTTGATTAGATTTACTGCAATTGTCATTTGATAAATCTTACATGCATGCTTTGATTAATTGTATCTACTTTCTCCATTACTACTTTCACTTAGAATAGATGCTTTTGTTATGCAAATATGGTTAACGAATAGTCTTTCTTTCTGCTAAATTCCATTTATACAGTTGTGATTTCATTTGTTAAGAATAGTGTGTGCGTATTTCATTTTACAATAGAAGATTAGTTGTTAAATTTCCTTTCATCGCAAATAGTTGAATTTTGTAGAATTGTATTTAATTTCGTAGATTTGAATTGCATTTCCGTAGAATAGTCACTAAACTAAACAACCCCCCAATAGACCCAATGTATAACTGGTTCTCCTAGACTCCATTGCATACTACCTAGGACACAGCCCTGGTTTAGAATGACACTGACAAAGATTATGTCAGTTAAATGATTGGAAGAATACAATGACCCATCATTTTTGGTGCCATTTCGGGGACATAACCATAAGCTCCATTATTTTTATTCCATATGCTATGGGTGTTAATGGAGTTCATATAGGAAACTAGTAGTTCTCTCGAACCTCGATTTAAACCAACCAACCTGGATGCATAGGTCGCGAGATAACCAAGGGAGATTTATAGCACGCAATATTCAACAAATCTCTTTAGACACTTCACAAGAAAGAAACACTGAGAGTGATACAGATTCCAACTCAACGCCTAGAACCTCTCTGAGCATTTTGTATCCTCTTCACACCACTCGCAATGGGGGACCTTGGGAATGCTGAAGACCAACCTTTAGGATGAACCTTTACATATCCCATTGTCCTCGATGCAGATGAGGATGCACCCATGAAAAACATCTCACCATCCATCCTCCCCCTCTTTCGAGGAATGACCAAAGAATACCCTGATCAGTTTCTGTTTGAATTTAAAATCCTATGCCAGACATATGACTACCGAACTGACAATCAAAAACTCAAATTGTTTCCCTCCACTCTCAAAGATTCTGCTATGAGATGGTTTATGGGGTTACCATCTAACTCCATTAATTCCTGGGAAGCCATGGAAACAACCTTCCTGGATAAGTACCAAGACTATTGTAGGGGAAGGGATAGGAAGGAAGAGTTCTTCCAAATACGGAAAAGGAAGATGAGAATCTAGAGGATTATCTGGATAGATTCCTCTTTCTCCATAAACGTAGTGGGTATGAGTTACATGTAGACATCACTAAAATAGTCTTTCTTAAAGGACTGGATGAGGAAACCAAGGATTCCCTCCATCTCATGGGAGGAGGAGACATGCATAAACTCACCATGGAACAAATCATTGAGCTATGTAGAAGATACTCTAGAACACGTGGAGGAATACGAAGAAAACAAACATCCAAGTCTTTGGGTACCTCTGAACTTCTAGAAGAAATGGCCAACATGAAAACAGACATTCTGCTACAATTAACATCCACCATAGATGGAATCAAGGAAAAATCCACCCCTGCTAAAGAACCATTAGACATGTATTGCCCTAAATGTCGGAAGAGACACCCCTTGAGAGAATGTCCTTTGGATGTCACAGACATGTGCTTAATCTGTGAAGTTACTGACCATGACACTAAGCATTGCACACTTTTACCACAGTTGAAGGGAGGTTTGAATGCCATCTCTCAAACAAGTGTTGAATTAAATTTTGTCCAAAGACCAAACAATCAGGGTGGCTTACCATCTAGACAAACTCGAAATCCCTGGAGAATGTCATGGCCGAATCAAGCCTCTCAGTCTTCTTGGGGACAACCTGAGTGGGAAAACTCAAACTGGATGACTTATCCATATCCACCACCTTGGAAAAATCCCTACACTCAGCCAAGTTGGGCTCCACCACCTGCACCAATCCTTGGCACAATCAGCAATGGGGTCCTCAACAAAATTTTAGCCAAAATCAGTCTGGGCACCACCACAAAATGGTAATCAACAATGCAGGTTCCAGCAGCCACAACAAGCTTTAATGCCTCCACCTCAAGCCTACCAAAATCAAGGACAAGCAACACAAACACAACTTCCGGCCCAGCCAGTATCCAATCCTAAAAATCAACAGACAAAGCTTTGATTGATGACACAGACCAGTAACACCATGCAGGTTAACACTATTGGTAATTTATGACTACGATCTGGCAAAATATTGAACCCTCTTGTTGTTATCACAGAACTACCTGATGATGCCGATAAGGAAGAGAACCTTGAGGGTAATACTGGTTCTTCACCAATGCTAGATAAATAGGATGATCAAATACCCAAACAGACTACACCCCTTTTCCTGAGTGATTACAGGACACTCGAATCTGCAGATGAAACAAAACTAGTTCAGGAATTGAAAAAAGTACATATTGAGGTTCCACTGCTGCGTGTAATAAGGGACATCCCTGAACTAAACCAAACCATTAGAAATGAGTGTATAAAAACACCAGGAAGGAAAAAGAAATACCTAAAGACTGTCAGAGTCAAAGGGAATTTGGCTGATTTAGTTGTTGGCACCCTTATCTCACCAAAATATGGGGATCCTGGGAGTCCTATCATTACTATTTGTATAAACAACCAGTCAATATCTAATGTTTTGGTGGATCTTGGTGCTGCTATTAATGTCATCACAACATAAATGTTTAACCTACTATCCTTAACAGGACTTCAACCGACCAACATTGTTCTACAGTTAGCAAATCAATCCATTGTTGTACCTGATGGTGTGGTTGAAGATATAATGGTCATTGTTGAATCATGGGAGTACCCAGTTGATTTCATGGTTTTGCAACCTAAAGCTCGGAAGTTGGGATATCCAGTCATCTTGGGAAGACCTTGGTTGGCTACGGTTGCTACTTACATTGACTGTAGGTCAGGCAACATGACAATTCTAAATGGGCGAAATCCAAACACATTTCATTATATCCTCCTGCCCAACCTTATATGAACAATTGTGACCAGGTATGGGTGGATTCTTTGGATGCTAACTCTTTGAGTTCTTCTTTTCTGGCCACTATTGTAGTACACAATCATATGGCAGAAGCTGTAGAGTCATATACACTGACTGATTCTAAGGACTCTGCGACTACGGAAATCAGCACTACTGCTACGGAATCCGGAATACCAGCATTAGACATCTCTTCTGCTATTTCTCTAGTAGACATTACCTCTGCTGAGTCTGGTAGGAAACTCTATGCTTATAATTCTGAACATTTAGTTCCTGATTTCTATTGTCCTTTAACCAAGATTTTGTCTTTTGACAACATATCCATCCTGCACATGCTTCAGCCCCATGTTTTCCCATTGAATTATTTTATCACTAGTACAGAGCTTGCTCTTGCAAATGATACCAAGTAGGTGCTTGTCAGTATGGGTAGAGAGCTGACTATAGGTAGCGACTTGGAGGTCAATCAAGAAGCTAGGGTGCTTAACGTTCTAAAGAAACATTCCCATGATTTTGCTTGGGATTACACTGATATGAAAGGAACTCATCCTAGCATCTGTACACATCATATTTACACCGATGACGTCAAACCTGTAAGGTAGCCGCAACGAAGAATCAATCCAAAGCATTGAGAGACATAGTCAAAACTGAGATCGAAAAACTCCTAAAGGTAGGTTTCATCTATCCTATATCTAATAGTCAGTGGGTTTCCCCATTAGTTATTGTTCCCAAGAAGAATGGTAAGTGGCGAATATGTGTTGATTACAGGGAACTTAACAAAGCCACCAAGAAGGATTATTTTCCCCTGCCTTTCATTGACCAAGTCCTGGACAATTTGGCTGGTAAGAAATATTTTTCTTTCTTGGATGGGTTTAGTGGGTATAATCAAATTAGTATTGCCCTACTGATCAGGATAAGACTACTTTTACGTGCCCTTGGGGTACATTCGCTTACAGAGTCTTACCTTTTGGGCTTTGTAATGCCCCTGCTACGTTTCAATGAGCGCTTCTTGGCCATTTTTGTAGATCTTGCTAACGACTGTGTTGAGGTTTACATGGATGATTTCACTATCCATGGATCCACTTTTGAATAATCTTGAGAAAGTACTTAGTCGATGTGAACAACACCAACTATCTCTGAGTCATGAAAAATGTCTAATGATGGTTGATCAAGGAATTGTCTTAGGTCACCATGTTTCAGCCCAAGGTATACAGGTGGATCCCAAAAATATATTAATCATCACCCAATTACCTACACCAGCTAATCAGACTAACATCAAAAGTTTCCTTGGTCATGCAGGTTATTACCGCCGATTCATAAAATATTTTAGCAAAATTTCCCCTAATGTTTTCACCGCTAACCAAACATTGTGTTTTTGAATGGTCTCCTCGGTGTCAACAGAATTTGATTCTATCAAATAAAAAAGTGACAACAACCCCTATCTTATGTGGCCCCGACTGGGACAACCTTTCCATATCCACACCGATGCTTCTAATACAGCCATGGGGGTTGTCCTTGGACAAAAAGAAGAGAAGATCATATGTATACAATTTATTTTATCAAAGAAAAAATCGACTCTACGAAAATAATTACACTACTACGGAAAAAGAATTTCTAGTTGTTGTCTATGCTTTGAATAAATTTCATCATTACATCACTAGATATAAAAATTTGTTTACACTGACCACTCTGCCATTCGATATTTGATGAACAAACCAGTGGTTGGTGGAAGGCTTATTCGTTGGTTACTCTTGTTGTAAGAATTCAATCTCACTATTATAGATAAGCCTGGGAAATCTAACGTTGTTGCTGACTTTCTTTCTAGAATAAATGTTTCAGGTGATGACGAAGTAGTCCAAGACCAATTTCCGATGAACACTTGTTTTCTATCTCGACTAAGACTCCTTGGTTTGTTGATCTCACGAATTATTTAACAACGGGAAGTTTCCTGCCTATTTTACTCATAAGGAAAGAAGGTGATTGGTTAGAAATAGTGCAACATATAAATGGTGTAACAAATTCTTATTTAAATGTTGTCCTGACATGGTTCTTTCGCAGTGTGTTCAAGAGGATGAGGTACATGACATACTGCGAGCTTGTCATGATGAGCCAGGAGGTGGAAATTATTCAGTGAAGTGAACAATTCACAAGATCCTTGGAGTAGGGTACTATTGGCCTTCCCTCCATATGACTGTCAAAAAGTATGTGTGGCAGTGTGATGCATGCCAACAAATGGGAAAACCTACACTTTTTATGGAAATTCCTCTGAATCCTCAGTTGGTTCTAGGACCATTTGAGAAATGGGGTATTGACTTTGTTGGACCATTTGATCCTCCATCTTTCAGGAAGGAGTATCTCTTGGTATGCATGGACTACGTCACCAAATGGGCTGAAGTTCAAGCATTGGCATCTGCCAACGAGGATGTTGTTGTTGATTTTCCCTACAATTGGATATTATTGCAATTTGGAGCACCAAGGGCCATTGTATCTAATCAAGGTCCTCAATTTGTTTCAAATATGATTGAAGCTTTCTTAGAAATCTACAAAATCAGGCACCGGAATCATCACCATATCACCCCCAATCCAATGGGCAAGTGGAGATAACAAATCAAGAACTCGAGAATATTCTAACTAAGGTGGTCAATGCCGATAGAAAGAATTGGGTACCAAAGCTTCCTGAGGCTGTCTGGGCCTACAACACGACCTAGAAAACAACTATTGGTTTTTCTCCCTATGAGCTGGTCTTTGGGAAGAAACCACTGTTAGCTGTCGAGTTTGAATTGTGCACCTGGCAAACAGCATTGGAATTTGGGATAGATTTGGATGAAGCACAACATGAACAGTGTTGTAGCTGAATGAATTAGATGAAATGCGGATGGAGGCACAACAACAGACAGAAATTCTACAACATCGGTGAAAACTTGGCATGATGCTCACATCAAAAAAAAGGACATTTCATGAGGGACAGTGGGTTTTACTCTTTGATTCCCTACTATCAGCAGTTTAAAGGAAAGTTGTGTACACATTGGTTGGGTCCCTATCAGGTAAATCAAGTGTTTGATAATGGCTCTGTTTGATTGATACCGATTGATGGAGACAAACGGACTCTTCTGGTGAATGGGCATAGGCTCCGAGTTTATCACCAACCAGCTGGATAAGAAGACTTTCACCGATGACATTCTATTACGCATGAACAGACATGCATGTTGAGGAGGCTCTTTACCTCTCAAGCATGGAGTAATCAATCTCTTGCAAATTCAATAAAGGAAGATGATCCTTCATTCGATCTTCTTCCCTTAGTTAGCAATTTTTCTTATTGTTATTTCTAATAAATGCAGGAATTTTCATTATTTCTACAACCGCTAATCACATTTCATCTCGAACTACAGGTGTAAGGAATCTACGGATATCGGATAACTAAATGTGGCATGGGTAAGTGCATTTTAACTTGCTAACGATATTTCCATGCAAAACATTTCCCCATGTATGCATTTGTCATCATTACGCCATCATGAAATGATTGCTATGGTCATTCCAGATCTCTTTCCAAATCTAGCTCTATGAATGATGGCATAAAAGGAGTAATGGCTCATAATCACCACATGCCTTGATGTGTCGCACTCTCCAAAGTTAGGATGGGTGGTGCTCACTCCTCAACCATGGGATATGTGCCGCTACAAAAATCTTAAACTCACATGGGTGGCCGGTCTCATTCACTATTTTTCCACCGTCACCTTCGCTTGATGTTGCGCCACCCAAGGAATATGGTGCCATTTGAAATTTAATGCTTCTACAACTACTTCTTACCATTTTTGTATGCACATCAAGCACAATTGGTTTTATCAGTCACTAGACGGGAAGTGGAAGAGACGCTCTATTCTGGGTTTTTTTTTTGCTACCTAGTATTACTCACCTTCACTTCAACATGGGACCGCGAAAGACATCAGAACCTGCTTCACCAGATGCCTTACTCTAGAATTCTACCCTTTCATAGGTATTTCATGATTTTGGATGGCTGGATTTCATTCGAGAAATTTGAAGGTTTCGATGAGGGCATTGTGGAAGAATTCTTGAACAATTTTGAGTCCACCTATTCGCAAGTTGGTGGAAGACGAGTTGAAATTACCAGTCAAGTCATTTCTGACCTATCTAGCTTGCCAAACTTTGGTTTAAAGGTTATGACGAATGCTCCTTTACAAATCCTAATTACTTTGTTTCATGATGAAGGAGAGGCACTCCCAGAGGTCATCTTGACTCCATTGGGTGTCTAGAAGGGTGTTAAGTGGACAAGTTTACCTGGAATCTGGAGCGAGATTGCGAAATGGGTCAACCAGTATTTCATATGCGATGGTCAGGCCTCTATTCTGGGTGGTGATGCACTTAAAATGCTCATCCACCTTAAAAAGGGACATGTCAACCAGGCCCTTGAGTAAATCTACCAGAATACCTCGCAGACTCCATCATTAAAGTTTGCCAGAAGCACCGGTCCGGTGGAGGCAAGTCTATGATTAAACACTGGGGTTGATTCATCTTGTTGTGTTCACACCAAGTCTTCTTTAGACCAAAGCGGAGGCTCGAGGGATATGCTGGTGGTGAAGGGTCCAGGCCAAAGTAATTAAAATCTGGTCTCTCTTTTGCACCTCGGTCTACCCTTGCATCGGGCCCTTGCCCTTCACACAACCAAGCAGAGGCAGCCAATGTTCCTGAGCATGCGGACACAGTTGGTACTCCTGAGGGTCCATCCCCTTCCATTTTTGATTCAAAAGGCAAGTGTGCCATGGCCCCATCTTCTTCCATGCAACTATGGTCCTGATGGCTTAGCTCATTTTTGTAGACAGGCAGGTTCCCAATCAGAGTCCTTGCCTGATGATACCGCCCACATTCGGGAGGAACTGCATAAGGAGGATGACCTGGCCACTCCATCATCTGTTATTCTGTCATCTACGGAAATTCACCCTGTGGCTCCTGAAATGCTTGACACCCAAGTGGTGCCTTCTCATAACTATCTGGAGGAAATCGCACTGTTGAAATCTCAATTACAAGGTATGGAAGAAACAAACCTTTTATTACAAGCTGAATTTACACAAAAGACAGTAGAAAAAGTTTGGGAGATTGCTTCCCTGCAGCTTAGAGTAAGTTGTTTAAGGCAACAAGCGTGATAAGAGTCTTACCCTCTTGAATAGTTTCCAACAATTGTCCCTTCAGGAAAGGGAATTGTGGAAGGAAAATCAAAAATTAAAAAAGGAAAAAGAATCTATAGAGGAGGAAAAACAAAAAGTAACATCTATTTTAGACTTTGTCTGTCCTTTGGCCCTCAAACTACTATCCTGTAGGAAACCCTCTTCATTCTACAGCATGTTTTTCCAAGAACAATTTTATTCTTGGCAGTTATTTCAATTGTGTTCTCAAGCCCCTCACGAAATTCCCAATGGCCCTAGTTTTTTATCAGTTTACAAGTGCAAGTACTCCAGAAATTCAAAATTTGCTTTGTGAATTTTATCTACATAACATGATAGTTACCAATGTCCCTGATTTCTTAATCAACCTATTTGTGGGTGATTTTCAAATTAAAGCCTTTCAGTCTATATTACAGAATCAGATAATTTGGGGTCAGCAAACGGACATTTTCAATCACACTGCTCAGTCCATTAGATTTCACATCCGCCCAACTCATCATACAGATGTCACCATGGAAAAAATTTCGATCACTTTACTATCAGGCAGGGGTTGGGGTAAATACTTCTTAGATTTTACTTCAGTGTGTCATTGATTTTGAAAATTACAGTCAGGATAATTTTGGAGCAACTTGGAAAGCTTTTGATAGGAGATGGGATACTTTAAGTCTACCTTTGAAATGTAGGGAGGTTCTCTCTCCCCAGAACTTGAGCTGGAGCATGCGCAGGGGTGATGCCCTCATCACCATTATCAAACAAACTACAGAGAAAACCAGCTAGTAGTATAATGATGAATGGGCTAGGCCTCCAAGTACGGCCACCACTCCTCTTGAGCCCTCTCACTACTTGGCAGAACAATGCAGCACAGTCCCATGACAGTTTCACTACATGGGTGGAAATTACCTCCAATACTCAGGGCTGCAAGAACACCACAAAGCAATACGCTGATCAATTCGAGGAGTATGACATGGTGAAACATAACTTGGTAGGCGGGCAGATGCGAGATGAGTTGCATTGGGACATGCAACAAGTAAATTCAGGGGGAAAATGATGAGTGCATTGTTTGGCTCATTAATATCATTTCTTCAGCCGAAAATACTCTTTTTGATATGACTTATTAGTATATGGGGATGTTTTGTGTAGTTATATCTTAGTAGGTTTGATGCATTTTCCTTGCTATAGTTTATGAAAACTGATTATCACATGAACCTCCTACTAATTGTCTTTGTGAGATCAAACGTGATGATGTGTGTAGGAAATGATGGAAGTTTTTGGTGGTTAAGGAGCCCGAGTTCGAAGCATGCAAATGAAGACTGTTTCCATCAAGTTGACCTATTAGCCTGGGCTTGATCCTAACAGCCCATAGAAATTTATGTGTTTTAATTGGTATTTGATGGAAAAGTGTTTAATGCCACCTGATATGGCGGATCTTGTAACCAACAGTATCTATATGAAGACTTCGTCTTCATAACTTAGTAGTACCACTTTTTGATATACTGAAGGAGATTATCTGCATACAGTTCTTGATTATTTTTATTATCTATGTTATGAACTTATTTTGAGTTAATGAAAGCCACGACATTTTGAGAATCATAAATTTTTTAATCCCTCTATCCCGAGGAAGAGCAAGGGCCCACTCGACCGAGGAGATACGAGGTTATTTTGAGTTCATGCATACAGTTCTTTGATTAGATTTACTGCAATTGTCATTTGATAAATCTTACATGCATGCTTTGATTAATCAGTATCGCTTTCTCCTTTACTGCTTTCACTTAGAATAGATGCTTTTGTTATGCAAATCTAGTTAACGAATAGTCTTTCTTTCTGCTAAATTCCATTTATACAGTTGTGATTTCATTTGTTAAGAATAGTGTGTGCGTATTTCATTTTACAACAGAAGATTAGTTGTTAAATTTCCTTTCATCGCAAATAGTTGAATTCTATAGAATTGTATTTAATTTCCATAGATTTGAATTGCATTTCCGTAGAATATTCACTAAACTAAACAACCCCCCAACAAACCCAACGTATAACTGGTTCTCCTAGACTCCATTGCATACTTCCTAGGACACAGCCCTGGTTTAGAATGACACTGACAAATATTATGTCAATTAAATGATTGGAAGAATACTACGACCCATCAAAATCTGTTTATATAGATTTTCGTGACCAGGATAATCTCCAATGATTTCGGCCAATTCGAGTTAGGGGATGACAAGAGTGATTTTCTTGCCATTTTGAACTTGATTTGCAAGAGATTTCAAGAGAGGTTGAGATGCTTAGTGGGATGAACTCATATTAGGACCAAGTCAGTTGGGATAAATGTGGAGGTGTTTTTAGAAGGTTTCCCAAGTTAATTTAGTCCTAACTAGTGAGAGGTGAGAAGTGGTTATAGGGATAAGTTAGAGGTGGTTAGGGTAGTATTTTTAGAAGGTTTCTTATTAAACTAGTTATAACTAGTGAGTTAGGAGGAGTTTTCATGGTGAGGTGTGAGGGTGAGGTATAATGTAGGAAATTAATTTATTTAATCAATTATTTAGACATAGGGATGTGATGACTTGGGAAATGTGGGTGTTAATTAAATTAATTAATTAAAGAGTACAAGTGGGTGACCTAGGTCAAGGAGTGTCGTGAATCGAGATGAAACAATATAGTGGCACATTTTAATTATTTTGATGATCATGAATGAGTTTAGATAATGAAGATGAGAGAGTGTAGATTTTTTGTGTCTACAATCATATTTATGATATATAAATTAGAGTAAAAATATGAAACAATATCCTAGGATAGAGAAATAAAATTGAAACCATGTAGGCTAGGAAAGGTGTTATAAGATCGATAAGTGGGTTTGCCAAATGATTTACCCTAAATTAGAATTAAAAGGTGTTCTAATTATGAATGAAATCTGGAATATGTAAATGTGTAAACAAACTAATAAAGAAGTGATCCAACATTCATATATGTCAATATATGTAAAATGGTTTTAAAAATGGCATTCAATTAAGGCACACACTAAATACAATAAAATACAAGAGTATGAGTTCATTTAGCATTTGCATTTCTATGTGAAGATGATTTGGATTTGGAGCTAGGTCAAATAGATTATAATAGATTTGTATGTGCCTCATCTCCGAAATGGATCCTTAGATCCATATTAGATACTAAAGTTACGTCTGACACTAGCATTTGGAAAGTGTGTCTTTTTTCATGCTAGTGCATATTGTTATACTACACCGCGCCTCATTTTGGGATATTTGGTTTATGTATCTAACTACTTCCTACACTTTTACTTCTTCAAAATCCTCGAGTATGTACTGTAATGATAAAAATTAAAGTGTCTTGTGCACTCAAATGGACATTAGATAACAAAAAGTGATGTGTAGTGAAGTTGGACTACCCTTGGTGGCCAACCTCCTTATTTATTTCGACCAAATGTTACGCTACATTTTATAAATGAGGAGCTCAAAATCCATGTAGGTATTCTAGTACTCATGTAATATTGAGTGAAAATAAAGAGTTCCTACCCTTTTACACACCTACATTTGGTAATTTATCACTTCATAATATCAATATTGACTTAATTCCTTTAATCATGACCTATACAAATTTTAATTGATATATCCTAGTCTATCCTTATTCCTATAGAAATACTTGCTATAATAATTTCATTATTCATCCACTTATATAAAGGATCATATCAATCACAAGTAATCTAATTATCATGCACAAATCTTCATAACACCATCCTTCACTATTGGACCAAACCGTTAAACAAGACTGAACCATTCAATGGTCTTATCTTATGCAAAATGGTCTTGTCTAGGGACATCAAATGGTTAGTTTTCCAATTTTTATATCTTTTATGGATTAACATATCCAATATAGGTCCACCTTAATGTGAAATATATCCATGAACCCTATATAAATAAGTTTAATAAACTCATTTACTCACCTAACAATTATATTGCATTCCTAAGTACAAATCATTGAAATGCAAGAAAAATCTCACATGATCTTCCTAAAGTAAGAGAATACATTAGGAGCATACCCTACACTTTTCTCGAAGCACTCCAAACCAATTCCAAGAGTCAAACTTCAAAACTTAAGATCCTACAAATCCAATTCAAGCATAAATAAATCTAAGTCATCACAAATCAATTGTTAATTTTTCAAGTTATCAAATATAGTTGCATCCATGCAATATTATTTTACATCTCTCGGGTTGAGAACTATGTGTTATTTTAGGCCTCTTTAGATTAGTTCCAGTATAGGTGGCATAAGGATCACAAAACAACATGTAGAAACTCAAATTTATAAATCTATCCTTTGACATTGTTGATCTTGGCATTGCACACTTGCATGTATAAATGCACTCTCTTCATTCTTGCCAAAGACACCCGATAGCTCTTTGATTACTAGTTTATCTTTGCACACATCTCTATTATCTTTTTCTTGATTTTAATTACATAAAACACATATACAAACATTTATCCCGTGACCCATGAAATCAAGACATGTTTTTTCCTCCTAGTCAAAACCACCATTTTCGGTCAGTTGTAAAAATCTACTAGCTAAACCTACTCTACGGTTTTGACTGACATGTTTTAGGATAATTATTTTGATTTTATCACATTCTTATGAGAAAATATATCCCCTTAGTCGTCCTTTCATGACATACTAACCTTCAGAAGTATATATATAAGAAAGTAAATCATACATCGTTTAAAAGACCTCGGCACTTTAAGAACTCCTCATGTAAAAGTAAACACAAAAGGCACTCTAAGCTCCCTAAACTGTAAAATAAATCATGAACATCCATTAGGTAAACACCCTCTAAATTTATAAAGTTTCCTTCCAAGTCTAGGAGTCTTCATCTTCATTCCACAAGCAAGCAAAGTGACCCTTCCTAAGTATTTGAGCAAGTGTGAAACTCAAGCAAAGAATTGTCAAAGGATAGTTATCAAGTTCTTATTATACTACAATATATATCATGTGATATGAGAATAACATGTGGTTTGAGACCTCTTCGCAGTAGTGGCAATGTCGATGGTGCATAGGAGTGCTCACACCCCACCTAACTTTATTTTACATGAACTCCTTGCACTACAAAGGCTTTAAGGATTGAGAAAAGTTTACATAGCCATTCTAAATGTGAGTGAAGAAGATTGACACATAACTACACTCATTTCCAAGTAGGCAAAGTGCTCAAGAAGTTGCATACCCAAATTCTAAGTAGGTCCAAGACCATACAAAAGGGTCATGATTTTACAAAAGCTTTTGAGCTAGTCATACAGATTTTGAATGGATTCACTTTTAGGTGCCAGCCAAAGTAATAAAAGATTTTTAGTCTCATATCAGCCTATTCCTACACTCATATCACCAAGAATCTTCTAGATCCATGTATAATTAGCTGAGTATAATTTTTTCCTTATGTTTTGATAGTTTTTAGATCAAAAGTCACTTTGAAAAGTGTTATTCAAATTTGTGTAATTAATTTTGGAAGGCAATTAAATTAGAATATCCACCTGTAGCATTATTTCATCCTTTTTATGTATGTTGATTAGAAACCTTCTAGAAACTTAAAAAGGAAAGAAAATATTCACAAAAAGTGAAATCACAACCAACCATTAATCTTTTTGCAAGTTTTTACCAAATATTAGGGTTTTAGGTCAAGGTGGTTAATTTTGTAGGGTTTCACACATTATTGAGACCTAATATTTCAAACAAGGTATGTATTGGCTATTTGAAAAGGTCACGAAGCTAAAAATATTCATTTGATACCAAAAATGGTTCAATAGGCCAAAATTGTTCAACAATATAGTTTTATACAAAACAATTCCATCCTTGAGCACAATGTAGTTCCAAAATTATAAATGAAACATTTACAAAAGTTTCTAGCCGAGTTCATAATTGTCATGCCCAAATTAGTTTCTAGACGAAAAAAATCTAAGTGCACCCATCTTCTCATGTTTTACTATATTTAGCATGTGACTTAATTGAATGTAACTTCTCAATATCATTTTACACGTCTTATTGGATTTGAATGTTAGATAATTTATTTATTTATAATATTGCACATTAGTTTATAATATATCTATCGTAATTAGGGTTCTAAAATATAAATTTATGGTAAATCAATTATTGAACCCAATTATTTATCAAATCCTTCACTTGTTTATCTTAGGTCACCCTAACCCAAATCAAGCATTGTCTCTTTATGCCTAGTTCTCATTAGGGTTTTCTATTTATCAAATATGTTCTTTCATGAACATACTTCAAGTAGTTGTTATCCTCTTCATTCATATATATTTATTCACCATGGCTTACCCATCTTCAATATAAATCTTTTAGGATATTCACTCAAGGAAAAAGGTTAATTTCCTCGAGCGTTTCGACTACCCTCCCTTTAATGAGTTTTATGTCTCTCCTTATCTTTAAAGAGGGAACAAACCTATAATAATACATGCATTTATACTCATTTTTTAGCCGTAATCTACCCCTACATGTATCAATGTTCAATTTAAGGCCATCCCTATTACTACTTGATGTCAAATGGCATATATGCATTATATTACCTCACTTCCCCCATGATTTCAAGATTTTTCTAGCTACCATCCTTCCCCCATTGTTCTCTCTAAGATCATATTGGGATTTGTGGTCCATGGCATCAATACAAGATGAGGAAGACCACCCATTTGGGAAATCAACCTCTTCCTCCACCACCTTCTACTCCTACTTCTAGATCTAGCACTCCATCTAAGGGTTGTGACATATTGGATCAATTAAGAAATATGTGTGTTAAGATATCTATTTTGGAATTACTCAATTTTTTATCCACTTATAAGCATATTCTATATGAGGCATTATAGTCTACTACTCTCCTACTAATACACAACCATCTTCCTTTACTTTTATCATGAACACATTTAAAAGCATGGATAAGGTTATTAATTTTTCTCGTGTGAAGTTACTTTTAAGAATATAAGGGATCAATGTATACCTCTATTTGTTACAACATAGATTTGCAGGTTTCTAATTAAAAGGGTAATAATTAATAATGGATCCACATTGAATATTTTCTCTAGTTCCTCGCTCTAATAAACGGGTCTCTCCATGAACACTATTAATAAGACCATTATTGTTGTTAAAGGATTTGATAAAATTCCACAACCTACAATCGGTTAAATTTCTCTAGATGTCTTATTTGGCCCTAAAATGGTGCCCATAAAAATTCATGTTATGGACAATTCTCTTCATTATAAACTCTTATTAGGTTAGTCATGTATCCATGATATGGAATCCATTCTATATACTCTTCATCAATCTATAAAATGTGCACATGATGGATACAGATATACTATTACAAGTATATGAGAAACATATCATATATTGTAAGTTTCAATCTTACTTCTCATGAGCATAATATCACACCTCCAACACAATCTATCCCCTTAATAAGTATTACATGTATGTGTTTTGTTGATAAAACAAAACTAATAATATTAATCCTCTCAAACAACCATCATTTATCCTAGGTGAATTCAATTGACACAACCACACATTTACACACAAACGAATTGTAAATTGAATAAATTAGTGTCACTTACTTCACCACAACCATGCGAATACTAAGTTTTCTAATAACTACCCTTACTAGTTAATTCAAAATAACAAGGTTGCTTGGTTATTGATTACTATGACAATGATATAGATTTATCTAAAAACATTTGAGCAAGCTAAATTTTAATCATATGGATGAGGATGATTCTATGTTTCACACTCTATTTATGTCAAGTGGCTTTGGGCACTATCGATTCAATTCTTCTACAACAGAGAGTAAGAACACTTCTCCTTATAAGAAAGCCGTTACTCTAGAAAAAGTAACACATTCTACCAAAACATGTAATCGCATTCACACTCCACCTTTTTCCATGCCTTTGATCCAAATATTTGTCAAATTTAGCATTTCTAAGGTGTAAAAATAGCTACACAATGAAAAATCAATGTATTATGTGATATTTTGTTGACACCATTGATTTTATTGCCACTTCTAGTTTTATTACAGTTTCGAAAACCTAAACACACCACAAGAGTTCTTACATTTATTGTTTGATCATGGATTATTAGTGCTACCTATTACATGTTACCTTTGCATAGATAGAAAACTATCTAGGTAACCAAGTGAACCCTTTTATGACTTCTATCGAATTTTTGGTCATGATGCTAATCATTTCCAAGCATTAGTATCTAAAATTCAAAGGCTTGAGGATCAAGGAAAAATTAAATTAAGGAGAATTTAGGAATGCTACAATTACCAATCAAGCGACCATATCATGATCCTCATGACCTATGTATCTATCAATGTTGTCACATTTTTGTGATTACCATTTTCACCAATGAAAAGTATTGGGAAAATATCTCAATCGATAAGAATGAACATCACAAAACATGTACTATTAAGAAATTGTAAGAACTTGGTTATAATTTTTAGACATGACACGCGCTTCCGATTCTCCGACTATCATGGATCTATTATCATATTTATTTCTTGTGATTTATGTATATTATAATGTTATGGATGTACAAAACTTGATAGTTAGATAAACTTTATTTAAGAGAACCATGGTTACAACACATGGGGTTATTATCAATATTAATAATTATTATCAATATTAATAATCATTACCCATTATTACATCATAATGACACTCTAATTACCTTTTAATGTGATTCTTATATTAAAGATCGAAAAAACATGACATGTTGAAAAACCTTAAAGCACCGCAAGGCACCCTTACACTAATAAGGAAAACATTGTAAATCTATTTCAACTTCGGTAGGTTGACCACCTCATTATTCATTTCCTTTGTGAGATTTATAATTTGGTTAATCCTAGCCTGATATCACTCGAGCCCAATGAGGATCTACTTGATTAACCACACACCTTCGAACAAGTAGAAATACAAAAACATTCAACTATTTTGAAAATACAAGATCGGGATCTAAGTATGATTTAATTTGCTAGTTTTTACTTTATATATGTGTTTTTTCACATGGTTCGGTAGATAACATATTCTATATTATACACATACATGTGTTTTATGAGGTACATGAGAATGATGTAAGATACACATAATTATACATGATTATGGATATTGGACTTACCCCTCACCTAGTGGCCTTGCTAATATAATGGCATATGTTACAATATTAAGTGATATCTTTCTATTTACAATTATTTTTATTGATTTCGCTTATTTCATGTGCTTATGATTTACAATATATTATGATTCTATCTAACTCTTTGACACTAACACATGTGGATTTTGTAGGGTAGTGACTCGGATCCATGCAGCTCTTGTTATTGTTTGTTTGTTTACTATATGCATTACATATTGTATGTTTATGCATGAGGCCCTTGGCCTATCTATGTGTGTGTGACACTTTAATGTTCCTTATTTGTGGCCTCTGATTATCCTTTTACTTGCATGGTCCTTTAGATCTTGTATATGTGTGGAGCTATCTTGTCCATTATATGTGGCCCTTGGCCTTTTATATGACATTATGTGTGATGTTAATTGTTGTACTTATATACTTATGTGTTTTTATGTTTGTATAATTGTATGTTTGTCTCAAGAATTATCCACTTGTGTATTTATTTATATCCCACACTCTCCTATAGGGATAGGTTCTAGAGATTGGTCATCTATAGTTACCTTTTATGTTTTCCAACAATGATTACATGTTACATATAACATAAACACACTTTAATGATTTTGAGCCCATTAATCCACACTTTATCTCACTCACCTCAAACGAGGGGGCATTTAATGCGGTTATTATAATAATATAAGTTTATTTTAGGCACATATTTAGTACTAAATACTTCACGATACAATGGGACATATTATAGGGATATAGTTATAGGTATAAATAAAAATGGCATAGAACTTCAATATAAAATAACCATCCGACATAGGATGAAACCATCATAAGGTATTATCTTAGGAAGCTTTTGATATCTAATCTTAAAAAATTAAGAAAACGCATATTTTTGTAGAGGTCTCGGTATAGGTTTAGGGACATATACATAGTTTCACTATAAATTTCATTGCATCTTACAACATAAATGCACACGGTGATCATTTCAATGTAATTCTCCATTATCAAGTTACACATTTTCTAATTAGCATGTATTTGAATTATCAAATTGGCATAACATGGGCATAAGAATGAGTGTTATTATTTATTTATTTTTAAAGTTTCATAAAATTATTATGTCCGTATGGTAGGTTTGTGAGTGTACTTCACCCCCTTTAACTTTGCACATTCGAGAATCTAGATAAGTATGCAATGATGTGAATTTGTGGGTAGTGTTGGCCATTGTGTGTTAGTATTGTCATTGGTATCAAATTCATTGATGGAAAAGGGTGTCATGATGTCATGTGAGTCCCATGAGGATTCAATCGGTGGTCAAACATGAATTTTGATTGGTAGTGTCAAGATTTGGTGAGTTCGGTGTTGTCTTGGTGCTTGGTTGAGTGAGCTAAGTCATGGTTTGATTCTTCCAAAGTGAGTTATTAAGTTTCATGAGGTCAATAATGGTCTATGAAGTGTGTTACATGTGTTTATGGCTTTGTAAGAGGTCAATAAGGTCAAGTCATGTGGTTTCATGGTTGAATCAGGTCATTTCAAGATTATTTCTAGCCTTAGAGCATGCAGAATGAGGTAGAGGTATGAGATTTGGAAAAAATAATTTATTTTGGAGCATGGTATTAGCATGGTGATAGTTTACCTATGGTGTATGGTGAGTTCTAGGTCTGCATTAATTGGTTTGGTGCTTCATGAGGTCCTTAGAAGCAAACAATGAGAAACATGTCAGTAAGTACATAAAAATGAGATTATCGGAGAGTTTCATGCATATTTGATATATGTTATGATTATTTAAAAGTATATGATGTTTTCATGATGCTTCATGACAAGTTTCGGGTCATTCTATAATGGGAATTTCAAGATATGCAAGTCTTTGTGAAACCTGGTAACTAATAGTGTGTTTTAGAGCAAAAGTTGGATTTCAGATGCTCATTGTGAGTTGCGTGCTTTTCATAGGGACATAAGATATTTGGAATATATTCTTAGGTCAGTTATGCAGATTTCACAAAAATAATGAGGTGGTTTGATCGTCATATTTTTATGAACGATCGTTAAGAAGCTAAAGTGGTTTGAAACCCTAGCTAAACCCTTGCTAAGAGCATCTTACAAAAGAAAAGGTATACTTTGAGTCTGTTTTGATTCATTTTTCAAAATTTATGATTGGATGTTGTATAGGAATATTCCATATTTCTATAAAGGTAAGATAGTGTTTGTGATAGTATGTGGGCCTCGCTTTGAATATGTTTGTTTCGAAGAGTTCCAATTTAAGGAAAAGTTATCCAAATAAGGTAATGTTTGAGTTGTCATTTATGATATCCCATGAATTTTTATAGATGTCCTTGAAGGTTTTAGGTCATTTTTGTAGTGAAAAATTGCAAAGTGTTACCTATCTATGAAGACTGGTTTTGGGGTAGTTTGGAGCAGCCTTTAGTAAAATTGACATTGCATGAGCTAAAGGGGAAGTTAGGACTCCATTTAAGTTTTGTTGTCAATATGCTTCAGATATAATTCAAATATTATATCAAACTTGTGATTTTTAGATGGTATGAAAAAATTATGACCTATTCTTTGAGGGTCAAATCTGAAGATGTTCATTCTAGCAAGGTGTCAAGTAGCTACATGAGGTAAAGTGATGATTATGAGCTCTTCATAATTGGTGAAGGTTTATTACTGCTTATACATCATGAATAATTGTTTTACATTCTTCTTTTAATCTTAGAATTGGTTTTTGGTGTGATGGAGCATGTTGGGCTAATGGTCAATTCTTGAGTCCAAGAAGGCATAAGAAGCAAGTTACTAGAGATTGGCTTGGTTGAAGGCCTTCCACTTTGAGTTAGAAGGAGTTATGATATTTTATGGAAAGAGGATTCAGAAATATTTATAATGATGTATTTTTGTGTCTTTGTGAGTTCATTTGATGTGTCTTTCAAGTCAATTTGTGAAGAAGTTTGTATGTTGGATTTTAGGAGAGGTTTGTTCTTTCTATAAGAATAAGTTGGTTGGAGCATCAAATGGATGAGTTGATTTTTAATATCACCTGAAAAGTGAAGAGGGATGAATTTTTCATCTATTTAACACCTTTAGAGGTCTTGAAATTATCATCATGGGTGTAAACTTTTTGAGTTTGTAAAACTGGTTTTTGGGCAACTTGTTTTAGTGAAGACAAAAGTATATTTAGTTTGAGTAGGTGAATGTTTCATTAGATCTTACTTGCTTAATAATGATCTATAAGTTCTGGTATTTCCACAAAGTGGTCACATTCCATAGTTTAGTTCATCTTGAGGGGTCTTGAGGCCCAAAGGTAAAATCAAGTTATTGGAAACAATTGTTTTGAAGGAAATGAGCTAGTGGGCCCATTAAATGAAATAATCTGATTGGTTCAAGTAAATTGTGACCATGGATGATGTTTAAATTTCATATTACTCATGTGTGGTTATTTTTAGATCTTGAATAAAAATATTTTTGGCATGAGTGAATTTTTCTTATCCTAGTGATGGGGTTTTGAGGATTTTGGTGCATGATAAGTGGTTTTGGCATGACCGACCTATATGGGTCATATGTGACCATTTTAATGATTTGAATGGGATGAAATTAAGTTTATTTTGTTGTGAAAGAGGTATAGGACTTACCTATGATGATTTTATGAGGAAGAGAAGCATATAAAGGTGATGTTTGACTTCATTTTTGATCTAGTGCTCTTGGAGGGAAAAGTGTGACCTAAAGGAGAGTGTTTTACAGGTATGTGTGCATGATTTGAAGTAGAGGAAGAGAATTATAGGTTGATAAAGGATATAGATCATGGGTGTAAGTTATTAGATCCAAGACAAGTCTAAGAATAAGAAGAAAGAGTGAGTTGTGTGAATGAGGGTTTGAAGGTGAATGTGTGAGCTAACTTAGAGTTCTCCATCAGTTGTGGCAAAAAAAAATCAGATATCAAACATCTTCAGGTGGCTGAGTTGGTGCTTATTCATCCTAGGGGGTTATAGCCTCCTTGTGGAGTGGTTTCTTCACTAAATTAGGGGTTGGTGCTCCTTATAGGGTTGGTGCTCTACTAAACTATGGGTTGGTGCTCCTTGTGGGGTTGGTGCCTCACTAAATTTGAAGCATGGAAATATAATGTTTATGTTTCAAGTGGGTTTTCTTCCCCATGAGGTTTTCCCACTTAAATATTTTTCTATGAGATCTCTTTCATGTGTTGTGGTTATTTGAATGTATTGTGCACACATAATAAGCTTGTGATGAATGTATGTGAATGGATGAATGTTGATGTATGTTGTAATAAATGGTAAATGAAATAAGTAATTTTTAGGACTGATTTACCCCCTGTCATTCCATTGTTATTCCAATAGGTAGATGGTTTTTTTGGTCTAGTGAAATCCTTATTACATATGGATCTATTGAACCCTAAGACACCATTCCTCCCATTCCCTTTTAAGGATAGTTGGTTCAATTGACACCCATCTTCTTTTATTATTTTGTGTGATAGGTCAAGTGACACCTGACCTATTTCATTATTTCTACATTGGGTCAAGTGACACCCAACCTCTTTTAGTTCATTCCAATTATTAAAATTGGGGAGTGATCGCCCCCAATCCTACATTGGCATGATTTCAATCCCGCTCTCCTAGAGATTCATCAAGAAGCTCCTACATTCACAAGGAAAACATGTGTACTCCTTTCATGCTTCATTCAATTTGATTGTTTAAGTTTCAATCTGATTTTCAAATTAGATTTAAATTTCAATTCGTTCTATATGGATATTGACTACACATTTTGTATTATAGGTTTTCAACGGGGATCTTGTAACCACACAAGCATCTTAAGCAATTAATAAATCAAGTAGTTTACACACTTATGTATATATTTCCTTTAACTAAGAAAATTTCATTTACTAGCTTAAAGAGGGATCAAATGCAGACGCCTAAACTTGTCAATTTAGCACTCAATAATGTCAATATTGACTTAATCCCTTTAATCATGACTTGTGCACCTATTTTAAACATAATTGGTATATCCTAGTTTATCCTTAGTCTTATTGAAATACTTATTCTAATCATTGCATTGCTCAACCACTTAAATAAATATGCATATCATCGCAAGAAACACATTACTCCTAATTGTTGTGCACAAAGCTTCTTGACAACTCCATTTTTAAGTGTTAGACTAAAGATTTCAACGGTCTCATTCAGTGCAAAATGGTCTTGTCGTGGGCCACCCAATGGTTATTCTTCCAATTTATATATTTTTATGGGTCCTCATCTCCATAATAAGTCAAAATTAATGCAAATTATATCCATGGAACCTTATATATAATCAAGTGTAAGACACTCATTAACTCACCTCGCACTCAACTTGAATTCTCAAGTATAAATCATTAAAAGGAATACAAAATATCTCATAATCTTCCCTAAAATAAGAGTAGATATTAAGAGTAACCCTTACATAAATTTGAAGCACTCTAAATGATGCAAATAAAATCAAAATATCAACCATATAATTAATTATGAAGAGAATACAAGTGATAACCTATCATAGTCTTTGTATAAGGATATTTTTATAAGCCTCTAAGGGCTAAATCTTGTTAAAAGTTACTCAAAACTTGTATATCCTAACAAATACCTCTCAAAAGGGTCTTACCAAGAAGCTGTCTCAATATACCCTATATGTCAATTCTTGTCTCACACTAGTAACTCTTCAATCATAACTATTTCAATCCTTCCCTAGCTCACCATTCACCAAAATGAAAGGGTACTAAATTACTTCCATTGTAGTTGCCATTGTAGTTGCCTTTCTTTTCCTTAGTTTCTTGGTTCTAGATCCTTTCTCAAGCATACCACCTTTGGTATCCTAGCTTCTTAACACCTCCAATCCCTTCCTCTCTAAGAAAACACTCGAAACATTGTTAGAATCAATAAATAAATGCATTCGAGGCTTCAAAACTTCCTCTTACTCTTTCCTTAAAAGACTCGCCCTATAAGTCCTTAAGACAATGTCACCTGCTCCAACCATGCATTTACACGTCCATAGCCAACCAAAAGGTCTTACTAGCCTCCTTAGTTCACTTTTTTTATGCCAACATGCTCCAAAAATCTCAAGTTCCAACTCTTTACCCAACTCCTATTAGCTTTCTTTTTATAATTTGGTCTACAAACCCTTACTAGGTCTTCTATAGGGAGTTGTCATGAATAAATATCATTGTAGGCACTTTCAAGGAGAAATGAAATTAGATTCAAGTACCCATTATACCATCTATCATTCCTTGCAAGTTTCATTAGTTTTCTCTAAGGGAAAAGTGTAGCTCCTTTGTTAATCACCTCTTTAACTAAGCCTTGGACTGTGTTTTGAACATTCCTACCTGGACTGTCATTAAAATTAGGAGTTTTCACCAATAGTTTTCGAAATTTCATTCATAATCTCTTTCTATAGAGGCTTAGCATGATATGTTGAAGATTTCAGGTCAAAATAAGTTGATTTTCCCTATCAAAAGCAAAGCCCTAGCATTCCCACTCACAAACCCTCTTTATGAACCCGTGAAGAGTTATTTCATTATAAATTTCACCCAGGATATATCTAATGCCTAAAATTTATTTTGGAGGTATCTTCTAATGAGGTTCAACTAATAGAATTACCGGTAGCTTGTGATGTGAAGGTGGATGCTCATTTCATGAAAACGGTTGTCTTGAGAAAACGTGCTTCAACAAGGTATAGTAGCCTCGACCTATTATTAGATCGTTTATCCTTGTCCAAGATCAATGATCTATCCCTTAGGGTCTGGTATGCATCAATGCATAATTTTGGTTGTGTCTTACTATCTATAAATATCCCACGTGTTAAGGCTAAGATCTATCTAACATGTTAGCACAAGACAGACTTCCACAGTTGCACACACAAATTAACTTTCTCACAAGTGCATGAACACACCATAAATAGACACCATGAGAATTCCCTTACTAACCATATGAAAAAGCATCCTAAAATCAAAATAAGAGCCACTTTTTCCTTCAAATGCAATAAGCACTAGACAAATTTCACTCACTCAGTCACGTAGACTCATAAACACATGCATAGCTCCATACTCACACCGATGAGAGTCATCAATCCTTGCCATTAATAATGTCAATCCAAGGTTGGTGTTTGATGATTGTATGCATTAAGAGAAGAATATTTTTGGAAAACAACTCCTTTAAACACAAACCAAACTTGCATAAAATAAATCACACTTGCAAAAATTTAAAGGCACACTTGCAGAAATAAAGTTTGCATGAAATAAATCACACTTGCAGGAACAAAAACACACTTACATAAATTAAAATTGTTGAATTATAAATAAACATAATTAAACGAAACACCTGCAGGTTCACAACAGACTGAATTTTCACAATACAAAGAGAAAAACAATACAACAAAATGAATTACAAACAAATGAATAAACATAAACATAAATACATAGATCCATCTTCCTTGAAATGAGTGGTCACTCATTCCTTGGAAGATGATTTAAATCATACTTCCGAGATCTAAAAACTATAGAATATTTGAGAGGAAAGAACATATCTTTATTTCTTGGGAGAAAATCATTACACATCTCAGTGTGGAAGGTTACATTTATAATTCATGCATTCAACCAACTCATTATTTTAAGAAATACAATTTGATCTTATCTTTATTCCAATTCTAACAACTAAGATCTCCATCTCCACAAAATATGGAGAGAGATATATTATTGGATTCAAAGTCTTATCTCACTGTTTTAGGAAGATTTTCTCACAAATCTTCTCCTTGATTTTTGGTAACAAGAATCACAATGATTTTATTTTCCTAAATTATTGGAAGGAGGTTTTTCCTCAAAAGATGATTTTGACCAAATACATTTCTGGATTTTCCATTTGACTTTGTTGTTTTTATTGTGGAACTTTTGACACTTGTCTGATACGCTTTTTCCTCGGATTGCAGTTCACTAAAAGTTAGATTTATCTTCATTGGTAAAACCTGTAGCAAATCTGAATGATTTTTTTGTTAAACACATTGATATGAACAAAAACCTCTCTCAGATTTTCTATTTGACTTTTCTATTTTTGTTTATGGAACTTTTAGTGCTCGTCTGATACACTTTTCCTCGAACTGCAGCTCACTAAAAGTTAGATTTCTCTTCATTGGTAAAACCTATAGCAAATCTGAATGATGTTTTTGTTAAACACATTGCTATGAAAAAAACCTCTCTCATATTTTATGTTTCTATTTATGGAACTTTTTGTGTTTTATACGATACACTTTTCCTCGGATTATGGCTCACTAAAAATTAGATTTCTCTTCATTGGTAAAACTGTAGAAAATCAATGAGGTTTTTGTTAAATAGGTTGCTATGGAAAAAAATTCTCTCAGATTTCACATTGGATATTTTGATTTTTCACAATTCCTCAAACACTGTCATTCTGTTGATGCAGGTTCTGGAGCTAACTCCAATGGTTCCGGAGATAACAAAAACAACCATAACTTTTGCATGTAATCTCATATTGAGATGATTATTTTTTTGAACTTACATAATTTTTTGAGAGGAATCTGGATATGAAATAATATTTGATTTTAGATGTACTATTCATGATCAGTTCCATTTTTCCCAATACTAGCATTATCTTTCCTTTATGGCCTGCATACACAAGACTTTGCATCTTTTCCCAAATAATCAATAGGATTAGTCAACAAAATAGATAACAAAATATTTATAAAGAATGAACAAGATATATATCCTATATTCTATATTAAGCAAACTATAATTTTCAATATTACATTTAAATCCACTTTCAAAGGTAACTTGGAAGGACAAAATAATGGTAATTTATGGCCAATTTATGGCCTCATCACAAACCTTGAGATCAGTTTTCCCACCACATTACTATTACAAACAAGGGAAATAAAGTGCCAACACCATAGAAAAAGAGAGGTAACTAATCAAAGAATACATTTACTTACTAAAAACCGAGTTTTCTTACTATTCATTGCATTACATTACAAAAATGAGGAGTAATCTCTCTCCCAACATTCTCTTTTTTTCTCTCTCCTCATGGAAATGAGATTCAAACTTGCTTCCCTCTTAATAAACTTGAGCTCCTCCACTCATACATGCACAACCTACCCATATTGTAACTCCTTTTACACCACATTAAGATTGAACTACAAGTTGTGACTCTTCAACTTCACACTACAAGGCTTGTAATTGCCTTTATACATTATGCCAAGCATCTTAATGATGCCTTACACACACATGACTCACACATGTTAACATAACACCTAGAAGACTATAACAACATTTAACACACTTAGAATCACTGCATACAAGACCATATACCTCATTACAACATTTGAATTTTAAAATATCCCTTTTGGAGGGAAAACACATAAGAAGAACAATTTGAATTTGCCACCTTCCCTATTGACTTGAAAAGACCCATATGAAGCATTTTGAACCTCGAATTTCTTGTAAAACTCACATTAACATCAAGGAGGTTGAATTGGATGATTGAATGTTTCTTAAAGGATTTTCCTTAATCACTAAACTAGGTATAAGGGTTAATATCCACAAATCAAGAGCCTACATGGTCAAGTCAATCACAAGTAAAGCTAAGTTATTACAAAGTAATTATCAAATGTTCAACTTGTTAAATAAATTTTCATCCATGTAGTATTATATCGCATCTCTAAGTGGATAAATTGAGTGTGGTTTGAGGCTTCTTCATAATAGTGCCAATGTAGGTTGTGTACAAATTGTGTTTCAACCAAATCATTAATATTTTGTAGGGTTTGTACCAAAGATTAGGATTTTGGGTTGAGGTGGTTAATTTAGAGGGTTTTACACATTATCAAGACCTAATATTTCATGTCAATGCATATACCATTTGTTCGTAGAGGTCTGGAAGTTATAAAGCGTCATTTATAACCCGTAACAAACTATTCAACAAGTTGAAACCATTCGATGGTCATTCTTATTCTATAAGGTTTACGTCATTAACCATGATGTAATTCTTGAATAAGATACGAAGCATATATAGAATATTTCCAACTAGTTCACCTCTTGTCAGGATCCTAGATCCCTTTCCAAACTAGACAAAAGATAATTACACTCATATTATCATGTTTTAATAAATTTTGCATGTGCCCTAATTAAATGAAACTTATTAATATCATTTTACATGTACCTTCATATTTGAATGTTAATCATTTATTTATTAATCGACTAGACATTACTTTCTAAGATATTTATCTTAATTAGGGTTATAAACTCTAAATTTAGGGTAAATCACCCCTATGTTTTCTCTTGTTTCAATACTAATAGTGGTTATAAATAGATATACTTTGGAATGTACCCTTATGTTTACCCCCAAATTAATTTTTATGTTATGAAAGTACACAACAATAATAAGGATATAAGTGTTAACACATAGACTATTGTTATCTAATTAATTTCAAACATCAATTATACATGACCAAAATAATTCATTTAAACTTGAAATGATTTAAATGATTGATAAACAATAAGTGACTTTCTTAAAACATGAGAGGAGAGATCAAATTAGTTGTTCAATATGATTTAGGAATGATTTAGGTATGCAAAGTCCCTTTTTTGGGGATTTCTTGAAATAGCTAGAAATTTGAATGAGAAATGTCTAAAAGTAATTTTTAGATGGTTGTAATCAGACTTCCAAGGTTTGGATATGACTGAAAATGCACATAGAAACCTATAATTTTCCCTTCCTAGTGTAGCGACATGTTTTGGGAACTCCCAATCACTTTTATATGCCCTCAACTCGCTAAAAATATGCCCAAGCAAGCTCAAATTTTTTGATTAATTACCAACACTAAAAATATGAAGGAAATTTGATTTTTAGTGCCCTAGAAGTGAATATATGAATTTCTATAAACCCTTTTCTACAAAGTTACTTAAAAAATTCATAACTTTACCTAGGAAGCTCCAAAATTCATGAAACTTGAGATCTTGGGGTTTAAAAATATGACGAATGTAAATATCAAATCAGCTTGCCCAAACATCCACCAAAACATGCCAAACCTTCCTTTCAAGCAATCCATCCCTCTTGTAAATGCCATAAAAACCATGGAAGATCACTCCAAATATATTCTGAAATTATTATTCAATATTAGCAATAAATTGATGAAGGAATTATAATTTTTAGAAGCCTAAGAATGTCAAAATGAATTTCCTTCAAACCCTAGGTGTGCGAGAAATAAATAAATATTTTCAAATCTGATTATGCATGCCAAACCCTCAAATTTCAATGTAAAACCAAATTTCACCCTTATAAATTATATGCAATGAGATGATGTAATCCAAACACATAGAAGACCCTTGAATACTTCAAAACACCATTCAATGTTAGTCGCCCTTTTAGAACAACCAAATAATGTACCAAATCACTCCACAAATGAGTCGTTTCTACTTTAAAGGAAGCCAATTTTGCATCAATAACAAAAGGAAAGAAATATCTTTAATATTTGAACCAAATAGCTCTTAGGGAAACTTGCCTAAGGCTGTAATTAAGATAAAAACAACAAATAAATCCCTCAAGGGGGTGGAGAATCTCGTGTTTAAGTACTCCCTAGAATTGTTGAATGGTTTCATCCTCACACAAGACTCTCCGAGGGTTTTCTTCCTTAAGAGAGGTAAAGAGATGCTTCACACGCAATATTTTCAAGAGATAATATAATTAACATATTAATTAAATGGCCAAATAACCTCCTTTTATAACATAAGGGGTGCTACAATTCAATAATGGCCAACCTCATAAAGTAATTTTTAACTATCTAATTTATTTTTAGAGCCTACATGCTCCAAATTACTTTATATTCTAATTAAATGAGTTCATTTATTGGCTCGCTTGGCTTCCCAATAGAAATAAATGATAATAATAAAAATATCTATTTAGAAAATGTTATCCAAGTGTTCCCCTTACTTCTTTCCTCAAACCCGCAAGGAGGAAGAATGGTTTAAGGTCTTCACTTTTGCTAATCTCCAAAAAGGTACATGACAATCCCCACTTCCCAAGATTGTTTGTCCCCAAGTAATTATAAGTACATGGATCCCAACTAAATCTCATCTCCTCCTCCTTTGATATACTTGCACATGAAGCAAACTCATTAAAGAAAAATGTGTCCCCTTCTTCATCCACTCTTGCTTTGTGGATATGATGACTAGCTCTTCTTCTTTGCTTTCCAAGGCCTTATCAGTACCATCCAAACATTGATTGTTCCCAATTTCTCTCATGTTGTCCCAAACACTAATGTAATCTTACTCTTTCCCTTCAAAATCCAAAATGGAGGCACTAGATGGAATTCCACCTTTACTTGCATAGAATAGTCCAAGTATGTTAGTGTGTAGTGAATACAACTCCCAACTATTAAGATGTCCCTTTATGCTCCAAAATCTTGAGAAGATCAAACTGAAAATGCACCAAACAACAGGCCTCCTCTGTTGGACAGCCCTCAAATTGACCCTTGGGTCAAAGTATTTATCATCCCACATTCCCTTTGGTTCTTTCAAGGAACCATAGATTGAAAAATCAGAATTACAATCCTTACCTTGATGACCCAAACACATCAATTGCATGGCATAAAAATGGTGCAAACAACCTCCTATATGAAGATGATTATATTGCTTGTGTTCCCCATAAGATTTATTTGTTCTTTCCCTCATCCCGACACTCATAATGATAAAATCATCAGTAGTACTGATCTTGAAATCAGAAGTTTCTCCTTTTGCGAGCCTCGCAAAAACATCCATATCCCACATACGGAAACAAACTTGAAATTGAATCGAAGATGTGCTTCTTACCTCATCTTTCTTTGTAGTATGAGATGCATGATGATACCCATACCAAAGTGATATAGGAGCTGGAAATGATCCTATATTGATTGCCAACAATGCTATGAGCTGAAAACCAACACTTCCCATGATTGAATCCACTTGTATGCTTACAAATATGTCATTGTGCAAGTTGGAAGTGCGTATGACAACAATGTTATGATCAACAACCAAATGATTTTTGTTATGCTTACCATCTTCCTGTATCAAACACCTTGTTGCCCTTGCAATGATGAATGAGGTGAGAAGGGACCAATCCCCAATGGCTGAAAATGCTTTGGGAATTTGGAAATTATTTCCTCTCATGGTTGTCCTCTTATTGATGACAACAAACATAGTGTAGGGAAAACTGAAATAGTTGATAACAAGTTAAAATCCCAAAAATCAATTTTTGCAACCTTCAAAGTCATACCTTCTATGAGAATAAGCATCTGGAATATCTTCTTTGTGCATGGACCATCAATTTCCCTCTATGTCTGAAATATGTACAACTACAATTCCATCATGATGGCTCCTCTTTTTCCATCTTCTCTCCAGTCCTTCCATGGAACCATGGGTTAGCAATCTTTGGAAAGGATAATCAGAATTTTCATCATGCCCAAAACATACCATGATAGAATTGTTCCCCATACTGATTTTGAAATCAACAATCCCTCTTTTTGTAGGGTTCAACACAACACTTATATTTCCTATGTGAAAACAATCTTGAGATTGAATCCAAACATCCATATGTTCTTTACCACAAGAGGTACTTCTTACCTCATCATCCCTTGACATATGTTGTGCATAATGATATCCCATTAGCGGTCTCATAGGACACAACAAGCATGAATTATGATCACTCCCCCATATCTGAAATGACAAAGTGGTAAGCAGCGAATATGCAAACATGGAGCCAAAAACATGGGGCACCCATGATGTCATAAGATAATTACAGTATAAGACATAATGCCACAATCAATGAAACAAGTGCATACACATAAAAAAGGAATGAATCCAAAAACATGGGACACCCACGGTGTCACAAGATAAGCAAGGAACTCAGGCCACATAAAGTAAATAATCATAACATCATAATCATATAAGAAAATCCAATGAATCCACAAACTAAGAAATCAAGGAATGATTCTACATAAACTAGTATAGAAAACAACATAGAAATCAAGTGTAATAGTAAAAAAAGAGATAACAAGATAGGTTAGCATTGTACAAAACATGTGTTAGTCATATTTCTCCAATAGGTATCAATAAATACCATGTATGTATTCAAACATGATGAGGAAGGTGCAAAGTAACATATAATGAAACAAAATCACATATATGGTGTCGAGGATGCCCCAAGAGAGTAGTGTTTAGAACTAAGTGGCTCCCATCATCATGCTATAATATGTGAGTGTCCTACATCAAGCTCAATATACCTCATGAATGCATGTGTAAATAATAGATATGTCATGTATAAAATCAATATGATAGACATCACGTATAAAACAACAAGCTAGCCATGCAAGTTGGAGCATGTCCCAATTTTGTATTTTTTCTCGTATTTGAATATTTTTGTGTTAAGTGATTATTTTAATGTTTTTGTGGCATTTTGAAAATAGTTATGTCTAAGAAAGTGCATAACATAATAGCTACGATAAGGACCTCATGAAGAGGCTTATAATGTACAATAATGAAGGGGATACGAGCCCCTCAAGTAGCATAAGAGATGGAGGTTGTTCATGTATTATCGTGTGGAATGTATAGTATGTACCGAGGGAGGCTGGGGTAAGAAGCCCAATGAGAATTAATAGTCATAGAAGACTATCAATTCAAATTCCTATAAGAAGCAATATGTGACCTAGGTGATGGACGGGAGACCGATATATGGGAGTATCATAGGATATAATATGAGGCATAGTAGAAGAAGTTATAGATGTATTATCACTAGAGATAGTGGATGTATGTGTTGGGCTAAGCTATGTTGATGGGGAGCTTGAATGGAATACCCCTAATTGTAATCACTTGATTATTGTGAATGAACTTAACACATTTTTGTAATACAAACATGATAACCATGAAGATGTGGATCCAAGAACAACCTAGACTTGTGCCACATGATGTAAGAGAAGAAGCTACTAAGAATGTAATATCAAATGTAGCAGTAGTGACTGTGAGTGGGAAAACAACATGTTTAATGTGTGTCTTAGGATCAACAATGACATCCTTATTAGTGTATTGAAGAGAGTGTAGTACTAGTAAAGTGAACATATTATCTTGAGTAGTGTTAGATCTACCAAAACGTTGTGTATAGGATGCTAGCCAACTAAAGTAAGGATGTATAGTGTATCATAAATTAATCCAAGTGCCATATCAATACTATTAAATACAATAGCATGCAAGGAGGCCGAGATGAAAATGATGCAATAATTATACCAAACATGTTATCATAAGATGGTGGAGGTGAGACAATATGGTAAACATTGTGGAATTATAGGGTAGATTTGGAAGCATCATGTTATGGAAACATGTCACTAAAGATTTTGAGTTTTGTATTATCATTAGTGGGCTTGAGTTACAATATAGTCTCATATTCAATAGTATCAACATCAAGTGGATCTTGGATAACATGATAAAGCTTAAAGTAATCGTTAGTGAAGTGACCAATACATCGTGGTAGTCACAATGAGCAATAGCCTCAAATCTCTTACCATGAGGCACACTTAAATCAACCTCAAGAAGTGGAGGGAGAGAAACAATGTTACATTCAAGTAATCTGTTGAAGCACTTTTGAGGCACACAAGGTAAATAAGTAAAGTGTCATCAAGAAGATGGAATTGTAGCTTCACAAGTCGGGACACAACATTGACCGTGGTTTTGGCATTGGGTTTGTCATCAGTAACTTTGTTATTAAAAGTATTCTTGGATTGAAACTTGTGAGTAAAGGTGCTCGGAGGATGAGAAACATATTTGAGTGCATTCATGTTGAGGAGCTTAGCTTCATGTTCTTTCAAAGTATGGCACATATGATCAAATAAATGAAACTCTTCAAACATCACTGATTCTTACAAATGAACAAGGAGACTTTGAGTAAAGTGAAACTACAATTTAATATTTCTAGACACTAAATCACGCACTTTGGGTACATTTCTAGGTCCTAATCACACACCACTATTCATATGATTCCAACACAAGAAAAGTACTAATTGGCCACTGTCTTTGGCCTCTTTACTTTCTTTATGGTTTTCCTCTTAGTTTTACACACCTTCTTTCCTAGTTTGACTTTCAACACTTCGCTTTTATGAGTCAGACACGGCAAAGACCACCAAGACGTCAATGCCAAGCATTCCCATCCCCTCTAGGCACCCCCGACCTCTTTGTATCTTGCTTGCATATTTTGGGTCCTTTATAGCTGTTGGGAATCTTTATTTCTTATGGGTTGACCTTTTAGTGGTTAATTATGAAATTCAAACAAGGGAATCATATAAATACAAAGTTATGTGACCATAATAAAGGACCAAGCACTGAGAATCTACTATCACCACCTAAGGTTACATCCAAGAGCATTCAAGTATCCATCTAGCTCCACACAAGGGACATGGGACTTTTATTTCTGCATACATGCATAGGAGGATGTTGTCATGCAAATGCGCAATAAGAAAATTCCTAATTTTCAAGCATGACAACCATATCCTACTCAAAAAAATTCAGCCCAAAGGTCATTATGAGTCCTCCTTCATATCACCATAATCCTCGAGTCAGTCCTATCTCATCTATCTGAGCATTCCAATGCATCATGTCGGTATGCCTATAGGTGATTTAGGGGTATCCATTCATTCCAAGTACTTTCACGGGAAGATCCATCAAGACAGGATTTTTGGCCAGCCTGGGAAAGGTCAATTTATGGATTTTATGAGGCTTGTGCGCACCCTCCTGAATTGAATGAAAGGACTAAACTCATCATGTAGGTGTATCATAGGGCCAAGAATGTTTTTTAAGAATTTTTGGAAGATTTTGGGAGGTTCCAAGCAGTTTAAGCAAAAGTGGGTCTTAGAGGCCTAAGCAATACACAGTGCCAAAACAGCCCATGAGCTTCAGGAAGCAATTTCGGGAGCTCTAGAAGGAGTTAGGAGCCAAAAAAAAATCTTCAAAAATCTAATTCAAAGCCCTACAAGATGGTGATTTCAGATTTTTCATAACACCTAGGCACACTTTTTCTCCAACTTGTTTTGGTGTGCATAACTTTGGAGTCTTAAAAAAATCCTATTTTTCAGGGATAAAATGACACAATCAAGAGCTGATACCCACACAATTGGATTAATAAGTTCATTTTCATGTGGAATCATATAAAATTTCATCAAAAACACATCAAGGAGCTCAAGTTATGGTCTCAACAAGTGGTTCCCCAAGGTACAACTCCAACAATTAGTCAAATTTATGCCTTGAAATTTGAGCCAATGGGAGAGTGGCACACTTTTTTGCACAAATTTCACCAAATCCTTGGTTTATATGGTGAAATAAATTTCCCCCTCCCTCTTAAGTCCTTAGTCACCCATGCGACCCGATCTCGAGCTTGTGAGAAGGTAGTCAAAACATGTACCTCATCTTAGGCAAACGATTCCAAGAGCTCTGTAAGGAGTTAGGAGGAAAAAAAAACTCATTTTAAATATAATATAATCCTCTACAAGGTGGAATCATCATATTTTTCATAAACCCTTGGACCTTTTCAAGGGATCTAATTCTTCACAGGACAATTGGCGTCTTACCGATCAAAATGGGGAAATTTTAGGAAGTTTCAGGAAGAATAAAGGAATTTTACCACCATCATTGGATTCATAAGTCCTTTTTTATGCAAATTAATATAAGGAAGAACCAAAAAAACTCCTCCGAGAACTCAAGATATGGCCTTGACAAGTTGTTCCACAAGGTAAAGGAGTTAGTCATTTTTTGGTGAAAATTTGGACCAATGGGAGAGTGATGCAATTTTGTGCACCAAGTGCACCAAGGCCTTGGTGCACTTGGTGCAAGAAAATTTACCACCCTCCCATTTAAGCCCCTGGACCCCAATATGACCAGTTTTGAGCCCCTTTTGCAAGTTTAAGCCCCTAGGCTTCTTTTCCATGCTCACCGCTCCAGCCAATCGTGAAGCACCACATGGCCCAATAGGGATGGGGCACACTTTTTTGAACCAAACCCTTGGTGTAATTGGTGAAAAAAATTCTCTCCTTCCCAACCATTAAAAATATGTAAGTTTTTTCATATTTCATGTTGTTTCAAGTGTTACTCGTGCATATGCCTCGTGAAAGCTCCAATAACACTCGGAATTTCTTCACCCTGCCATTGTTGTTGCTTCCAAAACCTTACTACCACCTTCAAAATATTTCTTCCATCATTCCATGCTGCTGAAATTTTAATAATGAATACTTCTGAGCAAGAAAACCATAACTACATGTTGTCGAAACCCTTGGCTCCAAAACCACAAATTGCTCATAACTAATGAACCGGTGATTGAATCTTCATGAAATTTTGGGAAAACATTCTTCATCCAAATGCCTTGAAGCTGAAAAAACAAAAACTCAAAATAAGTACATGATTTTTAATGGCAGCCATTTGGATTTTTGTGCCCTAGGTTGTTCTTCCTTCATTTTTGTTGTCAATCCAGGAAGAGGTTTGACTTGAAAATTTATACAAAGCATCCAAATCAAAACCCAAAAAGAATCTAGAGTTTTCTCATTGATCCAACATGGTGATTTTTAGATTCTAAAAATATCAAGTGTCCTTGGTTCACACTTTCCATTTTTAGTAAGTTTCCAAAAATGGCAAACTCCCTCCAGAAGAGAGAACAATGAAAATCATACAAACCGAAAACTAGGGCACGTGGGTCAAAAAGTCAAAAAAGCAAAAAAAAAGCAAAAACCAAACTTTCCAAAAATAGAAATTGATTTGAATTGACCCCAAAACATTTTTGATAATCTGGAATGTGAAGGAAACACCTCATTACAAGAAACAAGGCAAAAAAGTGACATTGCCCAAAATAGTAGCTCTTGGGACCTAGTTTCCAAAAATAGCTAGTTTTTGGTCCTGAGAGCAAAAAGTTGCTACCATCTCCATAGTAACATATATTGTTTCTTTTCACCACCATGAATTTCAAGTTCACTAGTTAAGTGAGCCAAGGAGAGTTGGTCGATTGAGCTTCTCGGGACAAGAAGAGGTAATCCATAGTAGTATCTTTCTCTCGCATAAGCATTGACAAAGGTGGAGGTCATCTAGAACCCACCTTAGGAAATCTCAACGATGTCTTTCAACACTCATTTAATGTTCCAAGTTGTCTTTGAATCATGTGTGAGGAGGATTTTTCGATAGTCATCATCAAATTGTCTATAGTGTGCTTGATAGGAGTTTTTAAATCAGCATGACAAAGTGTTGCAGAGAGTCATCGCAAAGGTTGGTTTCCTCATCTCCTTCTCCAGAATAGATCTTCATGGATAACATCCGCAGTCATCTGAATTATCTTTCAATAGTGTTTCTAAACACTCAATTCAGGGTGTTCGTGTATCGTATGAATAAGAAATAATAAATCATCTTCATTTAAAGGGGCAAAATTTTCAAAGGTGTTCAGAGGAACAATCTTCATCAGCGTGGAGAATCATCAATGTCAAAATACTTCTTTCAAAGTTCATGACTACATCAAGGCATTCAATCGGATCATCATGAGGAGTGGATTTCCTTCATCCCCTCCCTCCTCCTCTCTTTCTCCCTCTTCTTTCTCTCTCCTTTCTAATTCTTCATTGGGCTTCATCATTGTATTTTGTCCTATTCACTTAAGTGACCTACTTTAAAATTGTAAAATTATTTTCTCAAAATTATAAGAGAAATACTTAATTTAATGAAAAATGAAAGGTCACAAGTGGAATATGGAAATGAAGAGTCATATGAGGGAGATGAAAGATCAATCCACAATGCTATAAATTGGGATGGCTTCTCCATTCCAAAGGATCCTGAAAATTACATCCTAAAAATGATGTACTTTGTGGCAATAGTGGATTGTGTTTGTTGGACTTTGTGTCACCAATATACATGAAATAAAGCTATAATTTATTCCACTTTCTTCTTTTCCCTTGCTTTGTACAACTTGTGTAAATGTCAATCAAGGAATAGAGTTTTTGTTTTCCAAGATGTATGAATGTGTGTAGCTTTGTATGCATGGTTTCCTCTCATCATTGATGAAATAAACATAGTTTTTATAAGCATCTTATGTTTCTTCCACTTCCCTCTTTCATGCACTTTACAAGTATAGTGATGCAAGAGCTTTGTATCTTCGATAGATGAATTTGAGAACTTGGTGTCTTGAGTTGTCCATCTCACTAGATAGCTTCATTATGCTTTCCTCTATATTTAATGTTGAACTACTGGTTACTAGGTGTGATCTCTATAATATACTCACGACAATAATCTTCTTTGCCTAACTCCCCTCTATTCCCCTCATTGTTGTAATTTCCTCCCTTTTACCCCATACAAGCACTTTGCCATAGGTTCAGTGGAGTGTCCCTATGTGATCCCCGACCAATTTGGCCACCCACAACATTTAGATAGGATTAGGATTAGTTTACTTTCAATAATGGGAGTTGTACCATTCAATGCAAAGGGGCATAGCCCCATGAACATTGGTGGAGACACCTGATTTGTCCACCCGATAAACTTTCTCACCAAAAACTTTTGGCGACTGCTTAGGGAGCGATTTGCCTAAGTGCACCCAAAAAGGATCTCTACCCTAAAAATACAAAAAGTATAGATTCGTAAAGCAAAAAAATCATATTTCAAAAGAAAATCATTTTGAAGGCGACTTTGTCAAGGAACGAATCCCTATCACATTCGTTTCCCACACACAATGAAGAAATTCCCAGATTGGAGTGAGGTACCAATGAGTGACAATGAAGAAGAAGAAGAATATGGTTGTCAAGAAATGTAAATTTTTTATCAGTCATGGTTCTAGACCAGTCCTTGCAAAGAGGAAAATTCGAGAATGACAGAAGGGTCTCTTTCTTCAAGTAGTTACATGGCTCTAAAAATCAAGGAAAGACGAGGTAGAATAAAAAAATCACTTACAAACAACACGTCATCAAATCTTGGTGGCTACAATTCAAGAGGAGATTTGTTAAAGGAAAGAAAATGGGAATTGTTGAGCCTATGATCAAGAATCCAAGAGACTGATGAAAAAGATGCAAAGGAGGTACAAGATGTTGTATGAAGTCCAAGAAGATGAAGGATTTTTTGAAAGTAATACTTTCAATCTCACACAACTAAATGAAAAGCTTGGAACCATGCCTTTCATCAACCTCCCTTGGGATGATTTCCTTGCGTATAGAAATGATGAGATGGCATCCTTGAAAACTGAGTATGTGCAAAAATTCATGAGCATTGTACAAGGAGATTCTGATCCCCAAATCTACCTTGAAATTTTGAAATATGTTGAAGCCTTGCAAGAGATGTATGAGCAACTTGAATCAGCCCATGACAAGGAAGAAGAAGAGGAGATTTGTCCCATGGAAGAAGACCCTGATGAAAATCAAATCAGCACTATGGAAAATGATGAAGGATCCATTGGAGAATATTTTTTCAATCTCACACAACTCACTATAAAATTAAGAACATTGCCTTTTTTGTCACTCTCTAGATGACTTCATTGCATATGGTGATGAAGAAATGAACATGTTGAAAAGAAAATATGTGGAAAGGCTTTTTGACCCCAAAGCCTATCATGAAATTTGGAGGTATGTTCTAGCTCTGCAAGGAAGGTATGAACACCTTGAAGCACGACATGTTGTCAACACTGAAGAAATTCAAAAAATTCTTGATGGTTGTCTATACTACGAAGTGTTCATCCCCAAAATATTCTTGGATGTTTGTGAGGAATATTTTCTCCTTGAACCTTCCGACTAGAACCAAAGCAACATCATGGAGGATGAGATAAAAGACATGGAGATGGAACTGCCATTCATCAATTCTTTTTGGCTCAAGGCACAACCCATTAGATGAGAAATGGATTCAAAAGGAAGACTCTTGTAGCATGATGGATGATTCAATGCTTTCCAAAGACTCCATCAACAATGAGGAAATGCAAGATGATGGATTTGAGGTAATCATGGGTAATCTCCTTTCAAATTTTAATCTTTTGAATAATGATGGAATAGAGATATGTGAAGAAATGCAAGAGAGCCATCTTACATCCCAAACTCTGGAGGATGAATTAAAAATGATCATGAATAATTTGCCTTCCTATTTTGATTATTGAGTGGGGTAGAAATGTTGAATGAATAAATAGAGACGGTTGAAGAATCAAATTATCTTCCTGATTCAATCATGGATGATAGAATGGAAGAATCCCACTTCCTTTTTGAAGTCTAGGAGAATGAACAGATCAAGTATAACCTCTCCTCACCCAAGGAACGAAATGATCATCATGGTGAGTTTTTATATGACGTATTTAATTGCCCATATGATATAACTTAAAATTCTACCCATATTGCTGCCCCAACATGGTTCTCTACTTCCTATCAAGAGGAAGATGATATGGATTTTGAACTCAAAGGATTATCCTTCCCACAAAACATGGACATCTTCTCTTTATCATAAGGTGTCATGAATCAAGTATGCACGTGCTTCATAAGAAAATGAATCTTAGGCAACATAGAGAATGGAAGAAGTGAATGGGGATGTTTTGAATGAATGTGGGCACGTGTGGATCAGATTTTCAACCATCTCCCAGAAGCAAAAAGTAGATATTTTTCCAATGAGGGTAATGACGAGACTATGGAAAACTCAAAAGAAGCATTGGTTCAAGACATCTTGAAGGTTGTAGAAGAAACTGAAGATCCTAAACTCAGTCTTGAACTCTTGACTCGGGCCATGGAGATGCAAGATAAGTATGAATCAATTTTTTCTCCTCTTTTTGATACACCAATGTTGATACCGAGACAAAGCCAATGAATGAACTTGATGTCTTCCTTGGCAAGAGTGAATATGAAAGCATGTCTTTTTATTTCACACAATGTGAAGAGGTTTGTGAGTGTAAAATAAGGAAGGTTCTGGAATCCTCTTTGAATATTCTCAATCTTGAAGACAACATCCCTGTCATGGAGGAAGATAGTAAGGAAAATTGTTGAGTTGATTTGCATTGAAGAAAGTTGTTTAGAACAAAGTGAAAAGTTGCAAGATTCTTGGGAGTGTGTTTGAAATCATCTGCTTCTATCCACTTTAGAATGCTCCACTAGTGCAGAACAAGAGTTCATATGGAAAATTTCACTTGAGGGTAAAGAATCCTTATGTGAAGAAATTAAAGATTGAAATTTCAAGAATGATACCAAGATGGGATTCGAGCATATGGATATTGAAAACAATTACTCTGGACAACAAAGCGAGAGTATACATGATTCTTGCAAAGTGATCCAAAATCAGATTGCACTCACCGCCAAGCTCTAATGTGTTTTGAACATGTTTTCATGCTGCATCAAGCTCTCGAGGATAATGAAGACATTCAGTCCAATGATGTGGCACACATTCTAGAAAACACTTGCTTAGAGTAAGAAAAGCGAGATATTCAAAGACGTTGTTGAATGGGAAGAAAATCCATTTTATCTCACTCCTTCCGAGTACCTTGCTGGTATAGGAGATGGTTTGAAGTTTCAATTCAAATAGGATGAATTTTTCATGACAATATCAATATTCCCACTCTTGAAGACATGGAAGAACAATGTCTCATGATCGCAGGGCGTCAAGCGGAAGCATCAAGGTACAAGAGTTTTGAGAAAGTGAAGAAGTGTTCATTTAATGAAAACACATTCTTTGTGTAGTATGAGTATGAAGATGGAGTCTGGTGTGTCTTCTTCTTCTCAAGCCATGCAAATCCATCACAAAAGCATGGTTTGATCAAATAACAATTTTTGTGCTTCAAAGGTCAAACTTCAATCCATTGTTTCATGATGGCATGTACTTCTCTCAACCTGTTGTCACGTATGTGTGATTATTCTTTCCCCACCTTGTAAATATCCCTCCCAGTAACATAGTCTCATATTTTCTGTTGTGTTTTGTTTTCCCTTTTGGTGTGTTTCCCTTTTGTTTGTGTGTTGTGTGTGTGTGTGTGTTCAATAAAGCAAGTTATGTAGTATATCTTTCTGGTGACTTTAAAGCCCAATGAATAAGGTGTTGATAGGTAAACTGAAATTGATATTATAGAGTTCTCATGTTATGTCCTCATTGCGCTCAATCCACAACATGTCCCTAAGCTAGAGCTAGTTGTTGTCATGCAAATGTGCAATAAGAAAATTCCCAATTTTCAAGCATGATAACCATACCCTACCTAAAAAAATTCAACTCAAAGGTCATTTTGAGTCCTCCTTCATATCACCCTAATCCCCGATTCAATCCTATCACATCTATATAAGTATTCAAATTCTTTGTGTCGGTATACCTATAGGTGATTTAGGGTTATTCATTCATTCCAAGTACTTTCACGAAGATCCATCAAGACATGATTTTTGGCTAGCTTGGGAAAGGTCAATTTTTGGATTTTCTCGAGGCTTGTGCACACCCCGAGAATTAAATGAAAGGCCTAAAATCATCATGTAGGTGTATCAAAGAGAGAGAAAATTTTGCAAGAATTTTGGAATATTCTAGAAGGTTTCACAGTAGTTTTTTGGAGCAGTTTCAACAAAAGTGGGTCTTGGAGGCCTAAGCAGTGCACAGTGCAAAACAACCCCTGAGCTTCGAGAAGTGATTTTGGGATCTCGAGATGAGTTAGAGCAAAAAATATCATAAGAAATCTAATTCAGATCCATACAAGATGGTGATTTAATATTTTTCACAACACCTAAGTGCACTTTGTCTACAACTTGTTTTTGGTGTGCACAACCTTGGAGTCTCGAACAAAAATCCTATTTTTAGGGATAAAATGATATAATAAAGAGATTATATCCCACCAGATTAATAATGTCATTTTTAGGTATAATCATATAAAATTTCATCAAAAAACTCCTCTGGGTGCTCAAGTTATGCTCTCAAATCAAGTTGTTCCCAAGGTACAACTCCAACAGTTAGTCAAATTTTTGCCTTAAAATTTGAGCCAATGGGAGAGTGATGAACTTTTGTGCACCAATTTTACCAAATCCTTAGTGCATATGGTGCAAGAAAATTCACCCCCTTCCTCTTAAGTCCTCAAGCACCCATGTGACACAGTCTCGGCCCTTGAGAGAGAAGGCACAAACAGTGTACTTGATCTTCGATGGATGATTTCCTGACCTCTCTGTAAGGAGTTAGGAGGCAAAAAATACTAATTGGAAATATAATAGAATCCTATACAAGGTGGAATCATCATATTTTTCACAAATCCTTGGCATTTTTCAGGGATCTCATTCTTCACAGGGACAACTAGTGATCATGATCAAAATGGGGAAATTTCAAGAAGTTTCAAGCAAAATAAACGCATGATACCACCATCATTGGATTTAGAATGACTTTTTAATGCAAATTCATATAATTAATCACCAAAAAACTCCTCGGGAACTCAAGATACATCATTGACAAGTAAAGTTGTTAGTCATTTTTGGTGAAAATTTGGACCAATGGGAGAGTGCCTCACTTTTTGCACCAAGGCCTTAGTGAACTTGGTGCAAGAAAATTATCCACCCTCCTATTTAAGCCCCCAGACCCCAATATGACTAGTTTTGAGCCCCTTTTCCAAGTTTAAAACCCCATGCTTCTTTTCCATGCTCACCGCTCCAGCCAATCGCAAAGCGCCACATGGCCCAATAGGGATGGGGCACATTTTTTTGCACCAAGTGTGCACCAAGCCCTTAGTGAAAAAAAGTGCACTAATTCCCAACCATTAAAAATATGCAAGTTTTTTCATATTTCATGTTACTTCTTGCTTTGCTTCAAAGTCTACTGTGCACACGCCCAGTGAAAGCTCCAACTGACAAAATTTCTTCACCTGCTCATTCATTTATCGCTTCCACAACCTTCGCTACCACCTTACAAATATTTATTCCATCATTCCAAGTGCTGCAATGTGAATAATTAATACTTATGAGCAAAAAAAACATAATTACATCTTGTAGAAACCCTTGGCTTCAAAACCACAAATTGCTCATAACTAATGAACCAGTGATTGAATCTTGGTGAAAAATTGGGAAAACATTCTTCATCCAAATGCCTTGAAGCTACAAAAATCAAACCTCAAAATAAGTCCCTAATTTTTAATGGCATCCATTTGAATTTTTGTGCCCTAGGGTGTTCTTCCTTCATTTGTCTATCAATCCAAGAAGCGGTTTGACTTGAAAATTTGTATAGAGCATCCAAATCAAAAACCCAGAAAGAATCTAGAGTTTTCTCGTCGATTTGACATAGTGATTTTTAAATTTTAAAAATAGTAAGTGTCGTTGGTTCACACTTTCCATTTTTAGTAAGTTTCCAAAAACGACAAACTCCCTCCAGAAGAAAGAATAATGAAAATCATACAAATCAAAAACTAGGGCACGCAGTCAAAAAGTTAAAAAATAAAAAAGCAAAAATAAACTTTCCAAAAATAGAAAGTGCTTTGAATTGACCCCAAAACATCTATGATAAGCCTAGAATGTGAAGGAAACACCTCAGTGTAAGCAACAAGGTGAAAAAGTGACATTGCCCAAAATAGCAACTCCTAGGACCTAGTTTCCAAAAATAGCAATTTTTGGTCCCGAGAGCAAAACATTACTACCATCTCCGTAGTAACATATATTGTTGCTTTTCACCACCATGAAGTTCAGGTTCACTGGTTAAGTGAGCCAAGGAGAGTTGGTTGGATCAAGCTTCTCTAGAACAAGAAGAGGTAATTTGTAGCAATATCTTCCTCTCATCTTATAAGCATTGCCCCAAGGGTCATATGGAATCCACCTCAGGAAATCTCAACAATGTCTTTCAATACTCATTTAATGGTCCAAGTTGTCTGTGAATCGTGTGCAAGGAGGATTTTTGATCATCATCATCATATTTTCCATAGTGTGCTTCATAGGAATTTTCAAATCAGCATGGCAGCGTTGTAGAGAGTCATCGCAAAGGTTGGTTTCCATCTTCGCCTTCTCCAAAACAAATCTTCATGGATAACATCCATAGTCATCTAAAGTATCTTTCAACAGTGTTTCTAAACACTCAATTCAGGGTGTTCATGTATCGTACGAAGAAGAAATCATAAATCATCGTCGACAAGGGGCAAAATGTTCAAAGGTGTTCGGAGGATCAATCTCATCGGTGTGGAGAATAATCAATGTTAGAGTACTTCTTTAAAAGTTCATGTCTACATTAAGGATTTCAAATCAGATCATCGCGAGGAGTGGATTTCCTTCATCCCCCTCCTCCTCTCTTTTTCCCTCTTTCTTCTCTCTCCTTTGTAATTCTTCATTGAGCTTCATCATTGTATATTGACCTATTCACTTAAGTGACCTACTTTAAAATTGAAAAAGTATTTTCTCAAAATTATAAGAGAAATACTTAATTTAATGGAAAATGAAAGGTCACAAATGGAATATGGAAATGAAGAGTCATATGAGGGAGATGAAAGATCAATCCACAATGCTCTAAATTGGGATGGATTTTCCATTCCAAAGGATCCTGAAAATGATGTACTTTGTGGCAATATTGGATGGTGTTTGTTAGATTTTGTGTCACCAATATACATGAAATAAAGCTACAATTTCTTCTACTTTCTTCTTTTCCCTTACTTTGTACAACTTGTGTAAATGTCAATCAAGGAATAGATTTTTTGTTTTCCAAGATGTATGAATGTTTACAACATTGTATGCATGGTTTCCTCTCATCCTTGACGAAATAAACATAATTGTTATAAGTGTCTTGTGTTTCTTCCACTTCCCTCTTTCATGCACTTTTCAAGTATAGTGATGCAAGAGCTTTGTATCTTCAATAGATGAATATGAGAACTTGGTGTCTCAAGTTTTCCATCTCACTAGATAGCTTCATTGTGCTTTCCTCTATATTGAATGTTGAACTACTCTAGTTACTGGGTGTGAGCTTTGCAATCTACTCACATGGAAGTAATCTTCCTTGCCTAACTTTCCTCCTTTCCCCTCATCATTGTAATTTCCTCCCTTGTACCCGTATAAGCACTTTTCCACAGGTTCAATGGAGTGTCCCTATGTGATCCCTGACCAATTTGGCCACCCACAACATTTAGATAGGATTAGGATTAGTTTACTTTCAATAATGGGAGTTGTACCATTCAATGCAGAGGGACGTAGCCCCGTGAACATTGGTGGAGACACCTAATTTGTCCACTTTTTCCCACCAATAGAGAGGAAGATCATTTTTCTATGCACTTATCTATCTACATTTTCTACATCTAGCTATTGCTCGCTATCAAGTGTAACTTACACAAGAGTCACCTAGGGCACGATTCTACACACACACATACACACACAAAACTACATGGTGTCCAAATGTAGTGCAATGCCCAAATTGTAAGTTCACTTAGTCGAGTGACCGCCAGGGTCAATCCAAATCCCCATTTGCATATTTTTATTTTTAGGATTTGATGTGTTTTGGGTTTTGTAGGTGCTCTTTCTTTTTGCGGGTTTTAGGCGATTAACAACGAAGCACAACGACATACAGAGATTAAAGGAAACATCTCACGAACATCTCTGCAACCGACTTGGTATGGTTTGATATTAGTTTAGAGTGACTCAAGCTTATATATAGGTTGCTTTAAATATTTTCACTTGATTTAGAGAAGATTAGGGTATTTCGCATAAAAATGAGAAGTATTTTCTAGAGGAGCTCTTGAGAATGCTAGGGGAGTAATTTGTATAACAAGTGAGTTTGTCTAACTTGTTTTTATAGTTTTCCATGGGATATAATTTCACATTAATGTTGAATAGGAGGGGAAACAAGATAAACATATGAAAATTTGAGAGTTACTTCTTGAAGAATAGAACCATCATTAAGGGACAACCATATGAAAATTCTATCCAGATTTAGACCTGCAGTGTCCATGGAAGTACAATGTAGCAAGTGAAGATCCGGATAAGTCTAATAGGATATGTATGATGTTTATGTGGAACGAGATCAATCTTATAGCTATACGAGTAACAAAGTGATAGGATAATAAGTATTTGTAAGCTTTACGAGGGAGTACGATAGTGCATTCAATTTTTTTTGTGCATGCAAGTCGTAATTAAGGGATATAAGCCAAATTAGTGTTATCAAGCACCTAATTACCAAATTTGGGTGTCTACAAATATGTACACTTTTGGGGCTTATTAGGAGTGTTCAAGGATATCTCTGTTGTGTTTTTGGGCCCCTTTTAGCTAGAGCACATTTATACCTTAGTCCCTTATTTTCTCTTTTTGACTATTAGATGTCGGTTTGGATGCCAATATGGTCTTAATATAAATTGAGTTTGTATATAAATACATAGACATTCGAGTCATCTATTAAGAAGCAAAGAATAAGTGCATTGGGTAATTTCTATGGTGAAATTATTGAGAACTTGCAAACATTCTAGAAGAAATAAAGCAATCATCGAGCATTCATCGAAACACACAAATTTATATTTAAAACACACCACGACACTAGATTGCATATTCTTGGAGTTATTCCAATCATTGATATTTTTAATTTTTAATTTTTAATTTTTCTATTTTCTCGGGGCATAACAAATATTAAGATAGTTATATTATTCTATAGCTTATTAAGCATTGAAATATATTTTGTTTTCATTACAAATTTTAGATATTGTTGCCCAATTATGGTAAGAAGATTTTTTTTTATATACGTGATGAAAGCAAAAACATTAAAATTTTAATAAGGTTTTCCAAGACTAAAACCAAAGTTAGTGAAATTTGTCTATAAAGTTTGGACATGTTTGCATTTCAATTTATAGTTTTTGATGCTCCATATATTGCTAAGAGATTACAAAAATATTAGAGTTTCCGGATATATGATGAAAAACAAATGCATGAGTAATTACGAAATCAAAATAACTAATAATAAGATGCAATATGATCAAGAACTCACAAGACAAGAATGATAAAGCAAATCAACTCAATACTCCATATGATCCATAGATGATAGACAGATGCAAGTCATGTACATATAGAAGGTGAATGTGTAAACTTCTCCTAGATTAGTGGGGAATAACTCTCATTAACTGATACTAGAAGTAGAGTTGACTCCACACAACTTAGTAGGCTAACTCAACGAATTGGTAAGCTAACTCAACACAAATGCTACAACTAAGCAAACATATCCCATGAGTATAGGAAAGCTCCAAGTAAATAAATAAATACAAGGAAAATAAATATCATGCACTAACACCCCCATAATCACAACTTAGGTAAGCAATGAAAAAGGAAAGTGGGTCCCAGAAATAAATCTTGATGAGGTACCCACGTACAATGCAAATATCTCATAAAGATAGAGTAAAAGGAGAAAACCCAGTGGGAAAAAACTCCCCCCAAAAGAGAGACAAGTAACTCACTCAAGAAAATTGGAGAAGAAGAAGTAGTAGTGGTGGGTCCTGTAACTTGGCTTGATGAGGTACCCACATACAATGATCATCCCCATAGTAGAGAGAAAGAAGTGATGACAAGAAGGTCCCCTAAGAAGAGTGTCGATGATGTGGTCCTCTACATAAAGACTAAAGAGAAAATGTACGCACCAAAACGTTCTCGCCCTTGGGAAGGATAGAAAAGGAGCACCGAAATTCAAAGCCTACTCCACAAAGGAAGAAGTACTCGATCTTTGTATCTAGTTTCAGAACTAAAAGGTGGCATTGGTCCAGAAAATGTGTGCACAAAAGACAATGGTAATGCCACTGTAGTATACATGTCAGAGAGGGAAGATGATGGGGGTCTAATAACCTTTACAAAGGGATCAACAAGAAGAGGTGGATCATGAAACATCTCGAAAAAGTGGAAGTGACAAATGTCCCAAGGTGGGCACTCCTACGAGAGAGATGAATGGGTCCTCTAGAATGTGTGATGGCTCAATCAAAGCATATTCTTGTAATGCAACACAAGTGGAATCTGCAAATAGACAACTCAGGTTGGGCAGATACTCGTCCCAATGGGGTTGCTCAATGAGAGCAATGTCTGACAAGAATGTATCAACATCACAACATGAAGTAGGAGGAAAAGACTTCTACGAAGAGCTACTGGAAGTCCAAGATGAAGCAATGTTGTACTCAAAGGTAAAGAACCAATATATGTGGAGTGTCTTCAACTGAGTAATCAAGATGCAATGGAGCACGAGAGGCAATGGCCACATCCGGAGTTAAAATTTTTGTGGGGACCTTTATAGGAGTTTTGTAGCTGAAGAAGCGCTTAACTAGGGCTAAATTTGGCAGTGGGACCACTATTTTTAGCGAGAATGTTTAGTGGATTTGACCATTTAGCATGGATTTGTCTGTCTAAACTCAACCTGCAAAGATTGCACCACTTCTCATTCATCCTTCGACTACTAGCACCTCGACCAGGTTTCCACGAATCCCCGCCTCTTGGAATGACACCGTGTTCGAGATCGCTCGGCTCATCTCTTGCTCGAAATCTTTGCACTAGTTCGACCATGTGCATGACCTCTTAGATGGGCTCATGCTATAACAACACCGTGTGCTACCCTCCACTCAATCGTTTGTTGGTTTTAGCACACCTGGTTGATGAATAATATATCAGATCTAAACATACATGTAAATAAAAGTGGATATTCTACCAAAAGAAATATACAAAATAAGAGATATAAATCAACACCAAATTTAACGTGGTTCACCCAGTGTGGGCTACGTCCACCAAGAAACAAGCCAATCTATTATCTAAAGCTTTGACAAGATATACAATTGAATATTTACAATCTTCCACACCTCTCAGATGTACAATACTTTCTTTCTCTCAAGCTTTTGCTTCTTCTCCAAGAATTCTCTCTCATAATTAACTTTTGCAAGTTCTTCTTAATTCTTACTTCTAAACCCTAGCTTTCATGCTTATATAGGCATATACAAACTTAGGGAACTTAGCCATGCAATTACAATTAATAGATCTACTTTAATGCTAAAAATAGATCTAATTCCCGAGAGTTAATTAAAACACTCCCGCATAGGTAACTAATGTCGGTTAGCCCTAACCGATGTCGGTTCCTCCTTGCCTGACCAATGTCGGTCATAGGTGACTGATGCGGTCCCTCCTAACCGATGATGGTTATTGTGTTTTCCAGCAAGTTTCACATTGCATGCTAATCAAGTAATTAAGCTCCACAACTCAAAAATCTCCCACTTGGAGATTAATTACTACACCATACATGTACAATATCATTCTTGGATCCTTCCATAGCTTTGTTTCTTCCTCTTCAAGTCTCAAACTCGAAGACCAAAAGAAGTGGAGTGTAGCTCCAATTTCTCTTTTTCTAATGGCTTCGTTAGCATATTTGTATGGTTCTTGCTTGTATGAATATTTTCTAGATTCAACTGCCCATCCATCCTCAATACCTGTTGTATGAAGTGATACCTCAACTAAATGTGTTTCGTTCTCGAATGAAACGTTGAGATCTTTGTCAAATGAATTGCACTGACGTCATCATTGAATAGTTTGTAATCACCTTTCTCCTTTCCCAACACTTCTATGAACCTACTCATCCATATCATCTCCTGCTAGAGACTCTTTAGCTGCAACATACTCTACCTCTGTAGTAGACAAAGCCACAACCTTCTGCAATCTTGAAATCTAGCTAATCTGTCATCCCACCTACTGTGAAAATATATCCAGTAGTGCTCCTCTTACCATCCAGATCTCCACCATATCCAAATCAACATAGCCACATAATGAAATATTTGAACCTCCATAGCATAACTACATGCTAGATGTCCCTTTCAAATACCTGAGTATCTATTAGACTGCTTTCCAATGCTCTTTACCTGGATTGGCCATATATCTACTCACAACTCCCACTACATGTGTAATGTCTGGTTTGGTACAAACCATAGCATACATGAGACTCCCAATTGCTGAAGCATATGACACTCGTGTCATGTATTTGACCTCCTCATGTGATGAAGGAAACTAATCTTTTCTCAATTTGAAGTGTCCAACCATAGGTGTACTAATAGGTTTTGCATTCTACATCTTGAACCTTTCTAACACCCTATAGATATAATCATCCTGAGACAAATACAATTTCTTGTTTTTCCTGTCTATGTGTATTTGCATGCTAAGGATTGTTTTGCAGCTCCTAAATCCTTCATAGAAAATGTGTGAACTAGATTTCCCTTAAGCTCACCAATGTTTTGCATACTAGATCCTGTAATAAGCATATCATCCACATACAGTAACAAAATAATATAGCTCCTATTTTCAAGCTTCTTGAAATAAACACAATGGTTAAATTCACATCTCAAGTAACCATGCTCATGCATAAAACTATCAAACCTCATGTACCATTTCCTTGGAGCTTGCTTGAGCCCATATAGACTCTTTTTCAACCTGCAAACTAATTTCTCCTTACCCTTGACTTCATACCCAAGTGGTGTCGTTGCATATAAATCTCTTCATCCAAATCACCATGAAGGAAAGTCGTCTTCACATCTAGTTTCTCTAAATGCAAATCTTCTACTGCAACTAAACTCAATACAGTATGAATAGAAGTCATCTTTACAACAGAGAAAATATTTCACCAAAGTCAATGCATGCTTTCTGTGTAAATCCCTTTACTACAAGCCTTGCCTTGTACCTTTTTTGTCCACCCTCTTCTTCCTTAATCATGTAAACCCACTTGTTTTGCAATGTCCTCTTACCTGTTGGAAACTTAACCAAATCCCAAGTTTGGTTCTATTCCAAGGAGTCCATCTCCTCATCCATGTCATGCTCCCACTGCACGTGGGTCTTATCTTACATTGCTTCTTCAAAACTCTCTAGTTCACCATTATCAGTCAATAATAAATAAAATAGAGGTGTAAATCTTTCTAGAGGTTTACTTACCCTTTGTGACCTTCTCACAGGAGTTTGGGGTACCGGAGGCTCATTTGGACGGACATTTGTATTCAAATTTGTGTGATGATGATCGACTCCGGTCACCTGTAACCGATGTTGGTTCTACTAACCAATGCCAATTTGGATCTTTCAGAAACCAATACCGGTTCTGCTGACCGATGTTGGTCAAGGGTCAACCAACTCAGTTCTTGTGTAACCCTGTCAATTACTTTTAAATCCGAGAGTTCATTTTCATTCACAAACTTCTCAACCAATTCATCCTTGGGTACCAAAATTTGATCCTTGTACATTCTCTTTTCATTCCATTCAATATCATGACTCCTAATAATTTTAGAATTCTCTAAATCCCAAAAACAGAATCCGAAATCACCAGATCCATAACTAATGAAAGTGCATCTCTTGGATTTTACATCCAATTTTTTTCCTATTTTCCTTATCAACATGCACAAAAGCTTCTAAACCAAAAACTTTAAGAAAATAAAGATCTACCTCTTTTCGATCCAAGCTTCCTCTAGTATTCCTCCATCTAGTGAACTTGAAGGCCCATGGTTAATCAAATAAACCGTTGTATCATTGCTTTTTCCCAAGCGATAAGGGCATTCTAGAATATATCCTCATACTTCTAGCACATTCCATGATTGTCCTATTCATTCTCTCGCAACACCATTCTCATGTGGTGTTCTTGGAACCATTATTTCTCTACGTATCCCATTCATTGAACAATAATCATTGAAAGCCTTGTTACAATATTTACCACCATTGTCAGATTTAAGGAACTTTAACTTAGAATTTGATTCATTCTCAACAAGGGCTTTCCATCTTTTAAAAGTCTCAAAAACATCATATTTACGTTTAATACAATAAACTCATACCTTTCTTGTAGCATCATCAATGAAAGTAACATAATACTAGGATCCTCCATGAGAAGTTACCTGAGTGGTCCTCACACATCTGAGTGTACAAGCTCCAATTTATACTCCTTCTTAGCTGCCCCAACTTTGAGAAATCTCACTCTCTTTTGCTTTCCAAAGACACAATGCTCACATAAATCAAGATCTAAATCTTTCAAATATGATAACTTACCCTTAGCCTTTAAGATCTGCATTCCTTTTTGAATCATATGGCCCAACCGATTATGCCACATGCATGCATATGAATCTGAAGTAGATAATGCAGAAAAGGAATCAATAACACAGGTAGATAAATATAACGTTCCTACCTTCTTACCTCTTGCCACAACAAGAGCACCCTTGGTGACTTTCCAAGAGTCTCTTGTAAAAGTAACCATGTAACCAACTTCACCTAGTTGCCCTACAGAAATAAGATTCCTCCTGAGGCTTGACACATGCCTCACATCTTTCAATACCCATGTATTTCCATTCTGTAATTTTAGATGAACTTCCCCTTTACCAGTAATACTGCAAGGTTCATCATCACCCAAATAAACATGCTTAAAATTGTCCTAGACATAATTTTTTAAATAACCCTTATTAGGGGTTGCATGGAAAGAAGCTCCTAAATCTAAAACCCATGATTCAATTCTATTATCTAAAGAAAGAATAAGAGCATCTTGCATTACCTCTGTTGTAGTAAGATTTGCTTCTTTACCTTTGTCTGGTTGTTGGTTCTCTTTATCCTTTGACCAACAATCTTTCTTTGCATGTCCTTTCTTTCCACATTTCCAACAAGTAATTCCCTTATCTCTGGATTTATATTTGTTATCCCTTGACTTTGATTTCCCATTACTCTTACTCTTGGATCTCTTCTTCTCCCCTTGCTTTCTACATTCAAAGCATTCCTAGATGATGATTCCTCTGTACTCTTCCTACGAATTTCTTCATTTAAGATTATACTAACCACATCATCAAACTTCAAAATATTATTAACAGATGTCGTATTACTAACAACCATTACTAAGGTATCCCAACTATCGGAAAAGAACATAAGCAAAGAACATAAGAATAAAAGTGCTTTCACTTGATCATCAAATGGTATGTCACCTTCATGCATCTTAGAACTAAATAGTTTCTTCATTAAATAGACTTTATTTGAAGCACTCATATAAATTAGCAAGAGATTTCATTAAACCTACCGTAGAATTCGCTTCTATAGTATTGGAAGCCATTGGTGCTATTAGGCTCAATCTTATAGATCCCAAAGTCTTTCTATCAAGAATCTTCCATTCTTCATTAGTCATTCTAAACTTCTCATCCAACGGTAAATACAAATCTCTTTGATACAAATAATCTTCAATCTATATCTTCCGTAATTGATAATTTTGGTCGTCAAACTTCTCTACCTTGTATTTGTTTTCTTATGCCATTATTATAGCTCCCACTCAATCAGAAAACCCTCTGTGAGTAAATCTATCAACACACAAAACCCTCAAGCAAATCTCTGATACTAGTTGTTGGGATTAACACACCGATTGTACAAATAATATATCAGATCTAAGCACACATGCAAATAAAAGTGGATATTCTACCGGAAAAAATATGCATAACAAAAGATATAAATGAACACCAGATTTAACGTGGTTCACCCAGTGTGGACTACATCCACCAAGAAACAAGCCAATCTATTATCCAAAGCTTTGACAAGATATACCATTGAAGATTTACAATCTTCCACACCTCTCAGATGTACAATACTTTCTTTCTCTCAAGCGTTTGCTTCTTCTCCAAGAATTCTCTCTCACAATTAACTTTTGCAAGTTCTTAATTCTTATTTCTAAACCCTAGCTTTCATGCTTATACAGTGTTTACAAACTTAGGGCACTCGAGTCATGCAATTATAATTAATAGATCTACTTTAATGCTAAAAATAGATCTAATTCCCGAGAGTTAATTAAAACACTCCTGCACAGGTAACCAATGTCGGTTAGCCCTAATCGATGTTGGTTCCTCCTTTCCTGACCGATGTCGGTCCCCCCCTACGATGATGCCGGTTCTTGTGTTTTCCAGAAAGTTTCACATTGCATGCTAATCTGAAGTAATTGAGCTCCACGACTCAACAATAACAACATGTGTGCTACACTCCACTCAACCGTTTCTCGACCCATCTACTTGTTTTGTTGGCTTGGTGGTGATATAGACCCTATCTCGCTCGCCCGAGATTTTCAAGCTTTAATCTTGGCTTGCATTCTTAGAATCTTGAAACCAAACACAATGATCGATCAGCTCTGTCCCGATCGTGGGAACCCGATTCTGCATAGCTTTCTTGGATTGACCTACACAATTTTCTCGGATTGGATCGGTTGAGGTAAGTAAGCCTGATCTAATACCATATTAGATTTTTGGATCTCGATGAAAAACAAATGCATGAGTAATTGCATAAACCAAAATAACTAACAATAAGATGCAACATGATAAAAAAATCGCAAGATAATAATGGATCCAAATCAACTCAATACTCCATATGCTCCATAGGATAGACTGATGCAAGTCTTGTACATATAGGAGGTGAACGTGCAACCTTCTCATAGATCAGTGGGGAATAAATCTCACTAATTGATACTAGAAGTAGATTTGACTCCACACAACTAGTAGGCTAACTCAACAGAATTTGTAAGTTAACTCAACACAACTACTACAACTAAGAAAATATATCCCATGAGTGTAGGAAAGCTCGAAGTAAATAAAAAAATACAAGGAAAATAAATGTCCTACACTAAAAAACACTCCATACAAGGTTCTCTATTTAACAAACTTGCCTATGTGTCGCATCTAAATACACATTTCCACTCTCACATTACGACGACTATCACCACATCTTACAATATCCAAGATACACTTCTCAATCTTATATGTCAACTCTTATCTAGGTTTAACTTAAATTAATTAAGCTATCTTTAAATATTAGACATGTTTGTTTACTATAGTTTAACAAGTGTCATAATGCGACTAGTCCTTGCCTAAGTGTTTGTTAAATTGTTTAAAACTATTGCATAGACCATTTGAAATAAAAATAGTTGATTGTGATTGGTTGAAAAAAAATTGAGTAATAGGAAAGTGGATCCTATAGTTAAACAAGAGTCGCAATGTGACCTATCTCGCCAGACTTAGAAGTATGTTTTAGCATATGTAATATGCAAAGTGGAGAAAAAAAAGTTTACGGGGCTTTGAGACAAACTCATTTTATGCATATTCTTGCAATAATTTTTATTAGGCGCAAACCGTTCATTCCTTTGTGCACTTTGAATTGAATTGATGTTAATCCAAAATGTTTGTGTCGCAAATCATGTGATAGACTTGTACGCAAAATGTGGAAACATGGACAAGGCAAACGAACTATTAGACATATTGGCTCAGGGATGTCATGGAACACAACTAGTGCAGAATATGCATTAGATGGTGTTCTTGATGAGGCTAAACAAATAATTGTCACATGAAGTTTAATAGGGTTTCTGAATGAGATGATTATATCCCGATGACATGACTATGAATAATCTCCATCTAGTAAAAAATCCACAAATATAACTATTTAAATTTAAAGTATTACAGGCACAAATGGTATGTTTTGTGCTCACTATAAATTAGCAAATGATAAGTAGAATTATTAGATCAAGTTTGCCAAAATGCGTGTAGGAAGACTTCATTTTGCATTTTATGTTTAATAGAATCCTCACTTCTTGTCACTCCCCCTTAGATATATGCTTAACAAGGCATTGTTTGCAACCCACTGATGTCCTAATTATGCCCTTAAATTGCAAAGAACATTTCACTGGAGTTATTCTTGTGAGCTATTTATATAAATAAGTTTGAAGAGATTGTTGTATCTTTATATACACATCTGATCATCAAATAGGTGTGCTAACTAGTGCAAAGATAGAAAGAAAAATAAATTATATTGAATTTTACGAGTGACAAAATTTGGTTAATGGGATTCAGAGGTACATCCGGTGTCAACAGAAAAGTACTAGGGTAAAAGAAACACTAGAAGCCAATGGAGAGCTAGTCATAGTTAGTGTTGTGCATGTCTTGATGAATATGTAAACAACCATTGAACTTAAATAGACCACACGATATCATCTTTGAATGGTGGACGACTTGTGGCAAATATAGCGATAATATTGTCAATAATTTCCAAACAAAGTCTAACCTCAACAATTAGTTCTATGCAGGGAAGATATAAGAAAATATGCAACACACATAATGGCCATGCAAATAACTAGACATTAGATAGGCAAGTCACAACAAGACTAAAATATCTACAATTGATCCAACAATAGAATGGGGACGAGAGGGTGCCAATTTTCCAATGCAAGGGGTTCTTAATGCATGCAAATGTTATTAACTTTTTGGATTGGGTTATGCCATACTCTTCACAAAATCCAATGGAGACACACTGCCAAGACATTCAATGTTTCCTCATGGTCACCACCTTAGTTTCATCCATACTTTTGGAAAATGTATTTAATATCAACATTATCTTGATACTGAGATTTTCACTTCTAGTAGCGTCATACAGATAAGATAAGAATTTGCAGCAGTGTGAGGAAAAAAGAGGATGAAAAAACAATAGGAGCAACATATGCTTTGATACCAATGTCACCCTGTGTAAAATGGGTTGTGCAAAAATGAATGAATGGATTATGCAAACCGAAACTTAGTCCTCTCTTTACTCAAAGCCTCGTTGTTTTTCTATGCCCGCAAAAATCTGACAACATTGAGATCCCAACTAAAAGAACGCCTGAGATGGAACCGCCAAGATTGTTATATTATCAAAAGTGCTCAAATTTCAATTTCCTTTTACGCATTGTTTCCAACCGTGCAACAAAATTTGAATGGTAATGTCATGGTCCCTCCCATCATTCTGCAGGCCCACCATTACAAAACTTCTTCCCGCACTTTCAGGATGAAAAAACAATTGTTTCATCGCTCTTTATGAAAATATGTTATCGCTTTGCCGTTACGCCATGAAGAACGGCGTGCCATGCTGGAATTCTTGTCGAGAATTGTCACGTTAACGCGAAGTTTATGTGAAAGAAGGGCCCAAGAAATGAAGTTGTCGATATGTTCTATTTTTTTATGGCGTGGCATGTGGGTTCCTTCATTTTGGTTTAAGTGGATTTTTTTATTGCTCTCCTAGTAAAAAATAATTGCTTCGAAATTGTTGCATGAAAATAGGGAAGTCATCCATGAAAATAGGGAAGTGTTCCATGAAAATAAAATGAATTATGACATCATTTTGTTGTATGGGAATAAGGAGAAAAATGTATCAACCAATCACATACGTGAAAATTGGTATTTGTAAATGAATTAAAAATTATATATTGTTTAAAACTATTGTCTAGACCATATGAAATAAAAATAGTTGATTGTGATTGGTTGAAAAAACTTTGAGTAATAAGAAAGTGATTACAATAATTACCCTACTAATAAGATTGAAATAATTTATTTATTTTGTATTGTTTTTCAAATGTAAAGGGATGAAGTAAATTTGTGGGGTAAAGTCAATTAACATCCAAGGTCTACACAAGACAATGCTCATCTATTCGGTAAATAAGATTGAAATAATTTATTTATTTTGTATTGTTTTTCAAATGTAAAGGGCTAAAGTAAATTTGTGGGGTAAAGTCAATTAACATCCAAGGTCTCCAAGGAGACAATGCTCCACAGAAATAGGTTTTGAATTATAGGAGAATAAGGAGAAAAATCTATCAACCAATCACATACATGAAAATTAGTATTTGTAAATGAAGAAAAAATTATATATTTTTTAAAACTATTGCATAGACCATTTGAAATAAAAATAATTAATTGTAATTGGTTGAAAAAAATTGAGTAATTGGAAAGTGGATCCTATAAGTAACCCCTGCCTTGCACAAACTAATAATATTTGTGTCCCATTTTAATTGTACTTAACTACGTCGTAAGGCGTTCTTGTAGTGAGATGAAACCTGTTGGGTCTGACATCTTTTAGAAATTGGAGGGCCAAGATTAGAATGTCGAGTGTGTGTTGAAATCTAACGGACTCGCTTAGGTTTAACATCCACGTTGTCGTGCCGCTTCGAGCTCCTGTCACTTGCATGCACGTGTTTCAGCTTCTGCAGAATCGTGGCAATTTTTCTAATCGATGGAGGCGATATTGTGCATTATGTAATAGAGTTTTATTCAAGCCTTCATTTGTGCATATTAATGTAATAAGCGAGGCTTCTCGCAGAGCATGAACCCACTCCAGTACAAAGTTAGTTCAATCAATTTGTATATAATAAGGCCAGGAGATATTAGGGCTACTCGATTTATCTCTATTTCGCAAGTCGATTTAACCCATAATGGTGTTGATTTTAGGACGACTATTAGCGAGAGTTCTGTTTAGCTTAGTTCCCCGTAATGTTTTTCCTGTTTTACTACTCTAAATGTGGGGATCATATCATTGTTTTGTTTTTGTTTGTGGGTTCTTGCTTCTACGGATCTTTTTTTTTTTTTGGTGTAATGGAATTTCTTGAGCACCCACAAGTAGGATTCGACTTTTCGTTAGATTTGTTGTCTGCAACAACCCCGAAGATTCCAAAAAAGTGTATGCCGTGCACTCGATCCACGACTTGTTGTGTTTATATAAACACTAAGTATATGTACTAACTCGGTTTCATCTAATTTCCCTAATTCATACAACACACACAAGAGGGATTTGGTTTCCATTGGATTTAGGCACGGAGACCCAAAAAGAAAGAGGTATACATAGTCAATATCCTCTCATTGTCTAATTTCCCCCATTTCTTGAGCACCCACAAGAGGAATGAGGCTTTTGTTGGATTTATATATGCATCGTCGGAGAGCCCCGTACGAGGATATACATAGTAAGTATTCAAACTAGCCATGTTTGATCATTACTTCTCCAATTTCAAGGACACCTAAAAGAGGATCAAGCATTCTTGGAGTATAGGATATATACAGGAGTATCTCCACTAACAATGGTTTTGTAGATTGTAGGGAAAAAAGGGAGGATGAGGACGATTCCAGACTTGGCTTTGTATACATGATATGGGCCCCGAAGGTGTGAAATCCCAATCAGCAAATATATAGATACAACCAGGAAATACACAGAAGTATATGAATTAGCTTAGTTTCCTCTAATTTCCTCAATTTTTGAACACCCAAAAGAGGATCAAGGCTTCGTTGGATGCACATGTGCTGTCTGGATTCTAGCACATACACATTGAGTATCTCCACTAACAAGGGTATTTGTACATTGTAGGAAAAAGGAATGAGTGCAGATCTGGTGCTGCATAGATGATATGGGTCCCAAAGGCTTGAAATCTTAATCTTTTGGTATATACGCATAGGCCTCGGGGATGGATATACTCCTGAAACCCCGAAATCTGCAAGAACTTTGAAAGCCCAATTTTGTGGTAATATTTGAAATCTATTTTTTGGATATATACACTGTTGCCTCCATGACAACAAGGTGACCCTTTTCTGGATTGGAAGTTACTACTTTCCAATTTATCAAAATCACCTTTTTTACTGCTTTTGAATGATTTGATTGTTGATGAATTCTATTGTCACAACTGCACAATTAACATCCCTTGTTTTTGTATTTGCATTTATCCTCGCTTTGAAAGCCTTATCCTTTTCCAAAACCCATGACTACGTTTTTACTAAAGTACATGTCATAGATAATGATTGTGGATTAAATTTATAGTTTAAAGATGGTAAGAGATTCCCAACCAATATTTCTTGTTCTTCACATAGAAATGGTCAATATCAATCGATAAGCGGAGATATGTTGTCTTTGTTTTTCTTTTGGTTTCCAAACACGTCCCGCTAAGTATATCAAGCCCCAAATGTGCGGCGATCCATCAAATTTGAAGGCCTCTCTATTATATTCTATGCCTTTCACCCTCCTCCGGGTGATTGGAAGACAAAGCTCAACTTTCTTCTTCTTCTCATCTTAAGCAATACCACCGTTGGCAACACCATCTTTAGAACTCAGTTGAAAATATCCAGCTTCTCCCACGCTGCTCCAACATAGAGAACAAGATTAAGCTCTCAGCATCTACTTCCACCCCTGAAGCCTTTTATGCTACTATCTCAACATTGCATTGAGTATAGAAAGAAAAGCAACAATAAGGAATAAAGAGGAAATGCTAAAATATTTGTTTTCTATTGAACTGAATGTGGGCTTAATGAATGAGAATATCAGGTGGGTGTTTAATTATGTCAAAGAGGCGACCTCGGTTCTGGTAAATATTGAGTGGGTCAAATTGCTTGATTCTAATGTTATTGTGCGGAAATCTCAAGATGGTAGATCTCCATGACTGAAATAAGTAGCCCCCCTAAATATTGGGTTATGGGTACATAAAAAACCATACACGGGTGGGTTGTTATAAAACAAACGAAAGATGCACAAAATTGGTGGAATCCCCAACCATGGGTATACTTAAATTAAGCAGTATATTTGTTCTAACACATTGGGTTTGTCAGATTTTACGGTATCATCATATGGTTATAATGTTTTACCTGTCAAATGGGTGTATATTTGTTTTCTTCAATGATGGCAGTAGGTATTAATGGAATCACCATGGGGATTAAATAAGCAATATTTGTAATCTAGGATATTGGGCCTCTAGGTTTGTACAATAGCTCTAAATATTAGTATTTTTTCTATGGTGGCAACAGGTAATGGTAAATACTAGGACCTTGGGTTTATGAGATTATACAATTTTTGCAAATGGTGGTATGGTTTAAAGTTTTTACTCGTGTCATAAAATGTTCCATCAACAAGATTACTTTAATCTAACCAAAAGCAAATGAAATTTTGGAGTATGCCATGGTTTTAATTGCAAATACAGAAAATTCTTTTATGAAAATGTTTGTAGTAGTGTGTGACCTTAATCGTCCATAGTATTATATCGCCTCAATGACTTGTACACTACACCCTGTATCTCTATCAAATGATTCAGAAAATTGACACATTCATATGTACCTAGCCATTACAAAGAAGAGTTCCACACAATGGTTCCCCCACTATTTTCCACACCATTTTATTTATCATCAATCTAACAAGTTAGCATTGTGCTGGAAGATTACATATCGAGCCCCACCCACTACAAATTGGTTATTCTCATTCTGTCTTTGTAAATTGAATAGGCATTTGTTATTTTGGACGCAAATACATTTGATTTAGGTGACCATTAATGGCTTAGTCTGTGTCCCCAAACATCCCTATGCATTGTGGTTAGATATAACTAAGTGGTAATTTTCTAAATACCCTCCAAGTAAATCATAAAAGAGTTTGTACTCAACAATGTATGAAACTGTATGGAGTCTCAATATTAAACTTTCACTTCACAAGTTTGATAGAAAAATATTGACCGTGAAACATGTACGATGCATGCATCTCTGTTGAGTCTCAAACATGGAACCTTTTCAAATTTCCCGCTTCTTAGTTTGTCCTCTTCATACACATATTGCACCGCCATGAATAATACCTATAAGATACAAACGATACACTGGAACTCAATGTCCTCCCCTTCCATTGAACCCCTTCTTGATCACCCCTCATCCTTTCCCTCTATTTCACTTCCTCATTTTTTCATTCTTCACTCCATCCCCTCAAAGATTTCCATCCTACACTTGACGACGATTTATGCTATCTCATAGAAAAATAAAAGTGATAAATTAAATAGTCATGAAAGCAACTAAATCATTAAGGCGGTAGATGAAATGAAATGAAAGATTTTAATGACGTCCACGTGACTAAAGAGTCAAAGGGACCAAGAAAAGCAGAAACATTAAGCTGAAACCAAGTTCTTTTCCAAATCCTCTCGCCTACTGTGAATCTTGAGCACAAAACTAGCAATCCTTTGAAGCTTTGCTTCCTCAAATAACTCATCTAGGTTGTCCACTTGTAAGTCATTTTCGTACTGGAAGCGGATGTCATCATATGCTGAGCATTCCATGATGAAGTGCCATTCTGTTTCAACAACCCCTGTATTGCAGAAAAGACAAGTTCTCCTTTCCCACTTTACTTTGGGAATAGTCCATCTGCCCGTTTCACAGCGAAGATGATGTGACCCGGTCCTCAGCTGAGCCAAAATAATCCTAGCCTTACCTTTGATATCCGCCCTTAAATAAGCTTTGTTATCATGAGCCCAAGTGGGGTTGAAATATTTGAGTGGGGTTGAAATATTTGAGTGGGGTTGAAATATTTGAAGATGTCATTTATAACCTTAAATACACCCATAATTTTGAAACCGTTAAAACCTTTTTAATTAAATTTTAGATTCACCATCGTTTTGTTTTAATAATTTCATTAACCAATAGTCTTGGGAGAACAGCAACCGGCCGGTACAGATCATTCCATCCTCCGTAAAACATCTGTAAATTGATTTTTGTATTCTTCAGAGAATCAATACCTTCACGCTTTAAACTTGAAATCATGGTTGCGGAAGGATCTGAACAGACTATATAATTTTTAGAGTGTCTGATTAACATTTGTACATATAATATTCAATATTTCTCGATTTTGAGCGAATTGACTGCCTGAACTAAATTGGATAAGCGTGATTGAACAAAAAGGGAGGGAAATTAAAAAGATGGCTGCAGCAGCAGCAGGAGGAGGAGCCCCCAGTTAAACGCAGGATTGCAGCAGCAATTGAACTTGGAAGACGTGAAGAATCGAGCCATGGACCTCTTCAAGGCCATTGCCCGAATCCGTGAACAACTGGAGGGCAATGCTAACGTCAAGTGGTCAGCACACCATCCTCACCCTTACCTTTTTTGGCATCTACTCCATTTTTTTTTAATAAAAGGCAAAATATATTATTATACGAAGGAAGAGAACCCACAATTTCAACGAAGTATACGCAACAAAAGAGATAAACAACTGAAACATTCTGAACCCTAGTCTACCTGTCAGGTCATAGTCTTTAGCCTTTTTTAACTGAACAAAATTCAAGCAATCTAATAGAATAAATTCCTGCTCCCATTGCCGTCCAAAACGATTATCTTGGGTCTAAACATCTGTCACCTCATCAGGAGAAAAGAGAAGAGAAGGAAGGGAAAGGAAAGGTTCTCTTAAGATCTACGATTCCCAGTGCCATGTTTACGTCTGTAAGGTAGCTTATAGTATATAAGACCACCTCCAGTAATAAAGAGGACTATGAATCTAAGTTTTGTAAAGCAATAATCTGCACTAACCCCGATAACATAGGGGACTCTTCGGTATGGAAATAAGGGTATATTAGACTAAAAGGGTGGGTGCCCAAGTATAGTGCAGTGGTACAAATATAGATGGTCTACAAGGAGAATATCTAAAATCGGGTCTGGAAGTTCTCATACCACACATCAAAAATATATATAATGCTGCCATTGAGGAAGGCTTCCCGACAAATTGCACGACTAGTGTGTTATTCCTCCCTATACAAATAGAGGTATCATTAATTTGTGAAACTATCGTACTATTGTGATCAATCATGTCCTTGGAAAATGCCATGGGAGCATTGGTAGAGCACAAAATTAACAACTTGGCAGAAAAGAGGGGAAAAGAGCAAAATGACACGCAGGTTCTAGACCAAAGCACTCCACCATCGACCACTATTTCATAAGCTAATTGAAAAAGTATGGAATAACCAAGGAGAAGAAGTTTTTGTTGCTTTGTTGACTTTAAAAACACTTGACACGGTACCTAGAAGAAAACAATGGAGTTCTTAACGAGTATAGAGTTGTGGTTGATTGGCTCTATGATAATGTTTGAGCTAAAACGAGAACAAGTGAAGGAATGTCATAATACTTTGGAAGAGACATTCGTGTCAAACAAGGTTGTCCGCTATCCCCCACTTTGCTTGGGCAATACATAGATAATTAAGAGGAGTGGATAAACAATGCTAGTGGAGGAGGTGTTCACCTAGTTAGCTAAGTAGGAAAGCTACTCCTACATGCAAATGATCTTATCCTAATTGCCAAAACAACTCATAGTTTGAGAGAACCCTAAAGTTATTTTTTTTTCAAGAGTTTGGAATGCAAGTGAATACTAGCAAAATGAAAGTCACGATCTTTTGACTATGGAGAAAAAGAAACAAATGGACTTCCTTTTCAAAGAAAGCCCGCTAGAAGAGGTGGAAGAATGCAAGTACCTGGGGCTTGATTTCCACAACAAGCTTAGTCGGTAGACTTGTAAGGCAAAAATATTACAAGGGGTTGGAAGGCTTTATAAGTTCTGCATAATAGATGTAGGAATGCGATGGGATTTGAAAAACAAAGAGACCCTTGTTCGAGTTGCTTGTCAAGCCAATTATCCTCTACGGATGTGAAGTTTGGGGCAACAATGTGTTAGATCTAAAATAGAGATAGATAGAGAGAATCCAAAAGAGCATCAAAAGTAAAACACTAGTTTTGTATGAGATTTTATTAGTTGAAAGAAGTATTTTGTCATTGGAGGCATCGACTATGACAAGGATGTTAAGTTATTTAAAGAACAAAGGGTATGGAGACTCATTGGTAGCCTAGAATAGTTGTAGAGGATGAGCTAAGTTGGTGGAAGAACACATGAATGTAATCAACAACAAGTGGATGAGTAAATGGGGCATTAGCATGCAAGAGTGCCCAAACACTAATGAGAAAATAAATAGGTATACAAGAGAAAAATTTAGGGTAGCAATGTGGACAAAGTAAATTGAACAGAAGAAACAATACGTGTCAAAGCATTTAATCCCCACACGTGATCATGACGAAAAAGCCTACATAGGAGCAAAAATCAAATGGAAAGCGAAATGTTGATGGCTCAGCTAAGGACTAGGTCACATCATTTTGGATGTGAAACCGATAGGCGGACAATGCCTATAGTAGAATGGGAGAAGAGAACATGTCTATTTTGTACTGAGGGGGTGGTGAAGACAAAATGACACTACATCATGGAGTGTGCAGCCTATAGTGATATCTGAATCAAATACAATGACAACACGGAAGTGGACAATCCAACCACCTTGTTCGAGGATGTGAGGCTAGATAAAATAAAAATTTTCTGATCAAAATTTATAGTAGAAGATCCAATATCAAAAAGAGAATGGACATTTCGTAAAACTAATAGAATGGCCTTTGTTTCAAGTGGCTGGTTTCGCACAGTTCACTTTTGTTATTGCTCTTGGTCCTATAGACTGATTGGTCTTGTTGACGGTATTAGAATCTTTCATTCATTCGTTCATTGTTGTTGCCATTGCCATAGTAGTAATTGTATGGGTAGTCCTTTCCATTGTGACCTTGTAGGTGCTTCAAAATATTAACCATGATATCCTTCACAATCCCCAAAGTTTTATTGTTCATAAAGGCAATATTTTCTAGCTTCAAAGCTGCAGCTTGATGGGAGGAAATAATCTTTTCCTCAATTTGTTGATTGTTTGCACTGTTTCTTCCAAATTTGTTTCTTTCACAACTTCATATCCTTTGTCTCTGACTTTCAACTCAGCTGCATGCACCCTGGTCATAGGATTCAAGTGCTTGAAACCATGGTCCTCTTCATTGTCGGCGCTTTGGAGAGCAATTGAACAATTGGAGAATTCAATTCGAACTGTAGATTTCTTTAAACTTCTTTGTTTGCAATACATTCCAAGTGCCCTCATGAACCATTGGAATTCCTCCACCATTCACCTTTGCTCCCGTAGGACTTTGAACCTAAAAATTTTCAGTTCTGTGTCAGCTGTGGCTAAACTCTTATCTTCATTTTCTCAGTTCAATCAATAATATTGAGTTCCATGGGCCTCTTCACCTGCACCCACAAACCATTACGATTCCTTATGACATGCAATGGAGCATGGTAAGGCGTAATGGGACCAATATCCTGACCACCTCCTTCTTTTGGCCCATAAACATTGTGCCAAAAGGAAGAGCGGCTGTTACCTTTCGAATCAGGATCGCTTGCTGAAGGGAAAGCAGCTCAATTTTTGTACTACACAGACCTGCATTCTACCTGTTGATCAGCCACCATTTTCTCTACCTGAGGCCCTTCAGAGTAGGCTTCAGATTCATGGTCCAGACTGTCTGGATTGAACAGCTTCCACAATGCATATGAGTCATACAAGGAACTGCCATTGTTAGTATCGGAATCACTGTCAAAGTGGGAAAATTTTTCACGACAATGAACGGAACTGCAAGCTGAGTCTTCATCTTGAACTTAACAGTGTGTGCACAGGGTACACAAAGAAATAGGCTGCACAACCTGATGCATTGAACAAATCTATCAAAATCAGGTTAGCACAGCATGGATATAAGGAGAGGGGGAGTAGGACAGAGACAAGAGGCTTGAGGATAAGCAATAGGATTGTGTAATGCCCCTTTCTAGGGTTGAAACTTAAAAAAAGGGAAATAGCACAAACCCAAATGAGAGTAATTTGATTTTTCTAACAGCAGTCTTGAAAATATATGAAATCCTAACAGCGAACTGAATCTACACTTTTAGGCATAGTTACCATGTTCTTACGAACTTAGTGAAAATTCTGTTCAAACCATACTTTTTGGTCTGACCGAACTTACTGAACAAGTTCGGTCGAACATTATTATTATTATTATTTAATTAAAAAATTAAAGTGTTTAAATTAAAAGAACTTCAACACAACAAAACGAAACAAGAAACACTAATACCTAAGCACATAAAGGAAAAACTCTGTAGATAATATATTTGTTTATTATTATGTGTAATTGGTTTTTCTTTTCAAATATCATCATATATGTATAGTATTTATTATTTATATATATTTTATATTTGTAAATTTTCTAAACTGAACCGAACCTATTGAAAAATTTCGAACTTCCGAACTTTTTTCCCCTCTCGAACTATCCGAACTTTTCGAACATGGTAACCATGATTTTTGGGCATCAAACACCCTCCCAACAAGCTGAAAATAGGTGCATAAATCCTCCTAAATATTATATTCAATTAATGGAATAAACACCAAGCCACAACATTCCAAAACATGTGTAAATTCCAAGTCCTCCAAAATTCCTGCAACCTCTCCTACACAACTCAAGACCTCTCTTTCTAGCTCTCATACCAAATGTAGATGAGCAAATAGGGAGGATTCCCGATGATTGTATTGATATGGAACCAATCAATCTACAATCTACAAAACAACATTTTGTTATACACAACAGTCTACAAAACAACATTTTGTTATATAGTTGCAACAAAATGAACCAAAAACCAAAAAAAAAAAAACAAAAACAAAATGAACCAAAAACCATACGGGAATATAAAACAAAAGTATGGTTATAACAATTAAACTATATAACCATATAACCACCCAAGTAAAACATAAATTATGTATGGTAAAGTAACTCACACTAACAAATATAAAATTACTATAGACCTAAGGTTTTACCTAACAGTAGAGACGGGCCCCGAGAATTTCGATCTTCATTACACAAGATAATCTCCTTAACCCCCTGCGAGTTCCACTTCCATTGAAGCATTGGCAGACCAGTTTGCAAATGTTATAGAGGTGGAATATATGTAGTTCAACACCAATGCAAACATCCTCCTTGCACATATAGAAGGTATATGTTTCATCCTATCACTTGCAGTTACTGTGGTGGAAGGGGTCATGAATCCAGTCATTGTTTGGATTTTCATTTTTGTGAACTATGTGGGAAGTGCAAACACAACAGTTGTACATGTTGGTTTGTTGACATTCCTACCCATAAATCTTCATAATCAGCAAAAATGAGTTTTAGGTGGAAGAGGATCGCTTCTGCATTTTGAAGTTCTTATGTTCATAAAAAATTAGAACTAGAAGCAATGGGGCCCCTTACATTGTGAGGGGGTATGACTAATCCGCTCAAGGGGTATGACCAATCCAAGTGGCAGTTCGGGGCATCTCCCTTAGGATGGTCACCTTGTTGGGGTCGTAGTTACTTTAGCGGTGCTTGGAAACTAAAACCATAAGATATGTTGGGAAGCTTAAGATTTTCTTTAAGTCATTCTTTTTGCTTTGGGATCTCATATTTTCTAAAAAACACTATGAATTGTTCTAAATGCAAAACACAAAAATGTATTGAAAATTCTGGAAACAAAAATCTGGTGATTTCACGAGTTTAATTTCACAACAGATTCTAAGAAAATTCTGGGGGAAACACTTGTCACATGGCTTTTCAGATTTTAGAGCGAAATATTTCCCTTTCTATTTTTACTTTTCATTTCCTACAAAAACTAGCTACAAAGGAATGGTCATCGGGATGTAAAAATCAGAGTGTTGTAGTAGGGAAGAGAGATCTGAAAGCACAGTGTGGTAGCTTTACACCTCTTATCAGAGATTGCTACCTCTTTTACAAAGATCAGAGAGTGTTGTATGAACTTATCCCTTCTAAGAGATTTCTACTACATTGTAGAGAAAGAGTGCAGTAGCTTCACATCTCTTCTCAGAGATTGCTACCCTTTTGTAAATTGTAGAGCATAGTAGAGAGAATAGGGTGCTAGCTTCACATCTCTTGTCAAAGATGCTAGCTTTTTTAGTGAATCATAAGGGAGAAATAACTTACATCTCTTCTAAGACATTGTCATACATACCTCTCATATTGATGCTGTAGTTAATTTTCTTATTCAAAAATTGCTTTTCTGGTAATAATTTAATCTCCATTCATTCGTGGTTCATTTAGTTACACTTTAGCAATTATCTCTATGTCATTATCTATTGCTTCCATCTATAATACATCTAAGTTCAAACAATGTTGTAGCAAGTTTTCTGTTTGATTCTCACACACACACACACACACATATATATATATATATGCAAGCAAGTACACATGCAAGCAAGCAAGATGTTTTTGCTTGAGTTAAATTTGGTGTATGCTTTTATTTTCTTGAAATTCACAGGTATCCATGTGCAATTTAAGAATACTCTTACCTTTTAATTCAAAATTTAGAGAATTGGATTGACTCTTATACTTATTTTTTCGTAACAGGCAAGATGTACTAAGTCAATTCTCGGTTGTGAATGTGAGTTTGGTCAAAATTGTGGACGATATTAAAAAGGTTTCAAAAGCATTTGTGGTATACCCAAAGAATGTAAACCAAGAAAATTCCACAAGTATGTACTGCTTACTTTAATTTCTTCCAAATAGTTGCAGTTGAAAATGCTTTAATGAAAATCTTGGGTACGATACGCTTTTGGGTATGTTTTATATATATATATATATATATAAATTTATATATATACATGTATATAAATATATAAATATGTATATAAATTATAAATTTAAAGAAGCATTTGCATACTTATTGAAATTTAATTCTCATACATTGCATACTTATTGAAATTTAATACTCATAGAGTTATACAACTTAAAATCATTCATAGAACATGAAAACAAAATTGAAATTTCCAATACTTTGAGAATTGAGACTTGAGTTTGTATTGATTCATAATGACATAATGTTCAAAACATGATAGTAAATAACATAATACATTCAAGTTCTCAACTTCTAGAGCATATCATCTAGATGATCGTCAAAATCATCTTCATGGATGCCACTTGCAGCTCCACTCCCACTAGCTCCACTTTCGAACCCTTGTGAAGGGCTCCCTGGAAGTTCCTCATCAATGCCAAGAAGTGAAACATTGGCCAAACAAGCAGCAAAAGCTTCAAAGTCTGTGTTTTCAGGTTGGAGGTCCCAAAGCTTGTTAGGACCACTAGTATACTCTTGCGTCTTGTGGGTTAAGAGGCGCAAGTTGGAATGAACGTATACTAGATCTTCAGCCTTCTTCGATGCCAACATGGTGCGTTTGGCTGAGTGGATGAAGCCATAAGTACTCCAGTTGCGCTCTGCAGAAGAATTACTAGCCACCTGTCACAAAAAACAAAGTATTAATAATTAATATTATAAATTATTAATTAAAAAAAAGAATGATATCATTTTGAATTTTAATTCGTAATTGGTAATTAAAATATCAAATAACAAGTTACAAACTTTATACCTGTGAGAGCAATTTGATCGCAACTGGTCGTAAGAACTTGGCATCATGGCCATGACAAGTCCACCACGTGATTGGATGGATGGTGGGTTTGTCACAAATAGCCTCTATCTCTCCCATGCTACCTTGTCCATTTACAAACATCGACATCTCCTGGCGGACTGCAAGTGATGTAGTTGGATCAGGAAACAACCTCTTGAATGTTGACCTCGTCCCATTTGCAACCTCGTGGTCATCATATGGTCGTTGTCTACCAGCTCTCCCAACTATTTCACTGTTGTAATATTTGGGATTTAAAGCATAAGCAAGGAGATGCAATGGGGTGGTCATTTTGTTCCACCTTTTCACGATCACATTTTTAACTTCACTATAAATTTTTCCTCAGGGTCCTGCTCTTTGGCTTGTATGATATCATGGATTTTTTCAAGCATGGAGTCAATGCCATCATATATTTCTCCAATGCAAGCATTATCTTTGTCAACAAATCGTATCATACTCAAAATAGGCTCTGTGAAACTCAACAAATATTCAACTTTTCCCCACCAATGCTCATCAAGGATCCATGATTTTATTTTTTGGGCCCTTTCTGTGTTAGATTGCCTCCAGATGGTCCAAACATTATCAATCACCATCATGCTCAAAGCACGTCTCACCTTCACAAGTCGTCTCAAGACGAGTGTGTGAGAGGCAAACCTAGTCTCAACAACCTATTAAAAATTTAAAAAGAATGGAAACAATTCAATAACAACACAATTTGAAATTGATTTAAAAATTTAAAATCAAATATTAAATTTAAAATGAATTGTTCTTTTACCTTCATCAGCTCCAACTTTGAAAATCTTCTGAATATGGCTTGAGACATGTGATGGTTGGTGACAAACATCTGAATCTCGTTTGCCTCCGTGTATATTTGCTCAATCCATGCAATTTTCCCAATCTTCTGCATCATTAAATTCAGGGAGTGTATTGCACATGGTGTCCAAAATATGTGCTCATACCTACCCTCTACTATCAATCCCGTTGCCTTGCAATTTTTGGCGTTGTCCGTGATGACTTGGACAACCCTCTGCGGACCCACTGACTCAATAGCCTCAATGAGAATATTTGCAATGAATTGGGCATCTTTTACTTCCCCCTCACAATCAACAACCTTCAGAAACATTGGCCCTTTAGGGCATACTGCAATAATGTTGATGAGAGGTTTGTTTCTGGAGTCTTTCCATCCATCTGATATAATAGAGACTCCTGAATCAGTCCAAGAATCTCTAATTGGCTGTAGAGATGTCTGAATGTGTTGCACTTCTTTTGCCAAAAGAGAAGTGCGAACCTTATTATAGCTAGGGCTTGTATACCCCTGTGGTGCCTCATTAATGCCTCTCACCATCTGCTGCCAATAAGGTGATCTCAAGACATTGAATGGTAGTCCACATGCAAATATACACCGAGACACCAATTCATCTGCAATATCCCTCTTCTCGATGTTAAATGCTTTTTCTAATGGGCCTTTTGTTCTCTTGCTTGATGGCCCTGAGGTATCTGCATCAAAAGGGTCATCATCTGGAATAGTTTCAGCACGAGTCTCAATGAAAGGATGAAATGATGGTGTTGATGTTGGTGGTTTTCCCATGGACCTCTGTTGTAAAGAAACAGTTCTAGAGCGAGCTCTTGTTGCTTCAATGTTTGCATCCTCTTGCTCTTTTAGGTATATGGCTATGGTTTTCTTTTCCACCTTCCTACACAGTCTAATACCCGTCCCCGATGCCGCAGTCAAATGAGCTCTCAAACGGGTATATGAGGATTTAAATGAGGCTTCACAATGGGGACACGTCCAAACACGGACACCACCACCGGCAACAAGCTCTGTCACTTCCACATGTCTCCATAAAGGATAATTCGGATCCATTTTCACTGACAAACCACCCGAAACATTTTCCCCTCTTCCCCCACTGAAGTTGAACTGGATGCCATGATTGTAGGATTAATTCAATAACCTACAATAAGAGATATTTTTTAAAACATTGCTAAATATTAAAATAATTTAATTAAAAACAACAAATTGAAATACAAATTAGAAAATTAATTTGTTGACCCATACACGTCATTCTCTGATTCTGATCACCAAGTTCGCCATAAATGGTGCGAGGTGAGAGCATACACAGAGGGTAGACGTTTAAATTTTTAACAAATTCAATTTAAAACTTTAAAATAAAAAAAACGAACACATAACTAACTAAAAAAATTAAACAGTTAGTCCTACACGTCAATCTCTGATTCTGATCACCAAGTTCGCCATAAATGGTGCGAGGTGAGAGCATACACAGAGGGTAGACGTTTAATTAAATAAAACTTCACTATTAAACTTAAAATACGGAAAAATTAATAATATATTATATTTTAATAACCGTAAAATAAATAAATTATTAAATATTAAAAATAAATTTAGATCATGATCAATAATCATGAATGATGTGTTTGAAACACATCATTCATGATATTGATCATATTCATATACAAAACATTGCTCAAAAGATTAAAAAAAAAATGCTGAATGCATGTAAAATACCTGGAAAAATCCTCCTTGATGTTTGTAGACTTGCTTCTCCTTCTCTCTTTCTCCTTCAAGCTCAATCACTCTCTCCTCCAAGCTCTTTTTCTCTCCTCCAAGCTCTTCCTTTCTCCTTCAACCTCTCTTTCTCTCTCTCCTTCAAGCTCAAGCAAAATATCAAATATTGAGTGTGAGAAAAAAGTAGAGGGATTGGGTGTTTATATAAGTGTTTGGGGGGGTAGTTTAGGGTTAGGTTAGATATATAAAGTTTTAAAATTAAAAAAAGTTGTAAATGTGGGTACGGTTGGAAACGTACCCACAGGGACAGGGTATGGTTCGGGTGCAGTTTTACCGTACATGGACCGTACCCTGTCCCTGTGGGTACGTTTCCAGCCGTATCCACAACGTATCGCACTCGTACTAGTACGGTGCACGTTTCCATGTTGGTACGGGGATCCCTGTGGTGTTTCCGTGCGAGTCTAGGACCAATAGGTGGTTATACCTAATGTAATTTTTACTTTAAAAATAACATCCTTTATGACTAATCAACAACCTCACTTATTTTAAACATTAAAACAATTATAAACCTATTCTAGATTAAAAATCTATATGATTTAATGAACATTAATATTTGAATACCCTCCCTTAATGTTGTATGCATAGCCTCACAACAAAATCATTTTTCTGTCTGCCATGTCTTCAAAAGCATGGAATACATTCAAATTCAAATTTTTATTGGTTCTTTGAGAGTGTTTCACTCCATCCATCATGTCAGATCTTAATAACTTTATGGGGAATCTAAACTTCTTTGAATAGTTCATTCATACCCATTCACATGTTACCTAACCCTTTTGTTAGCTCATTAATCTGAAAAATCTTAAATGGAGTTCACAGACTACTTGAGCATGCACTGCCAATGTGTTACCATTGAGAGGCCTTTCTGCAAGCTAAGCTCAATTGTAGCACTTACTACTAGTAATTCTACGCCTTGTCTCAAGCACTCAAGCAATGGTGGCATTGTCATTTTAGTAAGGAGGTCATCATGCATATTGAGCAGCGTCCTCTTCAATTCTTGAATCCTTAGTCTAAGATTCAAGAGAATTAGCATTTGAATTGGGCATCTTATATTTGCCAATTTGATTCGGTGATAAATTATGTAGAAGATGTCACCAATGAAATGATGGTTCTTCTTAGTCCTCAAGTGTTTAGCATCTTGGATACTTGGTGCGCCAAAGACGAGTTTAAAGGTCTTTACTAGACGGATCCTTAGTTTGGTCTCATTGTTCTTGTTAGAAAACCCACAGTGGTCAATTAGACATGTTTCCTTGACTGCATTTTGAGGTAAGGTTTTATAAGCTCACCTAACTTTGTGTTCTTTCCTATTTATTGTGCCACCACCTCCTTATTACGGCTCATTCATCCTCCTATGAACATTTTGGCATGCAAAAGATCTTGCAACATCTTAAACACTACTTTTATTGGCCTTCTTTGTGAAAGTAGATTGAGAAGTACATCTCCCAATGCTCTCTTTGCATTCATTCTAAGATTTCAAGGGGAAGATTGGATTGAATAAACATTTACTAGTCCCTTTGCGACCATGACAATTATATCCATGGACTTCATCAATGCTTGCCCCATACTTAGTGCCGACATGGCTGTAAATTTTTCGTTGTGTGTTAATTATCTAAAGGCAATCGTATACTTTGCATGAAGGAAGGTGATCCTCCTCAAGCTTTCAACTTGTTTTTCAAGAATGCTTGGAGCTTTTTGGTTTGACACTCACTATCGCTTTTAATTGTGACTCACACTTCTTGAATCAATTTTGGCAATCATTGTGGAAGTTTCTTGGTTGTTAGTTCTTTTCCACTCCATTCACCTGCTGATTGATGCCCAAAATTAGGTTGTTAATCACACATTAGTCCGCACTCTCCTCTTTTATCATCAAGAGCATAAGCAACGCAACAACTACAACCAGTCTATCCATATCTAATGGGGTGTTCTCCTTTTGAAGTCTATTATAACTTCCAACCTTTGGCATTTTATGAGATCTCGACAGCTCATCTAGCTTCATATATGTCCCACATATAGAGGTAGTGGGACAAGGCTTCTTCCTTTCTGCAAACTTTGATGAATCTTCTTGCCAAATCTCAAAACACTTCAAAATTCTTTGGCCAAATTCTAGGTACATCATTGATGTCACCGACACGCCCGATTTTGCAAATTCATAGGCACTATCTTTTAAAATTTTAAACGATAAAACTTCAATGAATTTGTCCAAGAATCCAAATAATGGTCTTCAAGAGTAATTATTGGTTATTTTGTTTCCTTCAAGTCTTTCTAGTTCATCTTTATTGTCAATCTTTATCAAGTTATGGTTTGAGTTTCTTTCTATGTGCTCTGCTTTGGCCTCTAAAGGCTTTGTGTTTTACACTTCTCTAGTGTCTTTTATGGGTATTCATGTCACAGTTGCGTATAAACTTATTTTTGAGTAGCCTATTTTTTATTCTTTATTTTGGACTTTATTGGATTTTATAGTGGGTTGTTTTCAGTTCTTTCCTAGAATGGAGGCAGCATCCTGTTTTTGTTGCAGGCTCTAAGTGGTAAGTGTTGAAGAGAATACAGAAAGTCGGAGCTTTGGAGGCTGCAAAGAGCATCAGAAAGAAAGGAAAATCAAAGCTTCGCGAGTCGTGAAGAGCATCTCAAAGAAGGGAGGATCAGAGTTTCGCAAGCTGTGAAGAGCATCACAAAGAAAGAAAAGCATTAGAAGCTTCAAAATTCTTTGGAAGGCTGTTGATATCTTAGCAAGTTGTAGGGTCTTTAGAAATCAAAGAGCACTGCAAAGTCAGGAGAGCTTCGTAATGTGGGAAATGACAAAAGTAGCCTACAGAAAATAAAAGTCCCTGGTTATGGAGATTTATCAATGAAACCTGTGAAGGAATTCAGGGTGATCTATCGTGCCTAAGGTGTTCGTGGAAGAGAGGAGTAATGTTGGGGGTAAAACAAATATTGTTTTTTGAGTGAAGTGGTCATGGCTGATTTAAGAGCTCAAAGATGATGTTGGGAAAGAAAAGACAATAGTAGGAAAAGATGAAAGCGAATTTTATTTTGGAGAAAACTCCAACAACAAATAATATTTACTTAATTTGCTGTACTTACATAACAAAACAAGACAATGACCAACAAAGCATATGAAAGCTGAAGAGACACTATCACAACTGTTCAGTTCACAGCCCTTATTCCACTTTGTACTTGAGCCTATAAGTATAAATGTGTAATAAAAATTGCAATGTAGGGAGAGGATAGAGGAGAATGTGATGTTGTACGGTACATAATTTTGTAAAAGGAGGTATTTTTGTGGAAAGAGAACAAAGTGGATTCAGATTTTATTACAAAGGAGCTTCATTACCGTGCAATATTTGTAATATTTTCTTTAAATACATATTTTTAATTGGAATGCACATAAGTCTTGGCTATTTTTGTTTGTAAGTAAACGATATTACATTCCTGTGACCATTTCTGATTATTCTTGATTATTAGCATAAAATATGGGCCTTTGTCAGATCCTTTGAATTGTTCATCTTGTGGTTCTATCATGTCTTTACATTGGATTGTTTTCTATTTGTGAGGAATTGATGCGAGTCAATTTCTTTGGTTACTGTTCAGCGTGTCAAGATAATCAATCCTAATTTGGCACAGGACTGTAGAAGATCTGAAACGCGGTTATTTTTGCTATGGACTGTTTGAAAAATCGTTTTCATTAGCTCCTTGGATATAATAAATATGATTCATGTTTCATCTCCAAAAGAAATTTTGTTGATGTTTTAACTCGAAGCATTTTGTTTTATTTTCCAAAACACCTCTTTAGAGTAGGATTTCATTTCTAATTTGTTAATTAAGTCCATGATGTTTATTTGGTATCCTGTCCCTAGCGGGTAAGGCATGAACAAGGAAGCGATTTTGAACTCCTTACTATTTCTAAGCCTTATACAGGTGTAGGTGAGGTGTACCATGTTTGAATTTGTAATTTAGACTAAAACAGAAGGGTTTTACTCATTACTATGCCTGTCAATACATTGGACAAAGATCATGACTAACATTAGTATTTCTTTTGAAATTGGTCATCATTTTGGTATTTTTGGGTAATCAAAGTATTCACAACCTACAACATCACAAGTTAAAACCCAATTCTAATGGGATATAGACTTTTTCAAACTCTCAACCCAATGGTTTATGCTTGGATATTCTAGTTATATCGATCTTGTTTTATATATGTTATCCGCGATATTATTATCATCCCCCAATAGTCTAAATCATAGTTTACATACTCGGTGAGTATTCACCAATTTTAGCCTCGGCAAGTACTTGCCCAGTTACTCATGGCATAGAGTTACCGAGTTTTCCGCGAAAACTTGTGGGAGTAATCACCAAAGACTCGCCCAAATTCAGTGAGTTTCCCTTGCGGACTTGGTAGACGCGGCTGAGATGCTGCAAAACGTGGATTTTACACTAAAAAAATGATGTTTTTGTCTTATTAAAGCTTCACACACCCTCACTTGTAATCACACAGCTATTAAACATCCTTTGCATGAGTTGAAGGGATTTTATAATGAATTTGAAGTGCAAATTTGTAATGTCCCTTTTTGGGGGACTTTCGGAAATAGCTAGGGCTGAATGAGAAATGACTGAAATTAATTTTTAGATGGCTGTAATCAGACTTCCGAGGGCTGGATATGACTGAAAATGCACACGGAAACCTGCAATTTTCCCTTCCTAGGGAAGCGACCTGTTTTGGGAACTCCCACTCACTTTTGGATGCCCTAAACTCGCTGAAAATATGCCCAATCAAGCTCAAAAATTCTGATTAATTACCAGCAATCAAAATATGAAGGAAAACTGATTTTTAGTGCCCTAGAATTGAAGATATGAATTTCTATAAACCCTTGTCTGCAGAGTTACTTTAAAAATTCATAACTTTACCTAGGAAGCTCCAAAATTCATGAAACTTGGGATCTTGGGGTTTAAAAATATGAAGAATGCAAATATCAACTCAACTTGCCCAAACATCCACTCAAACATGTCAAATCTGACCTACAAGCAATTCGCCCCTCTTGGAAATAATGAATTAGTGGCTCAAACATGCAAGGAAATGATTGCTTTCACCTTTAATAATTAGTATAAGTCCATCCATGCAAGAAATCATACCATACATCCATCAAAACATATCCAACATGCTCATGATACAAGTCGCCTAGGGCTAGATAGAAAGATATCAGCTCCAAATTCCTTGAGATATTCAATAATTCCAAATATCCTTGCTTGAGGGTTTTTGTCCCCAAGACAAGTTCCACTATCAAGGGTTTTCGTCCTTGAAGTGGTCTCAAACAAGGGTTTTCGTCCTTGATGAGAGAGAGGAAAGGTACAACCTTTACCCAAAAGAAATAATAAGATTCAACATATCCATCAAATGGCCAAGCAACCTCCTTTTATAACAATAAGGGGTGCTACATTTCAAATGATGGTCGACCTTATAATAAGTACCTTTTAATTATCTAATTTGTATTTAGAGCCTACATGCTCAAAATACCTTATATTCTAATTAAATAAGTTCTTCTATTGGAGCGCTTGGCTTCCCAATAGGAATACATGATAATAATGAAAATATCTATTTAGAAAATGTCATCCAAGTCTTCCCCTTCCTTCCTTAAACCCACGGGAGGAAAAATGGGTTAAGGTCTTCAAATCCGCTAGTCTCCAAAAAGGGACATGACAAAATTTGAAGAATTTAATTTGGAGGTGAGCGCTTGATTGGAGTTTGTTTAAGGCTATTCACATGAAGAAATGCACAAGTTGACTCAAAAGTGCCGCAGTTGACCTAGTTTTTGTGCAATACAATCTTCAACTTCGCACAAGAAAGGTGGAGGACACATTGTAGGAGCCTATTGATTTGGGTGAGGTTGATCCATACAACGACCGGATCTGCAAGCAAGAAGAGGAAATCCACACATTCAAAGAGGATGAGAATGTGGCTTTCGAGAGGGAAGCTATGGAGGGAGAAGCACAAACAAAATGTATTGGATTGGATGACATCTTTCAGAGATGATGTTATGCATTAGAGGAGCCATTTTCATCTACTACCGTGGTGGAGCTGCGTCGCCGCCTTCAGGAGGAGCGAGCAATCATAATTATGTGTGGGGACTAGTAGAGGCACAAAACTCTCTCCCAATATTTCTTTAGAATGGGAAAAAGAAAAATGTAAGTTATTGTAAATTTGTAATTTGCATAGATATGCAATTTATGATGATAATTGTCAATGACAATCATTATAAATAAAGAAGACTTATCAGTTGGTTGTTGTATTTGCATGGTGATGCGATTTTGTACCCTATTTGTGTTCAAATCTAATAAAAATCATTTTCCCTACATTTTGTAACTATATTTTGCATAAAATTTATGATTTAAAAAGAAATTTAGGTTTTTTTTTTAAGTTGCCGAGTATTTTCCGAGTCCTGCCGAGTCAAATTTGTTTTGGTCTGCTGAGTATTGGCCAAGTATGGTATAAATTCTTTCTTGGAGGCACCTCTTCAATGGCTTCCAAGGTTGGGCGTGATATCTTTAGATGTTCCATGTATAAGTTAACTGCCTTTCATATGAGGATAATGGGGTTTGGTTGCAGCCAATATGCTTCATCTCTTTCACCATTCACCATCTACATTGTTTTACAATTTGTATTATTTTCTATTAGGGTCTTCTTTCTCATTCCTATGGATTTTAGGCAATTTGTCTATCCATCGGTGTTCAACTTACCATGCTTGTTGCTTTTGATTGCAACTTAGTAAGATGGAAATTTAAACTCTAATGTCGTCTTGTTTGGCGCTCATTGTACCGTGTGATTCTCCTCTAGTAGAATAGTATTCGCCACTGTCCAGTGCGAGTTCCCTCTCGAGAAAAGCCAAATGTGTTGTCATCCACTCCTTCTGAGCCTTGACAAGTTGACTGAGGATGTGCCTATTTGTCTCATATTTCTGTAATAGGAGGCAACAATTACACTTCTTCCCATTCTTGCTCCGTGTTACTTAATAGCAGCTGTTATTGTCTATGAATTGTCTCACTATATTAGAGGGCTTTCCCAGTCTAATACGGGGTTATTCGAATCACTTCATTGGAGGACTTCCGTAGCCCCGAGGAGGCAATATTTTTCCTTCACAAGAAAGGGTGTATTAACCTCCTGCTCCTGGTGGTTTGGTTACTTGTTGCAACCTCTGCTTCCTTTGTTGTTCCACCCACTGCACATAGTTTCCTACTTCTTGCATTCCTTGTAACCTCATTTGTCTCTTTGAAACACAATCCTCCCTACATGACTTGCATAATAAACCCATGTATTCTTCCAACACCTTTCACATTTTTCTCTAATCACTTAGTCATCATACTCTTTCCTTACACGTTAGTGCTCATTTTTTTGCTCCTGTTCATCCTGAAGGTCTTGCATCTGAATGAAATAATGTGTCAAGAACTTGGGTTGGTTGGCCAACAAGTTGTCCACATACTTGTTCCATACCAAGTTATCACTGACTTCATAAAGTGAAATTATGTATACTTTGCTTTTTGTGGTGCAAAACTCTTGATGGAAATATTCCAATGAAAATTGAAATCCTCTGCTAATTGGGCCAACTCGTGATTACATTCCATCCCATAAATAATGAACATTATGTGTTCCCGATGAATGCTCTAAAAGTATATCCTATGATTGCATATGGCATTTATGGACTCATCTTTGTGCTGCAAGAGCACCGAAAATATAGTAGGCAGAAATATCAACAGAAAACTATTGGCCACAACTATATACAGAATATACAACGACATTCATTTGAGTTGGACAAAATCCATAGATTACGTACATAATACACGGATGTCATCGTTCTCATTATCGTCATTTGTAATTTATGATGTCTCCAAAAGATTACGGTTAGGAATGCTACAACAGGTGTACTGGTTCGCGACAATTCCCCATGCATCACATACAACCGTCTAACATAATAATAAATCAAAAGTAGTTACATGCACATTACTTAGCAACTAGTTTTATGCTCTTACACTATTCCTTCATTCACTATGGCCACGATAACATGGATTCCTTTTTAATATTCCTAGAGGTGTAGTAGATGGTATAATATCATAATCATCATGAAGAGATGCATCCATTTTATTTGCAGTTTTTAAGTTTAGAAAAAAATTTAGTGGGCTGATTTTTTTAATTCTAGAAGAGTGTGGGTATGGAATGGTTATAGTGGTCATCATCCCATTAATTGACAATTTCGTGATGGTATGATATCTATAATTAACACAATATATATAGGTGTTCTTGGTACTGTTGCCATGCCCTTCTATCCACTTGTTTAGGTTATTAGCAGGGCATTTTTTCAATCCTATCAAGAGGCGTCTTAGTTGCTTTTGAATGTTGTCATTCAAATGAGAGGTTTTCATATGTGTTAGTTCATATTAATATGAAGATAGCAATTCAAGGAGTTGGTTTTGGTAACCTGTATTTGGTACTTGCTATCTGTGAAGTCTTTGTGTAGGTATCGAGAATTATAAACTAAAGTAAGTTATTTGGTAATATGTATTGTGTATTTCGATGTATATTTTGGTCTATAAGTTTTTATGTTAGCCCTGTCATATTGAAATGCTAATGCTGTATTTTATTAACTTCTTGCTTTTAGGACTTTAAGTAGAACTTGGGATTGTTCTTACCATGGTAGTTCATTTGTTGTCCTAATTCTGTTTACTTAAAGGGGTTTGTTGTGGTTTTGGCAACAAGATTATTCTACAGCCTATTCATGCTTTGTTATGGATTTGTTTTATTAGGCTAATCATCTTGTGGTGCTTGTTGTGTTAAGTTAAATCAAAGGGTGCTCAGATGGAGTTAATCCTAATTGACGATTGGGAGTTGTGCGATAGTCTCTTATTAGATTCTAAGTAATATTCCTTCTTATTATCTATTATGTTGATTTGTGGGTAGTTGAGGGTTGACATGGGAAGAACACCTTTTGAGTGAGGGTGGGGCTTTGTTTGGGTTTGGGTTTGGGTTAAGATAGTTTTGTTTTCAAGGATGATTGATCCGAAAAAGATCAGTTGTAACAATTGGATCAATTGTCTTTAGTTTTAGCATTCGAATTCAGTCCCTATCAATTGATAGTCGCACACAAAACAACCTCAAATCACTAAAACATAGATTGAGTGATGAATTACACGAAGAAGATACAATGCAAAGGGGAGACCAAAAAAATGGAGGAAGGATAGAATGGAGGTTCTGCAGATGGTCGAAACTCTCAGAGACCCCTGCACTGCATTCTGGAAAAAGCAAATGTCATTCATAATGCATTCAGTGCACTTCCCAATTCATCAGCATTAGCTGGAATCAAAGATGCATTCGAACATTGCCAAATTCTTCCAAGATGACTGCATAAGAAGATGAACAACCCAAATTGGAATGTATGTTGCGCCGCATCCTGATTGTTGAGATGGAATAGTGTTTCAGATCTTTCATGTTGATTTGGGAGTCTAATGCATGCCTACATGTGCCCATTGGGGTTATGTAAAGGGCATCTAGAATTGTACCATACTACATAGTACTGAGCATTCCACTTGACTATAGGAGATGCTAACTTCCAGGAAAGCCCCCTGCATATGGCATTTCTGACAAGAAATGTTTCGAGGTGAAACGCCCAAGGAAACACACCTCAACTACCGGAAACGGCTGTGATTCGGGTAGTTTCCAGCAGGTTTTAGGTGTTTTGGGCAAGAATCTGGGCATTTCTGGCAGGTTTGTGGGCATTTCCGACATCTTTATAAAAGACTTACAAAACCTCAAAATATAAAAGAAAACCATATTTTTAAGTGTTTTATTTTTTATATAAAATTCTAAGTTTTAATAATTTACTGTACTGACGTTTTGATGCCGTTTGTTTCCAAGGATTATTGGTAAGTTGGCATTTCCATGTTTCGGATCTGTTTCTGTTTCTGCTTCTGTTTCCTGGCAACTTAGAGGAGATGTATTGGGGGTGTTTGAGAGAGTTGTAGAGCAAAGCAAGCGAGAAGAAGCACTGTATAGGTGTTCATAGTACCACAGTATACTTGGTGGCTCAAAGAGAGTTTTGAATTGTAATTTTGCTGATTTCAGTTGACATAAGGAGGCACAGCCCCAAGTTCATGGAGTTTTGACTCCTAGTGGGTTTCTTCAGGGTATTTCTTTTGTCACTCCTGCTTTTATGTTGTTTTGTGTATTCCTTGCTTGGTTGTTCTTTTTATCATTGCTGACATTGTTTCCAACATTTAAGCAAGCAACCTAATTCTAGGTTACGTTAATTTGCTAAGAATTCAAAATTTACGGCAGCAAACTTAAGTAAATTTAGTGATATACATTTTAGTATCTGTGTAGATGAACTAATGATTGGCATAACCAACCAGATTACAATTCTGATCTCTATGATCGTTTCTTATTGTTTTGGGTTGTCAAGCTATGTTGTGTCAAAGACTTCTTATCGAAATGGTTGACTATGTTCATGATTATCACGGAGTGGATATGCTTGAGATCAATGCTTCATATTTAGGTACAACATTATTGGACTTATACTTTTCAGTGCTCTTGAAACATCATTGGAGAGATTGAGAGAGATGTCAAATATGTTTGAGATGTAGGATGCAAGTTGATGAGGATGATCTCCATTTTCAGAACATAGATCTGAATAGAAAACAGTAATTGCTCATGCGTAGTTAATGCTTGAAAGAATAACGAAAAATGAAACAAATAAGCAGATGTTTATGTACATTTTATCCATTTGACATCCATATAGAGCATCAGTGAATGATACATAATCTTGAGAAGTGGTTTAATGAGAACTTTCCTTTGTGTCATTTTAGTTCTATGTTAAGCTGCTGTTTTTAAAGCATGGTTCTTAATCTACACTAAAAAAATTAAGTGAATTTGGTCATGTGCAATCTAGCATATGTGTTAATTAATTAAGCATTGGCATCGCCAACTTAATTACAGATCGAGGATTGAGAGGGTCATGTGTGTTTTCTTCTTGGGGTGATTGTATCATGTCTAATCGTTAGGCTACTTACGACTAGTACTGTTGAGGCATGGTGATTCTCCTCCTCTCATTTGTGACTAGAGAAAATGTCTTTTGTAATTTTGGAAAATGTTGTATTAATGCAGATGTTTCCAAAAGTCCGTTGAACATTCTATTTTGATGTTTATTTATTATAAGATTTTGATTATTTGAGTGGGTTGAGTGTTTGTATTGTTGTAGTTTGGTGTTATTCTGCTAAGGGGCGGGGAGGGAAAAGTGTTTCATCTTGGTCTCTTGATTGTTTCTTATTTGTTTGGGTTGTCAGGTTATATAGTGTCAAAGAGTTCTAATTGAAATATGCTGACTATGTTCACGATTATCATGTGGTGGATATGTTTGGGTCCTTGGGATTAAGATTTCATAATGAGGTACAATGTTTTTGGACTTTTGCTTTTCAATGCTCTTGAAGCACTATTGGGGAGGTTGAGAGAGATGTCAAATAGATTCAATATGTAGGATGCAAGTTTCTGCAATGAGTTTGGTATCCTTTCGAGCCCAGAGATTCAAATAGGAGACTGTAATTGCTCATGCATAGTCAAGAAATGATAGAATAAAGTCAAGGAAAAACATGAGGGGATATTTATACACATTTTGTGCATGTGACATCCCTATAGAGCATCTATGTGTTTTGCACAAATTTGAAAACTATTTTAGTGGGAGCTGGCCTGTGAGATGTCCTATCGGACACATTCTAATGGGGTTGGTCTATTGGTAGTTACTTTCTGAGTGAGGTGGCTCAAGTGATTATGTGCCTCTTTTTCTTATATCTAAGCTTTCATTAATAATTTTAAAAACTGTATGAATTCCTTTTGCATTTTGTGCACATTGAATTTGGCTGTAATAACATAATTTAAAGGATAGGCCTCCTTCAAGGGATTGAAAATCATGTTTTTGTATTAGATTAAGCTGTTCCAATCGTTTGGGTTTGTGAATTCTCAGATGCATCTTGGTGTTTCATATTCGTTGGAGATCAAGAGAAATGTTACTATTGAAGTCTTTTCTCAAATGAAACTGTAACTGTAACTGGAATTGATACTATGCCCTTCTTTAACATTGCCCAATCTTTTAGCTTCACAATAAATACTTTAGTGAAACTTGATTTTTTTGTCATTTGAATTATGCTAGAGCATTCCACTTGTAAAATTATGTTTTTGTGTTTGTTTTGATTGGAAGAGCAACTCATGTCTAATATGCTCATACTATCTTCCAGAATTGCCGGTAATGCTGTCATCTAAGCTATTACCAGAGATGGAATTGGAAGAAACATCCAGGAGGCAACAAATCCTACACGGAATATCAAGCCTCCCAGTTCAAACACAAGTTGAGAAATTAAAGGTGCTGAATTTAGCATTAACTAAACACGTGATTCTTGTTAAATATGAACTAGGGAAAGGCTTGATAAAACAGCCCGGGCTTTCTCACATGGTTTTAACTTAAAACATATAGCTGACATACATAAACTTGAGTTGTTTCTATTTAAATGGTTCAGAGCAGAATAGAAGCAATTGGTACAGCTTGTAATAATGCTGAAAAGTGTATATCTGAAGCTCGCAAACTCTATGGGCTGGGAACACGTCACAATCCTGGAATTATTCCTCAATTAGATAAGCTTCAGGCTGCAAAGATTGAGGAGCAGGAGAAGCTTCTTCGATCTGCTGTAAATTCTGGTGAAGGTATGATGCTGTTTAATTCAAGATCTATTATTTATTTTTATTCATAATTAAGATTCACAAGCACATTTGTTTTTGGAAATATGAAGCAACTCACTAGTCTGCATTGGGTGCATATGACACTCTGAAATCTGTCTCAAACGAGTCAGGGTCTCTATTTGTATTGGATGTGATCCTATTGCAGGATGGGTAATCTGCATGTGCTTGCTAGAAATATATGAGATCTTCCGTGTTCATAAAATTCCAAATTCCGATCTATTAGTTATTTACAATTGAAATTAGAAATTTGAAGACTACAATTGTCTTGCATACAGAATTATCATTCCTCCATTCTCGTTGTGGCCTCTCTTTAGTGAATGGTAGATACAACTGCTCTGTGAAGTGTCAATTCACCTATTAATAACTGAGGTTAATCAAGTGATGTGCCATTTGTATACCATAGTTGGTGATTCTTGTTGGCACTTCCTTACATTTCTTTTATTGTCCATTGGTTTAAGTTGTTTGTTGTTAAGCTTGTTGTATACACCAAAAATGGATACTAATGCTTTGCTTTCAGGTTAGGGTGCATTGGTCTTCCATCACATGACATATCCTAGGTTGGGGTTGGCCGTGGCCAGGTTCCTGATGGACCTGAAGTCATAGAGCCTCCTAGGGGACCTAGTGTGCCTCTTAGGATGTGACTAAAGACCCCATTTTCTTTCACTTTCATAATTCATCTAGTCATTTGGCTCCCTAGGTCCATCGAGCCCACTTTTTTTCCCTCTAAGGCCCGGGGTAGTGGGTTCAACCTTCCTTGAAATTAAAAATGATTAGCAATAGCTGATGGTGCTTTGCTTTCAGGTTAGGGTGCATTGGTCTCCCATCACATCACATGAAACATTATATAGGATTTTAAATATTACATAAGAGGGATTTATTAATTGACAATAAGAATTAGATTTATTTAAATTTACAATTCAATTAAAGAAAAATGGTTCTTAAATTGATTAAGCCATTAATGATTTTATAATGAGGGCACACACGTGTTTCTCAAATATTAGGACCCAAATTTATTATACACTTCAATAATTTTAAATTAGATATATTTATTTTTGTTAATAGATTTTAGTTTCCATTACAGCCTTACGTAAGGATGGGTTGACCACGTACATATCTTTGGAAATTATTAATAGTAATATTTAAGTTTGTTTTCAATATAAGATTTTGAGTTATAGAACTATACTATAAATGGTTAATAACATGTTAGAAAAAAATTAATTAATATTGAGAGGCATGGAATCTAACTTGATAGTAAGTAATCAAGATAGATACCTATAATCATGAATTTACGAGTGAGTAAAAGCAAACAATGGAATAGTAATGATAATTAGTAAAATGATAAATATAATAAAATATGAGTGGAAGGATAATTAATATCACAAAATTATAAATAACACAATACAAAAAGGTAAAATAAATAAGAGGAAGTTGATATTATTAAGAAAAATTTGATTTTAATTAAATAAATAATTCAAAAAAAAGAGAATGAAGTGGATAATATATAATATATAATATATGATAAAGAAAAGATTATTGTTTTAAAAAAGAGGAAGATAAGTTATATATATGCAAAATTTATGATGGATGAATACCGTATTAATATATTATTTTATATATATATATATATATATATATATATATATAAACTTACAGTGTGTAATTTAAAAAAGTATTTTAAGTAATAATAAATAAACACGGTTCTGATAATTATTAGTAAATAGAATATATGTAAATGAAATGCTATAAGGTATCATAAATTAATTAAGAAAGTAAAGGGATAGAAAATAAATAAAGGAAGTGGAGGATTATCAAAACTAAAAGTATTGTAATGCCCCTTTTAAAATAAACCAGTAACCTACACAATTTTCCTGATTTCTGCACTTAAGAACAGCTGCAACTTTCACAAGTATTCATTGACATATTCACAAACAATTGGCAAATATGAATCATTCATTGGCAATTCTAAAAACAGTTGGCATACATAACACACTACTGTTCTGGCCACTAGACAATTTCCCAAAATTTATGATGGATGAATACCGTATTAATATATTATTTTCATATATATATATATATATATATATATAAACTTACAGTGTGTAATTTAAAAAAAAGTATTTTAAGTAATAATAAATAAACACGGTTCTGATAATTATTAGTAAATAGAATATATGTAAATGAAATGCTATAAGGTATCATAAATTAATTAAGAAAGTAAAGGGATAGAAAATAAATAAAGGAAGTGGAGGATTATCAAAACTAAAAGTATTGTAATGCCCCTTTTAAAATAAACCAGTAACCTACACAATTTTCCTGATTTCTGCACTTCAGAACAGCTGCAACTTTCACAAGTATTCATTGACATATTCACAAACAATTGGCAAATATGAACCATTCATTGGCAATTCTAAAAACAGTTGGCATACATAACCCACTACTGTTCTGGCCACTAGACAATTTCCCAAACAGTTGACAAACATACACAGTTGTTTTCTTATGCATTCATGTATCAATGATCAGAATTTATTGCATGATAACTGACATTATTATTGCATTGGGCAACTCACTTACTAACAACAGACTGATATTAATTAAATGCGAATGTAAATAGCTGCATACAGCCAACCCTTATGCATTTGTAATTCAAATTTACATAGATAAACGAGTGACAACAAGTTCCAACTCACAAGACTGTATGATTAGGGTAGAAAAGACCAGCAAGTACAAACAATAATTGTTGATACAAACTGCTGTTATAAATATAATAATTGTTGGTACGAACTGCTATTATAAATACTCTTCACAATGTTAGGGTACTATAAAGTCGACACTATAGCAGCAGAAATATTGAATGCTGCGCTAATGTAGCGGCATTGTAGCATTGATACTGTAGCAGCATAAATGCTAAATGTTGTGCCAATGTTAGGGGTACTGTAGTGGCATTATAGCGTTGATACTGTAGCAAGGAAATATTAAATGCTGCACAGCAGCAAACTCACCCAAATATTGCACAGAAAACACACGGAAATGTTGGAACAACACATAAATATTGGAACAACAGCCCTCTATATATACTCTATATATATAAAACTTGTTATAAATGAAGTGGCTGCCCCACTATGGAAAATATAGAAATTTGAATGCCCACATCTAGATTGCCAGGATACGGGTACGATACGTGGATATGTCAATTTTAAAAAACCCTTGGGTACGATACGTCTTGGATAAGTCCGTACATATTTATTAAAAATTAAAAATAAATAAATAAATAAATATATATATATTTATGTACATCTACTCATTTTACTCATTTTTTAGTCCATAAAAAACTGAAATAGTAATACAAAACTTGAATCAATGTTCAAAACATTTAATATACTTAAGACTTCGCATTTTTATTGATCATGTGGCTGCCATACATATGATATACGAATATCATGTCAACATGAATACGAACAAAACTAGAAATTTGAAAAATATACTAGGATCCATGTTCAAATTTTCAAAACATACAATATAGTAATATACTTAAGATTTTACATTTCATTGTTCATGTGGCTGCCATACATATGATATAGGAATACAAACAAATCTAGAATATATCATCTAGATTTTCCTCAAAATCAAATTCTTGTGTGCCACTTGCACTTGCACTAGCTCCACTCTCATTAACTCCACTCTCCGCTCCTTGCGAACACCCTTGAATGTCATCTTCGCCATCAAATAATGAAAGTTGGGCAAGCGTGGCTGCGGAGGCATCCAAGTCTGTGGTCTCTGGAATAAGATCCCAAAGTTTGTGAGGCCCTTTAGCATAGTCCTCAGACTTGTGTGACAAGAGGCGCAAATTGGAGTGCACATATACCAAATCCTCAGCTTTTTTAGATGCCAACTTGTTTCTTTTAGCTGAGTGGATAAAGCTATAAGTACTCCAATTCCGCTTTGTAGAAGAATTACTAGCCACCTATTACAACAAAGTTAGAAAATTGAAATTCAAAGACAAATTAGTAACATACTAAGAATGTGTGAAAAATAAATTAAAATTTAAATAATCCTAACTTAATAAAATTTAAAATATTCAAAATGATTATAAATTTTAAAATTTATAAATGTTATACCTGTGAAAGAACTTTTATAGCAATAGGACGTAAGTACTTGGCATCATGGCCATGTACACACCACCATGTGGTTGGAGTCAAGCTGCTCTTGTCAAAAAGAGCCTCAATCGATCCCATGTGGCCTTTTGAACCAGTAAACATGCCCATTTCACTTCTGACCACACTGGCTATAGATGGATCGGGAAAATCCTTCTGAATGCTGCCCTGGTTCCAATTCCAACTTCGGAGTCAGAGAATGGTGCTTGCCTGTTTGGTAGCCCAAGTACATCAGAGCTATAGTACTTTGGGGTCAGTGCATAAGCAAGGAGATGTAATGGGGTGGTCATTTTATTCCACCTTTTCATGACCACACTCTTGACCTCACTGTAGAAGGTCTCTTCTGGATCTTGCTCTTTTTTTTGTATTACATCTTTGATACGCTCAAGCATAGAATCTATGCCATCATATATCTCTCCCAAGCATGCTTCATCAGTATCTACATATCGGATCATGGAGAGAATGGGCTCTGTAAAACTCAAGCAAGTACTCAACCTTGGCCCACCAATCCTCATCAAGGACCCATGATTTTACCCTTGTAGCTTTTTTCTGTATTTGTTGCGCTCCACACTGACCAAACATTGTTGATCACCATACTGCTTAAAGCCTCTCCACCTTCACAAGCCGTTTCAAAACGAGTGTGTGAGAGCAAAATCTAGTTTCTACAACCTTCAACAACTCTAACCTTGAGAATTTCTGAAAATGGCTTGTGACATATGATGGTTTGTGATAAACATTTGAATGTCATTTGCCTCAGTATAAATTTGCTCAATCCATGGGATTTTCCCAATCTTTTGGAACATCAAATTAAGGGAGTGGACAACACAAGGAGTCCAAAAAATATGCTCATATCTACCCTCTATGATCATTCTTTTGTTTTACAATTTTTAGCGTTGTCCGTGATGACTTGGACAACATTATGGGGGCCCATTGACTCAATTGCCTCTATTAAAATGTCGACAATAAATTGTGCATCCTTGACTTCCCCTTCACAGTCAATGGCTTTAAGGAACATTGCCCCTTTAAGGCATACTGCAACAACATTTATGAGGGGTCTATTTCTAGCATCTTTCCATCCATCTGAAATGCTGGAAACCCCTGTTTCCTTCCATGAATCTCTGATTGGCTGCAAAGTCTTGTGAATGTGTTCCACTTCTTTTCCCACGAATGTGGTTCGAACTTTTTCATTAACCTAGGGATTTGTAGCCTTGTGGAGCTTCATTGATATCCTTCACCATTTGATGCCAATATGGAGATCTCAATACATTAAAGGGCAGCCCACATGCATAAATGCATCGAGCAACAACCTCATCAACAATCTCCCTCTTTTCAATATTAAATGCTTTCTCCAATGCTCCTTTTGGCCTTTTTCGTGAGCTCTCTGGACTCTCTTCATCAAAAGCGGAATCACGTGGTTGACTTTGAGTTTGAATGAAAGGATGAGAAGTAGGTCTAGGTGCGGATAGTCGTGATGAAGGCCTTCTTTGCAAAGGAATTGTTATAGTTCTATTTCTTTCAGCTTGTTTATCGGCCTCCTCTTGCTCTCTTTGGTATTCTGCCATTTTTTCATTTGTTATTTTTGGGCACCACTTTATCCCACACCTCCAACACTAGTCAAATGGATTTTCAGTTGGCTATATAAGGATTTGTACTGAGCTTGGCAACCGTGACATCCAAATCTGACTCCCACCACCAACAATGGTGTCTACCACTGTCACATGTCTCCAAAGAGGGGAATTAGGATCATGTCTCATAGGAACTGATGTGTTTTCATCTTGGCCTTGCACTCCACCTGAAGCAGAACTTGATGCCATCCTAATTTGTTTTTGATCACCAAGATCACCATAACGGCGTGAGGTGAGAGCATACATAGAGTTAGGATGTTTAAAAAATTAAAAACATTTTGCCTTAACATAAATAAATTAGTTATGTCATCCTAATCTGTTTTTGATCACCAAGATCGCCATAAAGGCGTGAGGTGAGAGCATACACAGGTTTAGGATGTTTAAAAAATTTAAAAACAATTTGCCTTAACATAAATAAATTAGTTATGTCATCCTAATCTGTTTTTGATCACCAAGATCGCCATAAAGGCGCGAGGTGAGAGCATACACAGATTTAGGAAGCTAAAAAAATAAAAAACAAATACATTAACATTGGACAATGCATTTAAAATTAAAAAAATGATTTTTACCAATTATTAAATTAAATAACCCTAAACTATGCCATCCTAATCTGTTTTTGATCACCAAGATCGCCATAAAGGCGTGAGGTGAGAGCATACACAAATTTAGAATGTATTTAAACTTTAAAAAAATGCAACATAACAAATAAAAAAATGCAACATAACGTAAAAAATAAAACAAAAGGATGAATTAATTTTTTTTATTAAATTAAAATACGGTATACCTGTAGTGTAGAATCGTATATCCTTGTTGCTTCTCTACTCTTCTAGTTTTGATTCTTGAATGAACAATAAATTTAGAACAAGCTCTTCCTCTCAAGTCTCAACAATGGCTTCCTCTCCTTCTCCTCGCAATGGTGGACTCCAAACAAAAGAAGCGATGGCTGCTCCTCCTTCAAATCTGTCTCCTCTAAGCTCTTTGCAAAACCTCCTTCCAATCTTTCCCTCCACTAAGCTCTTCACAACTCTTCTTTGGCTCTTTGCTCATTCACTTGCAAAAAGACAATGAAATTGTTTGTGTGATTTCAAATGAGAGGGGTGGGTGCTTTTTATAACTTTTTGTGGGGGTGAGGGTGTGTTATTTTATTCATTTAGTTTTTAGGGTTCGGTTTTAGGGAATAGAAAAGTCAAAAAAATAAAAAAAAAATGAATTAAAGCTTTAAAAGACGTTTTTACAAAGGAATACATACAGTGCGAATGCACAGGTACTCCCGGGTACGTCACGGATATGTTTGCACGTATCCGTGATGTAGCCCAGAGTACCTTTGACGTATCAATACGTATCCTACCCGTATCTCAACGTATCCTTATTTGATACGTATCGGGGTGGGTTTTTCGTGGGGTCGGGCGTATCCGGCAACGTAGGCCCACATTGACAATCTTCCACACCAAACCAAAAAGAAATGTTGAGATAAATACACCACACTAAAACTGAAATAAACTTCAATCTTTCAGCCCAAATGTGATTCTGGATGGAATCACTTCACATGTACAAGAGGGTTTTCGTCCTCCTAATCATTTTTGCCTCCAAGGGTTTCCGTCTTGGGAGAAGAAATTGAACACAAAATGCTCAAGCTCTGGAATAGGGTTTTTCGACAAATGATCATCGGTACCTTCTTTTGAGCCCAACTCCTTTTATAATAATCCTTTTTGATTCCAACCCTCAAAGTCTCTAAAACACTTTTAATAAATACGCTTTTTGGCCCGCTTTATAATAATAATACTTATACTTTTAGGCCCACTTAATAATAATAATACATGAGTGTCCTTTTCATGTTATAAAATAAAGTGACTTAGGACCACTTAAAATATTATTATTAATTTATTTCCCTAACTTTATCCCTTAGCTTATGGGAAATAATGAATAGGCTACGGGTCCTCCGATTAATTTTATCTAAAAGGGGATATGATAGTCCATTCCTAGAATTGCTTGCCCTTAAGCAATTGCAGATTCAACACTCCAACTTGGCTGCACATCTCTTCAATGCCAGGATCCCAAATTATCCTTGGGAGTTTGCTAGTCCCTCTGCTCAATTTCTTTGATTGGAGGACTTCAATTTCTTTTTGTGATGCAACATCCTCAAGTGGCTCTGTTTGCTGATTGGCATCCTCTTGCAAAGTCTTTGTAGGCTCCTCAGATTGGTCTAACTTAGTTGTTCGTCTTGGTCCTGTAATCTCAGACTTACCCAGTGGTTGCCTTATGTGAAAGATGAGCTCGCTACCATGCTTTTGTTGTACCACTTTGATAAAACTGGAAACTGGAGGTTGTGATACTGAATGGAGTAATATAGAAGGAACAAGTTGCAAATACTCCCTTATTTCTACTGTAATTGGAAACATTTTACTTTAGACCTTCAAATGAGTAGTTGGGAAAGCATGGCTACACCCTTCATTAAGTAAGACGTTGCTGCAATTACTATCATGCATATTTGTCATTGTCAACAAGTAGACATATTGCTATGGCTGTTGGACTCTGGACTTCCAAATGATTCTCTAGTGTAGCAATGTCTCTCTCTATTTTGTAATATCCCTTTCAAGGGCTGAAACTGAAAAAGAAGGAAACCACACAAACCCAAGTGAAGTGAAATCTGATTTTTATAACAGCAGCTGTAATATTCTTTAAAACCCTAGGGCGAACTGTATAGGAGCTTAAAATTCACCAAATAACCATGCACAACAACTGAAAAATACTTCTAAATAATTATTTCAACTACGGCAATCAATATCCATCCAATTGGCAACAAATAAATGGAGAAAATCAGCGAAGATACACTGCTGTAATTAAATCTGTAACAACAGCAGGGCAGCCACAAACAAAGGCTGAAAATAGTAGATAAACCCCTCCAAAAATCACCAAAATGTAGATTCCGGCCTTATAAATTATGGAGAATCAAAATATAAAATCAGATATGAATTTTGTGCCCTAGAAGGCACCAAATCACACTCTAACCCAAGTCGCTCCCCTAGGGAAGAGCTCCAAAAATCATGCAAAGCCTTTGTAGGTCTTCTTCTTGATCCAAATCTGCAAAGAGTCTTCAATGGAGATCTTCAAGTCACAAAAGGGAGGGTTTTTCGTCCTCCACCAAGCCACAAGGAAGGTTTCCATCTTCCTTGGATGCCACACAAGAGGGTTTTCGTCCTCAAGTGGAAAGGTATTGAGCAACTTGCCCAAAAACCAATTGTAGATGTAAAATGCGCCAAAGATGGATGCAAATGAAGTCCTTCAATCCCTTTTATACTCCTTGCTTGGTGCCAAAGGCCAATTAGAAGAGGACCGACCTCTTAAGCTTCACTTTATCTTTTAATTGCTTCTTTAATCTCTCCAAACCCAACCGACCTGCCTCCTAAAGGAAAACACTAAAAAAACATTAAATCTAATAAAAGAAAATTGAAATGAAATGCAATTCCTTCCCTTGTTCAATTATTCTTCTTTGCCACGGAAAGGGAATGACAAGAAATCTATATTTAGGTCTCAATTCGAAAAAGGGGACATTACAGGTCTGGCAATGTCTTTCTCTATTTTGAAAGCTTTATCATTCTCTACCAATCTAGTGTAGCAATGTCTCTCTCTATTTTGAAAGCTTTATCATTCTCTACCAACTTATCTTGAAATTTCAGTGGAAAATGTAGAAGATATGTTTGTACCATTGCTTGGCCCTCGCTGCAAACCTGTAGCTGAAATTTGGCTTGGAGTGTTTCTATTTGTTGCACAAGTTGCCCCTTGCAAGCTGCTTACTGTTCTGAGAGTTTCTTGAGCATGTCTTTCAGTCTCTCCATTTCTTTGTGTTGTGAATCTTGTTCTTCTCTTTGTTCCTCAAGTTCAGGACTTATCTCCTTGATTGCATCTTGGATTTTGTTGGAAAAATCCACCCTTTCGTGCTGCCCTCTTGTTGAAACCTTTCTACCTTCTTGGTGTTGTAAACCTGTGCAAAGAATCTTTGTTTCTTCTTCCTCTATCTTTTGCTGAAACCAATCAGTTGTAGCAACATTTTTTCTACTAGTCTCATCACCGATGAGAAGCCTATTGTATCCTCTATAAAATGTATAGCTTCCCCTTTACCTTATAGGTTTTGCAGTTCCTGCAATTTTTTGATAGGTGCTTGTCATAATAAAGTCAACTTTGTTTGTTGCAAGGATGTCTAATGAGAAATGGTACCATCCATCCAACCCTTTCCAGCATAAACTCAGATCTGCATATTGTGTCGTCCCCCAATTGTGTGCAGTGCTGTAATGAAAGACCTCACAAGAAGCTACGAAGTTCCCATCAATGTAATTATCATCTTTTGGAAATTCTTCTTTGTGTATCTTGGGAAGGTGAACATGCTTTGAACTTGATTCCAAATGCATGATGTGTTGATTTCTATGTCCTTCCGCGATCCTGGGAGCAAATGTCTAAACACCACAATACACTTATCGTTGCTTGGACAATTCGTGCCTCATGAGAAATTTTCTTAATTGTGACTACCTTTATTTTTCTAGGCATCACAAACCATCCTTCAAATGTAAGGTTCAGCTCCATGGATTGAGAATTTGTTGATGATCAATTCATGAACTGCAACCACTGAACTTCCACAACCCGGCTAGCATTCATAACATATTTAGCAATAATGATTTTGAACTTTTGTAATGTCCCCTTTTCCAAGCTAGTTCGTTTTGGAGACTTTGAGCCCATTCCACTTTCCACAAGCAAGAAGAAAATGAACAAGGGAAGTGATTGTCACATTTTTCAGTTATTTTCATGAGCATTTGCATTCTTCTTTCATAGTTTTCTACATGAGTCAGGTCGGCTGGGTTAAGAAGGTGAAAGGCCAAAGTGAAAATAAAAGAAAAGCATCCTTATGAGGTCGGTCTTAGTTGGAGGCTTCCTAATTGGTTTTGGCGCCACAAAGGGGTATAAAAGAGGGTTCACTTGGCTCATTTGGGCATCATCTCTTATCAAAAATTATAACTTGCATGGTTTTTGGGCTGATTGCTCAATCACTTCCACTTAAGGGCAAAAATCCTTTTGTGTGGCTAACAAGGAGGACGAAACCCTTCCTTGCTTGATTGAAGAATGAAAACTCTTCAATTTGTTGTTTCCAAGGGCTTCAAGAAGGTTGATGTTGTAGATTTTCAGCTAGGGTTTGATTGGAGAAGAGCTGCTAGGGTTTGAACACCATTTTTGGCCCTCTCCTAGGGTAGCGACTTGCTTGGAGGAGGAGTTGGGTGCCATCTAGGGCACATTTCTTCATTTGGAGTTGATATCCATATTCCTCATAATTTTAGAGGCTGATTTCACACTTTCATGAGATTTTTGGGGGCTTGTAACCTCCATTTCCAGCCATTATTGTGAGCTGTAATTCTGCTGTCATTAATTTAATTACAGCTGTATAGAACTTCATAATTTGCATATATTTTGGAGTACTTTTGCTTGGTGTTTATTCCATTGGTTGAGTATAATATTTTGGAGAATTTATACATCCATTTTCAGCTTGTTTGGAGGGTGTTTGATGCCCTAAAAGTGCAAATACAGTTCACTGCTAGGGTTTATAATATTCTTTGGTTGGCTGTTGTAAAAATCAGATTACTCTCAATTGGGATTGGTGTTATTTCTTTGTTTTTAGTTTCAACAAAATTCTCCTTATAATCTATTCCCTCATGTTGCCACATAATCATAGGCACTGGCTCAATGGATACTAGAGCATGGACACTTTGCTCATCTTGTTGCAAAAGGATTTTCGCAACATGGGGGAATAGATGAGCAACAAGAAGAGAGGAGATGGTTATTTCACCAACTGCAAAGATGCTCACTCAGTTGCTTCTCTCCATAGCAGCTCAGTTTGGTTGGAGGGTATCTCAAAGTGCTTTCTTGAATGAAGAGTTGGATGAGGAGGTCTACATGGTGTTGCTTGAAGGTGATCATCTGGATTGCAGATTTATCAAGTCCTTGTACACAGACTCAAGCAAGCTCCACAAGCTTGGTACACTCTAATCAATCAACATCTCCAAGAATCTGATTTCGGAACTTTGGAGATTGGGCTGAACCTCTCAGCCAATGATGATTCATTACTGGTGAATGAGTCACTCAACGAACACTTGGTGGACAACTTGCTATATCTTATGTCCACACGACCGGATCTTTGGTTTTCTATCAACTGCCTATTTCAGTGTTTGTCCACACCGAAGCTCCTACATTGGACAGCAACAAAATATCAGAGGACTGCAGCTTTCAAAGTAATAAGTTATTTCATATTTGCTTTGTTATTAATATTATGATACATCTGAGTTCTAGCAATTTAAGAGTGTTGTCTCCGAGGTATCTCCTGGGACCTGGACAAGTGGAAATACATGAATCTTTTTCATATAATAAAAATCAGGCTCCACATGAATTTTGAACTCCAGGCGACATATGTGTCAAGATGGTCTGAATGCAAATGGAGTCATGAGCATGTGGGATCTGCGTTGCTTGAAGAACTGCAAATGTTCAAATATATGGGTTATCATATTCTGTTGAAGTCCAAACACAATTCACACATATTTCGTTGTGTCAATTTACTAGAGAACAGAGTCCTTTGGTTTTTTCCACACAAATTTCAATTAATTTCTTTGGTTTTCTGGAGAAATTCTTTCCCTGATAATTTTTCTTTTGGGTTACGTGTTTCTCATTTTCAGCCTTATCCATTTTTTTGAAGAGCTCCTTTCCCACTTTTTTTTTGAAAATTTCTTTGGTTACGAGGGTTGTGCCTCTCTCAACTGTGGAGGGAAACCATAATCTCACTTTCCATTGGGCAATTCTTCAAAATTATGGGTTTCATTTTTCTCTGTTGTACAAATGCCATTCATGCAAATTCCATTCTGCGAAGTTACAGGAGAAAAAGGGCATCTTGGTTTTTCCACACATCTCTCAGTTAATCTGTTTCGTCAACGATCTTCTTTTTAATAATTTCTTTGGTTTCTTGGAGAAATTCTCAGCCAGACTTTTTTATTTTGGGTTAACCATTTCTCATTTTCAGCATTATCCATTTTTTCGAAAACCCCTTTCTCACTTTTTGGAAAATTTTGATTAAGAATCACAATATATTGCTATCATATAGGGTGCTGCCCCTCTCAACTGCAGAGGGAAATCATCAATCTCATATTCCTGCGTGTTGGGATGGCATATTAAGAAAGTATCATATTTCCATTGAGGGTTTCAAGTGCAGAAATCTGTGCTCACATATTTATTAATGCTATACAGAGACTGCGCCTAGTTCTGCTGCAAGACAGGATTATCTATCAATGGGTTCTACCTTCTCATGAAATTTCATTCTGAACAGAGGAGGCTGATTCAAACACACTCTTGGAGTTGAAGTAGAGTTCTTGGATGAGAATCAAAATTTCAAGGAAACACGATAACTGCCGAACTCAAATAGGCCTTATCATAAACTGATAACAATTGATGTGTGCTCACAGTCACAACTATACGAAAAGAGCAATGAGCAAAAGAGGATATGAGAAACATGCACTGCAGAAGAGATACACAAGGGGTATTCCACTTTGACACTTTGTATACTTTTCTATTACATAAGTCCATATATAAAGTGCAAAAGTTAAATTTTTGAAGATACTGACAAGTAGCTGTGTACACAGCAGGCACAGTGCTTCACATCAAAGACAGGAAAATAGGAAAATGATAGATCAAATGACAAAAGCTAGCTAAAGCTTTATACAATCATATAATTATGAGTTGTGGTGAGGTGTCACCATTGTAGGATACAGTAAGGGAGGGAAGATTGTTTTCTAGAACTTAGATCCTAATGATAGTGAATTTCTGTTTTATTTACTCAACACTTCAACTTCGGAGGGAAACCATCAATCTCATATTGTTTTGTGTTGGGCTGGCACAGGGTCACTTTGCATTCAGACAGAGTCATATGTCCATCGAGGGTTTCAAGCACAGAAATCTATGCTGGCATATTTATTAATGTTATACAGAGCATGAGCCTGGTTCTGCTGCTAGACAGGATTATCTATTTATGGGTTTTGAACTTTTGCCTTCTCATGAAATTTCATTCTGAAACAGAGGAGACTGATTCAAACGCACTTTTGGAGTTCAAGTAAGTTCTTGGATGGGAATCAAAATTTCAAAGAAACACCATATTTGCAGAACTCCAATAGGCCTTATCACAGACTATGATACCAATTGATGTGTGCTCAGAACTATTTGAAAAAAGAAGAGTAAAATAGGATACAAAAAGATGCACATGCAGAAGAGATACACAAGGGATATTCCACTTGTAAAATCTGAATACTCTTCTATTACATTAGTCAATATATAAAGTGCAAAAGTTACAAATTTTGAAGATACCAAAAGTAGCTGCGTACACAGCAGACACATGTTTCTCATCAAAGATGGGAAAATAGGACGATGATAGATCGAACAACAAAAGCTCGCTAAAGATTTATACAATCGTATAATTATGACTTGTGTCGATGTGTCACCACTGTAGGATAGAGGAAGAGAGGGAATTGTTTTCTGGAACTTAGATCCCAATGATAGTTATTTTCTGTTTTATTTAACTCAACAATTCTTTTGAGGATGATTTTCAAATGTAATACGGCTCATCTTTCATGAAAAAAACCTAGGTAACTAGGAAATGGGTACGGTACGGGTTTGAAATGCGGAAATGCCATTTAAAAATATAAACATATATAAAAAACGAATAGTACTCATTTTTAGACTTTAGTCCATAAAAGGTAGAACACTTAAAATACTTGTATTCATGATAGTTCAAACTTCAAAACATTCAACTTGCTTACATTTTCAAATGTACATGATTATAATCTAGATTCGAAAGTGTGTTTTGAAATAGAGCAAAGATGTGCTTATATAGCTTTTGGATAGTGTCTTTCAGTGGTTGGTTTAGGCAGATTAAGGCTAGTGTTTTAAATTTGTTTTCCTGCTTTTGAGTGTTTTAATTATTTTTTGGTGTTTAAAAATGAAGAGTACCACTGAAATGGTGCAGAAATGTTGCGGGTACAGCCCCGATACGGAAGATCCGTACCAGGGGCTGTATCTATCCCATACCAGGACCTGTACCTCAACCTGTACTTGGTACGTTTGGGGGTCTGCATGGCATTTCGGAGTATTGGAGAAAAAAATAAATGACACAGCTGAGATTTGGATATCTATAGTTCTTAACATTTATATCCTTTTCAGCTTTCAGTTTTAAGACTTCTGTGATGAAACTGATTGCTGTAATTAGGTGTTTATATTTATTTAGCTTGCTATAAGATTCAATTTCTTATTGGAGATACATTTATGAGTTCAAGTCAATGCCATGATGTGGGTCCTAATTTTTGTTATTTGAATTCAAGGCCTGAGGTTGCCATTAGATCAACGTATGATGCCAATGGCTCTCCCACCACATTTAGAGTTCGGTGTAGCAATGGGGGATGGCGAGACAAGTTTTCAAGAGGCTACTGGTATTTTGCATATGAGCTTTCCTATGACGATTTTAATTTCAGTTAAAGTGGCAAACATTATTATCATTTATAGTCAACGCATCCTTTTAATTATTTCCAGTGTAATCTCTTCTATCCAATCTCAGACCTGATGGGTTTATTGGTTTATTCATATTGTAGGGACAATGTATCCGAGAAACCCTTCATCTTTGTCATCAATGGGAGTTATGAATGCCGGAGCTTCAATATCGGTTTATATTTGATAAACACCTACTTTATTCACTATGATCATTATATTTATTTATTCTTATTCATATTACTTAGCCTTTTTCAGGGAGCTAAGATAAGGATATCAGTAAGCTTCATTTCTATCATGTGTACATTGTGTAACTTCACAAAAGCTCTCAGTCTCCACATTTAGTGTGAATGATTTTCATGGTTAGGAATATGAATGTTGTTAATTCACTGATTGAATCTATATTCATTAGAATGATTATATGATTGCCTTTTCTAGTTATGTCGTCTGATTGCCATATGGCTTTTTTGTTCTCTGTTTTTTCCTTCATCGTCTCTGAACCGCTTGATGGTCATTGCTTCGTTGAGTTAGATCTTTTCATCGAGATGGATAGAGAAACATGAACATTTTGCACTTTTTGGGAAGCTTTATCATTTTATTTGTTTGCATAGTTTAGCAGAAACTGAGCATTTACCATTCCATGTTAGTATCATGCACCTCACAATAATCTTTTGAAGCTTTTATTTACAGCCTACATCAAGTAAATTGATGTTCATTTGTTTGAATTTCTAAAACTAGTCTGTGAGATATCAAACAAGTTTATATGCATTACACTGAAGAGGTGAGAGGAAAGATTAAGATAACAGATACTGCGACATAAGGTTGCAAGGATTCCATTGGAACAATGTTCTTGTTAAAAATGAATAGTGTGCCCTTAATATGCCAAAAATATTGTCCATAAGTTTCATTCACAATTAGAGAGCAAGACATGAGTGATAGAGGATCTTAGTAGCAACATTGTATCAAGGATAGGAATGGCCTATAATAGAGTCTCTTCTTGATTGCTTTCTTATGCCACTTTCTACTCTTGCTGAAATATATTGACCTCTATCATCATAATGGATCTCTTTAAAACAAGCAATTGAGTCGAGTCAAGTGATATTTGTTTTTGTACAAAACATTTAGTGTGGCCTGAGGCTGTTTTTCAAGTTATAGGGCATGTAGTCACGGATTGTCTATATAATACGTGCAATAAGGTATTCAAATAGTGTTCACATAAAGAAAAAAAGAAAGAAAGAAATTATATTAATGTCCATAGATGACCAAAAGTGGGTCAATCGGACTTGAGGATGCATCGATGAACGAAAGAAAGAATCCTAGATGCCAAATTGGTGAATAAAAGTACACAAGACCAAGTAAAGCAACATGCCACTAAAAAAGGTGGTAATGAAACCAATACAAATAGCAATTAAGGGCGAACAAAGGCCCTCGAAAGCATGTGCCGACAAAGAATGGAAGACCTTATTGAATATCTATGCTTGTGCTCGAAGTGAAGGATCCATATGAGTCATCATTGATAAGTGTGAAATATCTAATAGTGCTCAAAGAGAGGCACCTCATGTCGAAGGGGCTAAGCTGGGAGATCCTAGGAGGAAGTTAAGTACTTCTATAGAATCTCCCCGGCATCCAAGGCCGCAGTGTGCCTACCGTATTAGAAAAGAAATTGTAATATGAGTCTCCCCGTGGTTTGGGGGCAGCCGATAAATAGTAGATCCATGTCACCTGGAAAGAAGCAAAACCACATTGACATGAAGGATCAGGGGGTGACGATGACAAGGGAGAGCAGATCGGGGACTTGAGTAAACGAGTAGTGGTGGTGTGGTGAGGGAGGCATCACCCAACATATCTATTAGCTTTGATGTGAGATGCGCTAGTGTTATAGAGCGCTTAGTGTCCAATCGCTTGGATGGCATGGGAGAAAGAAGTGATCTACATGGAGGCTCTAGAGCCTCTACGTGTCTCCCTGTAGGGATATGTGTCGAAGGGTGACTCTCTCGTGAAGATAAAGAGTCAAGAATTGCTGGTTTGGATATCTAGAGAAAGTAGATAGGGTGTTTTTCGAGTCATTATAAAGGTTGTGATATCTTCCCCTGGATCTCTTAGTAAATGGGGCATTTGAAAATGAAGTGTTCCTCGGTCTCCATCTCTTATAGGGAGCAAAGACACTATATTTGGTCTTAACATAGAATGTGGTGATTGTATCAAGAAGGCGTTAACTTGGAAGGGATGTCCTAGAAGTGGATATGGAAACATTGATGTTCCAAGATAGATAGAGAGGCATATCCTTTCGCTAAGGCACGAATGAGAGGTAGGCTTCGTGCTAAAGCATGAACCAAAAAATTGGACCCCAAACATGTGCATGTCGAGGTGATCTCTAAAATTTTCCCTTTATAGAAAAACTAGAATATAGAGAGAGAGCACTTGGAGATATTGAAAATTGTGACCTTAGTTTTACTAAGGTTGACCACAATTTGTCGGAGATTGCAAAATGAGGAAGGGCATCAAGTTGTCATTGTAAGCCCTCAAAAAAGTGTGAGAGGACAACATCATCGGCTAAAAGAAGGATAACTATAAGCACCTCATCCAAAAGACAACCATCATCCATATGGATATGTTTCCAAAGAAACTCCTCCAACTCATCAATAATAGTGGCAGCAGGAGTGGGATTAAATATGACTCTCAAAGACGATTTTATAGCGTAGGGATTGTAATAAGTGGGACAATTTTGCAAGAGTTTTCCCTTATTGAAATAACACTCAACTTCTCTGTTGATGGTGTAGGTCTAGGAACCGTAATGATGACGATTGACCAAATCAACCTAGAGCCAATATGATTGATGTAGCCGAGGGCATGAAAGTTATGGAAATTACCATAGCACAAGTGAAGAAAGTTGATTATCTTGATACACCTATGGAGAAGGAAAGGATGGCCAAAGCAAGGGTGGAAGTTAAGAGGGTGATGGTTGAAGAATGGCGTTAGATGCATTAACATGCAAGTAGAATGGCGAGAAAACTCGAGCCCGACAAAGCTATTGCAAGACAAGTCTTGCAAACCACTAAATTTGTTAAGATAGTTAACTTATTGCAAACAATTCCGTAACTCAAGATTGCTACAACTACTACCATACAAGACATTGGCTCAGATATGGACCTTACAATGACACAAAGGATGTGAAGTGTAGCGTTGAGCGATGGGGAGAGCAAAACACAAAAGAATGAACCCACAGTCAAACCTCTTGTAATGTCCCTTTTAGGATCAAACGGAAAATAAGGGTTCGGGCTGTAACTCCAACCAACGAACTCTAATGTTTATGACAGCCACCCAAAAATTACTTCAAACCCTTGTGGAAACAAACTGAAAATGCAATTAGCAACAAGAAGGAATCTGAATTTTTTTACAGCAACTGAATTGTGATGACAGCCAACAATGATTCCACACAAACCCTAGCTGCGAACCAGTATTTATTCTCCTAGGGCAGCGAACTGTAATGGCATCAATTCCCATGCAACACAAGCTGAAAATGACATAGAATGCTTCCAAATATTTTATTCAACCATGGAAATATTTATCCAGCCAATACACTCCAAAATAAATGAGAAATGAGGAGATAAATCACAACTGTAATTAATTACTTAACAGCAGAAGTACAACCAACACACAGGGCTGGAAATAATGATTAATGAATCCCAAAAATCACTCCAAAGTGTAGATCCAGCCTCATAAATTATGAGGAACAATTACATCAACTCAAAATGCCAAGATGTGCCCTAGAAGGCACCAAACACAATACCCAAGCAAGTCACCTAGGGCTGGAAATGAAGGAATTGCACAAGAAATCTCCTTAGTAGCTCACTTGTGATCTCCTTGTGAGATCACCCCAAGATGAATGAGGGTTTTCGTCCTCAAACAAGGCCAAGAAAGGGTTTCGTCTTTCAAGGCAAGAGAGAGAAGCTTCACAAGCTCCAACTTCAAGAAAATATCAATGATGAATGATGCATGATCCTTCTCAAGCCAAATGATCTCCTTATATATCCTCTATGTGGCGCCAACTTCAATGCATGCTCTTTGTTGGAGGACCGACCTCCTTGGGAGAGTTATTTCTCCTTTATCTTCAACATATGTTTTCCACAAGACCGACCTCATTATGAAGGAAAAGAGCACTTTCTATCACCAACGTAGGCCTCCAAGATGACTGACCTCAATGTAGGAAAAGAGTACTTCTTTCTATCTCCAAAGAAGACCGACCTCATGAAGACAAAAATAGAAGTTCTTCTTGCTTGTTTGTCAAGTCATCCTTCACAATTATGGCAATGTTTCACCTCCCTTGCTTCCCTCCCTAAGGCCCACGGGAAGTGGAATGGGCCCAAGGTCTTCGTAGTCAACTAACTTGGAAAAGGGGACATTACAGTCCTCCCTTCCCAAAATTGCTTGCCCTCAAGCAATTGCAAGCTCTCATGCCCAAGTGCCATCATACCAAGGTGAAGGAACATGTTGTAGTGCTCCCATAATCTGGATCCCGTGCTTGTCAAATGAAGGAGCTTTTGCCCAAACAAACTCAGACACCCGCTGCCCCTTTCTTCATTGAAGTCCTCTTCATCTTCAACTTCAAAAACAACAGTAACAACTTCTTCCTTTGCATACTCAGCTGTATAAAAAGCCTTCCAAATTGCTGTAATCTCAGTCATAGAGCAAGAAGTTGATGAATAATCAGCAACTTGACAAGCTAATCCATGTCCCAATGTGGCATCCTCATTCTTCGTTCCATCCTTGTCAACTAAGGTGGAAGAACACTCCATATTCCCAAATACAAATGCAACTGAAATTAGGTGGGGGCTGCTAGAAATGATGACAACAACATCAATGATGGCAGTTTGGCTCATGGCTGCCATAAAAACACTTCCTTTCTCACTTGGGGTAGATAACACCTCATTCCCCAACTCTTGATTGCATTCTTCACTCAACGGAAAACTTGGAAAGGCAAACTTGAGCATCATGCAAAACTGATCCAAAGTCAAACACCTAGAGTTACCTTGCTGTAGTGGCCTCCGTGGCTGCCCAAAAGGTGGTCTAGGCTGCCCTCTTCCCGCTGTCCTAGGTTGGGCTGTACCTTCCTCAAAGCCTTTATGTTTCACTCCCAATCCAAGTATTGGAGGGACTCTATTTCTATGCAAAATGAAACCTTTTGCAATCACAAACTTGCCATCCTCCATTATGGCATCTTCATCTTCAGCTGCAGTCCCATATTCTTCACCATATGCTCGGGTGGATAACAAATTCAGCTGCTCTTTCTTCTTTATTCTTGTGCCTACACAAAGAACAAACACATTAAAAGAAACAAGAGCTCCCAATATCATTTCTTCATGCCTCGTAGGTATGGAAGCTAGCTCTCTTCCATGGCTTGCATTCTCCTCATGATTTTCATTCAAGTGATGGAATCCCAAAAATCCAACCATGCTGTCCCAAACACAGCTGTATCCATGCATCTCCTACAACTGACAACAACATGGAAAGGGGGCTGGAAATGTCTATGACAGCAACACAAAAACTCATGACAACATGCTTGAAATCCCACAAATCAAGACTCCTACTACTTCCAATCATACCTCCAAATCCCAACTGAGTTACAATGCTTGAAACAACCAGATAACAACCATCCCGCTCAATTTCAAACACAAAATTCATGAACTCAACTTCTACTTCTATTGGAGCACTCCCTCCAAGAGCTTGCTTATCAATTAGGAATTCAAAATCCTTATAACATGACTGCTGTTTTGAAAATAAAATTGTAGGTTTTACCTCATTATGTGTTGCCCATATGTCTTGCCTTCTTCTGGAAGTTCTCCCCTCCTCTTGGCTGTAGCAACTTGAGGAATCCCATTTGTCATGCTTGGAAGCACAACCTCTTGGCCATCAAGCTTGAACCTCAACTCCATGGTTTGGTAGTCTTGGGTAAATTTACCCAAAGAGTGTAGCCATGGCACTCCAAGTACCAAATCCGTATCTTCATTACAATTCACATAGAAATCACCACTTACCATGTGCTTGCCCAAGGTGAGCTTGAGTTGTTGGAACCTCTTGGTGCAAGGGATGATGAGGCCATCTTGTAGCATCTCATCCTTCACAAGGGAGTTTGAATGCACAACAAACTCCATATGATTTCTCATAAAATTTCTTTCTAACCATATGCACGAAATGAAGCACTCACTAGCCATAGTAACATGGAACCCATTGAGGACTTCATCTTTTTGTAACTCAAAGGATCTATGTACCCTTTGCCACTTAGAGTGTTCTTCACTTTATCACCGTTTCCACTATGTTGTCCATGATGACCACCAATTATACTATGAAGCATCAAACTTGACATAGGCTCATTCTTTTCAACAAGCTGCCCATGATGACACAAGTATGGCAGTGACATAGGAGGAGACCAAAAAACTGAAATGTGATTTTCACTATCATACCTTGGGTTGTCCTCAACTTGTTCATCTTCTTTTGCCGAATGAAGCTTGGTTGAGATCTCTTCATATTCAACTAGTGAAGCTCTTCCCACCTTGACTTCATCCATATTTTGTTGGCACATGCATGGAGCCTCTTCGTGGTTCTTGCCAAAGTCATGAACACCATCAACTTGTCTCTTATGAGCTGCTGTTTTGAAAATTCCAGCAAGCTGAGTATTCTCATTATCACCGGAGATTGGGCTTCAACCACCAATTCCCCTCCACAATTTGGCGCATCATATTTCCCTTCTTTCTTGGGCTCATGCTCCATGGTTTCTTCATCAAACACATGCCCCTTCACACTGCTGCCTTGAAAATCAGTCAATGGCTCATCCCTAGGAAGAGTGATAGGTACTTCTAGGGCTTCCATGGGCTGCTCCCTCTCAATGCCCAACAACTTCGAGTGTTCTTCTTCTTCCTTGATCACAATGGAGGGATTCTTTCCCTCTAGGGCTGGAACATCTTTCCCATTTTCCTTGGGCATAGCTCGAGGTTTAGACCTTGGTCTAATTCCCACTCTACCTTTCTTAAACCCTATGAACTCAGTGAGTGATATGGCATCACAATTCTTCTTTGGAAGAGCCCTATACTGCTCATAGCTTTCCGCAATGTTGTGACCCATTGAAAGCTGTGTTTCAACCTCCGGAATGACTTCCTTTCTTGGGAGTAAGGTAGGTTAGAGTGACCTAGATGAAGAATCATTCGGGATTCTTGGTGGTAGAATATTATTGCTTGCCCTTGAAGATCTTCCTTCACCATTTAGGTTTTGCATGGCATGGATCAACTGTGCCATCTTATTCACCAATCTTTCTTGCCCTAGGGAAAACCTCTCAACCCTAACATCATCACAAAGTCTTCTCAACTTGGCTTCTTCGAAATCTCTGTGGCCCATACTATCCATCTCAAGTGGCTTCCCTGAATTCTTCTTACCCTTCCTTTGATAGAAAATGTACTCCTTGTGATCTTCTTGCATGGATAACCCTCAGGTGGCAAGATCTTGGGCTCGATACCACTGTAATGTCCCTTTTAGGACATCAAACGGAAAATAAGGGTTTGGGCTCCAACTCCAACCAACGAACTTTTGATGTTTATGATAGCCACCAAAAAATTACTTCAAACCCTTATGGAAACAAACTAAAAATGCAATCAGCAACAAGAAGAACTCTGAATTTTTAATGACAGCAACTGAATTGTGATGACAGCCAACAATGATTATGTACAAACCCTGGCTGTGGACCCGTATTTATTCTCCTAGGGCAGCGAACTGTAATGACACTTAATTGTCATCAATTCCCATGCAACACAAACTGAAATTGACATAGAATGCTTCCAAATATTTTATTCAACCACAGAGATATTTTACCAGCCAGTACACTCCAAAATAAATGAGAAATGAAGAGATAAATCACAACTGTAATCAATTTCTTAACAGCAGAAGTACAACCAACACACATGGCTGGAAATAATGATTAATAGATCCCAAAAATCACTCCAAAGTGTAGATCCAGCGTCATAAATTATGAGGCACAATTACATCAACTCAAAATGCCAAGATGTGCCTTAGAAGGCACCAAACACAATACCCAAGCAAGTCGCCTAGGGTTGGAAATGAAGGAATTGCACAAGAAATCTCCTTAGTAGCTCACTTGTGATCTCCTTGTGAGATCACCCCAAGATGAATGAGGGTTTTCGTCCTCAAACAAGGCCAAGAAAGGGTTTTGTCTTTCAAGGCAAGAGAGAGAAGCTTCACAAGCTCCAACTTCAAGAAAATATCAATGATGAATGATCCTTCTCAACCCAAATGATCTCCTTATATATCCTCTATGTGGCGCCAACTTCAATGCATGCTCTTTGTTGGAGGACCGACCTCCTTGGGAGAATTATTTCTTCTTTATCTTCAACATATGTTTTCCACAAGACCGACCTCATTATGAAGGAAAAGAGCACTTTCTATCACCAACGTAGGCCTCCAAGATGACCGACCTCAATGTAGGAAAAGAGTACTTCTTTCTATCTCCAAAGAAGACTGACCTCATGAAGACAAAAATAGAAGTTCTTCTTGCTTGTTTGTCAAGTCATCCTTCACAATTATGGCAATGTTTCACCTCCCTTGCTTCCCTCCCTAAGGCCCATGGGAAGTGGAATGGGCCCAAGGTCTTCGTAGTCAACTAACTAACTTGGTAAAGGGACATTACACCTCCATTGTTAGATGATAAAATGATTTATCCTATGTTCCCGATGACGAATCTAGGCCACCAACCGATAGTTGTGCATATGGAAATTTGAGCTACAATTTGACAAATGCTATCATCAAATATCTCTTTGGCATGAATATTATCCTAGAGAACATTTGGATGAGTCTTGTGAAGTGAACTATATGGCCTCTGAGATTCCAATTGGTAGGAGCAGATCGACATGGCATTAAGGTATTGGGTGTTTGATGGGACAAAAGGTATTTAATAGGAATCAACACTTTTGGTGATTTTTGTAGTCGCCTAATTGAAAAAGAAGGCCTATGGTGCACTATTTGGTCGAGGTTGGTTGATAGCAGCCAAAGCCGACAATAATTGGAAAAATAACCTGAACGCGGGTCTAACGAATGTTTTTAATAAAGGGTGAAATACATCCTATTTTTGAAGTATGGTCACATATGGAAAATATGTTTGACCTAGATGAATAAAGTCATGACTCATTGGTCAATGGAGGCTATGTTGCGCTAGAGAAATTATTTTCTTGATAAATACTTATGGCACAAAATTTTTAATCGAGGGCCCTTGTGTTAAAAAGCTAGAGGAAGCATGGGGATAAAAAAATTTAAGCTACAAGAATTGTACATCTAGGCTCTTATTTTAAAAATTACTGGTCAATTGGAACTGAAACTAGAAAACTAGAAGTATCCTGGCTATGGCCATTTAAAAGCCGCATGATAGTAACAAATTTGTCGAGTGAGTGGCGAATTTAAATGATATGGGGTGTAAAGCTGCAATGCATGAGTGCTAATAAATATACTTCTATTGAGGTTGGGCTCTATTAATATGACTAATATCCAATGCCTATGTAAGAATGCAAAAGTATTCAAGGGACCATGCAGAAATAAATATTTAGGTAAGGAAATTACGATTTATAAAGATGAAATAAAACATTATATTAGGGCTAATTATTAAGGTCTGTTGGATTTGAAAAGTAAAGGGGAAATAACAAATCATTGAAGTGATAAATATAAGGGTGAAGGTATAGAAGACTGTACACTCAAAAAAAAAAAAAGAAAAATATGCCCTCAATGTGCTCCCAACGTACCACCCTTCTGCAGCTAACTAATGTATGTCCCTTGATATGTATCTGTAATATCGCCACTGTTATGCATTCTATAGTATGACCCCTGTTGTGTATTTGTATGCTCTTTCCTCCTGCAAGCTGTATGCCCAGCTCCTTGTACACTTCTGCCATACATTTGGATCCATTGCTTCACATCTTATCGCACACTTGCTTCTATGGTTCATATGCCCTCTCCTAGTCTCTACATCAATACCTCTATCCTTGTAGTTGTAGGAATCTCTTGGCATCTTACAGTATGCTCTAGGAGATATTTTCAAATCTAGTACTTTCTCCACCATTTGTTTGTTCCTTTGCACTTTAGAGAAAATAATGGAGAAGTCTAGTGTATGAAACCTTCAGCAATCCACAACAACTTCATTAAATGTTGATAATGCAGGTGTGTATGCAGATATTGCGTCTAAACATGATGGACAAGGGAAGCAAAACCTTAGAAATTAATGTCATCACTTGGCTTCAAAGTTCCAACTTTTTCAGTTATGGTTGTAGATAGAAACTCCAGTGGAGCATGTGCTAGTGGCACCACTCATAAATTGTTCATTTTCATGAATTCAATATATTTTTCTGCAAGTCTTGAGGTTGTTGTTGTATTCCTGTATAAGTCAGTCAAAGAATCTTCAACGGCTTCCAAGAGACTGAAGGTTACCCATGAACCCTAAGATTTTGGAATTACCAATGAGTTTGATAAACACCGTCAGCTAAGGAGTTTGTGCGAAGAAATCCAGTTTGAAATCATTTTTATAACGATCAGCTTTGGGCAAGACATGTCTTGTGCATTTTTGTTTTTTCTCACCATGAAAGAGTACTCGAAGTTTCAGCAGCTGTAATCTCTGCATCGGAAACTGCTCCTCCATGAATGTTTTTCATCTTCCCTCTTCATTGTTTTTTATCATGCTGTATTTGGGTTATGTCAGAAAGGACTCCAACTTGTTTTAAGAGGGTAATAACTTAGGCTGTCATATTAGTATGGTCATGAGTTTCAAAATCTTAGTAAAAATATATTTTAGTAGTCAACATCATGTGGTTAATGATTGTATTGTTAGTAGTAGGTAGTTGTAATGACTCTTGTTGGTTATGTTCGGTTGTTGATGCTTATGTCAACTGATAATCGTTAAGTCATTTGGTTTATAAATAGGATGGTGTACGTCATGATAGGGGCACTGAATACCAGGGCCTCCTTGTACGGAACAACTTGTATTCAACACTATCTATGATATTTTTCTATGTTGTAATGTGGTATGTATTTACTATTCTGTGACATATTATTGGTAGTGTAGTTTCCATGTAAACAACCTCAAGCCATATGACTGATGGTGCTAGAGATTGTTAGGGCAATGAATGGCACCATCCACCACGTACAAGTTCTCGGTGTAAAAAGCTAGAGATAGAGATAATTGAGGAGAGCTCCAAGTGAACTAAATGTACTACCTGTAGATATCCTCTTTTACAGTTCTAATCATAGTTTGCATACTCGTACTCGACCAATACTTGGCAGACCCAATTTTTTTGACTTGTCAATACTTGACATCTTAAAAATACCTAAATTTCTTTAAAAACATAAATTTTATGCAAAATATAGTTACAAAATGTATCAAATGAGTCTGTAAAACATTGGGGAAGTGTTTTCTATTAAATTTGAATACAAATAAAGTACAAAATCACATCATCATGCAAATACAATAGCCAACTGATAAGTCTTATGAATTTATGATGATTGTCATTGAAAATTATCATCATAAATTGCATATCTATGCAAGTTACAAATTACAATAATTTACGATTTCCAAAAACTTGCCAAAATAAAAATTGGAAACCAACCAATAAAAAAACTTGCCTAAAAATCGTGAGCATTCGCCAACAACTTGCGAGTAATTGCAAAAATCTTGCAAGTAATCCCTAAAACTCGTGACTTTTTGACAAATACTTACTAACAGGCTCGGCGAGTTAATGGGAAGTTTACTCACCCACCTAAAAATATGGCGAGTACTCATCGACTTAGAGAGTAATCACCGAGTTTGCAAACTATGGTTCCAATGATGACCTCCTTTAAGGTAACAAGCTGATGAGGAGCGTATAAGGAGAACTTGAAAGGAGGTAGTTTATCATTAGAGATGCCAACAGACTTGAAAAACAAACTAGTTTCAAAATACCAATCCCTCCGCTGTCTAGTGGGGCCCGATGACACAATCCTCTCTGAAGAACAGAGGGCTACATATAGATACCTCTCATGGCCTGAAGTTGAACCCCCATGTTTATGAGTTTGGGAATGTAGGAAGTAAGCCTGAAGACAATCTGAAGGTGAAGAGATTGGGCAGAAAACTTGGCTTGGACAATGCATTGAGGAATAGTCCATTTGCAATGTATCATATGCTGAATCATGAGAGTCTGGATCCTCTCAATATGAGCCCAATCAAAGAACCACAAATTATGTTCCCAAACTGTGGATGCATACAATACCGTAGGCTTGATGAATGTATCAAAGAGGTACATCTGTGAACGGATATATTAGAAGTGGATTCGTAAACATTGGTGCTCCAAGACAGAAAGGGAAGCATATCCCTTGCAATGGTGAGATCAAGAAGCATGCTTCATACTAAAAGATGGTCCGGAGAACTGGACTCAAGTAAGTATAGGACAATGTGATCTCCAAAGGTTCCCCTTTGTAGAGGAACTAGAACCAAGAAAGAGAACGTTTGGAGGTGTTGAATATCATGACCTTAGTTTTATGTATTTTAGTTGATCATAGTATGCTTCTCTTGAACTCAGTCATTGTACATACATCCAATGGATTTTTATAGTTAAGTTGATCATGCATATTGGCCCCAATAGACCAAGATGCATGCAATTGTCAAAGTCTTTTCAAATATACATAATTGTCTATATTACCAGGTAACAAGTATGGCTACTGGTACGAGAAAAACCAATATTTTGGGGACCTTGGGTATGATTCTTCATGGTAACATCTGTTCAAAACATTTTAAAAGTAAAAATAATTAAAAAATAACGATACTATCAATGTTATATGCACAATCAACATTAAAACAAACAAAACACTTCACAATGTAAAGTATCCTAGGTCTATAAATTATGATTTAGATTTAGTGCTGTTCTCTTTTTTTTTTTTTAAACTTTCAGCAAACCCCTACTGCAGGTTCATCTCAAAATGATCTGGAAACGCTGATTGTGTTTCCAAGGACTCAATGTTCTAAAGAATTCGAGATGTTTCTAGGGAGAACCAAAACATGGATCAATACCAGAACTGTTTCAGTGTGGGCATTGTGGGTTTTTTTGAGACTTTGGGATTGTAGATAAGTATATTACATTGGCTCTTCAAAGTTTGGATTTTTTAAAAACATGCATCTTATATTATGAAAATGAACAGGATTTTTACATCAATCGAGCATAATGGTTTTAAAGAAAATATCTCGCTGTAAAAGCATGGAAAGAAGGCACCGAGGCCTGTGCTCTGATGGAGAAAGAGTCTAACATCACTTGAAGGCTTGTATTTTTGTGTGACTTTTTACAACTCTATGAAGAATGGGTACTTCTGGATTTTCTATTAATATATGAATATATTGAGAGTCTTTAGCATTTGATTCGCCGCAAGAAATTTATCACGAGCTTAATTAACATAGAATAGTTAAATGATATGGTAAAATAGAGAATTTACTGGCCATTTTCATTTGGAGTACCTAGGCAAACGTTTCCCAAAATGTGGTTAAATAATTGTGCATGTAGCCGAAGGCCATTCCCATCAAATTTGAGCATCCAACTGACTTTTATCAGCTATAGTCAAGGGGCCAAATTTTTGGTCCAATATGTCTAGGGGAATTGATATTGTATTTGGACCTTTATTCTTTCTATATTTTGGACAGTTTTTTTGAGAAGTATGTACCGTTTTGTTTATTGATAGTGGATCAAGATATTGTGCATCTTTTCAGCATATTCACTCACCCTCTTAATCAATAAAGATTTGATTTGGTCCCAATCTGTAGTCTCAAGCATGGTCTCCACATTATTCATATTTATGGAGCGACACATTTCCTTCTAAATATTGCATTAGATACTAACAACCTTGCATTGTTTGATGTCTATTTTTATCAGATTGGGAATTTTTAATACTGCACTCATGCCTTGTCTTAGGTCACTAGGATTCTAATTTGGCTTTTGGTTTCTTCTGTTGCTTATTAGGTTCCTACTTCTCTCGTGTTTGTCATTTATGATATTACATAAGATACTAACAGCCTTCCATTGTTTGAGGTCTATGTCCATTAGATTGGGAAATTTAATATACTGCACTTATGCCTTGTCTCAGGTCGCTAGGATTCTGGTTTTCTTTATTTGCTTTTAGATTCCTACTTTTTTGTGCTTGCCATGTTTAACTGCAGTCTTCTCTCGAAATGAGCTCTACGTTGTAAATATCAACTTGTTTGTTTTTTTAGAAACTTAGCTTTATAAGCCCCTTGTTATGGCACCCGATGTGCCAAACTTCTGTGTCATCTTTTTTCTTGTTTTTTTCATATCCATTGTATGCATTATAACAATGTGTAGGGCTTTGCTTATTAATAGGAATGTTAGCTTCTCATCTTTGTTTGAGCTCTGGAATTTTGTTTTGGCTTCCATTCTATCTTCTGTCTTTGGCTTTAAAGCTTGTTTTTGCTTTATTGTATGAGGTTGGTAGTACCACCTTTGTTTTTCTTTGAATTTATGAAGAAACCCTTTTATCACGCACCTTCAATCTGTCCACATATTGGATTTCCTTTACTCTAGATAACTTCCTTCAACCTACAATTGCAAAGTCTAGTCATTTTCCTACATTTTTACTTGAGGTTGTAAATTGGATTCACTAGTTCACTGTTTCCTTGCAGCAATTTGTATTCTTTCTCCAATGTTATTCATTAGTTTAAAACTTTAAACACTTTATGAAACAATGAGAAAGAATGTCTGCAATGGTAGGTTTGGGAAAATCTTGAGGCCCATCCCAGCTTTAAGCTTTCTAGGTTAGTCTGTAAGTGGCATGGAGAAGTGAAGTGCACAACTTGGAATATCTTGTACCTTGCTTGGAAGGATCCTAGAAAGTAGCTTTTCTGATCGTGGAGAGTTTGTTCATGAGCAAGACTATGTTCTCTTGAATAGTTGCTTGTGGGATCAACTAGAGGTTTCACCTTGGTGTCGTAACATCTCCCCAATGAAAGTTCGTTTTCATCACGGAGATGTTTTTTTGGTTAAATGTCTGACTTGCTGGGATTTGTCCTTCCAGTTTTCATTGCATGGAAGTTGTTAGAGTTTTTTTAATTGAAAAACATGGAGGTGCATTGAGAATGCTCCAAGAGAGGTAAGTGAGAGTTAAATTTCCTCCTTTATATTATTGTTTTGTTGAGGGGATCTTTCATATTGTTTTGTTTTTTGAACATATCACCATGTTCATTGTAAGAAGGTGCACTCACAAGTCTTTTCCATTCCTTGTCAAGTACATTATATTCTCACCAAGTTCCTTGCAAGTTTCTTCCTTTTCTTGTCTAGCATATTCAAGGTTGTGTTTTATAAGAATGTTTGTGTGCTTGATGAATCCATAATGACCATAAGTGCTTAAAGCTAGTCAACAAGTTATCTTCTTACATATGTGCTTAAAGCTAGTCCTTTCTTAGGCTTATTACCCAAATTTTGAACAACAAAATCTATTGTATGCATCAAACATTCATTTGTTTGGTTGATCTCATTAGCAATAGACCTTTGGTGACGTATCATGGTTGTTAGAGACCTAACTTAACAAAATATATAAGGGTGGGTTTGGGTGTGGTATATTACTTTTAATGTTTACAAAGAAAGAAAGACACTATATATTAATGTCCAAGAGTGACCAAAATAGATCCATAGAGCTTGAAAATACATCGAATTACAATAGAACAAAACTAGGGTAGAATGAACTCTAGAAGGTGATAAAGCTACTAAAACTAGACCTAATAGAAAATGATGAAAAATAAAAATGACGGAATCCTATGGCGGGAAAATTCTAGCAATTGAATACAAGTAGAAATGTATAGAGCTAAGTGAAATAAAGGAAAAGGAAGCCGATGAAGAACAAAGATAAAGGCTAAGGAAAGAATTTGGCACTTCATCACGTGTGTATCATTGCTTAGTGTGGAAGGAAAAATACCAACATCATTATCCAACATCACCACAAGTCTAATGCAAGATTTGACAATATCTATAGGACAATGTCCTAGGCTAAGGGGATCAGGCTGGAAAAACCTAGGAGAAAGAACACTGACCCTAGGACCTCTCCTAACATCCGAGAATGACAAGTCTCTAGAGGTGAAGAGGGAAGTAGTGGTATGCGCCTTTATGTATACCGTGAGTTGTGGATGATGAGAACTAGAAGTTATATGATGGTAAGTATGCGAATAAGTGGAATGTGATATCCTTGTAGTTGTGCATAGAGTTAGATAATGTCTCACTAATATGTTGCCATTTGTGTGTGGACCAAATGAATCCAAGTGACATATACTATCCATCAAACTAATCATCTTGGTATCCCCAAGGTCCCTTGTAATGTCCCATCTCTAAGAATGAAACCTCCCAAAGGAAACGAATGAAGCACCTCTAGTCAAGAGAAGAGAAGGTGGATAAGAAACTTCCCATGTTTATGTAAATAGTACCACTTTTCCCAAACATTGAGTGGGACATCTGAAAATAAAATGTTATTCCTCCTCGTTATGGAGAGAACAAAGATGATAGACCCTATCCACATGTAATATCCCCTTCTTGGTTGAAGACCTTTAGCCCAATTCTGTTTCCTGACAGCTAAAGGGTGTTAGAAAGGAAACTTATCATAATAAATTAATTATAAAAGTGCAAAATAAAATAATATTATAAGCACTTTATATTAATTTATTAATGATAAAGTCAATTTAAAAATAGAAAAGACAAATATAAAGTGATAAAGTAAAATAAGAAAAAAAGAAATATCACTTTATATTTATTATTCTCCCTAGGAGAAAATGCAACCCCTTTGGAGGAAGAAAAAGGGTGGAAAAAACATTAAATGCGGGAGGTGCAATCTGATTGGAAGATGAGGGTGGCTATTTGGCCAAGTTCATCTATAAAAGCAAGTCTACTTCTTGGTGGTAGAGCATGCTTTTCTATTTTATAAAAATCTGATTTTTGTGCGAGCACAGAGCTTTACAAAAATATTTTCTAAGGACAAAAAAATCTTAGAAACAATCTCTTGAGGACGAAAACCCTCTAAGAGATCTAGAAGAAGAATGAAAACTCTCCTTCTAGTTGAGAGGATTCTCCATATAGGGGTTTCCATTGCGGATCAAGGATTTATTGGTGTTTTTCAGTGTTTTCTAGCAGTAGATTTGCAGATTTGTGTTACTTCGGCAAGGGTTTGAAGGTGGAAGCTTGTTGCAGATTTTTAACTTCATTTGCAGCCATATCTAGGGTTATCTACATCCCGTGGGTGGAGTTAGGTACATTCTAGGGCACGGATGTCCTAGATCTCATCACCAACAACTTTGCCATAATTTTAGAAGCCAAGATCAGCTGGTTACATAATTTTTGGGACAAGGAAATTGTATTTTCCGTTGTGTGTTTGAAGCATAGCTACCATGTTCGTATGAATCTGCAGAAGTTTTGGTTCGAACCGAATTTTTTCAGGAAAACGAATTTATTCAAAAGATTTGGTTTGTATTACTTTTGACCCACATTTTTATTTATTTGACAAATAACTATATTAAAATCATAAAGTGCATAAAAGTCAAAAACCCTAAAATGTATAAAAGTCAAAAACTTTAAAACAAAAAGCGGTAGAAATTAGAATGCGGTGGCGAGACACCACTCACCACACATGAAAATGAACATCGAAAACGTAGGTCCAAAGCACCGAAACCAGCGGCGACATGCGAAGAAGCATTTCCACCATTGAAGACACACTGCGCGCAACTCCGTTAAGCATCTCGCATTTTCCGGGTTAGTCGTGGTTCTTCCCCGTGTTTGTTTGCTCGGGAATAGCCCATAAAATGAATGATATTTTTAGGTTTAAAACTTCAAACTTTTATAAATTTCTAAGTTTAATTTTATATGGGCTAGGCTAAATAGTAAACTTAGATATAATTTTATAAATATTTAGGGCTAAAAACTTAAAAGTTTAAAACTCCACACATATACGGTGGAGTTTTATGTTTTTAATTTGTTAAAAATAATAAATATAAAACGTAAAATGTCTTACATTTAAATTTTTAATTAAATAATTAAATTTATTTATTTTCTATAAAATTATTAATTCGAACTTGTTAATTTAATTTAAAGTTTAAAATAAAAAATTACGTTTTATTTAGTATTTATTATATTTCATATAATATTAATAAGTTTACATAATTTAAGTTGTGTTTTATATATTAAGTTTTATTTTATTTTAAAAATCAATATTAAAAATGATTATTTATTTATTTGTTAGTATGTAAAAATATTAATTAAAATGTAATATTTATTTATTAATTAAACTATTTTATTTATTTATTGTTTAAACCGTAATTGTTATTTATTAATTTGTTAGTAAGTAAAAAATGTTAAAACTTGTTAAACCGTAATATTTTGAATTTTGCAGGTTCAAAGGGTAGTTGGAAGGTAAAGGGAAAGACAAGTTGGTCAAGATGTCTAGCAGCAATTGTTCCTTGGAGATGAAATACATCGTCCAAAGAGATGATAATAAACTAATATGAGATGCACCTTGTGCAATGACAATATTACAACTACCATTACTTGGGAGGATCCTCAGATGTCAAGCAATGTCCAATAGCAAATGTGAATACAAAGATTTCATACATCGAGTTCAAGCTAAATTTAATGTGAGTCGTGTTGGATCATTAGCTTTAGAAGCAAAGAAGACTAAAATCCAACACTCCATCTCACAAATGGGCTCCTTCAGCAATTCAAATTGCTCTCCATCACCATTTTCACAAGGAAGTGGAAGTGCAAGCAGAGTGGAAAAGTCACAAGGTTCATTGAAGTCCATGTGGAGGCCACAACAAAAACATGAGGTAGACAGGTTGGCAGCTAGATTGTTTTATGCAGAGGCCATCCCTTTTAATGTAATTCATTCCCACATTTCAAGTCTTTCATAGATGTAACAATTGAGTTTGGGAAGGGTTACACATTGCCTTGTTATGAAAGACTAAGAACTAGTCTTCTTGAAGAGGAGGTGTCATCCATATCCAGTGAGCTAGATGAAATGAAAAAAGTTGGAAAAGAACAGGTTGCACAATAGTAAGTGACGGATGGTCTGATTCAAGGTGAAGGCTGCTCCTAAATCTTTTGGCAATATCTCCGCAAGGTGCAATGTTTATAAAATCAATTGATACAAGTAATGAGCAAAAACTTCTCTTTTCATTTCCAAATGCATTGAATCAACCATTTTGGAGATAAGAGAAGATAATGTTGTTCAAGTTACTACGGATAATGCATCCAATTGTAAAGGAGCGGGAGAGATACTCATGGATAGATTTCTTCATATCTTTTGGATACCTTGTGCAGCCCATGTGTTGGATCTTTTGCTTGAAGATCTATCAAAAATAGAATGGGTAAGTAATATTGTGACTGAAGGAGAACAAATCTCTAAGTTTATCCTCAATCACTGGTTGACATTGAACTTGTATCATTCTTTTGGAAAACGTGAGCTTCTTTCCCCCGTCGAAACAAGATTTGCCACCAACTTCATTACTTTGCAAAGGGAGGTAGAAGAGAGGACAAGATTAAGAAAAGTGTTGGTTCTTGATGAATGGGCGAGTCGAAGTTTTCCAAGGAAACCCATTCAAAAGAAATTGAAAAAAATTATCTTAGAGGAAACATTTTGAGGGTGCTAAGAAGGTTGAAAATTTGTTTGAGCCACTTGTTTGAATTTTGAGAATGGTTGATGGTAATCAGCCATGCATGGGTTTTGTATATGAGGGCATGGATAGAGCAAAGGAAGAAATCCAAAGATACTAGAGATGATGTTGAAAAATTCAAGCGTATTTGGGAAATCGTGGACAAACGATGGTTCATGGTACATTGTCCTCTAAATGCAACAACTTGTTATTTAGATTCTAAATTAGTAGAGATAAATCATGATGTAGATGAGGAGATAAAGAGAGGTATACTTATGAACCATAGACATGTTAGCACATGATGAGGATGGGAAAGAAAAAGCAAGAGAACAACTTACTATTTTCAAGAACCAACTTAAAATGTTTGGTGAAAAAGAAGCAAGGGCAAGTAGGATGAAGTGGGAACCATCTAAATGGTGGTAGACTTATGGGTCTTCTACTCCAGATTTGCAGAAGCTTGCCGTGCAAATTTTCAGCCAATGTTCTAGTGTTTCTGCTTGTGAAAGAAATTGGAGTACACTTGATTTAATCCACACAAACAAGCGGAATCGATTAGGGGCTCAAAATCTTTCGATCTTGTTTTTGTGCATAGCAATTTACGATTGCTTACTCACTCTCTTGCAAATGAAGATGACAACTCTCGCTTGGGAGAAGCATGTTTTGGAGATGAAGAAAATGTTGCTGATGATAACCCTACTATTGCAGTATTAGATGGAGATGCTAGTGATACTTTTGATGTAAAAGCAAGATTTGATATTGCAAATGTTTAAAATTGCATTTTAATTTTTGGTAATGCTCAAAACTTTAAAGTTTGAGCAATGGATAATTCTCATTTCTATATTTTATATCAATATGTATGAACTATAAATTTTCGTTGTTTGAGTCATAAATATAACTCGTAAGTCTTAAGTTTAACATGGATTTTGTTATGCATTTATTTGTTTTAAGACTTTAGTATACTTGTATGTTTATTTATTTGTATGTGATTGATTTTTGTAAAGTATGGATAATTATTCATTTTTATATTTTTTCAAATTTATAATTTTTTTGAACCACACCGAATTGAACCGAACTTTTTGCAAAATTCGAACTTCCGAACGTTTTTCCATGTCTGAACAACCCGAACTTTTTGAACATGGTAACTATGGTTTGAAGGAGCATTCTGCAGATTTTAATAAAATAATTCAGCCTTCATTTGGGATCAAATCTGGTACTTTTCTTGAGTATTTGTCTTTATAAAAATAGCTGATCTATTTTGATGATAAAAAGAGTTATTTTGGTTCAGTTTGGAATGATTTGCATACCCTAGGCAAGTCGCATTTTCCCATAGAAATTCAGATCTGCACTTAATTATTTTTGTATAATTTCTACTAGCAATTTTATTTGGGATTTGCGGGAAATCCATCTGGGGTTGAAAAATGTTCATTTGGGGACATTACACCACATGAGGGATATGGTGGTCTAATTTGATTTAGGATGGTAGGAAGCAGGACTCTCAACGAGATCAAGAGGAATTTGTGAGCCTTGTCACCAATGGTGTTGAAGGTAGTTGGAATGTGCAATGATACCAAAAACAATTTGTAAGAACTACTTAGAGCAGAAGGCCACGTTGGGTTATAAAGGCTTTGGGTGAGAGGTACAAGTGATGTGAATATATTGTTAGTAAATATCTTTGACATGCCTAGTGAGAATAACCTTCGGGGAAGAAGGAAAGGAGGGTTATCCATTGAATATTTGAACGAAGGAACTTGGTCAAAGCGAGACATCTATCAACTCTTTGGAGCAAACTAGCCTTTGGATACCAATATGATCAATGCCTAGCAAGACTTAAGGAGCCAACCCTCACTAAAGAACAAAATGCAAAATAGGGATATTTTTCATGGCTTTAGGCTAAATCCTATAGAGATTTGACCTTGAAGAAAGAAAGCGAGTTGGAATATATTATTCAAACATTGGGGCTGGGCTGAAAAGTAGGCTCAAACAATGCACTATCTAATTGAAACCCTTTTAATATGTGCCTAGTCCACAAACCTGAAAATAGGGTCTTAGATTTCTTACCCATAAAGAATTTCAGGCTTAATAATAGCATCAAAGAGGCACATGTTTGAAGAGACATCCTCAAAATGCATTTGAAGGGAATTCTAATACTCATTAGGCGTGGAGAAAGAGGAAGGAAGTTCATCTGCTAGGGCATACCATAGTATTTGATGCACAAATTTGCATTCTTCATTGTACCATCAATTCATAGGACGAACGGTAGGGACAAGGTTGGTTGGAATATAAACAAATCTTGACTTCCAAAGGGAATAACAAAGGAACTTGTACTTGTTGGTTACGATAGAGAGAGAATGGTAATAGGGAAAAAGGTGGGAAAGTTGTGCGACATAACCATTGGCTTAGCATATATTGAAGTGAATTGTGGTATGGTGATTGGATAATCCTAGGGTAATGGCGAGAAGATGAGGGAGTGGTAGCTCAAAGAGTGAGTTAAAAATGACATGATCCCCCGGGGAGCTGATGGGAGATACAAAATCCAAATGTGGGGATTAAGGGCCTATGTTGGTGAGAACATAATTCACCACGTTTTCTCTCTCATTATAAGCGAAAGCAACTAAATATCTTGGAATTAGTACAACAAGATAGCCTGTTGAAAATGTGAAGGTGATGCGACTTATCCACCTAGACTAGAAGCCTTCTATACACTATGATAGGATTGTCCTCTTTGTTTAAGATCCTTTGCAAAAAGAATCCTCCAAACCTAACTTCTAGAAACAATGCTCATCTGCACAGGATTGTCGAAAGGTATTAGACAAGTCCGAGTGGGGGCATTTAAATTGCCAAAAAGTATGAAATATTCTAAATAAGAGTTTTAGGAGATCATAAATTAAGATATATGGTGTGAACAACAAAGGGTGTTGAGGCAGAGGAAATTAACAATCCACAAAGAAGTTATCCCAAAGGCGAGGTGGGCCCCTCAAACCACAGACCCATAAGTACTTAGAGTGCTCATCATAGGCTATGAGGTATTTCAAAGAATGGCTAACGAAGAGGAGCTCTTCATTGGATGTCATCAAAATTTGTCACCGTTGATTCGAAAAGTAATCTGTGGACAATATCCTTGAAACATCTTCTACATGTCTCCTGTTTTCCAAATGTTTTTGAAGGATTTTTCTGTCCCTCACACAAAGATCCCTAAATTTTGGGAATCCCCTGGGGTTTGAAGAGTACTTCAGACATTTCGCCCTATCCATCCCTCCTTAAATACAAACACCTTTGTAGGAATTAATAACATAAAATAAACTGGCTTATGCAGTTTTTATTCTTTGTTCTTTCATGTATGTGTGCATATGTATGTTTCATGATTTTTCTCCGTTGCCAATAAATATGCACTTGGCTAAGAATGAGTTCCTGAAATTGACTTGAGTTGTTGCGATAAAACCATTGAACGCTTGACATAGAGTTTTCTTATAAACTTACAAAATTAGAGTAGGCCATCTTCATGACATAGAGACCCACTCATTTCTTTCAATTTGTAATATTTCTCAGCTTAGTGTCTTATATTCAAAACTGCTTCGAGCTGGTTTAAATAGTTTTCTGATTCTTTACACGTGAGTAGAAAGTAGTTATAATAATCAAAAGATTTGTGACCAACTAATGTGGAGAAGTCCCTGTTTTTCTGGATGAAAAATGAATTATAATGATAAATAATTTGGTTTAGATGAGTGAAATAGCACTAGGTTTGAGTCATGCCCGATGTGCAATGCCTTACACGTGAGAGGTTGACATTCATTTTCTGCATATTTCGTAACCCCTCCTTTTAAGGCATTTTGATGAGATCTGGTTTCTGAATGCATGCTTTTGAAGTTCAGTATAAGATCTATGCTCTTACTTTTGGACATAGATTACTGTCAAAGTAATAAATTAATTGATTTTATTCAATACTTGAGAGCTTCTTGTACAATGTCTTGATACTATAAACTAGGGGTCAAGTATTATCTTATCCTAACTTCTCTCCCCTACAAATACTCACTTATTCTATTCTCTACTTGAGTTGTTACAACAACTTGTACACTCGCACTCACACACTAATACCACTAACGAGCTTAATATGACTACGTTGTACTAACTTATATCCTAAGATATTTCCAACATTCCCCTTTATTACAAACATAGTCCAAAAGGGAAAGTAATCACATTGGGACATATCACAGTTCAAACCAATGTTTTAAAAATTGGAACCGGACTCTGAACCGAACGAGGGTCAGACCGGAACCAAACCGAAATCAGACCGGAACCGGACCAATTTAAAACATATGAACCAATTTACTAAAAAATACATAAAATATTACAATTTTAATGAAAACAAGAAATTTTAAAGGTTCCAAACCATGATTACAAAAATTAGAAATGAAATATGCAAAGTTTGCTCATGTATATACGATGTAAGGGTAAATATTGCAAAACGACACCGAGTGGACTACATATCCGAAACAAAATACATAAACAACGAGGCCCTAAATGGCCTATAGATGTAATATCCCCTTCCCAATCGAAGACCCTTAGCCTATTCTGTCTCCCCGACGGCTAAGGAATGAACACAAGGGGGACTTAAGTTCTATTACTTTATTATAAAGTGCTTAAAAAAATGTAAACATTATAAAAAGCACTTATAATAATTTAATGAACTTAATAATAAAATAAAATATAGAAAAGACAAATACATGATAAAGCACTTAGTATAAATTGTATTTATTTAGGAGAAGTGCGACTTGCCTTAGGGGCAATAAAAATGGTTAGAAAATGTAAAAGCTCATGGGACAAATGTATTTTCCCTAGAAAAATGCGACTTGCATTAGGAGGGAAAAGTTGTTGGGAAAAACATTTAATATGGGAAAATATTAAATGAAAGCAAGGGAAAATATTAAATAAAGTAAGTGGAAAACATTAAATGAGGCAAGTGAGCTGATTGGATGATGAGGGAGGTTAGTTGGGCCATTTTCTCTATATAAGCAAGTCGACTTGCTTAGGAGAGGATCACTTGTTTATCTTCTAAATTCAGATTTGTATGTGGAGCATTTTAGCTTGCATCTTCAATCTTCTAAGGACGAAAACCCTTAGAGATTCACTCTAGAGGACGAAAACCCTCTTGGAGTATTGTGAGGAATTTCTACCCAAGGAGTTCCATTGAGCTTACATAGATCTTTGTTATTTCAGCAGTTGTATGAAGAGTATTTTGCAGTAAGGGTTTGAAGAATATAATTGCAGCAGTGTTTTGTTAATTGTACAAGGTGGAGCGACCCACTTGTTGGCTGGTTTATGTTGCAAAGAAGACATTCCAGGTCTGAGAATAGCTGCCATCTATTGTACTAATTTTTGGTACTCAAAAGTAATTTATTTTCAGAATTTTTGGAGGGTTTTAAGAGGTATTTTTAGTCAGATTTGTATGCAGATTTCTGAACTGTTTTGCAGTCATTATTTGCCTCTAAAAATCAGATTTAATGCATATTTGGGCTGCTAAAAATATAGTGATCAGTTTATGATAGGAATAAAATTATTTGATTGCTATTTGTGTGGGTTTTCTACTCAAACCCTAGTCGCCATTCTAGGAATATATTGCAGCAGTCAAAGCTGAGTTTGCATGGTCTATTTTATCATTTTTGGGTCTGAATTGGTTCACAAAAATCTGCATATTGTTTTTGGAGAGTGAAGATTATCAACTGATACTTGTTGGTATGAGTTTGTGCCAAAACCATAGTCGTTTTTCCCATATTTAATTCAGATCTGCATTAAATAAATTTCCATATTTTCTCTAATATGCAATATTAGTTGGGATTTGCCTATATCCCCTTTGGTGGCAAAAATAGTCCCATTGGGGACATTACAATAGAGTCCGAAAAACAATATGCTACAAGCTACTACGTGTTTGATATCAATCATCAAACTCATCACCACCGCTAAGAATGGGATCCTCATCCTTATCAATGTCATCTTGTTCCTTTCGGCTCAGACACATTGGACTCCTCGGGGACATTTGTAGTACTTGTAGTAAGACGGCTATTGTTTGTCATGTCCGATGCTACTAGTGGTTCATCATCCAAAGCCATCCACCCCAAGTCATCGGGATCAAACTATGTCGGGTGACTCTCCTTTATCCACTATGAGGTTGGATCAATATCATCCAAGAGAGCGTGATCTCGTATTAGGTATCCTATTCAAGATGGTGGTTGCGCCTTAATCGGCGGTTGTATTGCACAAAGACGAGATCATTCAATTGTTGTTCCAAACGGGGTCTATATAACGTCATTTAGGGTTAGGGTTGGAAAAAGGTAACCCAAAAGCTAAAATTGGAAAAAATGTTTTAAGGCAAACCCTACCCCTCAACTAGTTCAGACTGGTCTAGCACGGAATCAGCCGGTTTGACCGGTTCAGGACGGAACTAGGACGGTTGAGATTGAACCGTCATCGAATCGGCGATTGCATCTTGAACCGGTCATTGGTTTAGTTTTTCTAATGGTTTGCAATTTTTTTTAATGAACCGGTCAAACCGGTCAAACCGAACCGGAACCGGAATGGTTTTTAAAACACTTTGGACTTCAAACCCAACGTTGATGGATAGGAACATATCATCGATCCAACAAGCAAATAGCAACAAATGAGAACATATCACCAATTCAACAAGGGTAGTGGGAATGGCCTCACTACAACTTTGATCAAGAATACACACTCTCCAAAACTGTGAACAATTACATAATTGTTACAATGAGGTCAATCAGATTGATCCTTATTGACCTTTACAACATACATGCTATTTGTTGTTGCAAGTATGGCATGGACTTCCACTTCTCTTTTCAAATCTGATCCTTTGGTTGGTTGGGCCTCAAAGAGAAAGTAAAAATCAAGATAGCGGGATATTATCTTCACCATATCTTCTCTCGGGTGCTGGCCACCTCACTGAACTTGCATTTGCAGCTACTATGCGTGATAATTGCCACTTGATCACAAACAATGTAAATAGTAGTCGATGACATTGGACACAATTCTTTGTTTAGTCTTTTTGGCGCATTGGTTTTGCCACTATAGCATGCTACAATTTATGAGTTATTAGTGAACTCGAGATTGGGTTGGGCCTCCTTCCTCCATTTCCTCTAGTGTCCTACAGAATGCTGCTCACTTAGCAAGATTAATTTTGAAGTTCAACAGTTTTGACATTGTGTTTAGTTTCACATTCCCCCACAATGTAAACCGGATTTTATGGATGTTGGTTTCGAACAAAAATGCATCTACTTACAAGGGTGGAGTTTGGACTTTGACAATTATGACATACATTGTTTTTATTCAGACTGATAGGGTTTTAATTGACCAATGACACATATATTAAAAAAAAGCAAAGGACCCACAATAAACTCGCTGAGATTTTTTAGACTATATAGACTCACACAACAAATTATATAATATCTATCAAATTATCGATCATCTAATATTATAACACGACAAACTATATCTTAAAGCTATATAGATGAGCACACTCTAGACCATAGACTTTCATAGTGTTGAATAATTGGCTGATAAAATACCATCATCTAACATTGTAAATTGTCAAACCAAAAATTAAGGAAAATAAAACTATATAATCAAACTTATTAACACAACTATAAAAAAGAAACCATATGTTGATCGAACTACACGACATGTTAGGTAGTTAAATATAGTGGAGTCAGAGTAATATCATTGACATGCATGTTGGCAGGGCCACGAGTGGCGTAGAGAAAGCACACATGTGTGTGCATCCTTGACGGATACATGGGCACGAATGAAAGATTTTAATAACGTCCACAAGACCAAACAATCTATGGGACCAAGAGCTGAAACAAAGGGGCCCTACTTTAGCACAACTGGACTCAAATATTGCCCTATCAATTTTGAAGACTATCCAATCCTTTTTGATGTTGGATCTTCTATTGTGGATCTTAATCAAAAACAGCTCATCTTTTGAAGCCTTTGCCTCGTCAAACAAGTCAATTAATTTGTCAATTTTCAGGGTGTCTTCATATTTGATACACATGTCACTATAGGCTGCACACTCCATGATGTAATGTCATTCTGTCTCCACCTCCCGTTTGTTACAAAATAAGCATATTCTCATTTTCCAATCCTCCTTCGACATTGTCCACTCACTGGTCTCACACCAAAGATGAATGGATCAAGACTGGTGAGACGTAGCGAGACATATAGGCTAAGGGGAAACTTTGAGACGAATATTTGTAGATTGAACAAAGTTATACGGAAAATGACGGATCTGAAATGCAAAAATCACATAGTAGTGTAAGAGACAAGGCATGCATGCAAATGGAAGTATTGAATAGATCTGAATGGGAATGGTATCAACAAAGGTCTAGGTGAATGCTGCAAAAACTGATATAATTCCCACATAGTATGCAGTTTGCAACACATGCTTATGAAATAGCATGGGAGATCTGCACAAAGATTAATGACGAGATCCTCACATGGGTTTGATTGGAGATGCACAAGTGAATGAGAATACATATGAAGACATTGAAAGAATCCAAGTCCAACACAAGTTGAAAATGCAGATGCTTGTTGGTGTTCAAATGGTCAAACAGAGAAAATATATATGTAATACAAGTTTCGATAAACTAGGCAAAATGGACAATCCCTGATCTGATAATAGAGATGTGCTTATGGGATCCTTGATCTGACAGAGTACTGAGGACCGTACACTGTCAGATAATAGAATCCAAGCTTTCAAAGTACCTTAATAATATCCAATCTACTCTAATTTTTGCAAAGGAACTTTACCTACTGCCTTTCTAAACTAATGGCTCACAAGTATATGGTACCATCATTTGGGGCAATAAGAATTGCGTTGCCGAAAAACCAATTAATAATTCATTTTTTCATCTCAAGAAAGATCTGCTCTGATACCATATCAAAAATAATAACTTGGGAGAGCTTCTCATACAATGACTTGATCCTACAAACTAGGGATCAAGTATTATCACAACCTAATTCTCTCCACCACAAATGCTCATTCTATTCTCCACTTGATTGTTACAAATAATCGTAAACTCACACTCACACACTAATAACACGACTCCTAATACTACTATGTTGTACTAATTTATACCCTAAGATATTTCCAACATTCTACAAAGATATTTTCATAACATTACAAACGATTGGGTCTACATAATTTCATGATTTAAATGATTCAAGCTTTTCCACTTGAAATTTGCATTATGGGTAGTTTCCTTTCCATTTCTCTTTACAAAGTCAAACCTAGATTATTTGTCGGAGTTATATGTTTGGTTAGGTGCTGGTTAAAATTTGATGCTGTCATGGTCCTTTTCTGGCAATAGTTGGGTATAGTAGTCACACTCATGAACTATGAGTTTGATGTGGCTGTCTCTTGTAGTGTATATTGACCTTTTGCTAATTATTCGGTCTCCCATATGTGCTCTCAATCCCTAAGGGTTTGGTCTAATAGCCTTCGTCATATTTTCTTTCTGCATTCAATATAGTCTAATATGCTTTTGCTTTTCAAATACCGTTTGTGATGTAATCTCCATTTCCATTTTCTATTTTTGGTTTCTGTATTTCTCTGTTTTCCTTTTTTGTACCCTTGGTTTTGCTAGTTACCGGTTAGTTTTGGTGCATTATATACTCTTAGAAAGTTGTTTGTGGCTTTAGGTGTTATGTATTTAGCTGTAGATGTGCTAGAGGTATGTTTTAACTTGCATTGATTATTGCAGGTCTCATCAGTTCAGCCTATAGGCAGATCAGCTCTATCACCTATGACAGGAACCGGAGGAATATCCACTGATAATACAGCTGTGTCACCCATGCAGTACACAAACTCTCCTTCACCTCAGCAACAGCAGAGGCCAAAAGTGGTTCACACACTACAACAACCTCAACCATATTTATCACAACAACTAAGGGCGTCATCAGCATATACAAATGCACAGGTAAGAGTGTTATGTTTGCAAAAAAATAAATCAGCTTTTATGATGGAATAAAGTCTTTTAAGGTTACACAATACAGAGTAATTAAAAAGCATCAACATTAGCATTTACTATATAATTTATATGCAATTAAGCACATATTTTAAGAATATGATTGGAGGAGTATGCTCTGATTAATGCATTTGGAGCACTGTACTGATATTGACTAACTTGATCCCATTAATTGACCTTTGAGTGACATGGTTTGAATTATGTCGATGAGACCAAATGGTCTATGAGACCGCCGAAAACTCCAATTGCTTAAAGATCTGTGGGCTTAGTGGTATCTTTTAAAAGGCTGCTCCTCCTCTTGCTGATTTGAGAATAGCTCTACCACGTAACCAACTCTTAAAATTTCCTCATACTTGGCTCTGATGTCCATGTACTTTAGACATTCAAGAATGAAATGCTCCTTCATTTTTATTAACCATGTAGTGCATAAAACAAAAGTCCTCTCTTCCTGTGGTTTTTAGGTGTTGTCCATCTTTTTGTCTCACATCTAAGCATGTGGGAGCTAGTCCTTAACTGAGCAATGATGATCTTTTCCCTCCATTTAATTTCAGCCCCTATATATGTTTTTTCACAATGTTCATATGTTGGGTTGAACTCTGTAATATAGTGCTAACACTTACTTGTTTTCTTTCTCCACATCACTGTTCTAAACTTTTCATTCACATAATTTTTGTCTTTGTTAAGATTTGGGCATTCATCTAGGCTGATATCCCATTTGTTCATCCATTTGTGGTTTTGCTTCATCCATATGTTCTTTCATCTGTGCAACTCTTCACCTCTTGCAGCGTAGGCCACATATTGGTCTTCATGCATTATGTTTTTTTCAAGTAACATATAAGCCTGGTTATAAGGGTTGCCTCTAGAGGGAAGTTACTTGTTTCGGCAAGGATGATTTCTTAGAGTACTATAGTCTTGATTCTGAAATAGTTTGTCATTAGCCACTTTTTGGATTCTTTCTATTTGTGTCCATTTCAAACATGCCGTTCCATTAGCCCATACGTCGCAACCGTACAACACCTCATGTGTGACAAGTAACCCAAATAGGACCATGACGCTCTTCTAATCCCATAGCTCAGCATTCTGCACCTGTTTTGGAGCATATAAAGAGCTCTCCATCCTCCTTGTATTCTCTTCATCCTACAAGTATCCTAGTTGAGATTCCAGTGAAAATCAAGGCCAAGATACTTGTATTTTGACACCACTTCAAGAGACTCTCTTGCAAATTGAAATTCGAGATGTTACTTCTTCCTTTTCACTGAGAAAATCATAATTTTGGTTTTGCCAATGTTTACCTACATCCCCACTTCTTTACAAAAGAGCTCTAAAGAATAAAGGTGATCTCTTAAATCTTGGATTGTCTCTGCCATTAGAACTAAGTCATCTGCATATAGTAGGAGTTTCACCACATATTTGGCCAAGCGAGTCATTTGAAGACATCACCTACTTCTGGTGAATGGGACTTTCCTATCTTGATTTGAAAGAAAAGCAACAGAAAATAAAGCAATGTGCAAAAGAGTCACAAACCTTTGTCCCTCCATGCCAATGCGAATAGATATTTAAAAATGACCGTGAGATGTCCATCATTTCATCTCCAAGTAAATATTCTAGGTACAATGACCTTTGACCTTTTGAGAGGCTTACAGAATAAATAAACACATATACAATGGTTAGCTGCAAAATATAGTACATTGATATGGTTTGATATGTCCTATGACCATTATTGCTTACTTCCCCCAATAAGATTCATTGTAGACGGGACACCAAATCTAAAATATAGAAACTTTTGTGTGCAAACAGTTTTTGTGAATGTATCTTTTGGTTGATCTTGGCTCACCTGGTATATCAACTTGATTTCTCCATCATGTATATTCTCTTTCAGGAAATGCTGATAGATTTCCAAATACTTTGTGCGAGCATGATAAATTGGTTTCTCCACCTGTTTTGTCACACTTCGTTTGTCATGAAAAATTGGTAGTGCTCAACTGTCCTGAGCCCAACCGCTTAACATGTTACATTTACAGGTGCCCTGCACTGTTCTTTTGTTGACAAGAGTGCTATGGCAATTGCTTCTTGCTGATTTGAAAATACCCTTGTACCTAAACCCCTTTAAAAGCATATCCTGAGGTAGACTTCTTGTCATTAGTTGATCTACCCCCAGTTCTAATCTGTCTGTCCTGTCTACCTTTGGTAATAAGACTATCAAAATAGTTGTTCACACTCTCAATATCTTCTCCCACGTAGCGAATACAATGACCTTGACTAATCTGAGGTTAGGATCATAAGGCTTTGTAAGAAACTGTTTATTTGTAAGATGCATGCCGACCTTGGGGTACCTTGCTCATTGAGCTTCAAGCCATACAATGACTCGACTAATATGAAAACCAAATTCTCCTTTTCTGCCATCTCAAATCAATGTGGCTTCCCAATGCACATTTCTTGTTCTAAAACACCATTTAGAAATGCACTCTTGACATCCATTTGTTACACTATTTTAAAAACTATGTATGTATTGCCATAATGAAACAATTAGTAACCATCTTTGCTGTAGTAGCAAACCTCTCCTCATAGTTAATACACCACCCTTGAGCATATCTTTCAAGTTTGAACATAATTCTAGCCTTATGCTTGTCAATGGTGTCACCTTCCCTGCACTATTTTCTGTTTGCTAACTTCTAACTAGTAGCTTTCTTCCTTTCTGGAAACTTTGTAAGCACCTGAGTATCTTTTCTCATCAATGTATCATGCTGATATGCACCGTCTACTGCAAAACCTATTGGCTTTAACTTTTTAAAATTTGTCATGCTTGTGGGAAATCAAACCCATCAATACCATACTCACTCTTGGCATCTCACTATTTGATTTCTTCATCGAAGTAGACGTAGTCATTACTTCATCCACATTTGGTAACTCATTCAACTTAGAATTTCCCAGGGTATAAAAGTACAACTTTGGCATCTTTTCCTTAGGGTTTCTGATTTTTTCAATGATCGAATAAAGTGAATTTAGATCTAATTATCCGTAAATGGTATAAACACCTGAGAATATACTACTATCCTGGTGGTTATGAACTTTTTACCTTTTAGATCGTACCACTTTTCTTGACACATGTTGTATACAACTAAGATGCATTTCCTACATTTGACTTCCAGCATGTGGGAGTGAATATGCAGGGCATCTGAAAATTCTTTATGTGTGGCATCTCTCCAAACAAAAATTTCTTAGGAGTGACATCTTTCGCTGCCTTTATATGGCTTCGATTTACTGCATACACTGCCATGCTTGCTGCCTGTCTACAAAATCTATTTAGTTAAACACTTTTATTTCAAGCTTTGGTTTACAATGATTATCAACCTGTTTGGTACTCCATTCTGCTGTGGTTTATACCGAACCTTGATTCGTCTCTTGATGCTTTTCATTTTGTAGGAATTATGGAATTCATGAGACACATATTCACCTCTGTATTCTATCTTCTGAAGACATTTACCTTCCCATCACTCAATTTCTCTACCATCACTTGAAAATCTTAATCCATAAATGAACCCAAATCATCTGGGTAAAGTTACCAATGAAAGTTTTGAAATCCACCGCTTCTCTAATCAGTTTGCTTTTCACGAGTCTATGTCTCTATGAACAAGACCTGTCATGTTCTTTTCTGACCATTAGGACTTATAAAGCTTCTTACCTGTCTTCTTTCCAACTAGGAAAAGTGCACAAACTTTATTTTCTCCATTTGACTTGCAATCCATGAACCATAATTCGTTTACTAGGAAATTCAAGATATGCAAAAATCGAGTCGTCTAAATATGCAATTCTAGAAAGTTCCAAGTAATCTATGAAGCATCGTCATATTGCTATGTTTTATTGAAATGACTTCAAGCTTATACAAACCTCTTTCCTTTATTCCCACGGCAATCGATATTATATTATTTTTCTTGTCTTTGATTATAAGTTTTTTTCCATAAAGCTCTAGCTGTAAGTCTTTCTTTTCCATTTCATTGATGGAGAGAAGATTATGGAGTCATTTTGGGACGAACAAGACTTTCATGACGGTGCACACTTCACCATTTAGATCTGGCTGGTACACTTTCAAGCCTAGTGTAATTTGTCATCTCCTAGGGTGGTGTTTTGATTTACAGTTGTCCTCATTAAGCACCTTGAATCGATCCTTTTTATGGCATATACTTCAGAACTCTTGAATTAATTTACCCTACATAGATAATATATCCTTCCCATGTGCAACCATAGTGTATTAAGTATCTTTTTCTTGAGCGAGATGTCAATGCGATTTCTTGTCACAAGCCATGTCATGTTTCCTTTTCCATGGATTCTTTAGATCATTTATAGGATTACTACTTTAGCCACAATGAAAGCAAGCCTTCTCATTGTATGCTTTGGGCATTCTCACTTTGCTTTAAATTCTCCTCATCTAGTTGCCTATTTTTGGCTTCTTGTTCTATCCTTTGATAATTAATGATTTTCTTGACGAATCAACATCATTCAATTTTATATAATTCTTCCACGAAAGCAACAAGAACTAATTACACACTGTTCGACTAAAGCATCAAGAACTACTTTCATTCTTGTTCCTATCCAACGGTGCATCACGGATACGTCTCTTGTCCTCTCGAGGTCTGTTTGGGACATTTCTAAGACATTGGGATGGGTACTTAACGTCCCTCCCCATGTCCCCTTATTTTTCTAAATATTTAATAGGCCCTTGGGACGTTTGTGGGGTTTTTCCACATTGTGAGGGACATTGTTTGCCAATAGATGTTCCCTCTAGATGTCTTGATGCCCTCGGGATGTCCGGGGACTCCTCCAAGCTATGGGGATGACCCTTATACAATCAAGGACCTTAGGACAGCCTTGGCATGCCCCCATGAGGTTGGGGATGCCCCTTGGCCATCTCGGGAACATTAAGATCTCCCAAACACCACACAACCTTAAAAAACAAAAAAAATAATTGAAGTTAAAAAAAAACTTATGCCAACCAAGGTCCTCTCTACTAATACAATCATTCCAAAGCTTATGATGTTTATATGCAACTCTGCGCATCGTTAGCTCTATCGAGACGAGATATGCATCTTATTTCATTATATTGAGAGGAGGCTTCACCGCATTGCGAGATTCCTTGCATCATGCCATAAGAGTGGACTTGGTGGGGGTGTCCAAGACAAAACATGGCAAGAGAGAGAAGAAAGTGATGGTTAGATATTTGTTCTAGGCATATGTGAGGGACATTGTGCCCTTGTATTCTGGTTGTTACCATCATTAGATTTGGAGACTCTATCCCCACTAACCTTGGGTATATTTGCGAGACCATTATCTATTTGAATTTTGAAGGATGTGATTCATGAGAGAGATTTCATTTTGGTATTCTATCACAACCATACACAACCCATCGTCATTCAATAGCGGCGGGAGAAGTTAAACACCCCTCTATGCATGGCCACATGCGGTAAATCCTAAATGGTATGTGGAGAGCCCGGGAGTGTAGCTTCGATGATAAGGAGGTTAAGAAGGGTTATCTTTAAGGTCCTTATGAAAATGTACACCAAAAAGGAGGCTCAAAAACAAGGGTGAGTGAAGCACATTTGCTAGTCTCACAAAGTATAGGAGAGTGGTTGGGGAGGATAGTGTCACTCTACCGCCGGAAGGCCTAAGAGGATGATGATATGTAATGTCCCCTTTTGAAAGCTAGTTCGATATGAAGACCTAGGGCCCATTTTTAGTACAAGTGGGCTTAAAAGGAAAAAACAAGGGAAGTACTTTAATGTTGTAATTGTAAGTTGCTATTTTTAGCCTTGTATTATTTTTGTAAAAGCAACTTTCTAATTATAACATTAGAAAGTAAAGTGTAATGTTCCCTTTTCCAAGCTAGTTCGATTTGAAGACTTTGAGCCCATTCCACTTCCCGTGAGCAAAGGGAGTAATTGTCATGTTTTTGAGTTATTTTCGTGAGCATTGCATTCTTCTTTAATAGTTTTCTATATATAGTTAGGTCAGTCGGTGGGAAGATGAAAAGCCAATGGAAGAATAGAAGGAAAAAAGAACTATTAATTCCCCCAAGGAGGTTGGTCTTCTTAAGAAGACTTTAATTGGTTTTGGCACCACATCAAGGTATAAGAAGGGGTCACTTGGCTCATTTGTGCATCATCATCTTGTCTACTAATAACTTTGCATGGTTTTTGGGTTGATTGCTCAACTACTTCCACTTGAGGACAAAAACCCTCTTGTGTGGCCAACAAGAGAGGACGAAAACCTTCCTTGTTTGATTGAAGAACGAAAACTCTTCAATCCATTGAGGATTCTCCATCTTGGGGTTTCCAAGGAGCTTCAAGAAGATTGATTTTGTAGATTTTCAGCTAGGGTTTGGTCGAAGAAGGGCTCTTTAGGGTTACGTAGAGATTCTCAGGCCCTCTCCTAGGGTGGTGACTTTCCCTAAGGTAGCATTTGGGGGTTTCTAGGGCACGACAACATCCAACTCAGCCATCATTGTGTTTTTCATATTTTTAGCAGCTGAAATCTACATTTGGACTTCTTTTTGGGCTTGGAATCCTTCATTTCCAGCCACTTTTGTAAGGGTGTAATATCCATTTCTAGGGTTGAAATCGAAAGTGAGGGTTTGACCACAACCCCAAATGAATTAACTTTGAAAATACAACCAACAAGCATCAATATGAAAATGACCGGAAACACACTTTAACCCTATTTGAGCAATCAATAATCAGTCCTTTAGGGAAGCGAATTGTATAGGCACTTCAAATCATCATACAACCATGCAATAACAGCTGAAAATGCTTCTAAATAATTGTTTTAAGCACGACAACATTTATCCATCCAAATTACATCAAAATAATGGAGAAAATAAGAGATTACACCCCAACTGCAATTAATTTTATGATAGCAGTAGGACAGCCACTTCAAATCATCATACAACCATGCAATAAGAGCTGAAAATGCTTCTAAATAATTATTTCAAGCATGACAACATTTATCCATCCAAATTACATCAAAATAATAGAGAAAATAAGATATTACACCCAATTGCAATTAATTTTATGATATCAATATGGCAGCCACAAACAAGGGCTAAAAATAGCTCATAAACCTCTCCAAAAATCACCAAATTTTAGATTCCCGCCTTATAAAATATGAAGAACATTAATATCAACTCAAATTGTCCAAAAGTGCCTTAGATGATATCAAACCCTTCACCCAAGAAAGTCGCCTAGGGTTAGAATGGAAGAAATAAACATGAAGTCCTCGTTAAAGCTCACTTGTGACCTTCATATAAAGCCACCAATGCACAAATGAGGGTTTCATCCCCAAGTGTGATCCTATTGAATGGTTTTGTCCTCAATAAGTGACCAAGGGTTTTCGTCCTTCAATGGCAAGAAGAGAAGCTACACTAGCTCCAACTCCAAGTGAATGTCAAAATAGATGATAGATGATGATAATGTCCTCCTTCATTCAAACCTCCTTAAATATCCCTTTGTGGCGCCAAGGGTGAATTAGACCAATCTTCATGGCCGACCTCGTAATGAAGGGGGAAATGCACTTTTAATATTCACTTCACTTAAGAGAACCGACCTCATAAAAGAATATTTCTTTGTCTCCCTTGTAGGTCTCAAGAAGATTGACCTTAATGAGGGTGAAGATAGAAGTTCCTTTTTGTTTCGTTTTTCCGTTCAACTAATTGAAACACTCTAAGCCATAATCAATAATTAAATAAATAAGGAAATTACTTTATAATTATGGCAATGTTCACCTCCCTTGTTTTCCTTCATTAAAGCCCACAGAAGGTGGAATGGGCCCAAGGCCTTAATAGTGACTAGCGTGGAAAATGAGACATGCCAAAGGGTGTTCACTGCTGTTATTTTATTTAATTAAATAAATTCCAGCTGGGGTTTGAAGGCTTATCTCTTGGTTAATATTTGTTCTAAAATATTTCTAATGTTTACCTATATGCTTTGGATGGTGTGAATGATGCATTTTTGGAGAGACATTGCATTTGCATTTTCCCTATTGCTGTTATAAAATTTAGACTGTTGTATCTTGCTGTCATAATTTTCAGTTTACTATCTATTGGGGTTTGTGCAATTTCCCTTTGTTTTAAGTTAGAACCCAGAAAAGGGACATTACATAAAGTTGGTCGAAAAAGTGTGAATGCTGACCTAAAAATAGAAGTGGTGAAGTTAAAAGGGGAACATAACATCACTTAAAAGGGGTCGACCCATTTGGGCTCCCTTTTTTGTGGATGCTACCCACAATTATAAAAAGGAGTCTTTGGGGGTGGAAAAAGGATTACTTGTCATATGAATTTATTTTTATGTGGAGATTGGAGCTTGTGCTTGCAATTTTAAGCCATTGAGGATGAAAACCCTCGTTGATATCCTATTGGGGACAAAAGCCCTCAATGGAATTCGAAATTGAGGACAAAAACCCTCCTTGGTATCCTATTGGAGACGAAATCCCTCAATAGAGTTCAGAATTGCGGACAAAACCCCTTAATATTTGCATTGGCGATCTCATTCAGAGGTCAAATTTGGGTTGCAAGTTAGAATCTAAGAGGTACATTTTAGAATTTCAGTGCTAGGGCACAATTTTCATCTAGGGCTTCAAGGGAAGGTCATAATTCTAGATTTTTGGGTGTGGAACAACCACACATTCAGTTTTTTGCTGTCTTATAGTGTTTTGGATCAGATCTAGGGCATTTTCAGCTTGGGCGACCCACCTAGGAACTTGAGCGACCCACTTTGGGGTCAATTCGGCTATTTTCAAGGGTTTCTTTGGAGCTAGGGTTTGTTCAACCTTCAATTCTGCCCTAGGGCATTCATTGCTGCATTTATTTCAGCTTCAAATGCTCCTAACGAGTCAGCTGTAATTTACCCTATTTTCTGTCACGAAATTGATGAAATAAATTCAGCTATTTGTCAAAAAAATTATTTCTTTGTTCCTAAATGTTCTAAAAATATTCCTAAGTGTTTTGAGCCTTCTGGGTACTTTTGTAATTGAGTATTTGAAGAGTAATTGAAGAAATCTGATTTCTTCATGTTGTCTTGAGGGTTTGCTTGACCAAAATCGGGCGCTGCCCTAATTTGGGGTAATTTATGATTGATGTCATTTAAATTAAGATTTATGTACTTTGTTGTCATAAATTTTAGTTTGCTGTCATTAGAGTTTTTGCAATTTCTAGAAAATTCAGACCTCAGCTCAAAAGGGACATTACAGTGGCATCAAAGCATTGTTCCTGCCAGCCTGTGTGAGGGAAAATTCGGATCTGCATGAACACCGGTGATGAATGGTTTAATGTCTATCAAATAAGATCTTCGACAAAGAACATGGGAGATAAAGATCAAAGACCTCCACCTTCTAATGAAATTAAATTCAGATTTATGAAAATTAAATCAATATAGTACAATAATATGATTTTTGGAACAACTTGTAAACAACAAGATTTCACCCAAATATCACCCTAAAACTCATCCACAATATTTATAAACCTTTTAGGAATACTTTAGAACAATTTCCACCATGAAAATCAAGCAAATACTTAGTTGGAAAAATTATTTATCAACAACAAAAGTACAACTAAGAGAAATAATCAAAATGGAGGTTTCCAAACCCCAACAATGACCAAATATGAATGATTTCAGCCTTATAAATTATGCCAAGTCTGAATATCAAATAATAAATGAGTGCCGTTGAAATATTTCTTCTAGAATATCACTCTAAAACTCAGAAATTTATCAAAAATCTGCAAACTGTAATTCTGATTTTTCCAAGACAGCAAGGTACAGAAATCTAAAAAAATTTATATCTTCAAAAATATTCACTTTCAACAATACCCAAAAGCTTCAAAAGATGTAAAAAATATAGAGAACAAGAATATCCAATTAGATTTCCGAAATTCTGATAATTGAATTTTTAATGATGAAAATATAGCTGAAACTTACAAAATTAATAACTCTGGAAATACTTGGGATCTGATTACAAATGATAGCTCAAAAGATAGATAAATCCAATATCTATCCAATGCATATTCAAGCACAATTTTCCAATGGGTGGAAGGCACCCGAAACTGCTCCTCAAATATGGAAATACGGCTGAAACTTACAAAATTAATAACTCTGGAAATACTTGGGATTTGATTACAAATGATAACTCAAAAGATAGAAAAATCCAATATCCATCCAATGCATGTTCAAGCACAATTTTCCAATGGGTGGAAGACACCCAAAAATGCTCCCCAAAACCCTACGAAATAGCTGTTTCAAATTTGAACTGAAAATTTGAATGTAGAAGGCTCGAAGTATGAAATATTCCCAAATATGGAGAACAAGTTAGGGATATGGATTTGAAACACTCACTAAAGAATGCTCTACCAACTAGGAATGGATCTCTCACCACCGAAGCTATGGATCCTGCAGAATCTAACTGCCACAAGCAAGTGAGCTCCTAGAACATGCAACTGTAGAGTTTGCACAAGCAAAATCTGAAAATAGATGTTTTACAAAGCCAAGTCGTCTTGCTTTTATAAGCAATCTTGGCTTAGTAGCCACCCCCAACCACCAATCACCTAATTTTGCCTGCATTTAATTTTTTTGGCCCCTTTTCCCTCTTCACATGGGTTGCTATTTTCCTTGGGGAAATTAATAAAATAAAGTGACTTTATCATTTTTTTTATTAGCGGTAAAGAAGGGTTAAGGGGACCCTACCCCATACAAACCAAATAGATCAAACTATGAAACCATGGCCAAGGGTATACCTGTTGAAGCCAACACAACATAACCAAGTACAAAATAACAACAAACCTACCAAACTAACAACATCACAAGACTAGAAAGCCAAACTAACAACAAACCACAAAAACATACATACTAAACCCAAAGCCAAAAATAATCGCATAATTGGTCCTTGACAATTTCTCCCATTGAATGCATGCATTCATTCCATTCTTTAACCAGCTCTGCTATAGTCACCCTCCATTTTTCATAGTCCGGTTTGATCATTTCTTTTTAGGCATTACACCTTCCTTTTCCAATTGCTTGGCCCTCTGCATTGCATAGACCAATTCTCCCAGCATCTTTAGGTGTTGTATAGTGCTTTTCATGTTCAATATATGCAAACCTTTGATTTGCGTCAGTGTCTCCTTCATTTTCAGCACATCCTTTTCCATAGTTTGGCATCTTTCATTTGCATTTTGTAGTTTCTCATTGACCACAATAGAGGTAATTTTTTCAATCTTCTCCTGCACCTCCCTTAGTTCAATAGCAATCATGTTGATCTTGTGCCTGTTTATATCAGTATCAAGCCTACAGTTTTTGAATTCCATCCTAAAAGCATTAGCCTTGACCATCGAATCTTGAGCAACGAATAAAATCTTGTTGCGCTACCTTCAAAGCCTTAAGACTCGCAATGGCTTCCTTAGTACTTTGAGTTTGTGTTTCAGATACTTCTTCCTTTTCTGAAACTTTGGGAGGAATCTATTTGTTCGTTTCCTCAGTTTCCATTTTAGGCTCCGTATAATTCTCCTAGTAATCACCGTCACTGCCATCTTCATCGATTTCCCCTGTAACCTTCTCCTCAGACCTGATTTCCTTTTTTCCTTGATTCCCATCCTTGCCTTCCATCCTTTTTTCTTTTTGAGGATTCTCCTTGGCCGTGTGTGGTCTTGTCCTCTTTCCCAGAGTTTTACTTCCTTCCTCCATCCGTGGGCTTATCTCCTTTGCACCAATTTTCTCATCCCTTCCAATCATAGGGGTCCCTGTTTGAACCAAGGCATTAATAAGCCCTTGGTGCAGAGGGACTTTGAAAGTCCCTTTTCTAACTTGATCAATAGATTTAGCCAAAGATCTGAACAAGAAATTTGGGAAACAATACTGCCTACCATGTCTGAAATGGTTTAGCATAGGGAAATGATAGGCGTAAACAAATTTAAACTTGCCTTCTAGGGTTACATATGACATCAAAAGCAAAGCAATTTCCTCATAAGGAGGAGGTAGAGAGTCCCTTTCATAACCATTAAAATGTTGTCTTAGAGTCTCCTTACCTTGCAAGAAGTTATCCACTTCCATACTACTGATCTGTCTTTGGTTTGAAAATCATTCTACCCTCCAACGGTAGCCATGTAACTTTAACAATCAACTTGGGCGAAATCGAGAAGGAGAAGCCTTTAATACATACCCTCCCTTCATTTCAAGACTTAGCAATATGAAGACTCGGTTCCTTGTCATGACCAATGAAGATGTTGAAAAATTAGTCATACCGGCTCTCTCTATAAGCTCTTTCGCTTCCTTGCTAACTTTCGGCAAAGTTTCAAGTTCTACCCTTACTAAATCTCCTCCCATTTTTGTGCTAAAAGAAATCGCCCCTCCAAGTCTAAACGTTATGTGCAAGAGATGCAGGTCCAGACCAAGGATTCTCGAAATTTTCAAACTCTAGCATTTTTGCTTGTTCCTAAAAATGATTTTAACTCTTTGTTTGATAGGCTCGATCCCACTCTTCAAATCGGGCCTTTATGAGTATCAAGATCTTGCACGTGTCTCCACCTAGCATTAGTCTTAATCATTGTACACCTCAACTCCTTTTTATCATTTGAAAATATTTTAGACATGATTGCCTTCCTTCTATCCATATTATTATTACCCCAATTCTTAATACTCATAAGGGGGCATGGGTTAGGGACTAAAGCCCATCTCCAACATATGTTTGATTTGTTCATCCGCACAATCTGTGTTTTCCACAATATTAAAATCAATAATCACTACCCTCATGTTAGCAAATTTGTTTTGAGAGTGTCCTTTAACAATTAAGGTTTTGAAATCTCTCTCCATGGCTAACTTAACCCCCAATACATTACCGCAGCTTCCGCCACGTGATTAGTTTGGGTCCCAAGATTAAATAAATAAGCTAGCACAAACTTACCATTGGAGTCCCGAAACACTCCACCTCCTCCCGCTTTACCAGGATTCCCTTTTGCAGCACCGTCAAAGTTTAGTTTAATAAATCCTTCCATAGGTCTTTTCCATCTCACCCCTTCTCTAGGATTTCTTTTCTAAGTTGTTCCATCAATCAATCGGAGACCCCATCTTCTTGAAATATGAATTTCCTAAAAATTTTCAGCTTCCTTATTTTTTAGAATAGAAAATTTGTTTCTAACAACTTGGACACATCTTTTTGTTTTGTAGAGAGGACAATTTTTTCCCCTAAAAACCCTCCTATTCCTTTCTTTCCACACTTCCCACCAAGAATGACCAAGGCTAAGGATCCACAAATTTTTAAGGCCTTGACTACGGAAAGGACATTGCCATTGAACCCAAAAATCCTTAATCTCTTGGGCTAACCCAAAAACCATAAATTGGGATAAGATAGAACTAATGATCAGCGATGAAAAGGGACAACCTGCAAAGAGATGATTGACTGTCTCCAAGTTCCTTTTCACATAAAACACATCTATTAACCATGTTGAAACCTCGTTTTGTAAGATTGTCAACCGTCAGAATCTTATTGATCACAGTAAGCCAGCTGAATATATTGACTTTAGGGATGACATTCTTGTTCCATAACTTCCCTAATAAGATACCTTCAGTATTGTCTTCTTCTTCAAAAAACTGAGAGTAAGCTGATTTGACGGAATAGATGCCCGTTTCTTCTTTGTCCCATATTAGTCTGTCTTGTTCTCTTTTGTTATAGGTAAGTTGATTATCAAAGAATTCATTCAATCTTTCCATTTGTTGGTTTAAATCCTGTCTATCCACCTCCAAGTGCTTCCAATTCTTGAAGCCTCCTTCACCATATAGTTGCTTACCATTATGCCATATTTTCTTTCAAGCAGCTGAGATATTTCAGAAATTTTTCTTCCATCGTAAACTGCCCCGCCCCATTTATCTTTCCAAAACATGGTCTTGGAGCCACTTCCAATTTTCCATTTACATCCTTTTCCCAATTGATAGCCTTCCATATGCTTGATCCATTAAAAGTAGGAGGTTTGAAAATCCATCTATCATCATGTGCATCATTCCAATATTTTTGTTTTAGAATTTTGGTCCAAACACTTTCTTCATTACTTAGTCTCCATCCTATTTTAGCTAAAAGGGCTTTGTTCATTTTTACCCAGTCCCTTAAACCTAAGCCTCCAAGTTTCTTTGGTTTACAAACCCTTTTCCAAGCCACCAATGGAATACGGTCCTTACTTTCCATTCTGCTCCATAGAAAGCATTTTTGAATGCTTTCAAGTTTATCTGCCACCTTCGTAGGGAGCTGAAAAAGAGACATAACATAAACCGATAGACTTTGTAATGAGCTTTTCAACAAAGTGACTTTTCCTGCCTAAGAGAGAAGGTTAGCTTTCCACCCAGCCAATTTTCTTTCAAACCTTTCAATAAGGAAATTCCATTCATTGCTTTGGGGTCTTCTTTCTCCCAATGGCATACCAAGATAGAAAGATGGGAAGGGTTTAATGTCACAATCCATGACTCTAACAATTTTCCTTTCCCGACTTACGGGGTATTTAGGAAGAAGATCGAACTCTTTCTATAATTTACAAGCTGCCCCGAGACTTCCACATAATCATCTAACAACTACTTAAAAGAGCACACTTCTAGCACCGATGCTTCTCCCACAAGGATTGTGTCATCCACAAAATGTTGATGTGAAACATTGGCAACTCATAGTTGGGGAAATTCCTTTTATACTTCCAACATTAGTGGCTTCATTAAGTTTCCTGCTCAAAGCTTCAGCCATCAGGATGAAGAGAAAAGGAGACAACGGATCACCTTGCCTTAAACCTCGGGAACTTGGAAAGAAACCACAAGGGACCCCGTTAATAAGAACTGAAAAGAAAGCACTAGAGATACATGCTTTAACCATACCTCTAAAGGAGTTATCAAAACCAAATTTCTCCAAGACCTTATCCAAGAAAGTCCATGATACCCTGTCATAGGCTTTAGCCATGTCCAATTTGATGACCATAGTAGGTTTCTTGCTGATTTTGATAGAGTGAATTGTTTCTTGGATTGTTATTATACCATCTTGGATTTGTCTTCCCATGACGAAACCCCTTGTTGTTCCAAGATGATAGAGGGAAGAAGCAGATGAAGACGAAGAGCAAGAATCTTAGTACAAATTTTGTATAAGGTGTTGCAAAGGCTTATAGGACGAAAATCCTTGAACTCCACCGCATTACCAGTCTTTGGAATAAGGGTTAGAAAGGTGCAATTAACCTCCTTCAACATCTTTTTGTGTTTAAAAATTCTTCTACTGCCTTAAAAACATCCTTTTTAATTATGTCCCAAAATTGTTGGTAGAAGAATGCTTTGGAAAACCATCTCGGTCGCGGGGCCTTATCTGGACTTTATCATTTTATTTCTTTTTATTTCACCACTTGATGTTTTCTTTTCTTTTTCTTTTATTTTTAACTTTATCATTAATAAATTAATATAAAGTGCTTATAATAATATTTTAAGATGCACTTTATGATTAATTTATTATGACAAGTTTCCCTTGTATTCCTCCCTTAGCCGTCGGGAAAACATGAATGGGCTAAGGGTCTTCGATCGAGAAGGGGATATTACAATCCTCCCTTCCCCAAATTGCTTTCCCTCAAGCAATTATAATTCATATATCCAATAGCCATGTGCAAGAGACAAAACATGCTATAGTGCTCCAAGATTCGAGATCCTGTACCCGTCAAGTGAGAGAGCTTTTGCCACAATACATAGCTCTCATGATGATCATACACACAAATTTGCACCAAGGGTATCACATACTTTATATTACAGATTTGATCCTCTAACTCATCATCCTTCTCATGAGGAAAATAAATCTGAATATGCAGCAATAAATATGACATCATCATTCTTTTCATACCTTACAATGTCATCAAGGTCTTCAGTTTTCTTTGCCTTCATGATATCTTGGCTTTGCTGTACCAAATCCTTAGCATCCTTGTTCAACATGGGCTGAATATCTTCATGATAACACTGCTGCAATAAAAAGATGTATCTCTTACCACATAATCCACATCCCATGCGATCTGCTCTCTTTTGAAGGAACCTTCCATACTCTTGGATGACACAACTTGAGGAGTACCATTCCTCATACCTTGCAAAACAACTTCCTTTGGATCAACATGCTCTTCTTCTTTTTCTTCTTCATCTGGAACTACCTCAATATAATGGGCTGCCCCTTGCTGCCCAAAATTTGGTGCTTTTTGTTCATTATTTGAAGTAGTTTTTGGCTGTCCCAAATGCCTTTGTAATTTAGGTACCGGCATATGATGATCTCTCTTGGGCTTGCTACCAATCTTCATCCTGCAATAATATGAAAATGACATATTATCTCTGAAACCCTTACTCAAAGATTGGTATTTTTCCCAACAAGACTCCTCATCAATCACCTCTATTGGCTGCCCTTTATTATTTTTCTCACATTTTTCCTCATTATTCCCAAATCTGATCTGATTCATGTTCTGTGTGAGCTGGCTCAAGTAGAGGTTGGTTGTCTCTTGTTGTTTCACCATGTTGATGAACATTTTCTTCATAAAATCCTCATTGAGCTCTTCCACATTCTCTTCTTGATCTGCCATATTTTGACCTTTTTGAGGTGTATTCCTCCTGGAATATACCTTCATTCACTACCCAATAGGCTGGAAGAAAGGTGGCTCTGATACCACTAAAATATCCCTTTTAGGATATCACTCTAAAACTCAAAAATTAATTAAAAATCTGCAGACTGTAATTCTGATTTTCCTGGACAACAAGGTACAAAATTCTAAAATTATTTATATCTTCAAAAATATCCACTTTCAACAATACCCATAAGCTTCAAAAGATGTAGAAAAATAAAGAGAACAAGAATATCTAATTAGATATCTGAAATTCTGATAATTGAATTTTTAATGATGAAAATATAGCCAAAACTTACAAAATTAATAACTCTGGAAATACTTGGGATTTGATTACAAATGATAACTCAAAAGATAGATAAATTCAGTATCCATTCGATGCATATTCAAGCACAATTTTCCAATGGGTGGAAGGCACCTAAAACTGCTCCTCAAATTTGGAACTGAGTAGATAAAACCCTAGAAAATAGTTGTTCCAAATTTGAACTGAAAATCTGAATGTAGAAGGCTGGAAATATGAAATATCCCCAAATATGGACAACAAGCTAGGGATATGGATCTAAAACCCTCACCGAAGAATGCTCTACCAACTAGGAATGGATCTCTCACCACCAAAGCTAGGGATCCTGCAGAATCTGACCTCCACAAGCAAGAGAACTCCCAGAACATGCAGCTCTAGAGTTTGCACAAGCAAAATCTGAAAATAGAAGTAGATGCTTTACAAAGCCAAGTCGACTTGCTTTTATAAGCAATCTTGGCTTAGTAGCCACCCCCAACCACCAATCACCTACTTTTTCTTGCATTTAATTTTTTCTTTGGCCCTTTTTCCCTCTTCACATGGGTCACCATTTTCCTTAGGGAAAATAATAAAATAAAGTGACTTTATCATTTTATTTCTTTTTATTTTATCACTTTATCTTTTCTTTTCCTTTTTTCATTTATTTTAACTTTATCATTAATAAATTAATATAAAGTGTTTATAATAATATTTTAAGATGCACTTTATGATTAATTTACTATGACAAGTTTCCCTTGTATTCCTCCCTTAGCCGTCGGGAAAACATGAATGGGCTAAGGGTCTTCGATCGAGAAGGGAATATTATAGCCGTGCACTAGAAGACACTTAAAATGAGTCCAACCCTAGTCGTTCCTTAGGAGATGGACTCCAAATCATGCAAAAGTTCCTTTTGGTCTTCTTTTTGATGCCCTAGATATAAACCAGCAAGAGGATCTTTAGTAATTTCCTTCACACCACCCAATTTGGAGAGTTTTCGTTCTCCAAATGCCACAAGGAAGGTTGCTGTCCTCCTTGGATGCCACACTATGGATTTTCGCCCTTAGTGGAGTTGGAAATAGAGCAATCAGCCCTAGAGTCCAAGTAGATAAAGTATATATGCCAAAAGTGATGTGCAAATGAGCCCCTAAGACTCCTCTTATATTCCTCTTAGACTGACCTCTTAAGCTTGCTTTATCTTCTAATTCCATGTTGGAAACTTCCCAACCTTGCCAACCTCTTAATGAGCTTTACTTTATCTTTTAATTTCATGTTGGGAGCATTATAATCCCAGCCGACCTACCTTAGGGAGTAAAACACCAAAGAAAAACATTAATAACAATAAAAAGAAAATAAAAACAAAACCCAAGGACTTCCCTTGTGCAATTCCTTCTTGGCCACAGGAAGAGAAATGGCAAGAAGTCTTCAATTGGTGTTAGTTTGGAAAAGGGAACATTACAACAACCAAGGACAACATTGGGTAGTGGGTAGCCAATGACAACAACAACAAATGGACAACAAAGAGGACCTTTTGGGTAGCCCAAAACAACTTTGGACCAGCCAAAGAGGCCATTACAGCAAGTACCAAACATGCAAAAGGAGCTGCCTAAAACAAGGAGTGGGATACACATAATGAATTGAGGAAAAACTTGTGCTTCAATTGCAAGGATCCATGGTCACCCGGTCATCATTGCCTAGGCAAGGGACATGTGCATTACATTGAGGTATTTTCAGATTGTGAAGAGGAAGAGGAAGCTGAAGTTGAAGAAGTAATACAAAAGCAAGAACCGGGAGAAGACATAGACACCTTGGACAACACTCTTGCCACTTTATCCGGTGCTCCATCACTCTTGCCTCTTTATCCCGTGCTCCATCACTCTTGCCACTTTATCCGGTGCTCCTAGATATCATCCTTTTCGTGTGAGAGGTGTGTTGAAGGGTCAAAGGGTGACAATGTTGATTGATAGTGGAGCCACTCATAATTTTATTGATGAAGGATTGGTTGCTAGAATGGGTCTTGAAGCGAGAGGATTTCAAGGGTTTCAAAGTGACTGTGGCTGATGGCTTTTCTATTCCATGCACCAAGAGAATTCCAAAGCTCATTATCACCTTGGGAAGGCATGAGGTATGTGATGATTTTTATATAGTTGGCATAGGTGATACGGATCTTGTGCTTGGGGTCCAATGGCTGCACTCTTTGGGAGAATTCACCCTCAACTACCAAAGTATGGAGTTGAAGTTCAGAAATGAAGGTAAAGAGGTTGTACTACAAGGTATGATCAATGGAGCCCTCAAATAAACTCTTTGGTAGAAGATGCCTTGCCAAAAGAGTCACAATTTTGCTCTATGTCTAAGATAACAACAGATTGGAAGGCCTTAATTACAGTTGAGTATGCAAAGAATAAGTTTGCTAATGTTGTTTTTGAAGGAGAGATTGATGATGAAAGGTATAAGATAGTGGATGGACTCATTCTCTACAAGGATAGGGTCTATTTGGTCCTGGAATTGAAAATAAAGCATAAGATATTGAGGGCTGTTCATGATACCCCATTGGCTGGCCACAGGGTACTTCAAGACATACAAACAAGTTAGGGAGAGGTTCTTTTGGAAAGGACTCAAAGGAGAGGTTCTTCAATACATCCAGGAGTGTTTGGTTTGCCAACAAAACAAGGCGGAACATGAATTTCCAGCTGGTCTCTTGCAGCCCCTTCCCATTCCAACTCAAAAATGGGAGAGTATCTCTATGGACTTCATCACAGGGCTGCCCATGGTTCAAGGTAAGAATTGTTTGTATGTTGTGGTTGATAGACTCACCAAATATGCTCATTTTTATCCACTTCCAGCCAAGTACAATGCACCTATAGTGGCTGATCTCTTTTTCAAGGAAGTGTTCAAACTTCATGGGCTGCCTAAGAACATCATAAGTGATAGGGACAACAGGTTTATGAGTTTGTTTTGGCAAGAACTCTTCTGTTTGACAGGTACAAAGCTCACTCCTAGCACTAGCTATCATCCACAAACCGATGGGCAAACAAAAATAGTGAATAAGTGGGTAGAAGGCTACCTAAGGAATTATGTAGCGGGGCAACAATCATCTTGGGTGAAATGGTTACATATGGCTGAGCATTGCTACAATATTTCATTTCATGTCCATTGGTATGTCTCCTTTTAGAGCTCTATATGGTTATGATGCACTTTCTTTTGTTGATTTGGTCATGACGGATAATAGAGTGCCGGGGGCCAAAGATTTGGTGCAGCAAAGTCATGACATCTTGAAGGTGCTCAAGGAGAACCTCCAACATGCCCAAAACCAATAGAAATTGTATGCAGACCAGCACTAGTTAGAGAGGACATTTGAGGTAGGAGACATGGTGTTTTGAAGTTGCAACCCTATAGGCAATCCTCTTTCAAACAAAGTGGCGCTGCAAAGCTTAAGCCACGTTTCTATGGACCTTATAGAGTGAAGGGAAGAGTTGGAGAGGTTGCATATGAGCTAGAGCTACCAGAGCATAGCCGGATACACAATGTCTTCCATGTTTCGTGCCTCAAAAAGGCACTAGGACAACACATTACTCCTATTGAGCTGCCACCTTTGGATGAGGAGGGCAAGTTGATTTTAGTTCTGGAAGCCATAGTGGATGTTCGAGAAAGGAAGCTAAGGAACCAGAGCATTAAGGAGTATTTGGTTCGTTGGAAGGATCTACCACTTGAGGATGCTACATGGGAAGGTGTAACAATCTTAGAGCATCCAAGTTTGCAATTGCTTGAGAGCAAGCAATTTTGGGTGGGTCCATTTTTACTTCCCATGGGCTTAAAGGGAAAAGCAAGGGAAGTACTTTAATGTTGTAATTGTAAGTTAGTTTTTTTAACCTTGTATTATATTTGTAAAAACAACTTTCTAATTATAACATTAGAAAGTAAAGTCGGTCAAAAAAGTGCAAATGTCGACATAAAAATAGAATTGGAGTTAAAAGGGGAACATAACACCACTTAAAAAGGGGTTGACTTATTTGGGCTCCCTTTTCACGTGGATTGTACCACCCACAATCATAAAAAGGAGTCGTTAGGGGTGGAAACACATATGAATTCATTTTTTTGGAGATTGGCTTGTGCTTGCAATTTTCAGCCATTAAGGACGAAAACCCTCCTTGGTATCCGATTGGGGTCGAAAACACTCAACATAATTCATATTTGAGAACAAAACCCCTCAAATTCTGCATTGGTGATCTCATTCAGAGGTCATATTTGGGCTGCAATTTAGAATCTCAGAGCTATATTTAGAATTTCAGTGCTAGGGCACAATTTTCAGCTAGGGCTTCAAGGGCAGATCAAAATTCCAGTTTTTGGGTGTGGAACAACCACACATTTTAGTGTTTTGTTGTGTTACAATGTTTTGGATCAGATCTAGGGCATTTTCAACTTGGGCGACCCACCTAGAAACTTGAGCCACCCATTTTGGGGTCAATTTCGGCTATTTTCAGGGGTTTCTTTGGAGCTAGGGTTTGTTCAACCTTCAATTTTGCCCTAGGGCATTCATTGCTACATTTATTTCAGCTTCAAATGCTCCTAACGGTCAACTGTAATTTACCCTATTTTCTGTCACGAAATTGATGAAATAAATTCAACTATTTGTGAGAATAATTATTTCTTTGTTCCTAAATGTTCTAAAGATATTTTCAAGTGTTTTGAGTCTTTTGGGTACTTTTGTAATTGAGTATTTGAAGAGTAATTGAAGAAATCAGATTTCTGCATGTTGTATTGAGGGTTTGCAGACCAAAATCAGGTCGCTGCCCTAATTTGGGGTAATTTCTGATTGCTGTCATTTATATTCAGATTCCGTACTTTATTGTCATAAATTTTACTTTGTTGTCATTAGGGTTTTGTGCAATTTCTAGAAAATTCAGATCTCAGCCTGTTATGTCCCATTCTTAGCTCTAGTCCTTTTGAAAGACTTTGAGCCCATTCCACTTCCGTGGGCAAGAAGGAAGTGAGCAAGGGAGTAATTTTCATGTATTTTAGTTATCTTTGTGAGCATTGCATTCTTCTTGGCGTCACATCAAGGTGTAGAAAGGGGTCACTTGCCTCATTTGTGCATCATCTTGTCTAATAATAACTTTGCATGGTTTTTGGGCTGATTGCTCAATTACTTCCACTTGAGGACAAAAACCCTCTTGTGTGGCCAACAAGGAGGACGAAAACCTTCCTTGTTTGATTGAAGAATGAAAAATCTTCAATTCATTGAGGATTCTCCATCCTAGGGTTTCCAAAGAGCTTTAAGAAGATTGATTTTGCAGATTTTCAGCTAGGGTTTGGTTCTACAACGATTTTTAGGCCCTCTCCTAGGGGAGCGACCCACCTTGTGGAGGAGTTTAGGGGTTTCTAGGGCATGACAACATCCAACTCAGCCATCATTGTGTTTCTCACATTTTAGTAGTCGGAATCTACTCTTGTAAGGGTGTTTATTGTTGTCATTTTATTTAATTAAAAACTTATAGTTGGGGTTTGAAGGCATATTTCTTGGTTAATAATTGTTCTAAAATATTTCTAAGTTGCCCTACATGTTTTGGATGGTGTGAATGATGCATTTTTGAAGAGATCTTGTATTTGTTAAGTGGGATAACTCCTGCCAATCAATACAACAACTTCCAACTCCATTTTGCACCATGATTATGGATGACCCTTGCATCGTAGTAGACAATCTAACAATCACGAGTAGGTGCAATTCATTCTCACAATGCTCTTCCTCTATTTGACATTGCATGAAAATATCTGTAATGTCCCTTTTTGGGACAAAAACTGAAGAACAAGGAATTAGCACAAACCCCAATAATATTAATTCTGATTTTCAGACCAGCAAACTGAAAATTAAAACCAGTTCAGAACAACGATCAAATTTTTAGAACAGTACGGAAATGAATGAAAAACACTTGAAACTCCTCAAATAACTTTGCCAAAAAATATATAAGTATTTTAGGAATCAACCAAGCCACTTTCCAATATGAAATTTGATAGAAAACACTGCTGGAAAATTAATTATAATCAACAGAAGTACAGCTCCAAGAAAATTATGAAATGAGGGTTTTCAAACCCCAAACTCCACAAAGAATTATTGATTCTGGCTTTATAAATTATAGCAAATCTGATTATGAAAGAAAATTTGAAGTATGTGCCCTAGAAGGCACCAAATGACACACTAGTGCAAGTCGCTCCAACTAGGAGAGGCTTATCAATGCATGCAAAAATCTGAAAATGACTTCTTTTCTCCTTTAATGCCCAAATCTGCAATATGACTTCAAATCAATCAAGGATGGAGGGTTTTCGTCCCCCAACCAGCCACAAGAAGGGTTTTCGTCCTTCTTGGAAAGAGCCACACACTTGGATTTTCGCCCAAGAGTGGAGAGAACTAAGAGCTCACAACCCAAAGATCACTTTAGAGTAAATTCGCCAAAAGTAGATACCTGCAAATGAAGTCCTTAATCTTCTTTTATAACCCAATCTTGGCGCCAAAGTCCAAACATGCATGACCAACCTTTATTAGGCTTAATTTAATCTTTTATTTGGCTTTTAAACATCACCAAGCCAGCCGACCTGCTAAAATGAAGAAAACACTAAAAAGAAACATTAAAAATTAGAAAAGAAAGATGCAATGAGAGTTCAATTCCTTCCCCAGCTCATTCCACTTCGTTGCCATGGAAAGGGAATGGCAAGAAGTCCAAAATCAGGTTCTCAAGTTGGAAAAGGGGACATTACAATATCCTCGAGCCCACACAAGACCCATAGCTGCCATTTAAACTTACCATTGTGCTTTTGTTGCACACCTTGGTTCTTCCCATGTGATGGAAAATCTGGGACACTCATTTGAGCTTTGTGATCCAACTTGCAAGATCTTATGGCTTCCTTAGAGGGGTTGCAATGAACACCTTCCCAAGTAGAGTTCAAAATACATTGTGTGAGGGCTGGAAATAAGTCAGGACAGTCATAACTCACCTGAGATTTTACCCAATTGGGTACCCTGTTGGTTGTGTTGATGATTCCCTTCAGCCGAGCCTTTTCTCCCACTTCTTCCACCCCAAAAGCTCCCTAAAATGTGCCTACTTGTGGCTGTTCATGACTGATGCCCCAACAACATGTCTATGGTGTAATAGTAGTAGAACTGGTTTCCTCTTGCACAACTTAAAGGTGTAAAGGCTGGAAACTGCCCCGTATTAGCTAAAAATACTATAACAGAGGTAACGAACTGGAAATTCCTCCATCTTCTGGGTGCGGTAGCCACGCTTGGAACTCCATTCACTCTACCTTGAAGTATTGCCTCTTTCCCTTTATCCTTGAATTCCAACACAAGATATAAACAATGCATGCCAACACTTATGCTCACCTCTTTTGGATTGCTGTCATAATGATTACCTTGGCCTCCAAAAGATGCTTCCAAGCTGCCCCAAACTAATCTCTTCAAAATTTGGTTCGGATCAGAACTTATGAGTGCTGGTATGTAAGTATAACAGTCATACTTTGCCTTGAATTTCTTCCCAAACAATACCAAATATGTTGGGACATTGGCCTTAATTGATCTCAATGAGTGAACCCTCTTACACACAATATTAAATGAAAAGAATGTCTTCAAACCTGCCCATCTATTGCTGTCCAAAGAAGATATGCACAATCCAACACATGAAATTGGGAAGAACATCCCATCATGGTTGTAGCATTGCATTTCATTACTCAAAATTGGGATTGTGGTGGTTGGAAACCATCTTGTGCCCGATGCAAACACCTCATCAATTACCGTGGGTGGGAAATGCATCTCCCTTGTGATTAACAACTCTTTTATAGCTGCCACTAGAATGTGGGGAGAGCTGGAAATGTAGGTAACAACAGTCCTAAAATTGGAGGTAGTTCTCATAATGATCCATGGATCATAGCTCTTGTTACCCAAATTCATACCATGTTAAATTGGTAACACATAACCAAAATATCCCCTTTTACCCATGTCTCACCCTTCTTGAACCTTCCTTTCAACAACAAGCATCTTGCTGTCCCAATGACTGTGATCTTCTCCTTAACCTTGCCTTCAAGTTTAGAAATTGGCTCCATGGAGTGACTTATGAATTGTGAGTATTGGTCCTTCACCACTTTGCTAGAATTCACAATATGCAAGTTTCTTTCTATCCTAATGCATAGGATGGTGAACTTACCAGCAATAATGATCATCATTTTCCTCAAGCTGAAAGCTCCCGCAATGCTTAATAGGAGTATGGAATCATGGCTGCCAAGCTGAGTTCCCTTACTCAAAATCAAGAGTGTAAATGTTGAGACCCACCTAGCAAATATCTCATTTATGACAAAAAGTGGGATATGCATTTTCATAATTTTTCTTCCATTCCAAATGCAAGAGAGGACATTTACCTTGATCCTCCGAGGACCACCCATGCCAAAGCAATCTTGGCCTTGAATAGGAGCAACATACCCATAACTTGGGCTGCCCACAAGGAGCTCATTGTGTGTCCGTCATTTTATTACGTGAAAGATGGTTACAAAATGGTTACACAGTTGCAACCGTTTATTATTTAATACCTAACTAACATCTATTATCAACTAACACTAATAATAAGCCTTATATTTTAATAGGGGAAAGAGGGAGACCTTGACGTAGTCCACACGTAGATTGGGAAACCTTCATTGTTTGTCCATTGGGTAGGATGGAAAAGTAACTATAGAGAAATAAATTATCTACTCCCTGAGATTGGTTGGAAATCCAAAATCCTGTAGAATATTGATGAATAGCGCCCAATTTCTTTGGTCTAATGCCTTTGATATCTCCAATTTCATAACCACCCCAGGTGTTTCCATTGTGTGAAGAGAAAAATGTCCTATGCATCAATAATATTATCTGTAATCATTCTTCCTTTGATGAAGGTTGATGGGGAGAGATGAATTTCTGCCTAGCTGGTTGGAGTCTCTTGGCTATAATCTTAAGAGTTTATTTGATAAGCCATATTCCATAGGGCGATTGGCTGGAAAGATTCAAACTTTTTGACTCAAGCTGTTTTGGGGACTAGGGCCAGAGTGGTGGAGCTGATGTTGTTTGGTATATAACGGTTGAGTCTAGGTTTCTCTACTTCTAATAAGTCCACCTTTATGATTTCCCAATAGTCTTGATAAAAATGCACAGGAAAACCGTTTAGGCCTGGTGCTTTGTTATGGGAGGAGGAGAATACTGTCAGCTGTAGTTCTTCTATTATACTCTTAACGAGCTCATGATTTTCAGGCTTAGTGATTGTATGGGGTAAATTTCCAAACATTATATTCTGATTATCAGCACTATCCTCCATTTTTCCTCCTAAACTTGCTTGAAAGAATGAAGTAGCCTCATGGAGAATTTCAGTGGGATTGTTAAGTATAAAACCATCACACAGCTAAATTTGAGTGACATATTTTTCTGTTGTTGATTAAGGACAAATTTGTGAAAGATTTTGATGCTGGCATCACCTGCTTTTACCTATGTTGTACTAGATTGTTGGCACCAACAAATTTCTTCTTTGGCTTGAAGCAAGGAAAGCACCTCAATTTAGTTTTTTTCCTGAGATTCTTGGAGTTGATTATATCCAATTTCACATATTCTTTGCTGAAGTTGCTCCATCTGAGCTTGAACATTCTGATTTGGCAAAATATATTTCCCAAAAACCTCTTAGTTCCATGTTTTGAGTTAAAATTTTACAAAGTGAAGCTGGCTCATGAATTGGTTCATTGGGTATCCAAGGGGTGTTGGCATTTGTTGCTAGAAGTATTGATATTTCCGAGTTTTTGGGTGTTGGTACCACATTTTCCCATAATGGAACTGTGTTGTATGCTGCCATGGAATTCAGGAGATACACAGATAGCGAGCCATTGATCATAGAAAGTGGCGTCCAAGATAGTGGCTGATATGTTGCAAGATGTAGATATACATTCTGTTGATAACAGGAAACTGTCTAACTTTTCAGCTACATATCAATTACCCTTCCGAGAATTGCACCAAGTAGAGTTGCCATTAGTGAAATATGGATTGGGGAGATGGTATGTTGAAGTAAGATCTTGAAATAGCACTGTTCTTGTAGGATGCATCTGATGACCCCCTAATTTTTCATTTCCTTATTTGACGAGATTAAAGTCACCTCCTAATGTCACTAGATCTTTCTGGTAGGAAAATAGCCAATTGCATATAATATATATACCGAACAAACTTAATTATATATGCCGGGTATTTATAGAAATATATAAAAATATGCATATAGAACTTATGAGCACTAAATGAGATTGAAATTGGGTTACTAGTGGGCAACCTAGATCATCTGCAAACATTTCTAGTACCACCCAATATTTCTGCAACTTTGCTTAGACATCGAGAGAATGGACCCCATGGAGACATCTGTTTGTGGGCAGAAATCTGAGAAAATTGATTTAGTGTCTTGAAGTGGGAGGATATCCGCCTCGTGCTCATGAATAACATCCCTGATAAAGGATACTTTATTGGCTTCTCTCCCATCCCCTACAACTGAATGGTATTATCTTCATAAGAACTTAGATTGAGAAGGGTTCGTGCTCATAAGACTAGCAAGGGTTGAAAATTCTGATTGATGCAAATTGATTTCACTTGCCGATGTATCATTACTATACTGAGTGTTATCCATAGTCTCCATGATTAGCAAGAGAGGATCTTCCTCCACAAATGGTTTGAATTTTTTTCTTGTTTTGTCCACCAGTCCATTGTATCAGGAGCTTTGTGATGAAATGCTTAGTTTTATTTGACTTTCTTGAGGTAGCAAAGACAGAAGTGATCAGCCAGGAAGTAACGTTTGTATCATGGTGTTAACAACTTTTTGAGTTCATTATTGAGTGTGATCAGAGATGGGGAAGAACAACCAATTCCATGCATGTGATGCCTTCAGAATGAACCTTGGGATCTCCGCCTCCAGTTTTTTTGAGGAGTTGGACGTTGGTAGCAATGACTTTGTAGTGTTTGGCACAACTGAACATGACTTTGTAGGGTCTTTTATGTATCGGATTGAAATTGATAGATTTGCTTGGGAGGACTATTGCATTCCATCATTTCGTGGACTTTGCAATTCACCAATCAGCTCTTTGTACAGGTTGGTTGGGATATAGGAACCACAAAAGGGGCCTTTGTAGATTCCTTAGGAGATTTTGCTAGGGATAATGGGACCTCTCACTGTGATTGTTGTTTTCGGGGCACACCCTAGCCAGATGAGATCGTTGATGGAAAACTCGGCATTTGAAAAGGATGTATTCATAACCCTTCCTGGTTCAAAGGAAGATCATGTCTAGGAGAGGCTTCTCTAGATCTATATTGATGCAAATCGTTGTATAGTTGAGAATCCCAGACCAAAGAATAAGTTCTGAAGAAGCTGCAATACATTCTTCAATTCTGTTTCCAATTTTTCATAAGGAGTTTTCGTCTAAGAATTCACTTGGGAGAAGGGAAAGATGGACCCAAACATGAACAATACTTGGGAGGTCATCTGTGGGGTTGAATGTTCATGAACCATGGATCGTCTTGTGGGCATGGAGATGAAGGAACTTCAGCAATTCCTCTTCAGATGGATAAGTATTCTCCTTGAATGCAGTGTTTCGGAAGCTAGGGTGCTGAAATGAGGATGCCCTGGTCCCAAAAAGGAGGACTTGGTGAGATATACTAGTTATGGAGAGCAGGGAGGGAATAGATTATTGGGGATTATCTGTTCGGGAGAGGGAGGACTGTGTTGGGGGAAAGCATAAGGAAGAGTCTCATAGGAGTGTTAAGTTTCGAGTTTTGAACTCATAAAAGACAAAATAAATTATTACTTATATGATTAGTACAAAAACTGTATTACAATGTTATACCATACCATGATATGTCTAGGATTAGAGATTTTATAAGTATTGATTCTTACATTCAAAAATTTCATATCTTGCACACTTTGCATTCCTTGAAATGCACTAGCTATTAAATGTAGATTACCTCAACAAATCCTCTAGGTAGAGAGAGAAATTAAATTAATGTCCATGAATAACCAAAATATGTCAATACAACTTATAAAGTACAATCACGTATAGAAGTACTTTGGGAAAAAGACTCAAGGGTATGAATCATAACCAAACAAAAACTACAAATATAAACCACAAGAGGGGGTAAACCAAATTGGTAACTAAAATCTCAATCCATAAGATATAGTTAAGATATAAATAGCTCCATGAAGGAAAGACCCCTCAAAGAAACAAGAAGCTGATGAAGAACAAGCAGGAAACACTGAAAAGAGACCAGTGCCGTAACATGTCTGAAGTAAGACTTGAACCGGATGAACCAACATCCTTGTTAGCTATCATCATACAATATTTAGCATAAAAATATGATTAACTTAATCAAAATATACTTGAAAATTACCATAGGAAGTCTCCATCACAAAAACATATATGTAGTGCAACTATTTCCTGTGTTGATCGAGTATGGATGTGTTCATGTGCACTAACATGCAATATCATAAACACATGGAAACTCTCTCTCTTTCTCTCTAGAATAATAAAAAACAGTCTTTATAAGGTTAGTGATTCTCGTCTCTTGGTTTGTTGTCTGTGTAGACCCACATTCCTCCATCACAAGAGCAGCAAAATCAACTTCAAGCAAAATTTCAGCAGGTTGTATTCGTCATTTTGTAATTGCAATAGACATTTGATGATTCTGCAAATTGATCAACATAGTTACTCAGTAGAATGTATTCTTCAAGCAATGGTAGTCTTATATTTGAAATATTAATGCCATTTTCATTTGTAAGCAGGAGAGGCAATCTTATCATACTTTCCCAAACAGGCAATTCACATCTGGGTCAGCGCAACAGCATGGCATTGCCCAAAATACACAAGGAAGTCAATCAAAGCATCATTTGGCTTCAGCTGGCAATCCGGCAACTCTATACAGCGGAAATCAAAACTTTGGAACTTCCCAAATGGTATTTCTTTGACGGTGGTTTATAGAGCATGCCATATGACAAAATAGAATACAAGTTAGTCATATAGGATTGATTTAAAATGGTAAAATTTATTTGCTATGTTAATGTGTTTCATATGGTCTAAATCATTTTAATGTGTCCTGTCTCCTTTTCAAATAAAGTAAAATAAATTAATAATATAACATAAGTGTTGAAAAAATAACTTTATAAAAGACACTTATGTTTTATTATTATAAAAAGTAACTTTTTGATAAAGCAAGTCAATGCTAAAATAGAAAATAAGAAAGTCACTTTAAAAATTAAAGTGCAAATATCCCACATGGAGCACCCCACTTGGAAAAGGGAGACAAAAGATTATAAAAGGAAGTGAGGGGAGGGTTCATGGATATCTTTTGGCCATAATCTAATGTTACATTGAGTGTTTGAGCTGTTGCTCCAACTTCTTTTGCAGTGAGGATGAAAACCCTCCATTGCAACTAGGTTTGTGGGGATGAAAACCTCCATCTTCCAGTTTCCGATTTGAGGATGAAAACCCTCAAGGTCGCTTGTGGTGATCTCATCCAGAGATTGCATTGCACTTCAATTAGTGATTTGTAGTGTTAGATCAATTTTATCATCAGCTAGGGCACGTTTTTGGCATCAGCTAGGGCACATTCTTGGGCATTTTCAGGGGCTGTTTGCAGTCATGAATCAGTCACAACAACTAGGGCATCATTTACCGCAGCTAGGGCATCATTTCAGGTCTGTTTTCCAGTATTTATTTACAATTGTGTTGTATTTAGGAAATTTGAATATTTTCCTAGGGTTTGAAGCTATTTTCATCATTTCTAGCATTTGTGAATTTTTACCGAAGGTTTTTGAAATAAAAATCAGTTTTATTAATTTTGCCCTAGGGTTTGCTACAAAATCCATATTTCATTAATTCTTCCCTAGAGGGGACATTTCAGTGGAAAAAAATCTAATTTTAGTGTTATTTGGTATGGTTGTTGTATTTGGGAAATATGTATTTTTCCAAGGGTTAGAATTTATTTCAATCATTTTCCAACAATATTTTATTTCTGCAGTTAGGGTTTTACAAAAAAATCCAAGTTTTATTATTTCTTCCCTAAAGGGGACATAACATGATGCAAAATGTTTGTTTAAATATTTTGAAATTTAGAAAATAACCTCCTATTTTGAAATAGTGCCAAATCAATACTCTATAGTGAATAACATGTGAAACAGTGATATAATGAAAGATATGAGGATTTTAAAGTCGTAGAAACAATTCCAAGATGCACAAATTATCAAAAATCAAGCACATATATGTAGAAACTATAAATACGAAATGATGCTTGTCTTTAGTGCGGGATATTTATTTTCCTTGTATTTGTTTATTTACTTGGAGCTTTCCTACACTCATGGGATATGCTTTCTTAGTTGTAGTAGTTAAGTTGAGTTAGCTTACCGGTTCTGTTGAGTTAGCCTACTAGTTGTGTGGAGTCAACTCTACTTCTAATATCAGTCAGTGAGAGTTATTCCCCACTGATCTAGGAGGAGGTTGCACATTCACCTCTTATATGTACATGACTTGCATCATTCTATCCTATAGAACACGGAACATGGAGCATTGAGTTGATTTGGAGTTATTCTCGCCTTTTTGCATTTTATCTCATTGTTCTTCATAGTTTGCAAATTTGTATGTGTGTGTTTAGTCTTGCCTTTGTGCAATTCACATCTCACATTTCTTACCGGTGCATTCTTCGATTTAGCGGATCCTTGGCATTCTTGATATGGTATCGAGTCACGCCGGTATTATGTGTTTGGTTTTAACTGCAAGTTTTTCAATTGAGATTGTTATTTGCAAGCTGATTAAAAAATGCCGGAAATGAGAGGAAAGGGGTTGTGCGTATACTAGTTGGAGGCTCAGTACGGAATGAAGAACGCTTGATGGTTTTAATTTATGAGGGGAATTGGCCTCTTGCCAACCCGGGCCTCATCCTTCGTCTTCGTCGCCGCGAAGATACCGTTTAAAAAAACTTAATTCTCCTTAATACATTAAATCAATTTGACTTTTAGATTCAAAAATTATCATTTTATGCCCTTTTTGATATAAGTCAATTTGATTTAATGTATTAAGGGAAAATTAAGTGTTATTTAAACTTGTATCTTCCCGACGAAGACGAAGGGTGAGGTCCGAGTTGGCAAGAGGCCAATTCCCCCTCATAAATTAAACCATTACGTTCTTCATTTCGTCTTGGTTCCAACGAGTATACACATAACCCCCTTTCCTCTCATTTGACATATTTTTAAACAATTTGCAAAATTTTAATTAAATAAGTCATTATTTACGGAAATTGTATTTGCTATAACTTTTGATCGGTAGCTCGGATTTGAGCATTGTTTTGGTCAAAAGTGCATGTTTTCTCGTGCTCTACATGATGGCTTCATTTATTTTTGTAAACACACTACTTTATAAAGTGCCACATTTTTGGGGGTTCTTGCAAAACTCACTGGGGACTTGTACTTTTCGCACTAAGTTATAAAGTGCCATCTGGGATAATTTTGGGGGTTTATCTGCATTATGGAGTTTCACTTTCACCGTTCTGTTATGCTTGACTCTGGGAACTTTTTGTCTTGGAAGGTAGGCATTATCAATCATTGCACTATGCACGATTTGTTGCCCTACCTCCATGGTCTTGTTCCTGAGCTTGATGAGCCTCTACAGAAGTATGAGTGGTTTAACCACAATGATGAGGTCTATGGCCTTCTCGGTCTTATTGTTTTTAGGGATACATTGTGTTTGTTCGAGCACACTGAGTGCCCTTTCACTGCCTGGACCATTATCCGACAGTTGTATGGCGACCTTGTTTCACCATCTGAGAGCGACGCTTCCTTGGATCACTCTAGTGCCTCCATAGATTCTCCCCTTCTTAAATCCCTTTCATTATTGAGTGTTCCTCTGTTGTTGCTACTCATGAGTCCCATGTTGACCATTCACCACAGGATCTTGCTATTGAGCACACTCTCCCTATTGTTGCCTCCACAGAGCTCATTGTCGTTCATGTTCATGCTTCCATTCACTCTCCGCAATAGTGTTCTATTGGAGAACCTTCCTTTGAGACAAATGTGACCATTGCCTCTCATGCTCCATTGCATCTTGATTGCTCAGTTGATGACACTCCACATACAGTTCTTTACCTTTGAGTGTAGCGTTGCTTCATCGTGGACTTCCGGTAGCTCTTTCGGCAATCTTCTTGTCCTACTTTATGTTGTGATGTTAATACATTCTTGTCAGACATTGCTCTCATTGAGCAACCCCATTGGGACGAGTATCTGCCCGACTTGAGTTGTCTATTTGCAGATTCCACTTGTGTTGCATTACAGGAATATGCTCCGATTGAGCCATCACACATTCTGGAGGACCCATTCGTTTCTCTTGTTGGGAGTGCCCTCCTTGGGACATTTGTCACTTCAACTATTTTAGATATGTTTCATGATCCACCTCTTCTTGTGGATCCCTTTGTGAGGGTTATTGGGTCCCCACCATTTTCTTTCTCTGACACGTATACTGCAGTGGCATTCCCATTGTCCTTTGCGCAAACTTTTGCCAGACCTATGCCACATTTTAGTTGCAGACTAGATGCGAGATCGTCAGTATTGTAGGCTTTTTCTTCCTTTGTGGAGTGGGCCGACTTTCAGTGCTCCTTTTTGTCCTTCCCAAGGGCAGGAAAGTTGTTCGGTGCAGGCGGATTCTCTTTAGTCTTTATGCAAAGGACCACATCATCGACGCTCTTCTTAGGGGACCTTCTTGTCCTCACTTATTTTTCTTTCTACTTTGGGGGATGATCATTGTACATGGGTACCTCATCATGTTGAGTTCTTTGAAATCCACTTTTTCAGTTTTCTTGAGTGAGTTTAGTGTCTCTCCTTTGGGGGGAGTTTTTTCCCACTAGGTTTTCTCTTTTTCTCCACTTTATGAGATATTTGCATTGTACGTGGGTACCTCATCGAGAGCCTTGTTGCGGGACCCACTTTCATTTTCATTGCCCACCTAAGATGTGCTTAAGGGGGGGTGTTAGTGTAGGATATTTATTTTACTTGTATTTGTTTATTTACTGGGAGCTTTCCTACACTCATGGGATATGCTTGCTTAGTTGTAGCGGTGAAGTTGAGTTAGCCTACTAGTTGTGTGGAGTCAACTCTACTTCTAGTATCAGTTAGTGAGAGTTATTCCCCATTGATCTAGGAGGAGGTTGCACATTCACCTCCTATATGTACATGACTAACATCAATCTATCATATGGAACATGGAACATGGAGCATTGAGTTGATTTGGAGTTAATCTTGCCTTTTTGCTTTTTATCTCATTTTTCTTCATAGCTTGCAGATTTGTATGTGTGTGCTTAGTCTTGCCTTTGTGCAATTCACGTCTCACATTTCTTACCGGTGCGTTCTTCGATTCGGTAGATCCTGGCGTTCCCGATAGCTTGTTAGTCATAGGATAGAAGCAAACCGAGCAGGAGCTTGTACCTTCTGTTATGTTTATGTATGTGGTAGTCATCTATAGCAAAGGCTCAATTTTTACATCATAAAATGGACACCAGCTACTTGTAATACTAAATTAAGCTAAGAGTCTAATTAAAACATTAAATGAAAGAATTATTTCAAACTAATAAAGGGTAGTCCTAATACAGTTTGAATCAAGTTAAACCTTGAGATTTGTAAGTATTGATCACTCTAAAGACAAAATAATTATTTATGATACCGGAATAGAATGAACTTACCGATACTGAGACTAGTAGGTGATGAAACAAGATTTGCAGTTGTTAAATGAAGTAGAATAGACACTCACAAAGACACTTAGAAAATTGTTGGGGCCGGTGATCTGATTTGGATCGGTTTGAAAATGACATACAAGTTTGAGTTCAAATCTCTTTGAGATAGACAAAAATGGTTTAGAAGGCATTTGAGGCTTCAAGCTTGAAGCCATTTAGGGCTGATTGTGTAGAATCTAATTTTTTGGTGCAGGTTTGCTAGATGTTTTCTTTTGATTTGTGGGACTGGAATGTTGTGATGGCCTTGCAATGTAGCTGAATTGTTTCCTCCTTTGTCAAACCCTAACTTACTTTGCCTTGATTATGACCCCAACCACCCCAATAGCTGAGTGTTTGTAATGACCCTTTCGGGAACAAAACTGAAAATTAAGGTAATTAGCTCAAAACCAAAGATCTCCAGATCTGATTTTAGAAACCAGCCAACTGAAAGTAATCTGATTTCTGCAATATTCTAGGGCAGCGAACTGTTTGTGGAATTCAACTTCACTTTTGAGCCTTCAAAACCCTTCAATTAACCCCACTTGAATTTCTAAAATTATGTTATAACCTCAACAATCATGTAATGCAAGAAATCTGATTTTTAATGCCCTAGATATGAAGATATGAATTTCATAAAACCCTTGTCTGCAGTGTATCTTTAAAAATTCATAACTCAACATAGAAAGCACCAAAAATCATGAAACTTGAGATATTGGCCTTATAAAATATAGAGAATAAGATGATAATTCCAGATTTGCCAAAATGTCACCGCACATACCAAAACATCACTCCAATATAGGTCGCCCCTCTTGAAATTAAATATAATTTGCACCAACAATTGATAAAATGGAAGATTTCACCTTTATAAATCATAGGGAGCTCAACCATGCAAAGAAATCACATAGAAACCAGCAATATCCTTGAAAACATACCTCTAAGCAAGTCGCTTAGGGCAGAAATCTGTTATAACCAGCAATGAGATCAACACAAATGAGATAATGTGGGTTTTCGTCCACACTACCCTCTCCTCAAGGGTTTTTGTCCTTGGGAGGTACTCAATTCAAGGGTTTTCGTCCTTGAATGAGGTGGAGAAAGGGCTTCAACAAGCAACCTTCACCAATAAGATAGATTCACCAAAAGCATCCTTACAAATGACTAAGCGACCTCCTTATATAGACATAAGGGGTGCTTATTACAATGCAATTCAGAAAGGCCGACCCCTTAAGGAAGGATCTTTTAAAAGTTCATTAAGTATTGGGCCTATATGCCACAAATACTTATTTTATTTCCTAATTACATAGCCATCTATTGGAGCGCTAATCGCCCAATAGGAATACATAAATATATAAATGAAATAACTATCAGAATAATGATGCAACTACGAAGCTCAGATCTTCCCCTTGCTTTCTCCTTAAACCCACGGGGAGAAAATGGGTTAAGGTCTTCAATTGGAGTTAGCTCGGCAGGACATGACAGTGTTGCCTAAATAACACTACTTTGAAGAGTCCTTAGACTCATGTAGTTCTCCCACAAGCCTATGATGAGATGCAACTAGCAATATTGAAATATATCCACTAACAATGAAACCCTCGATTCGACTTTGACACTTGACAACTTGATTATTTATCTTTGTATGCTTCAAATTTATATTCTTGACTAATCTAGGACTGCTCTTGGAAGTTTTGGCTCTTTGTGTGTAGTGTTTCCAAGTAATGAGGCTATTTCTAGATGAGTCTTAGATGGTTTGAATTTGGCTTCGTGTGTTTTTTTATTTGCCTGACCTTTTGTTAGTTTTTTGCTCAATCGATCCTAAAATAAGGCTAAGAATGGCTTGAGCAAGTTACCTATTTTGAAATTATGACTGTTAGGAAGGCGCACGACAAGTTCGTGCCATGTGGATTGGTTCGGGACTTAACTTGTCTAGAGCCCGCAAAACTATCCAATTATCATGAAACTCAATGCTTACAGATGTTTGATGTTTTTCGAGGATGTAGGGAGGCTCTTACATAGACTAAAATGGTTATGGTAATGTAAAATTGAAGATTAGAATCAACCTAGTAGATTAGAGGGTGCTCGAAAGAGGGTAATATGCATGAATAATGCCAATTATGTATTTGTGGACCAAATGTTGGTAAAAGTGTAAAACGTGTTACTGTCAAGTGCCTCGGACAAAATTTAGGGTACTTTAGGCTGCCCCCTTTTAATATGGTATTGAAAAATGCTAGATTAAAAGGAAAATGAAATACAGATCTCTATGATCTTGGTCATATGCTGAATGCGATTAAAAAATCATGTTTTTGCTCTGCATCTAGATGTCTGCAACAGAAAGCAGAAGTAGATGAAAGCTTCATAAAGATGCAGAAATCTTGAAATTTGAATTTTCCATAATTGAATATCTTGAAAACTTGAAATTTGAATGAGCATAGGAACAATTACACCTGATTGGTAGATCAAACCATGCTGCCATAACTTGAAAATCATTTGGAGAGTGCCATGTTGTGTATATGCCCCATTTGGAGTAACTGCTGAAACTTCATGGAAGGAGGTTCTCTTTGTTGGGTAATTCTGAAATCTTGCATTGGTCATGGAGAGGTATCATTTACCAAAATACACAAGCTGCATGTGGTATATGAAGAGGTGATCTTTATCAAGCAAGAGGTCATGCAAGACACTCATGTAGAAGGGTAACCTTGTCAAGTATGAGGTGACACCAAAGTCAATCACTTCTTTGAGCTACTTAGGAGGCTATTGACATAGGCCAATAACTTTTAGGTACTAATGAGGCAAAGCGAATACGTTGGGCTGTTTACTAAGATAAAACATCTATATAGAGGCTACAAAAGCCAATCTGACAACGTGGGGCACAACTACGGTGGAAAAATAACTACACAGGGTCTGCTAGGGCCAAAAGACAACATAGAGGATAAAAGCTACTATGACACTGCAATTATATTAAGGCTACACGGGGCTAGGGTACCTTGCTATAGTGAAGAACCCAAAATTGAAATATCATTGCTTCGCTGCAAATGCCATCGATCCATTGTAAAACCGTTTTGAAATGGGTTTGGACATTGAAAAATAATTATGAAAGGGTCCTAATATTTTTTTGAAAAGGGGAATATTAACTATTTTGAAAGGGTAGGGCCAAAAATTGGAAAACTTTAATTTTCATAAAGGTTTGTCAAAAGCTTGGTAAGTCTGGCTAGGATTTCGATTGGTAATGTCAAAAGTCACATAGAATGTTATAGGGTTGGTATTGGACAAATTGAAAGTCATATAGAATGTCACTAGGTTTGACTTTTAGTGAGCACTCTTTATGAAATTTGTCGAATCTCTAAATAATCCCTAGATGCCCCCTTTTGAGGTGAGGGAGGAGAAGACGTGCTTGCATATCACTTTATCTCGAAAGAAAGAGTTAAACACACATGCATACTAAACATGTTTGGATTTTTCATAATTGAAAGATATCATTTGTAAACAATCAATAATGAACATGGCATCAAAGACATAGTCATAAGTGAACATAATTGGAAACTGAAACAAGCATTCAACAAAGCACAACATTGAAGCATATTGAAACATATAGAAAACACATGATAAAGATCATGGCAATGTCGTATAATCATAGTAATTAAAAGCATCGCAAGGTGGTGTTTTTGACATGGATCATGAAATATATGTAAACATTGAAATACGCATCATGATTGAGAAACAAAAAAGAAAATATGACTTGTATGATAAGAGGATCCTCCAACACACAAATACATGACGTAACATGACACAAGCCCATGTGCCTAGCATTACGATGCAACTTGTATCAATAACAAGTACATAATAAGCACACATAGCAATTAGGAAGCATGAAGCATGCAATAATTATATAGTCAATCATTGATAAGCATGTCATAATTAGTGAACAAAATTTAGTATGTAATAAATGACAAGCAATGGCATCATCAAATAAGAGCACAATACACTATCCATAATAAAGCACATGTGAAATGCAAATGCAAGGGAAAAAGATGTATAAGCACTCTAGGTAGTTCTATATTATCAATTGACTAGCATAGAAAGATATAACTTGAAAACTTGCGCTAGGTGTCCTAGTGTAGGCATGTCCTACTATGGAACAATTGCCCCACTGATGGCCAAGTAAGGCCTCGAAGCATGTGTATGTCCACGATAGTATCTAACCTTGTATGTCTCTGTCTAAATTCATCTAGATCATCAAAAGCACGCGTGTAAAATGGATATGTAAATGTTAAGAGCATGATAAGTACAATGTCGAATGCATACATATCAACAAAGCTAGCCATAAGCAGGTCTTGGTTTTTGAATTTTTTGAATGCTTTTGCCTTATCTTGAATATGTGAATGTTTTTGCCTTCTATTAAAAAATTTGTAACAAGCAAGCAATTAGTCAATCGAGAAGGGCCAAGGGCAAAAAATAAAAGAAAGGGAAAGGTCATAGATAGTTTATAACATTTGTAAAAGCATATTGTGCAATGACATGTAATAGAAAAACACCCTCAAGGAGGGTGAGGGCAAGTGATACACCCCCATTGTAATGCCATATCTCATAGATAGATAGATAGATAGGGAAAGTTGTATGTTCGATTGTAATGTCATGTCATGTAGAAAATGGGGGACTAGTGATATGCCCGCATTGTAATGTTGTATCTCATAGAATATGTGTAAGAACCCGTAGTAAGTGCATGCTTTGGTGGGCAAGATTCAATGTAGATGCAAGTGCCATAATGCATATAAGCATAAGCGGATATCATCAATTAAGCTCGGTGTATGCCATGACAAAGCAAGTTTCAATAGCTAAATATGGAGAGACGAGACCACAACGAGGTGTAATGTGCCTCGTAAAGTGTGATAGGTCAAACTACTTGTCCTATATATAATATATATGCATGTCATTGTAGGATAGCTAATGTGGATATTTAAGTCAAGATAAACAATCAAATAGGCAAGGGCTAGTGCAACAATTAAATCAAAGCCAAGGGCTAGAAGATCGATCAATCATAATGTCATATGCATACGGTCATAATAGACAAATAGAAGTATTAATTTATCTCAAGTGAGGGCAATCATGCAAACAAACCATGTGGACTAACTATATACGGGAAAGATGCATTGTTAACTATAGAAATGACTTAAGTGCATAATGTTCATGGGGTTCTTCAAAAATTTTCCCCTTAATAGTTGAAAGGCGTAGGTCCCTATACCAAGTTTTTACGTGATGATAAAGGGACCGACCGGGTTGGTTTAAACTTTGCAATCTTTATCAACATTCATGTTCTTTTGATTTTATTTTAGCACCAAGTTGCTAATATCGAATTCTCTATTGTGGACCTTATTATATGTTGCTTTTGTAATGTCCTCTTTTTCGGGGCATTACTAAGGTGTCTCTTAGTAGTTAATGTGCACATAGGATAACAATTTCTTAATATTAAATTAAGAAAATAAATAAAGTGCACATAGTCTTAGTTCATTAAATATTTTATTTTAATTATGTTTTAATGAGAGTTTATGTTTTCCCTCTAAAAGGGATAGGTCGGTCATTGGATATTGCACCCCTTAATTCTATAAAAGGAGGTCACATTTCCTTGGTGGATGTTGATGGATTATTCGAATTTACTCCATGCTTGGAGAAAAGGGATGTATGCCCTATGATTGCTGATTGCTCTCTCCTCCATTGTTGTAGTTCACATTTGCAATTCTAATTGAAGCTGGTTTGGAATCTATTTGTGCAAATTCAAGTGTGATCTATGCTCCTTGCCCTAGCGAATTCCTTGTGCCAATTGTGGGTGATCATTGCTAATTCATAAGCTGGCTGTAGCAAATTGTTTTGGTGAGGTATTTTATTAAATGATCCACTTGAACCCTAGCGAATACATGCTATTTACTTTGGTGACTGGTTTGAAGGTAAATCTGTGTAAAGGTCATATATTTGCAGCGAATTCACCTTAGATAAATATCCTCCTTTGTTGGCTGATATACTCCATGCCTGGCGAGCTGTAGATTGCATGATATTATGGTGTTTTGTAGCCTCTTGTTGCAGCGATCTGTGTGAGGGAGTTTAGATGAAATTTTAAGTGCTCCTTAGCAATCAAATTCCATGCTTGATTGAATGGTAACCAATGTTTATTGCAGCGATCTGTATTTGGGTGGATCTCATGAGTTTTATTGCAGCGATTTTGTGTATGAAGCTTGGTTATGATCACCAATAAACTACTTTGCCTAGCGACTGCCCTTGGAGGGTCTTAATCACTAATTGTTACACATTGAGTCCCTATCTATGACAACGAATCTTTATGCATGCTTGTTTGATGCCACACTAACTGTTTGAAGTCGAAATGTTGAGTTTTTGTTGAAGTTATGATATTCTGAAGATTGCTGCTAATTTGCCATCATAAATATATTTTTTAAAAGATATTCCAAGTGATCTTTAAGTGGATTTCTGAGTGTATTTGTCACTGCTGAAAGTTATCCATTTGTACTCAAATTATTTGACTTAGTTGAGGCCATTAAACCCTTCCTTGGGTTTATTGAGTCATTAATGCCATTAAATCCTATTCTGGATTTATTGAGCAAATATATCCTTGTAATCAGGCCTGATTAGATCCAGATCTCGGTTGAGTTCAAGGCACCTTGCCTGATCCAATCGTAAGTTGGAGCTATTTCAAGGTCATGCACTCTATTGTAATATGTGGAAAGGTCTTTGTGAACTATTGTTGCTGCTGTAATAATGTACAACAATTGAAAAACTCTGGGATTTCCTAGAAGATCCAATTCTGTCCTAAAATTACAATTGTGGGACATTACAACTTTTAATCATTTTAATATGCCCATGAAAATGGATGTTCAATAACATTAATGTGTTTCCCATCAAACATCTTCAAGTTATTTAACTATTTTTCTTAGTATTTGTTATCCCATTTTTGAGTTTATTGATAAAATGAGATAACCAATTGAATTTTTCATGAAGAACCTATGTTTGATCCAAGGATTACTTTAAAAATGCCTTAGTTGCCTTTTGGATTGGATTTCGGGGTTTCTGTTATCTTATAATTCATTTAAATGGACTTAGCCATTTAAACAACTCCAAGGACATTCAAGGCGCCCGTCAAAGATCTACACTGCCAAGTAGTTCAAATGCTCGTGATGCGAAGGGACACGTGGTTAGATTTGGGTCTCTTCATAGCCATTCGGGTTTTGAGACTTAAAGTCTATGAAATGAGTCACACGGATAATCTGTTGGGTCCGATTTGATAGCCAAGCACAAAGTAAGGCTGCGAACTTCAAAGCTAAAAGGTGGACAGGTGTCGCCATTTTTGGCAGGCGAACATATAGACTTCGGTGGACATCAAGTCCGTGGAATGAGCCATGTTTCATAAGGGCGTCGGGTCCGAGCAAGGTTGAAAGGTCAAAGAAATATTCTTAAATTGAAGGCAAAGCCGGTCTAGCGTTGACAAATCCAAAGCTATGTGGAGCCTTCTTACAGGCTCACTTTTCGCGATCGACATCGCGATGGATAAAGAATAGTTCCTCGACATTGCGAGGTGCGTGGAGCTTTCTCTTTGGCTCACGTTTCGTGGTTGTCAGTTAGGGTTATCAAACAACGACATGCTGCAAAGTCTATTGTGGAGCTTCCTCATTGGCTTGTGCCTCGCGGTCACAAACAAAATTGGGGTTCCTATAGAACCAAAATTATTGAATTATAAGTATCACAGGGGCTTTCTGTTGGCTCATTCATGATCATTGATCATGATATCAATATGTAGTTTTAATTTAGTAATTTTTAAACTCTATGCTAAAAAAATAAAAAAATGTAACATTTCCTTTGCGTTTTTAAAATAAAAATCATATGTTGTTTTTTTAAAATTATAAATATCATCCAAACTCTATGTATGCTCTCACCTATACGGTGAACTTGGTGATCAAAAGCAGAATAGGATGCGTAGGGTTTTATTTTTTTGCTATTTTAAGAGTTTTTTTGTATTTTTTAAATTAAAAAATCTGAACTCTGTGTATGCTCTCACCTCACGCCTATACGGTGAACTTGGTGATCAAAAGCAAAATAGGAGACATAGGGTTTAATAATTTAATTCTTTTTCCTATTTTTTAAAACTAAAAATCCGAAATTGTGTATGCTCTCACCTCGCGCCTAAACGGTGAACTTGGTGATCAAAAGCAGAATAGGATATGTAGGGTGTAGTTATATTTATTGTTATCTAAGTTTATGTTTTTATTTTTCAATGTAGGTTTGATTATTTGAGATATAAAATTTAAAAACATAAATGGCATCCAGTTCAGCTTCAGTGGGAGGGCATGGGGAAGGAAGCCAAGGTGGGGGTGTGCAATCTGTGGATCCTAGAGCTCCTCTTTGGAGACATGTGCAAGTGTTGGAGAACCTTGTTGGCGGTGGCTCTCGAGTTTGGATATGCAATCATTGCAATATTGAATTCAAAGCCTCATATACCCGACTCAAAGCTCATTTAATGGGGCAATCAGGAACGGGGATTAGAAAATGTGCCAAGGTTGAAAGGAAACATATTTTGGCATATATGAAAGAGCAAGAGGAGGCTGATTTGCAAGCTTCAAAAGCTAGATTTAAAACCGCTCCTTTGCAAAATAAGGGTTCACAAAAACCACCCACCTCATCAAACCATCCTTTTATTCAAATTGAAGTTGAAACTCCCATAGAGGAAGAGAGCTTGTCACGAAAGAGAACCTCCAAAGGTCCATTAGAGCAAGCATTTGCAAATGAGAAGAGGGAAGTAGCTGATGAGTTGGTTGCTCGATGTGTTTATGCATGTGGGTTGCCTTTCAATGTGTTGCGGTCACCATATTGGCAACAAATGGTGAGAGGAATTAATGATGCACCACAAGGGTATAAAAGCCCTAGTTATGAGAAGGTGAGAACATCATTGTTGGCGAAAGAAGTGGCCCATGTACATACTTCTTTGCAGCCAATTAGGGATTCATGGAAGGAATCAGGGGTATCTATCATTTCAGATGGATGGAAAGATGCCCGAAATAGACCTCTAATCAACATTGTTGCAGTGTGCCCTAAAGGGGCAATGTTCTTAAGGGTTGTTGATTGTGAGGGTTAAGTGAAAAATGCTCAATGTATTGCTAATATTTTGATTGAGGCTATTGAGTCAGTGGGCCCTCAAACTTTGTCAAAGTCATCACAGACAATGCCAAAAATTGTAGATCGGCAAGGTTAATTGTTGAGGGGAGATATGAGCACATTTTTTGGACACCTTGCGCGAGACACTGTCCTTGAATTTGATCTTTGCAATAAGATTGGAAAAATACCATGGATAGAGGAAGTGTATACAGAGGCAAATGAGATTCAAATATTTGTCACAAATCATCATATGTCCCAGGCTATCTTTAGGAGGTTCTCAAAGTTGGAGTTGCTGAAGGAAACAAATTTTTTTACTAGTTTCTAATTTTTATTTGCTAACTTTCTATGAAATATCAAATTATCATTTGAATTTCTTTTAAATTTAATTTTATATTTTATTAACTTGTTTTAATTTATTTTAATAGGTTGTTGAAACAAGATTTGCCTCTCACACGCTCGTCTTGAGACGACTTGTGAAGGTAAGACAAGCCTTGAGGCTTATGGTGATTGATGATGTTTGGTCCGTGTGGAGGCAAGCAAACACAGAACGAGCCATCAAAATAAAATCATTGATACTTGATGATGATTGGTGGGAAAAGGTTGCATACTTGCTCAGTTTTACTGAGCCTATTTTATCTATGATTAGATATGCAGATACAGATGATGCTTGCATAGGGGAGATCTATGATGGCATTGACTCTATGCTTGAAAAAATTAGAGACATCATACAAAAAAAAGAGCAGGATCCTGAAGAAAACTTCTACATTGAAGTTAAGACTGTGATCATGAGAAGGTGGAATAAAATGACCACCCCATTGCATCTCCTTGCCTATGCCCTGAATCCCAAATATTATAGCAGTGAAATACTTGGGCTACCTGGTAGGCAAGCACCATACAATGACCATGAAGTTGCAACTGGAACTAAGGCAACATTCCAGAGGCTTTTTCTTGATCCAGCTGTAGCTTTCTGATCATTGTTTCAATCTATGAAATGGCATGCTTTGTCTCTTCATCTAATGGTAGCATGGGTGAATTAGATGCATTAAGTGACAAGTACAACCTAAAGCCATTCATGTGGTGGTATGTACATGGCCATGATGCCAAGTTATTCCTGTTGCCATTAAAGTCCTCTCACAGGTATAAAATATTAAAATGAAATCAAAAGTTTGTTTATTAATTAAAAATTTAAAATGTATGTTCTTACTTCTTAGTAAATTAATTTTATTACTAATTGAAAATTTCTAACTTCTTTTTTTGTAACAGGTGGCTAGCAATTCTTTAGCGAGCATAGTTTCATCCACTCGTGTTCCAAACAGAACAAGTTAGGATCCAAGAAGGCTGAGGATTTAGTGTATGTACACTCCAATTTGCGCATCCTCTCACACAAGACTGAAGGCTATATTAGAGGTCCCAACAAACTTTGGGATATTGATCCTGAGAGTAGTGACTTTGATGCTTCTGCGGCTACTCTTAGCCAACTTTCACTGCTTGGTATTGATGAAGAAGAATCGGGATCCATTGCACAAGGGATGGAAAGTGGAGCTAGTGGGAGTGGAGTTGCCAGTGGTGTTCATGGAGATGATTATGAGGAAAATCTGGATGATATATTCTAGAATCTAGATTATTATCATGTATATGTGAATCATTGAAATTGTAACCATGTTGAATGATGAGTCATGACTCTTTAGAAGTTCAAATTTCAATGAATACAAAATATTTTGAGTGCTTTATCAATTATCTCTTATGGTCTACAATTATAAAATGAGTACTATGCATATTTATATATATTTATAATATATTGTATGGATGTTTCGATAACATTTCGTATCAAGGTTTTTTTGAAAATTGTCGTTTCCGCGATTCGTACCCGTTTCCATTTTTGTTTCTTGGCAACATAGCTTACAAGAACTAATAATAGCCCACGAGTTTACAATTGTAGTTAACTAATACATTCAGACGGTGGACAAAATTAGCCACTCATCGCCTTAACCTTGTTATATGCATCTTTGGTCCTCCTTACAAAATGATGCTTATCCTTAGCCTTACCAAACCTCTCACCAGCTCCATGTAAGTGTTGAGAACTGAAGCTTTAGTCTATTTTTGAACTCATGTTTAGCCTTTATCCTTTGATGCTCTGCATGCCCTTTCCTTGATCTTATCCGGTTTGTATGATCTTCTTTATGATTCTTGTCTCTTCTGCGCACTTTGAGTATCCTTCTCGTGCGCACACTTTCTATCCTTTTTCATGTGCGGCTACCTCTGCGCGCTTCCCTACTCATATTCTGCACATTCCTTGTGAAAGCCACATGCGTGCCTCCAAGAATAATGGGTCATGAATAAAGAATATCAAGTCCTTAAGGACTTAAAGAATAAAGAATGCAAAACTTGGTTTAAACATTCAACATCACGTAAAAGAAAACACTTTGTGAAAGTGCTATATCGTCCAAGCTGTGGAGCAACTAATAGATATCTTGATTAATGCACTTAGAAGAGAATTTTCCGAAATGTTCAGGGCATGTCCAACATGGATTAAGGGTGGAAGTAATACTATTATAAGTAATTTATCATACATAATATTTTGGTGGGGGATTGATGATTCTTGGTATGATGGTTCGGTCCCTCTCTCTCTATATGGCTAGCTGAACTATCTTATCTATCTGGCTGGCTCTAGCCTATAGTTCTCTCTGGGCGGCCCCCTTGGATTTATGGCGTAATCCTAGGGTATGATCTCTTTTGTCTTGTAGTGCTAGGTGAAGAGTCTTCTTTGAAATTTGAATAGTCATGGAGAATGTGAAGTGTATGAACCATTGCACATTCTATTTCCTTTTTCATTATCTTTTGTAGTCCTTCCAATTCATGCCCTGACAACATGAAGTAAACGCTTGGTTAGAATCGTATCCTTCAAATTCAAACTTTCATAGAAATCTATCACAACTTACCAAGTAGTAAGTCAGTTCCAAATTTCTATTTGTAGGATGGACTCCTATATCACCTCAGTCACTTGTGTGTACCTCTTGTGGGAGAGAAGCAAAAACTAATATGTGAAGCTCATTTCAGAAAGGTTGTAGGACACTTTGGAGCTGAAAAAGACCCTTGTGGTGCCACAAAATATTTCTTTTGACCACACCTTAGGTCAACGGACATTAAATACATTAGATCTTGTATTGCATGTGCATTTGTCCAACCCGTCAACAAGAACCAAGGTTCGCATACACCTCTACCAGTTCCAATGAGATCGTGGGAATTTGTTTTCATGGATTACCTCTTAGATTACCCTAACACCAAGCATGGCAATGATTCTAATTTCTGTTTATGTAGTATTTGATATATTCTCTAAGATGGAAAAGTCTTATACCTTGTGAGAAATATGTTTCTGCCATGGAAACCACCAAACTGCACCTTGAAAATGTCTGGATTGATTTTGAATTACTGGGAACTATCATCTCTAATAGGAACACTTGCTCTTTGGGGAATTTTTGGGAAGCACTTTGGTCTATGCGTACACAAAGCTGAATAAGTCTATCGCATTTCCATCTGCAGATTGATGGATTGACTGAAGTGGTCAACAAGATGATCATGCGTCTTCTCATATTGTACAATTCAAAGAAACAATACACATGGGATGATACCCTTCCTTTCATTCAACATTGCTGCAATAGAGCTCTTCACAACTCTATGGTAAGGAAATTACTTAGATATATCAGAATAGTAGTAGCAATATAACACCAAAGAACACCAAAATAGAGAGAAGATCAAAATATGAAAGTATATATTACTTAGCCACTTCGAGGGGATAACCTCCACTCCTTATAGAAAGATCCAAATGCTCAATATGATGATCATCTACTAGTTACTACCTTATTTATACACCCTACTTATGCTATGTAAACCACCTAGGCCAACCCACTAAGTATATGAAAGCATACATAAATTAGATATGACATGTTAAGAGATCATGTGTAATATCCCCTTGTGGGATATTTAATTAAATCTGAAAATAAATTATTTCCAATTGAATTTAGAAGAGAAAACCCTTCTAGATCGACCTCAAATAACCCAATGTTAGCTTCAATGCAACCCAAATGGGGTTGTAGTGAGCCAAGGTGATGGGTTAGATGGGAGAGCTAGTTGGAATTTAATCTTTCCTAAATCAGAAATTAATTGCAGTGGAAATAATTATTATGCACCAAACTGACTGAAACTTAAAAAATTAATAACTTCACCAAATCTCAATATTTTTCCATGAAACGAAATGCAAATGAAAGCAAATATTTTTATCTTTCCAATGAGCTATAAATATGATTTTTCTGCACACTGAAACCCTCTTAAAACTGATCCTCAAAACTGAAACCAAGTCGCCTAGGGTTAGGAAAAATATATAAAATAATATCAGCCCTTTTTCTTGCTTCCAAACCCTCAAAACACCAACACACAGATCTGAAATAATTAATTAATGACAACAGCTTGTAGATCTATCAAAACACTTCAAATATGATGCCAAAAATACCCCAACCTAGTTGATCCACTCTAGGTAATTTCCAACAGTGTTTAAGAGCCCAAAATTCATCAAAACATGTGCATTAGACTTGGAAAATATGCAATAACAAATCAGATATTAAACCCCTTTTAAAATGCACTCAAACACACCTAAAAACCCTCAATGCAAGTCAACTTGATCTATAATAAACTAACAACAGATTATAATCACCATAAAACTCTTCAATAACTCTCACAAACCATGCACATATGCTTCTAATAATGGCGCCTCACATAGATAAATTATATTATGCAATAATTATCAATGCAAAGCTTGGAAGGATCTCACACACTCCACAAAATGGTGGTGTTAAAGAACACCTTTGTTTTGTGATCACAAATGGGTATACATCTCTCTTCAAGCATACAAATAAGTTTATCAAACCGTCAACATGCCAAAAAAGGACGCCACATCTTCTTTATACCTTTGCAATTTGAATCTCCAATGTTTCCCTCCAACTTTGGCGCCAATCTCTAGATAGGAGAGATATATTTAAAAATAGTTTTCTTGGCCTGTAAAAGTCAAACTCCAATTCCAAATATTAATTCCCTCCAAAAATATATTTGAATTAAATACAAGAGAGAAATTAAATATTAATTAAAAGCACATATAGGAATTGACTTGCCCAATTAAATCGATTTACCTCAAATAATAATTAATTGGCTCATAAAATAAATCGATTTGCCCCTCATTAATTTGACTTGCCCAAGATAAATAAATATTAATTTTAAATGCACAAGAGAAAGTCGATTTTCCCCAATTAAATCCCTTTAATCCAAGGGGAGTGGATTAAAGGATATCGACTTGCATTAATTAATTATGACTTGAAAAAGGGGACATTACATCATGTTAGCGATAAGTTGACCATACATATCTCGATTTATGGCATATGATTAAGGGCGTAACATGCCTCACCCTTCAAACCAACATTGTCCCCAATGTTGGCAATCTTTGGATGCTTCTTTGCAGAATACTTCTTCTATGTTGCCTCTTCGCTGTCCAAATTCTTCCACTTGATCATATACTCAATAATGACCCTTGTCCTCAATCTCTTCTTTGCGTGTTTGAAGAATTCCTCCGGGTTCCAAGATGATTCAACCCTCCTCATCAAACTCGAGACAACACCTTGTGTAATGTCCCGATTCGAGCGAGATAGCGTAGGAGGTTTTCATTCGTCTTAGATTTGGACATGCACGAGGGGCTAACGACCTTTGGAGGCTATTGGGTATGAATGACTATTTCCACCTTGTTTATTTGTTATATTTTTGCATTGACATGAGTATTAAGTGGCTTGGTGGGAACAAATGTTATGTTTTGTCGTAAAGGGGGTACTCGTGACACTTTAATGTTATAATATTTTGTTGGGGTTCACTTAAGTACCTATGGCGACTAGGAGGGGAAAAGTAACTTAAGTTACTTTATGTTTTTGTGGTTCTCCCTAGAAGGGGTCGATTGGGGTCTTTTTGGGCCTCTTGTTGCTTGGGGAAATTATAAAAGGAGTATGGGGGAGTAATAAAGCTCATTCTTGCACACTCACATATTTTTCTCACTGAGCGATTGTTGTTTGCAATCTTTTAGCTTGTGGAGTAAGATCCTAAAGGAACCTTAGCTTCGGTGGTGAGAAATCCATTCCTAGCTAGTAGGGCACTCTTCGGTGGTGAAAGATCCACCCTAGTTTGTCATTTTGGAGCTGATTCAGGGCTGTTTTTCAGAACTTCGAGAGAAGAAGGGTTTTGAGGATTTTGAGATTTTTTGTGGAGAAGAATCGAGGGTTTCCAGATTAGATTTATTGCAACAATCAGAGTAGGGTTTGGTTCCATTTCTGGAGACATTTTTGAGGGTTTTTGGCCTTTTCCTAAGGGGGACGTCTCACTTTGGGATTTTGCAGCATTTTTTGGAGGGTTTTCAAATTGCTATTTCTAGATCTGGAGGTTGGGCTTTCATTTACATTATTTGTAGATGTTATTTCCAGATTTTCAGGATTTTATCACTTGTATTTGAAAAGATATAAGTTTTTTGAAGATTTCCAGTTGTCTAGGGCTTTCTGAAATTTTCCAGCAGTTTTATATTATTCAAAAAATTCCAAAAATATGTTTCTAGTGTTTGTTATACTTATTTGCAAGCTCTCTTTAAAATTTCATGCATTTTAAGCAAGTATTTTGTGAGATATCAATTAAAACTAGTTCGCTGCCCTAGCTGGTTATTTTCTTCAAAAATTAGAAATTTATTTTGTTGCAATACATATATATATATATATATATATATATTTTGTGCATTTTTGAGTGGTATCCCACAAGGGATATTTCAGTGGTATCATAGTTGTTCCTCTAGCTTGTTGGGTTGAAAAGATGGGTGACAGTGAAGATATGGGTGTTGATTTGATGAAACAATTATTCACCAACATGGTGAAGCAGCTAGGAAACTACTAATCTCTATTTGAGCCAGGTCACTGAGAGATTAGCATGGGGCAGTGAGACTTAAGCGAGATAGGGGATCTTAGCAATAGGGGACACACGGTTCAGAGAGGTGAAATTGGAAATTCAGGGCAGCGGTCTCCCCATTTTCTACCAGGCATTTGGGACTTCATGAACCCTCGTTCTTGAAGGATCCAGAAGTTTCATAGGTAAGGCAACCAACATAAGTGTTAGATGAAGAGTCTTGTTGGGAAAGGTACCAATCATTGAGCGAGGGCTTCAAAGATAATATGCCTTTCACAGAGTATTGCAGAATGAAGATTGGTAGCAAACCCAAGAGAGATCATCAGCCACAGGTACCTGAGTTACAGAGGAGATTGGGACAAATCTCCATTCCACACTTCGATGGTTCTAAGAAGTGTACCGCATAGTTCTGGATTCAGAAGTTCAAGACATACTTTAAATTAAATCCCATGCGTGAAGAGGATGCAATTAAGTTTGCAATCCTACATCTTGAGGGAGATGCACATGATTGGTGGCATCATGGCCTTATTACATAGGGGCACATGCATATTAATACCTATGCAGAGTTCACACAGAGGTTGATGAGCAGATTTGATAGGAGGGACCCTGACATGCACTTCAGGGAGTTGACTCATTTGAGACAGACAAGTTCTTTAGACATGTACATCGCAGATTTTCAGAGATTATCGGTTATGGTTCCTGATGTTTCAGAGATGAGGCTGACCTCACTTTTCATAGCAGGGTTGACAGATGCACTAGTAGGATTTGTGAAGGCATTTGAGCCTTCTTCATTGCATGATGCTATTAGGAGAGCACGGGATTTGGAGTTAGCCACTCCAAATTCAAGGTTCCCACCTCGAGTTCAGCAGAGGAGCCTCCATCTAGACTAGACGAACTTCAGCAGAAGGAGCCTCCACTGAGGCAGGAGGTGGCTAAGAAGCCATTCATTTCCGAGAGCTTAGGGATGAGTTGAGGCGAAAGAAACTATGTTTCGATTGCCAATTCATTGAGGTCTTCGAGGTGAGTGAGGGTGACAGAGGCGAGGAGTTAGAGACCCACGAGATGGATGATGGAGATGGAGTTGCGTTGGATAGTGCTGATGTGGAGTAGGAGGAGGAGACTTTTCCTCGGGAGATTATAGCTACATTGTCTAGTACTCGATGTATAAGGCATTCAGGGTTAGAGGAGTTATGCAGGGTCAGCGAGTAGTGGTACTCATTGATAGTGGGGCTACCCACAACTTTATTGATGCATTGTTGGTTGAGAGACAAGGTTTGCAGATGGAGGACTTTGAGGGCTTCAACATTGTTGTAGCCAACGAGGAGTATATGAGATGCACACGGAGAGTTCCACTAGTTGAGCATCACCATGGGTAACTACATAGTTACCGATGATTTCCAAATTGTTTGTATGGGAGTGACCAACATAGTGTTGGGAGTGTAGTGGCTTCACTTTCTTGGTGAGTTTCGGACTAACTTTTAGACGATGGAACTAAAGTTTAAGTCCGAGGGCAGGAATGTGATCTTGAGGGGATTATTTACAGGAGCAATCCTAGAGGGTTGCTGCTTGAGGGGATGGAGAGGACTTTTCGGCATGATGAGGGGTTTTATTATTGTGGACCGATGTGGAGTTTGATGGGTATGGGTGTGACTAGTAGTGTTGCATGGGGACGATTACAAAGGTTGGGATTATAGGTTCAGATCACTTGAGTTCATCCTTGTGTTGGTTATATGAAGTTTTGAGTGGCTTTGGATATCTCATTTTCTTGTTGAGTACTCCAAGAACCGACACACTTGTGAAATTGTGGATGGTCACATACATGATGACAACTACAGATTGGAGGATGAGATGATCTTCTATCAGGGTAGATTGTACCTTGTGTTAGATTCATGGTTGAGGATGGAGATACTACGAATTGTGCATTGTTCTTTTGTGGTTGGACACGTGAGCTTCGATGAGACCTCTGAGTTCATATCGAGAGAAGTTCGGATGGCATGGGTCGAGGAGGATATCCTCGACTTTATACAGAGGATGTACGGTTTGTCGTTATGAAAATCGAGCCTACATTTTCATCATTTTCGAGTCGACATGGGATAGCACTCCTATGTATTTTTGCTTTTATGCACGGTGAACACTTCACCTATATGTTAGTCAGTGGAGGGACAAAGTTGACTCAGTTACTTGGTTATTCAGTAGGTTCACACTCATCATAGGAGGTGAACTATGTAGAGTTGACATTGTCGGTTGACCATTTACTGGAGTCTTGGGATTTTTCCCCACGGGACACATTGAGATACATTATGAGGAGCCTTGCTCTTACAGGAGTGCGGGTCATGTGGGAGAGTTAGCACAGTTTGCGCATATACAAGTTGTTTCATAGGTCGATCCAGGGGATTCTACAGGATTCAGAGTGGACTTTCATACCCAGGAGTTGATTGGAGAGGCAGTGAGTGATCACATGATGACAACCTTGCATTGGCAAGGATTGGACAAATTGGCAATTTCGGTGTGGGTACCAGTGGAGAGTCGGTGTGGGCATCATACTACTTCAGGGGCAACATTGTTCTCTACACGGCATGGAGAGCATGATGACTACATGGGGTGTCTTGGTTACTTCGCATCACACCGATCATTAGTTGACTGCAGGGTGAGGTGGAGAAACCTACTTTGTGGTATTCAGTTTCTACATCATGGCAGGATAATGCTTGGGGTCAAGCATTTCTCGGGAGGGGAGGATTGTAATGTCCCCAATTCCAAGCAGATGGCCTAGGAGGTTTTTCATTCGTCTTAGCCTTGGACATACCCGAGGGGCTAACGATGCTGGAGGCTATTGGGTATGGATGACTATTACCACCTTGCTTATTTGTTATATTTTTGTGTTGACATGAGTATTAAGTGGCTTGGTGGGAACAAATGATATGTTTTGTCGTTAAGGAGGGGACTCATGGCACTTTAATGTTATAATCTTTCGTTGGGGGTCACTTAAGTACCTATGGTGACTAGGAGGGGAAAAGTAACTTAAGTTACTTTATGTTTTTGTGGTTCTCCCTAGAAGGGGTCGATTGGGGTCTTTTTGGGCCTCTTGTTGCTTGGGGAAATTATAAAAGGAGTATGGGGAGTAATAGAGATCATTCTTGCACACACACATATTTTTTTCATTGAGAAATTGTTGTTTGCAATCTTTTAGCTTGTGGAGTAAGATCCCAAAGGAACCCTAGCTTCATGGTGAGAGATCCATTCCTAGCTAGTAGGGCACTCTTTGGTGGTGAAAGATCCACCCTAGTTTTTCATTTTGGAGCTAATTCAGGTTTGTTTTTCAGAGATATTTTCAGAACTTCCGGAGAAGGGTTTTGAGGATTTTGAGGTTTTTGTGGAGAAGAATTGAGGGTTTTCAAATTAGATTTATTGCAGCAATCGAGCAGGGTTTTGTACCATTTTTGGAGGCATTTTTGAGGGTTTTGGCCTCCTCCTAAGGGGATGTCTCACTTTGGGATTTTGGAGTTGATTCGGGGCTGTTTTTCAGAACTTCCGGAGAAGGGTTTTTGAGGATTTTGAGGTTTTTGTGGAGAAGAATTGAGGGTTTCAGATCAGATTTGTTGCAGCAATTAGAGCAGGGTTTGGCACCATTTTTGGAGACAGTTTTGAGGGTTTTGGCCTCTTCACGAGAGGGACGTCTCACTTTGGTATTTTGCAACATTTTTTGGAGGGTTTCAGATTGCTATTTCCAAATTTGGAGGTTGGGATTTCATTTACATTATTTGTAGATGTTATTTCCAGATCGGAGGTTGGGCTTTCATTTCTATTATTTGTAGATGTTATTTCCAGATTTTTAGAATTTTATCACTTGTATTTGAAAAGATATAAATTTTTGAAGATTTCCAGCTGTCTAGGGCTTTCTGAAATTTTCTGGCAGTTATATATTATTCAAAAAATTCCAAAAATATTTTTCTAGTGTTTGTTATCATCATTGTTGCAAGCTCTCTTTGAAATTTCGTGCATTTTGAGCAAGTATTTTGTGAGATATCAATTAAAACCAGTTCGCTGCCCTAGCTCGTTATTTTCTGCAAAAATCAGAAATTTAATTTTGCTGCAATATATATATATATATATAGTGCATTTTTGAGTGGTATCCCACTGAGGATATTTCACACTGCGATTGGTGACACTTGTTGATGACCTTCTTTAGGGAAAAACATAGAAGACAATGTATTTTGATTGACTGAGGGAGCTCTAGTTTGTATGCCACACTACCAATTTTCTGCAACACTTGATAAGGGCTGTAGTATTTAGGAGAAAGCTTGTTATTCTTCTTTTGTTGTTTCAAGGATACTTGCTTATGTGGCTGCAATCGCACAAAAACAAAGTCTCCATCTTCAAAGTTTCGCTCCCAATGGTGTTGGTCAACTTGTTGCTTCATGTGGTTATGTGTCATATCCAAATTCTCTCTAAGGCTAGAGAGCGTCACCTGTTGGTGTTGAATGTGGTGTTCTAATGCTCTCACTTTTGGATGAACCCTTAAGGTGGAGTTGAGGGATGGGGGATGGTACCCATTCGATGCCACAAATGGAGACATTTTGGATGAGTATGAAATGAAGTGTTATACCACCATTCTTCAAGTGGTAGTCACTGAACTCATCTCTCCTATTTGTTTGAAGCAAAGCATTGAAGACACCCCTCCAAACATTTGTTTACTACCTCAATCTGTCCATCAGATTGGGGATGATATGATAAACTACAAGTCGGTTGAGTACCCAAACATGAGAACAAATTAGTCTAAAAATTGCTAGTAAATGTAGGGTCATGATCATTAACTATAATCTTGGGTGTACCATGTAGCTTTTGAAATGCATCCCTAAAAGATGCGGATTGTAATTGCTTATAAAGGATGTGATAGGGCATAAAAATGACCATATTTGGTGAATTTATCATCAACCACCATGATTACGCTTTTCCCTTTAGATTTTGGCAATCCTGCGATGAAATCCATGGAAACATCCTCCCACCTCTCACTAGGAAAAAATAAAGGTTACAAAAAACCCATGGTCTTAAGAGCTTCTCCCTTGTTATGTCGACACACCAAGTATTTTGCCACAAATTTTTGGACATCCCTTTTAACCCTTCCCGAGAAGAAATCTTACATAATTCTACGATAAGTTTTTAGGAACCCATAATGGCCACCCACCGTAGAAGCATGGAGCTCGAAAGAACCCGACTTTTAAGGGCAAAGTTCTTGCATAAGTACAATCTATTCTTGTACCACAATATTTCTCCCATAGTTCGCTTACTCGTACTCGTGACAAGCAAAAAAATTTGACTTGGCAAAAACTCGGCAATACTCGCGAATACTTAGGAATACTCAACTTAAAAATACGCAAATTTATTTTAAAAACATAAATTTTAAGCAACACATAACTACAAAATGTATCAAATGAATCCATAAAATGTTGAAGTGTTTTCTATTAGATTTGAATGCAAATACAATACAAAATCACATCATCATGGGAATACAACAACAGATGATAAGTAATATGAATTTATGATGATTGAAATTGAAAAATATCATCACAAATTTCATATCTATGCAGATTATAATATACTGATAAGTTACATTTTCCTCTTCCCCATTCTAGAGTAATATTGGGGAGAGGGTCTAGTGCCTCTACTAGGCGCCACACTCGGCTGCATCTCCTCGCTCCTCCTAGAAGGCTGCGACTCTAGCTCGAACCTGGAAGTAGATGGTGGTGGCTCCTCTGCTGCATGTTGGAGATCGCTTCAAAGATGTCATCGAATGCAATATCTCCCTGTAGTTCTTAGTGTTTCTCCCTCCATAGCTTCTCTCTCAAAAGAAGCAATCTCGTCCTCTGTGAATGCAGGGATTTCCTCTTCTCACCTAGTCCACTCGTTGTATGGATCTATCTCATCCAAATCAATAAGCTCCTCTGATGTGGCCTCCACTTTTCTTATGCGAAGCCGAAGATTGTATTGCACAAAAGCAAGTCATTGAGTCGTTTTTGACTCAACATGCTCGCTTGTTCGTGTGAATGGCCTCAAACAAACTCCAATTGTGTTCACATCCAGAAGCGCTACAAGGTTGAGATAGAATTATGAGGGCTAGCTTTTGAAGATGCGGGGTGTTGAGTAGAGAAAATGACTAAGTACCAAGGAGAAGTTAGCGTGCGGGAGAAAGGCACAAGCTTTGTGCGTTGAAGACAAACAAGAATGCACGTAGGAGACATACTAAGCATGTAGCCAGTTTTTGGATGTGGATCTAAATATAGACTTGGAGTAACGACAAGCAAGGTTTTGAAGATAAGATTGGAACATGGAGACTTGCGGTTCAAGCAAAGGCTATTTTGGGATAAGGAGAAGACCAAGCGACATGCATAGTTCCGGACTAATAATAGGATCTGAACTAAGAGTTAACTGTTGCTAGATCTATTATTAAGAAAGCTTACATGCTTTTGTAGTTATCTTGTAGCAGCGCATGGCTAATCTTAGCATGCAACCTATTTTGAGGATGCATAGGCGGTGAAGGGCAAGTCCCCACCCCTATATATATGTATTGATTTGCACGGTTTAGAGAGCCATGTTTTGTAGAGTTATGCTATTGGTTTATGGGCGTGCATGGCTTATGGTGACAATATTATGGATGTATGAAGCTTATGTGTTTTACAGTACTTAATATAATGGATCTTTGTGGCTGGATATTGGTTGTAAACATCTCTATTATTGGTTCTTGCATGGTGGATTTAATCTTGATACTTGTATGAGATAATCTTAGGCTTATGATCTAGATCTAGCTTATATTTTGCAATATACTTGAATGCTTGTTATAAATCTGGAATATATATATGTTCATCATGCTAACTCCTTGGTAGAGCTCACATAAAAGAGGGACCTAGTACCCTTGCGCGCTTCGGGTGAGCGCTCGGAGTTTTCACTGGGTGATGCGCTTCTTGGGCTTTTGGTGGATAAAATAAGACTACACGGGATATTTCCTTCCCAATCCTCCCACCGAGAACCTACAAACAAGATAATCAAAAGTTTATAAGCAATTAATAAAATCAAATCTATAACTAATAAGTAACTTGATAAACATTGTAATTTTTATTACACGGTGTCTGTGTGGTTCTCCTGAATAGCTTTCACCGAAGAAAAGAGCTTCCCCGTAGCGCGTTTGTAATTTTGCAGCTCTAAAATGACGAGGTCCCCTCGTCTCAACATTGGTATCATCCTCTCAATACATGTTGAAAGACCCTCCATAACCTCTTCATTCACATCTGTGAAGCCGTTGGAGAAGAAATACATGGGCTTGAGGTAGTACACCGTTGCATGAATAGGCGGGTGGAGTTGATTGTTGCACCTCCGATCAATAATCTCCCAAAAGGGACCATATTTGATGATATCCCCCTGTAATAGTTTTGGATAGACTTTTGGCCTTATCCATGGCCTCATAAATATACCCCATAGGGTTTTGCTTCCCATCAACCAAATGCAAAACCCTTATCAACGGCTCTGACACCTACACACAAATTAAAATGTAAGGTTACAAACTTACAAATAAAGTAAAAAAATAAAAACAATATATTTATAATTTAACAAATTAAAATAAAGGAATGAAATATAAATCGAAGTTTGAAATTACCTTGATGATCTCTATAGCTCTCTTTGCAAAGATATCATCAAAACTATCTTCATAACCCTCTCTCCATCCACTTTCTTTGAATATTGTGAGTCTAGCCATGCTTGACTCACAAACATTTGCTTCAAAGATGTCAACAAACTAGAAATACTTTGCAACGTCAAGAAATTAGTTGCAAACCTTGTGACACTAGCTCGAACAAGCTCTTTCCCCTTTGTGTGTTCTCTCATCAAGCTCGAGAACCCAAGGGTGATTGTATATGTACTTTATTATGTTTCTTGCATCTTCTACAACGGCCTCACCCAATCAATTTTGCTTGTCTTTCAAAAGAAGGTCAAGGCAATGAGCTGCACAAGGAGTCCAAAAGAGTGATGGATGTCTCTCCTGTAGTAGTCTCCAGCCGCCACATATGTTGTTGCATTGTCTATGACAACTTGCACAACATTCTGTATACCAACCTCTAATACAACCGTCTCTAACATAACACTCAAATTCTCTACATTTTTTACTATGTTAGAGGCATCAATAGACTTCAAAAACACCATCTCACCATTTGAAGCCGCTAAAAAATTAATGAGGGTGCGGTTCCTTCCATCCATCCACCCATCTGAAAGAATGGTGCATCCGTATTTGTTCCATTGTTTCTTTTGCTCTTCTAGAATTGTAGTGGCATCTGCAACTGCACCCTAGAGCAATTTCCCACTCAAATCTTTTGGAGAGGGTGCCTTGTACCCTTTCCCGCAACTGTCAACGTTGTCACCAAGTACTCCCAGTATGGGCTCTTTGCCACATTGAATGGAAGGTTGTTGTAGTACCAGAAATTTGCACATGCTTTATCTACTTCCTCATGCATATCCTTGTTCTAGGTTGTACTCATGATAAAGGTTTTTCTCTAGGTGTGTTCCTTGGCACAAAAAAACTCGTATGCCTTTGCTCGAACTTGATGAAGATGTGCCTCTTCCGGCTCTTCGGTTCGTATGCGTGGACCACGAGTAGAGCCCACAATTGTTGCCGCATCATCCTCTGAATCCTCTGTCATTGCAGCCCCAGGTCTAACAACTTGTGCTATGGCTGCCTGCACCCTTTCCCTCTCTAGTTTCTTCTCCTCTAGCTCTCTGCCTCTGCTCTCATCTCTCGCTTTGCCTCTTCGTAACATTGGGGCAAACCACAACGTCTCGGCAAACAATAGATGCAAGGTGATACTTTAGACGATTGATGCCTCCAGACATTGTTCTGCCACAAAAATTGCAAGTAACTATTCCTGCAGCTGCTCCATGTACACCATATATTTCAAACGCGGGCACGGGCATTTGTAGGAGCGAGTCATGCTAGTGATGTTGACCTAGATGCCGAACCTGATGCGAGCTTGATGCCATTGTTAAGCTCTAATCTGCAACACAATGCACATTTAAAAAATTAAAAACGTAAGCTTAATTAAATTAAAAAAAAATAAACGTGCTTGAATAACCATATTTCACCGTAATTTAATAAAAATGATATACCTACGGTTGCAAATGAGTATTAAAAATTTAAAATGATTCGCAATCACATTGAACGCATTTAAAATTACAAAACATATTCAATGAATCGATTACAATACGCATACATAAAATTTAAATAGTTTAGAATGAATTTTTGCATAAGAGAAGTACATACCTTTGGCTGCAAATGACTATAAAAAGTGTACAAGCATTCGATTTTATATTACATGTATTTAGAATTATAATATGAATCGATTACAATACACATACATAAAATTTAAATAGTTTAGAACTAATATGCATTAAAAAAAATACATACCTCTGCCTGTAAATGATTATAAAAAATTACAAGCATTCGATTTTACATTACATGTATTTAGAAATACAATATGAATCTATAAAACATAAATAATATACACAAAATTTGAAAAAACTTGAAAGACTTTAAAAAAAAACTTATCTCCAAATGCAATTCTCCAAATTCTCTATTTGAATTTGCTCCAAAATCCGTTCAACACAAGCAATGCAAGCTCAAATGGTTGTGTGAATGAAATGAAGTGTTGTAGGGCCTTATAAAGGGAAAAATTCGTGTATTTTGAGTGTCAAAATCGTGTATTTGCGTGTAGGCCACGCGTCGAGCCGATTACTCGCCACACTTGGCAGCGAGTCATTCTAAGCGAATTTTTGTGGCGATTACTCGGTTGGGCAAACGGTTGGCAAGTACTCGCCAAGTATTCTTACTATGATTTCTCCCTTCCATACATTTTTTTGAAACACTTGGATCTTGTTGAGGATTTTGGTGTCCCAGCATTTCACATGAGATCTAGGACTACCCATTTGAAAAAAATTCGTTCTTTTTAAAAATAACGGGTCTTTTTTGTTTTTATTGCTAGAAGATGTCTGTATTATGTTAGGATATTCCCAGTGAATCATATGAGCCAATTTCGACAAATACCCAGATGCCCAAACTCATTTTATCCCTCCGCCAAGTTTTGTCTGCGGGAAATTTTTATTTAATTATTTATTGAATAAATAATGCCCCGTTTGAAGTAAATTGTGCTCCGGTTGAATCCTGTTGAAGTTTTGCATGCCAGTATTCACTCATCTCAATAGGGTTTTCACGGGAATGAATTCAAAGTTTTGTCTGTGACTTCTGGAAACGTTTTTCGCTTTTTCTTTTATTTCTTTTGAGTTTTTCTCCAGCAATTTCTCTATTTCATTTCGTGAAATTTTCCTAGGTCAATTCCTTTGCCAGTATAGTCTATTTAATTGCCTAAAGCATCTGGAGATCATCTACCGACACAACACTAGAAGGAATCAGCCTCAAAATGCAAGCTTTTGACCAAAAAGATGAAGTCATGCACAAAAAGCCTCTCCCAGGTAAGTCGTATTTTTGGAATTAATGAGTGTAAGCTGCAATGGGATTTTTGGTAGTGATAAAAGGACGGGAATTTCTTACCTGCCTTGTAGGGTACTTTTTCCCATGAAGTCAAAGTCACTTAAGCTGGGATGGGTAAATTAGAGGCGGCAGGCAGGTGAGAATTTCTTACCTGCCTTGCAGGGTGAAAATTCCCATTATAAAATAAAGAAAAATCACTTAAAACATCAATGGGAATTTTAATGCCTCTGTCCTGACAGTGAGCTAACTTTTCCCACCAAAGATTTAGTAGAAGGATTAATCTTCACCCATGCAAGTTGCACTTTATCAAAGGAGGCCAGTTTTAATGCAAGTCGCACTTTTTGGAAGGAAGACTTTAAGTTGTCAATGAGAATTTTGGTAGTGGCGAGCGGGCGAGAATTTCTTACCCGCCTTGCAGGTAGTTTTCCCATGAAGTCAAAGTCACTTAAGCTGCAATGAGAATATTAGAGGTGGCAGGCAGGTGGGAATTTCTTACCTGCCTTGCAGGGTAAAAATTCTCATTATAAAAGAAAAATCACTTAAAGCACCGGAGGAATTTCTTACCTGCCTTGCAGGGTAAAAATTCTCATGATGAAAGTCAAATCACTTAAGTGGAAGAGGGGATTTTTGGAGCTGCAGTGCAGGGTGGAAATTCCCATCAAGCTGACTTCTTATTTTTAGCAATTCCTCTTGCCAAAAAGTGCGACCCACCTTGGGTGAATACAATGCATTTAATAATATTTATTAATGGTTTATTCACCCAATTTTGGCGCCATAAATAGAAGGAAAGTCAATGCAAGTGGAAGAGCTAAGGAGAAGTCAAGGATGCATGCTAAAAATAAATAAAATAAATTTATTTAAAAACAACTAGCAGCAGCATGCATAATTGGGCGCCTAATTTGGGTTAATAAACATGATTGTTTATTAATTAAATGGCAAGAAATAGGAAGGGCAATTATTAAAAATAGAATCTTTGAGGTTATATAAGCATGGGCTGTCATAATAAAGAAGCAATTAATTCTTTTTGCAAAGGATTGCAGCCCAGACATGTTTTGGCGCCACAGGAAGGAGGATTTTGCATTAAAGTTTATTTTCCACTGCCGGGAAGCTTCAAGGTTTGGCGCCTAGGGTTGGAATGGCTTGATTCTTACTATGATAATTATCTGCATGTTGGTATAAGTGCTCTGGTGAATTAAATAATATTTTGCTTGCTTTGCATGCAAACAAAACCTCAAATTTTAGGGCAGTAAGCTTTATATGCAGATTTTGGTGATAAAAATCAAGTATTCATGCCATGGACTCCATCTTTGTTTGAATAAATTGTAGGTATTCATCACAGGTGCTCAAATCAATGTCAGGTACATTGAATATATCTTCCAAATTAGAAGAAATTGTCATATCTGCACAAATTGATCCAATTGCAAGGGATTCCGACATAATTAAAAGAAAAAGAGTTCAGACAAAGATTGTTCCAGCCATGATAAAGCATAATGAAAGAAAATATCAACTGAATCATGCATAGCTTCCAGATTTGCTGAAGTCAATGATATAGACACAGACTTTGAACTTATCACCGATTTAATTGATAGTTCAGATCTCATAATTGTAGCTTCCGACAAAAAATCATCCTCTTGTTTCTAACATAGCCCGTGTAGAAGTCATTGCATGGAGAATTCCTTTTAGAAGCTTGTGCATGTGCTCCTAATCTTCCAATTGAAGTCTTTATTGAATTTACTTGTGTTTTCCTTCACCCGGAGTGCTTTCCAGAATTTAAAATTGCTCATATGCAATTTTAAATAAAAGATGATGAGTTTTGTCTGAATTATTTATGGCAAACATTGCACTAGTGCATGTACTGAAGAAGAACTGCAAAAGCTTCAAGGATAGAAGGGGAAGACATGTCAGAGGTAACACCCACAGCAAATCACTTGATCACACTACTTCTAGATCCAGTTTGGTGAGAATCAAAGGAAAGAATTCAACAACATATGGGAGTATCTCAGATCCACGGAGAGATATCATTCAGATCATTCATTGCTAAAATAGATGAAGTAGAAGTACAATACAAGTTGGATCAACATGTAGAGTATGGAAGGAGAACAAGACTGGGAGGGTTGTAACTTTCTTCTTATTTCTTTTCCTCTTTCTTTTATTCTCTCTGACAAAGTAATTGAGCAATCAATTAAATTATAAAACTTAAATGATTGGTTTTCAAGTCGTTACTTGAAGAAGTCAATTACTTGGAAATAGGTGGCAAACATGCAAAATAAAAGGTTCTATTTTTCATTATAAATCATGCATGTCATACAAAGAGGAATTCCAGGAGGAAGATTGCCAGTTGTTTCCCTTTTCATAGCTTCCGCATGCGGGAATTCATTTAAAGCTTCCTATTTGTAATTGCCCTTTATACACTATAAATAGAGGAAGAACCTACGGGTTAAAAGATCGGAATTTGTAATCAGCATTCTTGTGTTCTAGACTTTGAGCTGAAACCCCTGATTTTTGCAAGCAGAGGAATATAGAAGAGATTTCCGGAGAACTTTGTGTCAACGGTGCATTTTGCTTTTTACTTTCTTTCTAGATCTATTCATAAACTATGTTATTAGAGATCTAGATCTGAAAGTTTCCTTTGCTTTGAATTCTGTGCTTAATGATCTATTTGTTTTAATCTATGTGCATGCAATCAACTTTGTAAACTCTTGCTTGGGTTGCACATCCTCTCTACTTTTGTAATGAAATTACTTGTAAAATTCAGATCACGAGCAGCAATATAACACCAAATAACACAATATTCCAATAATGATCTCAACATGCAATTATAATAACTTTGCCATTTCGAGGGGCAACCTCCAAACCATACAATAATACTCAAATGCTCAATGATGATGAATTACTACCTACAATCCCCTATATATACTATTCATATGTTATGGCCATCACCAAGGCCGACCTACTAAGCATGAGAAAGTATAAATGATATAATAAAATGATATGGTAAGCCACAAGTCGGCGACTCATATCCTAATACAAACAATAGGTTAATGGCGTAACACGCCCTCCCCTTCAAAGAAACATTGTCCCCAATGTTGAGAAGCTCTGTTGCAGGAATGTCATATCTTCCCATGTTGCATCTTCATTGTCCATATTCTTCCACTTGATTAGGTACTAAGTAGTAACCCGTGTCCTCAATCTTTTAGTTCATGTTTGAAGGATGCATTCGAGTTCCAAGATGACCCTCCCCTCCTCATCGAGCTCGAGTAACACCTTTTGGGGTGATACTCTCTGCCCAATTATTTTCTTGAGCAAGAAACATGAAAGACTGGATGTATTTCGGTGGATTGTGGAAGTTCTAATTTGTATATTACAAAGTACTCAATCTTCTGCAATACTTGATAGGGGCCATAATACTTTGGTGAAAGTTTGTTATCCTTTTGTTGTTGTTCAAAGACATTTGCTTATATGGTATGTCAGAATCGAAGCACAAAAACCCAATCACCGACTTCAAAATGCCTTTCCATGCGATGTTGATCAACCTGTTGCTTCATGCGGTTTTGTGCCATGACCAAGTTCTTGTTGAGACTAGAGAGGACCTCTTGTTGATCTCGAATGTGTTCTTCTTTTGCTCTAACCTTGAGTTTTCCTCTCAATGATGATGTGATGGATGGTGGATGGTACCCATAGAGTGCCAAAAAGGAGACATTTTAGATGAAGTATGGAAGGAAGTGTTATACCACCATTCTGCAAGTGGCAACCATTGGACCCATCTTGCTTGTTTATCTGACGTAAAACAACAAAGATATCCCTCCAAACACTTATTTACAACTTTTGTTTGCCCATCGATGGGGATGATAAGAAGAGCTACGAGCTAATTGAGTACCCAAACATGAGAATAAATCAGTCCAAAAATTACTAGTAAATACAAGGTCTCGATCACTTACTATAATCTTCGGTGTCCCATGAAGCTTCTGAACTGTGTCCATGAAGGCTTGTTTATCGGCGTAAAACAACGAAGATATCCCTCAAACACTTATTTACTGACTTTTGTTTGCCCATCAGATTGGGATGATAAGAAGAGCTACGAGCTAATTGAGTACCCAAACATGAAAATAAATCAGTCCAAAATTACTAGTAAATACAAGGTCTCGATCACTTACTATAATCTTTGTGTCCCATGAAGCTTTCAAGTGTGTCCATGAAGGTTGCCACTACCGTGCTTTAGCAGAGAAATGGGTGTGCCAAGGCACAAAAATGAGCATATTTGGTGATTCTATCCACCACAACCATGATGACATTTTTTCCTTGATTTAGGCAATCCGTGATAAAGTCCATGGAAACCTCTTCCCACCATTTGGCTAGGAATAGATAGAGGTTGTAGAAGACACTGGGGATCGAACTGTTTCACCCTTATTTCTGCCGACAAACCATGCATTACGCCACAAATTTTTGGACATCCCCTATGAGCCCTTCCCGAGAAGAAATCTTGTTTGACTCGATGATAAGTTTTCAAGAATCCAAAGTGCCCCCTCTTTGGAGAAGAGTGAAGCTCGAGATAGAATCCTATTTTTAAGAGTGGAGTTCTTACATAGGTATAATCTATCTTTATACCATAAAGCATCCCCTTTCAATACAAATTTTTCGGACATGCTTGTTTCATTCGGAGATGATGAATGAGGTTTTGTGTGGTTGGGTCATTTCGTATTTGGACCTTGCCTCATCTATCCAATCTTCCTGTAATATGGATATGGCACATAACAAGGTTGTAGTTGAGTCATCTTTCCGCGATAGAGCATCCGCAACTACATTCTCCTTCCCTTTCTTATAGATAATCTCAAAATCATATCCCAACATCTTGGAGACCCATTTTTGTTGTTCTTCAGATGATAAACGCTGCTCCAAGAAGTATTTCAGACTATCATGATCTGTCTTCACTTTAAAGTGTCTTCCTATGAGATATGGTCTCCATTGCTTTACTGCATGAAGTATGGCTAGCATTTCCTTCTCATAAGTCGGCTTAGAAAGATTCTTACCTTTGAATTGACGGCTCAAAAAGGCAATAGGACGGCCTTCTTGCATGAGAACTGCCCCCATACCCACCCTTGATGCATCACATTCAACAATGAATGTTTTGGAAAAATCTGGAGTAGCCAAGATTGGAGTGGTGCACATGGCCTCCTTTAGTTTCTCGAATGCTTTGGTTGCATCCTCACTCCAATGGAAGGAATCCTTCTTTAATAAAGCTGTGAGAGGTGCAGCTATGCTTCCATAATGCCTTACAAATCTTCGGTAATAACCTGTAAGCCCCAAAAATCCTCGTAGATTCTTTAGGGTTTTGGAACTTTCCACTCCAACATGGCTTTGATCTTATTAGGATCCACCTTTGTAACCCCTTCATGAGAGACAATGTGACCCAAATATTCAACCTCCTTGAGTCCAAAAGAACACTTAGAGGGCTTTGCATAAAGTTGATGTTGCTCAAGGGTTTCCAAAACATTATTTACATGATGCAAATGTTCCTCCCATGTTTTGCTATAAATTAATATATCATCGAAAAACACTAAGACAAACTTCCGCAGGAATGACTTAAAAATAGAATTCATCAAACTTTGAAATGTAGAAGGTGCATTTGTGATCTAAAGATGCCATAGTAACCTTCTGCCTACATGGGATCTAATATAGATCAAAGAAATTCTTCATTTGTTTGATCCAGTTGAGAAGTTCCTTGCCATCGAACTTACGCATGTCAACCTTTTGGAGTAGGTTCTGCGACCCACAATCAAGTTAGCCCGGAGGAATGTGGTGCATTACTTGTATTGCAAGTGGAATGTCCTACAGATCCACCTTGATTGATCAAGAGGATACCAACTCAATGTTTTGGACATCTTAGCCACATTTCCCTCAATATTTTTGGACATTTGAGCCATATCTCCTTTCAATGCCTCCACCTCTCCTTGCATGTTATGACACATCAGATTGACATCTTCTTTCATGATTTTCAAACTCTCCACCAGGGGTTGTCTTTTCAAATTTTGTCATCCACCAAAGAAGACATAGCATCAAAATTTCCACCCCATTCAAACTCCGATTCAACCTCCTCTTTGTTAGGAGTTTTCCTAGAGTGGTCGATCCTTTTCCTTGGCCTCCAGTATATTTCCTTGCCATGGTGATTAGGGTTTAGGTTTTTGGATGATGTCAACTAGATATACAAAAATACCAAGAACAAACCCCATTAAAATTCAGGAGCTTTTCAAAAATGTAATTAATTTAGAGAAATTCCACAATTTGGGGCTTGTGGAGAAATTTTGTGAAGAACCCTAAAATGAGTATAAATTCCCTAAACTAGATCAGGAAAAGCTGAAATTTAGAGGGTAACTTACTCTAATTATATAGCAACCCCAGGTAAAAAAATGCATTTTTTTACAACATATTGCGAGATATAGGTGAATCCCAAAATTGGGATTTCGTCTTGATTTTGGCTGAATCGAGGCATTGATACCTCTTGTAAGGAAATTACTTAGACATATCAAAATAATAACAGCAATATAACACCAAAGAACACCAAAATAGAGAGATAAGATCAGAATATGCAAGTATAGATGACTTAGCCACTTCGAGGGGACAACCTCCACACCTTACAATAAGACTCAAATGCTCAATATGATGATCATCTACTAGTTACTACCTCCTATATATACCCTACTTATGCTATGTAAACCACCTAGGCTGACCTATTAAGCATATGAAAGCATAAATAAATGAGATATGACATGTTAAGAGATTATATTAGCCACACATGTGCCATACGTATGCCGATATATGATATAGGATTAAGAGCATGGCATCTTTCGCACAACCATTTTCATGTTTGTTTGGGATTTCAACCATTAGCGCCCATCGATGTAACTTATCCTATACTACCATCAACAATAGTAACTCCTTAAGCTAAAAAGGAGGTTGATAAAGCTATGACGTTCATTGAGCACATTCAACAAGTGCAAACCATCATGCAACAGAAAATGCTAAATACAAACAACACCATCACAAAGCGTTGCACACCGGAAACCTTCCAAGATGGTGATCGGTTATGGCTTCACTTGCAAAAGGAAAGAATAGCGGGACCTTACAATAAGCTTCATCCTCTTTGGTAGGAGCCCTACACCATCACCAAACAAGTATGAGATAATGTTTTTAAGCATAATCTTCCCACTTACCTTGGGTTGCATCTTCTATTCGACGTGAAACTCTTGTGCCATTACTCTCCATCTTTGTTGGACTCCTCAAATGTTGCAGAGATGCTTCAGTCATAAATCAATCTTGACTATAATGTGCCGACAGAAGCAGATTAAGTCATTGATTTAAAAAGTCAAATGAACAAGACAACAAGGGATCCCTCTCTTCCAAATTGTCAAAGCAACTCAAGCACCTTCTTAGGGAAAATAGTTCACAAAAGCTCGTGTTCTTGCAAAGCAACTTTCCACATTAACATGCAATGGGGATCATTGCTCTTGAGGAGGGTGATTGATTTAGGAGGGTTTAGAAAATTCAAATAATTTGTGGCACGAAAATGTTTCTCTATGTCATGATCTAACTTCACCAATGATTTCAACATCATACTACACACGTGTGCATACCACAAGGTCCCAACACCTTTGCGATACCCCTGAGTTCTGTGTTGCTCTGCAGTGTCAACACTACATCTGGCAACTTCGCAATATTGCCAACAGAAGATGGACTGATGATTGGTTATGAAATGATTGTAACGGTTTAACCTATGCTTCATCTTCCTCCTTTTTATATTAAGGCATCCTTTTATTCTTTATAAAAAGAGTGAATTTTGCTACCTAGGAATATATAGATTGTAATGTCCCATTTTGGGGATACCCCGCAAATAGCTCAAGGTTGACAAAAACGGACTGAAATCAGATTTAGGGCAGGTTGTAGATGACTGACAATGACTGTAAAAACCCACAAGAGTTGCCAACAATTTTCCTCCTAGGGTAGCAACCCCTTAGGAAGATTCAAGCGGACTTTTCTATGCACGAAATTCACTCAAACCATTGGAAAATATGCTAAAAATTATAAGAAAATACTAGTAATCAGTAGATGCAAGAAAACTGATTTTTAGAGGCTCACAAGTGCTATTTTAAATTTACCATGAAACCCTTCCATTGCAGTAATTAAATAATAATTCCAGAATTGAAATAACACTTATATGCACCCAAACGATTGATAAAATGATAGATTTCACCTTTAGGATTTATGGAGAATCCAACCATGCAATTAGATCTCACAAAGACCGGCAATATCCTCCAAAACACTTTCCCAAGAAAGTCTTCTAGGGCAGAATTTAATTATATGCAGCGAGAGAGAGATCACAACAAACGGTAGTGTGGGGTTTCGTCCACACAAGATTCTCCTCAAGGGGTTTCGTCCTTGAGAGAGCCCTCAATCAAGGGTTTTCATCCTTGAGAGAGATAGAGATGCTTTACTAACAATCCACTCCAACCAAATTATCAAAGCCAACCTCCTCTCAATTGGCCAAGCAACCTTCTTTTATAACAATAAGGGGTATTGCAATTCAAATGATGACTGATTTCAAAAAGTACTTTTTAATAATCTAATTTGTATTTGGAGCCTACATGCTCAAATACTTTATTTTCTAATTAAATAAGTTCATCTATTGGAGCGCTAGGCTTCCCAATAGTAATACATGGTAAAAATAAAACAACTACTAAATTAACATCAAAACATCATTAGAATCTTCCCCTTGCTCCCTTCCTTGGACCCACGGGGAGAAGAATGGGTTAAGGTCTTCAAGAAAGGTTAGTCTCCTAAAGGGACATGACATAGACATCTTGCATCGCGCCTTTCGGATTTTGTACATGACTTTGCATAATATAACTTTACGTTACAATTCTATATTTGACATTTTTGTTTTTTTGCTTTCTTGATTTTTGCACAAGGGATATCATTCAGCCTCTATCATTCATAATACAGCTTTTCTACACATGATACATCTAAATCCTCATTTACATTGTTGTCATGTCCCTTTTTGGAGATTAGTAGAATTGAAGACCTTAACCCATTCTCCTCCCCGTGGGTTTAAGGAAAGAAGCAAGGGGAAGACTTGGATGACATTTTTAAATAGATATTTTCATTATTATCATGTATTCCTATTGGAAAGCCAAGCACTCCAATAGATGAACTCATTTAATTAGAATATAAAGTATTTTGAGCATGTAGGCTCCAAATACAAATTAGATAATTAAAAGGTTTTTATTATAAGGTTAGCCGGAAGTTATGATGTATGACCTCTTATTGTTATAAAAGGAGGTTGCTTGGCCATTTGATTATTATGTGAATTCTATTATCTCTTGGAAAGATTGCTTGTGAAGCATCTCTACCTCTCCTAAGGATGAAAACCCTTGGAGAGTCTTGTGTGAGGACAAAACCCTTCACCAAGTCTAGGGAAGACTTCAACACGAGAGTCTCCACCCCCTTGAGGGATTTCTTTGTTGTTGTTATCTTAATTTCAGCCTTAGGCGAGTTGCCCTAAGGAGCTCTTTGGGTCAAATATTGAAGATATTGCTTTCCTTTTGTTATTGATGCAAAATTGGCTTCCTTCAAAGTGGAGCGACTCATTTGTGGAGTGATTTGGTACATTATTTGGCTGTTCTAAAAAGGGCAACCAACATTGAATGGTGTTTTGAAGTACTCAAGGGTCTTCTATGTGTTTGGATTACATCATCTCATTGCATATAATTTATAAGGGTGAAATCTGGTTTTACATTGAAATTTGGAGGGTTTTGGCATGCATAATCAGATCTGAAAATATTTATTTATTTTTGCCATAGTTACTAGGCCCGAAAATCCGGATTCGTTTGGGAGGGGCAAAAATCTGTAAATCTGGAATTCTTGAAAAGGTTTGGAAAAATCCAGTCCGAAACATATATGAGTTGAATTTTATAAATACGAAAATTTGACAAATACAATGAAAAACTTCAATAATTTAATTCAAAATGTTATATTTTTAATATATGGGGTTGATAGTTGACTGTTTTTTCCAGAAAACTACAGAAAATGTTAAAAAATATTAAAAAAAATTCCTAAATTATGGTAGGCCTAGACCGAATTTATCCAGGTCAGCAGAAAAATCCGGATCCGGTCAGATTTGGTAACTATGATTTCTGCAACAACTAGGGTTTGAAGGAAATTCATTCCAACATTCCTAGGCTTCCAAAAATTATAATTCCTTCACCAATTGATTGCTGAGCTTGAATAATAATTTCAGAATATATTTGGAGTGATCTTGCATGGTTTTTAGGGCATTTCCAAGAGGGGTGAATTGCTTGAAAGGCAGGTTTGGCATGTTTTGGTGGATGTTTGGGCAAGCTGATTTGATATTTGCATTCGTCATATTTTTAAACCCCAAGATCCCAAGTTTCATGAATTTTGGAGCTTCCTAGGTAAAGTTATGAATTTTTAAAGTAACTCTGCAGACAAGGGTTTATAGAAAATTCATATCTTCATTTTTGGGGCACTAAAAATCAGTTTTCTTGCATCTAACAATTGCTGGTTATTTCTCATAAATTCTGAGCATATTTCCTAAAGGTTTGAGTGAGATTTGTGCCTAGGAAAGTGTGTTTGACTTCTCCTAAGAGGTCGCTGCCCTAGGAAGGGCATAATTTGCAGGTTGCAGGGCTGATATCAGTCATCTACAGCAGCTTACTAATCTGATTTTTAAGTTACATCTCAGCTCTTTGGTCATTTCCCGAGTCCCCCTAAAAAGGGACATTACAAGTGTTGTCGACCAGGTCTCCTCCTGGGCTTTGGATCAAATACGTATCTTCTAAATGCTATTCCTTGTCTTGCCTCATGCTAATCTTCTGCAAAGACATTCTTTTCCTAAATGCTTTTACCTATTTCTTTTGTCCTCGTTATTCTCAATATCCTTTGAATTCATGCCACTTTTATCTAGGTTCTGCTGATAATGTCAATCAAAAGGAATTTATTCAACAAAACCAAAGGAATGCATAACAAAAGAATTATAAGCACTAATTTTCAAATACCTTTTGAAGTGCTGGAAGATGATACTCTCCATGCACAAAAAAAAAAAGAGCAACCACTTGGATCACCCCCAGTTGCCTAGCATGACACATAGCCACAGCTGCCACCTCTATAATATACAAGAAACGGGTAATAATTATCTTTGGCAGAAAAAGGATTTTTATTTATTTATAAGATTTGTTTAAGCTATGAAAAACACACCCAGATCACTGTCTTAAAAGAAAAATCAGGATCTTGTAAGGGAGGAGTTACGGAGCATTGGGAGGAGTGGGAGGAAGAAAACACTGAGTTGTTTATCTTCTGAGCAGTTGGTGAAAATCTAAGGAGCCAATGCCAAGGGAATTACATGGCAATCTGACCCCTGACAATATTCCCTCCACACGTTAAAAATAAGACAATTGCGAAGCAACCCCTTCAGAATGGGAGGAAAGAAACACTGAGTTGTTTATCCTCTGAGCAGGTGGTGAAAAGCCAAGGAGCCAAAGCCAAGGAAATTACATATTCACTCCAGACGTTATAAAGAAGACAATTGTGAAGGAATTCCTTCAGAAAGCCATTCTTACAGTAACAATTAATTCCATCAAATCTGTTTATGAAATCTCTAAAAATTTATATAATTCGAAGGTCAAATCAAGAACATTTTTCTCAGGTTCAGCTCGATCTATTTATTGAAAGGAATTTAAGGAATATAAATAAACACTACACAAAGAGACCATAAATAAGAGCAAAAGGTTTGTTCAGAATGGGAGAAACAAGAACAATTCAGAATATAGAGTGTACAAGGGAGAAAAAAAGAGTTCTTAACCCTTCTCAAATAAATGCAGAAAAGAAAGCACAAGAGATGGAGACCCATTTACATCATCCGATTTATATTGAGGATGATGAGATCAGTAGCAACCATGAATACAACAGTCAGGTGGTCATTCATAAAAGCACCGAGTGATCTCCGATTCTGCAAAACAGCTAGCCCCAATAGATCAACCTCACCAAGGCAATGTAATCTATCTGTTTTTCCAATCATGAGACTATTGCTAAGAAACCATCTCTGCATTCAAGTCTTCCTCAATCATCCTAGGTCCTCTCAAGTGCTGAATTCTCTTTTAGAAAGTTGGGCATACAACCTGATATAGTCATTATTCGCAGACCTTTCTGTTTCTTGCACCCACTCAAGGTCATTCCACAACTGAACCTCCCTTCCTCACTCATGATGGCCATGTCCACAATAACCAAAACTAACAAGGAGTAATTTAATTACAAATATTCACCCCATGGAAAATACAGCTATGCATTCTTCCCGAAAATCCCTTCTGTAAGTGACAACCCTCTTCAGGCTATACTGGCAATCTCTGGAACGTTAAAAATCTGGGCAATATCATAGAGGCAAGGGATGTGCATAACCCCTACATGGAAACTGTGTTGTCCAAGCTGCTCCATGCCACCTTTATTAACCTGAAAGAATTGAAACACTTCAAATTGTGTGGAAAGGGTGATTATGATTGTTGATAAACATGAAAAAACTATGGATGTGGTCAACTCCATTCTCTTGGAAAACACAAGGTGCTAGATTGCTGAAACCATTCAGGATAATACAAGCAATCTATGCAGAGACACCAAGTGAACCAAAGGAGGAGCATCATGGACAAAAACTCCTTTCCATAAGCCAACATCCTCCTCCAATAGAGTTTGGAGCACTCAATCTCGAAATAGGAAAGTCACTTGCTCAACCTTTATCATGACGCAAAATGAAACAATGTGTGTTGGCTAGATAGGAATCCACTTTTTGTAATACATATCATGAGATAAATCTTGCAGGACATTTTTGTAATTCCTATCTTGAGTTTTCTTTTCTAGTGTTCTATTTCTAATATGCCTCACTGAATGTCTTGGACGACCTGTTTTATTGTAAGGCGTCCATTGATGTATATTTGTCTGTCTTTTAATGTATACATTTTATTTTTTTGTCAAACTAAAAAAAAGACGCATATTTTATAGATGTGGGACCAAATTTATATGTTAACCTTCCTTGCTTATGCGGGAAAGGTTCCCTAAGTAGTTACTTCTTGTTTATACTTTTGTATGAGTTAAACTAGTAGCTGGCTGCACATTGATCTTTGAACGAAGTATTTGGAATCTATTTCACAAATGAAGTATTGGTCTTTTTTTGTCTATTTTGAATCTATCCCTCAAGTAAAGTGTTGGTCGTTTCTTATCTATTGTGCAAGGGTTCTTTTAATTCTGGTCCTTAAATATTCTCTTTACAGTCAGTCATGAATAATATAGATCCAAGGTAAACATCTATATGTCATTGCTTCATTTTTTATATAATGGTATAAATATTGTGCTTCAAGTTTACATTTTTAACCTCAAGGGGCTAACTTTTTTATTGATACCTTGTTTCTGTTGTAATTATTGATTAATATATTCTCCTCATTGTCCAGTTTAATGTCCCTGCTGGGTATCAACGCAATGTTTCTTCACAGATGTTTTCTGAAACAGGTATATTGCTTATTCCTTAATTTTTTGCTCTGTTTGTTTCAGTCTTGTTCTTTTCTAGCTGCACGCAACCTACAGAAGCTTTTGATTTCAGTTATAAATAAATTCAAAGGATGGAGATGGGATACCTTCCTCTCCCATTGCCTGCCATCTCTCAGTCATGATGAATTAACAAACTTATGATTTCCCTTGTCCTAGGCATTTACGAGTCACATCCAGGATTTATCTCCTCCTCTATGCTGCTACTGCAATAGTAGTTATCCATATTGGTTATTCATGGACACTACTAAAATACTGTTCATTCTCGAAGTGCTTATCCATATCACAATTTCGTATATCAATAACAACAGTAATATAAGAAAGGGAAACACGAGGACACAATCAGATTCTACAAATACAAAAATCTGAAAAGTATTGAAGTATGAAAGTCTCAACACAAGGTAGCACTTCCAAGATCCAGCTTACACTTCAAACTCAACAATAAATTTTGGGAAAGATGAAAAAAACGTTTTAGCTTGAGAGCGGGGCATTTTGGGTATTAGAAAAGGATAAAACAGTGTCCAACCACTACAATCTTTTTCTGTTCATCATATTTCACTATGGACTAACGTTTTCCATCTTAAACATAGAAAACACCACGATACAAAGTGCAACTGTGCCCATTAGTTTATAAAATTATCACTTCCTTCTTCCTCTAATCTTACTAGAATGCCATGATTTCTCTGTTATTCTACTCAAAACATTGACTATGCTTATGTAGCTGGTAATGGGAATTGAATTTCACCATTTCTCCTTCAACATCATCCCAAATTCTTCAGAACTTCATGAACAATCACAAAACATCTTGTAGAAGGCTTCCTGTGGGAAATGCAACCACCATACAACATGAATGAATAGGGGAATAGTACAGAGGTGTATAATGGTTTAGTAAGGCTAGAGATGAGAATCCTTGCGCTCAACAAAGGGGAAACACTTTGTTGTGAGTTGCCTACATTGGAGCAAGATCTCATAAGTATGGGAATTATAAGATCCACTGAGCATTCATGTATTCACTACTATCTGGTTTGTGGATCTTATGCCTACATTCAATACTCTGTGGGTGGACATATTATGTATTCATACAAGTATGATTATAAAGGAGGCAATTACAACTGACGACAGTTACAAGCAGAGAAGATTACAAGAAGGTTCATATTTCTGGCTATGTGACTGTTGGTATTCCAGCGCAAGGCGTGTTGATAGATGCTCTTACATGGTGCAAGCGTAGTGTGTGTGTGTGCTGGCCTGCCGCATGGCAATGAGATGCTGACATGTGGCCGCAAATCACGGGTCCTACATAGGACTGTGGAAGTGTGTGACATGTTATGATGCAAGGCACTAACATGCCAAAGTGTTGTGAGGTCTGCAATATTCTGCGGACTGCTGTGGAATCTTGCAAATGTCTGGGAAGTGTTGCGTGGCATTGCAAGAAGTTGCAAAGGCTGCATGACTTTGCGAACCATTGTGGATCCTATGAGTGGTTGTGAATGAGGTGTGACATTCACAGAAATGTTGCATGGTATTGTGAGAATCTGTGAGAACTGTGAAGCCAGTGTGTAGTGTGCATGAAACCACGAGAAGCAATGCACCATGGTACCGGGAGGCACTGCGGATGGCGCAAAGTGATGTGCGTGCTGCATGAAACTATGGAGTTGTACGGTAATGAGGAGGCTTGTGCAGCTGCGAGTTGCTACAAGACAAGTTGCAAGGTTGCACATGAATCCTTTCGTAATGTCCCCTTTTCCAAGCTAGTTCGATATGGAAGACCTTATGCCCATTCCTCTTCCTGTGGGCATCAAGGAAGGAGCTAGGGAGGGAAACTCGCCATGGTTGTAAGTATTGTACTCTAGTAATTAATTATTTTATTTACTAATCATGGCATTGGAGTGGTTCGACTAGGTGGTGGAAGACTTGTCCAACAATGCAAGGAGGATTTCTATTTCTTCATTATGGAGGTCGGTCTTGTGGAGGCCTACATGGTGACTTTAATGTTCTTTTCCTTCATTAAGGGGGTCGTCCTCTCTAGAGGATTCTATTTGCCCATTGACATCTTCAAGGCCTATATAAGGTGGTTTGACTTGCTAAAGGAGGGTTATGCTGATTTTGATATTGAATTTCTCTTGAAGGTGGAACAAGTTGGCACCTATTGAAGACGAAACCCTTGATAGGATCACACTAGGGACGAAAACCCACTTGTATGTAAGGGTGATCTCACACGGAGGTCACGTTGGTACTTCAAAGTGATTTTATGCAGCTGATCTACATTTCCAGCCCTAGGCGACTTGCTTGAGGGTCGAGTTCGGTGCCTTCTAGGGCACATTTTGGTATTTTGAGTTGGTATTCTTGTTCCTCATAATTTCTAAGGCGGGAATCTACATTTTGGTGAATTTAGGTGAAGTTTATCTATTTTTTCCAGCCCTTGGTTTGGCTGTATGGTTTCTGTAATAAAAATCAATTATAGATGTGATATATCATTCATTTCTCCACATTTTTGATGTATTTGAGACTGATAAATATTGTCGTGGTTGGATAAATTATTTTGCTGGCATTTCAGCTCTATTTGCATGGTTAAATGTTGATGTGAACCTCATATGCAATTCGCTGCCCTAGAGGACTGATTTATATTGTGTTGATTGTTTGAAGGGCATTCTAAGGTACTTTAGTTTGATGTTTGTGTGTTTGAAGGCGCGACTTCAGATTTGGGTTTGAGGCCAAATCCTTATTTCCCATTTATCCCTAGAAAGGGACATTACCCGCTTGCCCTTTCTTGAGGAGCAATAGTCCCCGTTGTGTCTTTGGTTAAGCTGCGTGAATTGAACCTAAAGCTACCAAAGGTTGTACCATTTAGGTTGATAAGTGTTTTGTGCTAGGCAGAGTCTGGATACGGATACGGATACGGAACGGAACGGGTAATGCAGTGCAGTCACGCCGATACGGCAAATTTTTAAAATCTTGGGTACGTGTACGCTTTTGGGTACGTTTTATATATATATATATATATGTATATGAATATATAAATATGTATACAAATTATAAATTTAAAGAAGCATTTGCATACTTATTGAAATTTATTATTTCTCTATCATGATTATCTATCTTAGTGACTGTGATAAGATTCAAGGAGTTTTGATTGTTCACGGTGACCTTCCTTGATCCACTCAAGCCACGATAGTATTGTCGACATATTTCTGAAACATCATAACTAAGGGAAAATATGGATCCAAGTGGCAGTGTGGGACGATTAGTCCGAGCACGGGAGAATACTCACGAGTTTTGGAAAGCTATCCAAAGATTTTTAATTACTAATCTGTCTACAAAGCGATCAAAGCTCATGATTCTTTCAGAAGATTGCAAGAAGTTGCTTGGTACAAAAAGGTGCAAAAATGGATTTTATGAAAATAAGAAAAATATTGCCATCAATGCGTAGAGCTCGAGAAAATATACACTTTTAGAGAAAACGACACTTGAAACGGAGTCACAGAATGAAAGTTATGGCACATGCAAGTTTTTATTGCTACATCTTTCCGGACCCTTTCCAAAAATGGCAAATTTTTTCTGTACTTGTGATTTTTTCACCAAAAATCCAAAAAAGGAAAGAATTGCCAAAAAAGGAAACAAACAGTCTTTGGCAAGTTTTTTTTTGATGGGTACGCTTGGAAACATACCCACAGGGGACAGGTACGGTCCTGGTGCGGCAAAACCGCACCAGATTGCACTCGTCCCCTGGGCATGTACGTTTCAAGCGTACCCATTGAGCCACTGTACCCTGCACAAGACTACGGTATGTTTCAGGCTGGTACGGGGGCCTTAAGCGTTTCCTGCACGCCTAGGTTTTGTGCTTCCTGACCCCTCGGAAGCAAGTGATGTGTTCTTTGGTGAGTGCACATGTTGGTCATTTCGATGATCTAGTCCTTTGACATGGGACACAAGTGCTTGAGATGCAAAGAAGGATGTTGAGTCGTTCTTTGGCTTAAGTAATGGAGGGAAGCAAGGCTTAAGAAGCTCCATGTTGAATGTTGGGTGAAGACCCAAGTATGGTGGTAGATCAAGAAAAAAGGTGATCCCACTAGTTGCATGCAGAATGGTGTAAGAACCATAGCATAGATGATTGATCTTCCCATGTGGGTCCTTGAAGCATTAATTTTGAAGATGCAACCAAATTTTATTGCCAACCTTGAATTTATTGTCCATCTATTTGAGGATAAAAATTCCTTGAGCATTCTTGTCGCATACCCGTCAATTCCCACAATGCTTTCCAAAAGTGACTCACTTGATCAAACACAATGGATGTTAAAAGTCCGAAGTGCACCGGACATGGTTGAAAAAGGTGCATGCGAGTTCCTACATGTCAATGCCCTTCTTACAAGCTACCATGAAGGCCATCTTTGAAAATATATCTACTATGAAAAGCGAGATCCATTCGGGTTCTTTGTTCATAAGTAGTCTAGTCATAAAGTCCACTTCAATGGATTTCCATGGTCTAGATGGAATTGACAATGGTGTGTAAAGTCTTAGCTTCCCATTTGTGGGCATTATAAGGGAACAAGGAGTGCAAGACCTGATGTGGCGCTCAATGTTTGCACGCATGTGAGGTTAGTAGAAGTGTTGTTGAAGCATGGCTAGTGTCTTAGTCACATCAAGTGTCTTGCTATCTTGGTGTAGTGTGCCTCCTAAAGGAGTCTCCGGGAGGTGCATTACAAGGAACATGGAGATGTCGAAGCTTATAGAGAAGTTTGTTGGACATCTAGAATTTTCGGACATGTAGATTTGAAACCCGTTTACTTGTTGCGATGGTAGTGAAGGTGTCGACAAAGTCTTGTCGGATAAGTAGAGGATACCCATCCCGTGAAGTTGTGACAATGCATCAAACACTATGATAATGGCATGTATTGGTGGTTAGATGAGGCAACATGTCTCCTTATTGTCTTTTCCTTCCTGTGCTTTATCACCAATGGAATTGTTGTAGATAGGTGATCCACTTCATGTGGAGCCTGTTTTCTAACTTGCTCTACATGTGTAGGAACTACAATGGCTTATGATTGGAGTGAATGTTGTTTCCTTACCCAAGAGGAAGTGACACGATTGTTTGATGGCTTGCACAACAACGTAGGGATACCCATCCCGTGAAGTTGTGACCATGCATCGAACACTATGATAATGGCATGTATTGGTGGTTAGATGAGGCAACATGTTTCCTTATTGTCTTTTCCTTCCTGTGCTTTATCACCAAATGGAATTGTTGTAGATAGGTGATCCACTTCATGTGGAGCCTGTTTTCTAACTTGCTCTACATGTGTAGGAACTACAATGGCTTATGATTGGAGTGAATGTTGTCTCCTTACCCAAGAGGAAGTGACACGATTGTTTGATGGCTTGCACAACAACGTACAACTCTTTTAGAGGTGAAGTACCACTGAACTGTGTCGCTTAGCATCTCTAAGTTAAACGTGAGTTGGTGTCCATGTTGTGTGAGGGTTGCATGAATGCATAGTTAGATGCATCATTTTGGATGCCGAAGGTTTGAACAATGTTGGGCTTTACCAAAATAAATGTTATGCCCATGCTATTGTGCAGTAGTCCAACTAAAGCTTGCTTTAGTTCGCATGATCTGGCAGATACCATGATATGTGCTAGAACCAAAGGACAAACTTGTGGTAGAAGTTAGCAAGCCCACAAAAACTGCTCAATTTTGTAAGATTCTGTGGATTAGGCCAATCTTGGATTACCTTGATCTTCTTTATATCTACGTGGATGCCCCTATGATTGATGGTGTAGCACAGATATTGGTGTTTGCAGCATCAAATGTACACTTGGCTAAATTGGCCTTTAACTTGTGCTTCCACAAAGTGTCTATGATGTGTGAGATGTGCTTCAAGTGCTCCTGCCAAGTCTTGTTATAGATGAGGATTTCATTCAAGTAGATGATGATGAAGGAGTTAAGGAATGACCAAAGTATGTCATTCAGTAGGGGTATGAATGTTAGTGCATTGGTCAAACCGAAGGGCATAACCAACCACTCGTACAATCCATTCCTTGTTTTGAAATTTGTCTTCCATACGCCTTCAAGATGGACTAGTACTAGTTGGTGGCTTGATTTCAAGTTGATCTTGGTGAAGTATTGTGCACCTTGGAGCTGATCTAGGAGGTCGTCAATGCATGATACTAGGTAATGATTCTTCGCTGTAATATTGTTGAGTGTGTAAGAATCTATGCAAAGACACCAAGTTCAATCTTTCTTTGGTGAGAAATATCAGAACGCAAAGATGACAAAAAGAAGAGCTAGGATTGATCTTTCCTTGATCAATAAGCTCCTGTATTTTGCGTCAGACCCCATCATTCTCCAAAATTGACTTGTGATACACTAATTGTTTGGAAGAGAGGATCCAAGAACCAAATTGATTTGATGCTTTATTGTGTAGTGTGTTGGGAGGCCTTTCGTTTTTGTAAAGTCTTCACCATACCATTACAATGTCTTTTTGAGCTATTGTTGCTGCAATAATGTTTGTGTTGTGTGGCGCACTACCGGTGCTTTCTTGTTATGTTACGCAAGTGCTAATTAAAACAACATGATTAACATGGAATCCTATGTGTACAAGATGAGGTTCAACATTATTTCGTAGAGACCAAAGTGAGCTTGGTCAATGGAGTGGAAACCTTAAGGTTGAAGAAGTGGTCTTTGATGCGTACAATCCAGAATTGTAGTTGTGTGCGATATGTAGCATCTCGGTTTATACATATATGGTCTTCAAGCCAAAATGTTGCAGACCTTCAAGGGTGCGACGTTACACTAATGGCAAGTAGGATGCAGTACTTTCTTCCAAAGCTTGTTGCAACTGCTGAGTAAGCATTTGTCCCGCGAAACAAATCACTCACAATATAAGAGCAATCTAGAAGATTCTTCACTCCCTAAAAATTCAAAAAGGCTATGCATAATGATGAAATGAAACATCTCCAAGGCCTTTGATAAGTGTATCTTGAAGTCCATTGAACAAACTCTAAGGGCTTACAACTTTAGTCAACGAAAAATTCAATGATTTAACAGCTATATCAGCACTACCTCTTATCCGTTGTCTCTTAATGGGGATCAAGGACAACTCTTCATGGCTTCTAAAGGTCTTTGACAGGGAGACCCTCTTAGCTCAAGCCTATTCATCTCAATGGGGAAAATCTCTACAAAAATTGGAACAAAGTAGGAGTGAAAATTATTGTGTTGCTTGCAAAAGGGAAGAACAAATGCTCCAACTTACACTTTGTAGATGATACTCTTCTCTTGGCTTCTTTGGTAAAACAAGAAATGCTTCACATTTACAAATTCTGCAAACATAACAAGAAGCCTTTGGACAAAAATAAATGAAAACAAAATTCAAATTTTCTCTTTCTCAAAATCCCAGCAAATGAGAATCCTCTTCTCTCAGTTTAGCCTCCGTATCATGAACCTGCAACTCCTACATCTAACCGTATCCTTACTTTGCCATGTAGCTGGTCATCCTACATCATTGTTGGCTTGATCTCTCTTCTCGATTTATGAAGGAGGCCATGGCTTCCTTAGGTCCACCGCCCATGACTGTCTCTAACTTTAAATATAGCAGTTTCCATTGAAAAAATGATGGATGTTATCTCAAGAGGAGATCACACTAAAGATTTGTATTTCACTTGATGAAATGGAAAATAAACTACGGCTTCTCAAGGACAAAGCCCTTGTGTGTAGATTTATGGAGCTTTTCCAAGGCCCAAAAATTTGAAGCTATGGGTTCAAGCTAACTAGAAGCCCTTGGGCATTGTGGAAATACTCATGATGCCCAAAGGATACTTGATGGAAAATTTCTCTTTGAGAGAGAGAAAAAACCTTTCAAGGTGGACTCTAGTTTTTAAATAACTCGGGTCTATTTATGAAACACTAGTCGCTTTTAATCCCATTGAAGATCTTCGAGTGTAGTCCCAATATGGATGACACTTACATTACAACCAAGTGAATATTAGCATGAACATAGCAAATGGCGAGTACTTGCCGAGTTGGCGAGTACTCACCAAAACCATTGAGAAACAAATATTTGCCAATAGAACTCACATGCATGACTCGACGAATATAGCAAGTTCTTCTAATTGTTGTCATTGATTTTCCACAAGCATTCTTCTCTTCATTGGCTAGTTTTGATGACATGTTTATAGTTGATGTTATTTTATGGGCTTATCCATCCATAGATTCATATACTTCCCTTGAGTATCCACCTCATATTGCCGAGTTCACCACAATTTTGTTGTACATGATCGTATCCAAGCAAAGGAAGAAGTGGATGTGTGGACGAGCCTCCATTTGGTCCTCAAGCTTTGAGGAAAACATATTTTCCAAGAAAAGGAAGAAGTAGATGCATGGACATGCTTCCATTTAGTCCTCAATTTTGAGGAAAATATCTCCTATTTTGAGGGGAAAACCGGTAAGGGGGTGGAATGTAATGTACCTAGAGAGATGATATTATGATGTATATTGGTGGGTGGAGATGCCAACATGTGGCACACATCCTCTTAGTGGGTATATTATATGGAGTCATATGGGTTACTTATGGTTTATATTATATTGGGAAATGAGCTGGTTGACATTTGGATTAGTGACATACCCATCTATTATTGTAATAAGGTCTATATAAGGGGAGGAATATTATTGTTTAAGACATGATTAAGGAGAAACATTGTAATTGTAGTGTGTGCTCTAATAAGGAGGTTGCCTCTTGAAGAGGCCCGCGGTAGTGGAGTGAGTCCTTCTCCGTAAGGAATATTGTATAGTGTTTCACTACCTTAAGCGTATTTTTGAATATAATTCATATTAGGGCATTTGACCCTCATCTCATGTGTTGTGCAATCTATGATTTTTGCATAATTATTCAAAGTGTATTTTGAAATTATGTGTGAGGCGCTTAACATAAATTTAATATTTATCATGACATTTGACTTGTCATTTGGCATTCAATTGGCATTATATAAATTATCAGTAGCGTTTTGTGGTTATTTTGCTTTTTATATGCATTCCATGTGGTTAATTCCTATTTATCAGGCTAGAATTTATTTATATATTGTTGGTAATACATTTTTTATGTCATTGGAACCAAAATCATCGTATCCACTTATTTGGTTTTTCATATGCACCCTCGTATCAAAAATGTATCGGAAACTTAGCAAAAATAGCTGAATCATGAAAAATACTCTGGCATTTACAGTTTTCACATGTATAAATTTGTCGTCAAAATGAAATTTCTCAAAGACAAAATTAAACAATGGCACCAAACTGAAATAAGGCCCCTCAATCCAAAAGGAATCCCTACAACACAAATTGGTTGTGGTTTGAATTCGCGAACAATTCTATGCTTACACAATTAAATTGGAAGAAAAACAAACAATTCACACTCTCTCCGAGCTGCAAAAGATCAAGGAACTCCATCATCTTCAACACTCAAGTGATACATGGATTTAGGGTACTCAAATACAAAATATTTACACTGCAACGACACAAAACATGAAACAAATGGATGCTATCTAGTGTCTCTAGTGTGTCAATGGGATACCTTACTAATCAAGTAGATATGCTCTCCTTTGCTCTTTTTTTAATCAAGATCGTCTACTGGGGGCCCCTTTGAGGAGTTGAGACCAAGGCAACTCAATCTCAATTGCTTCATCAAGTTTTGGAGTGCCCATGTGGGATCCAAACACAAGACCAAATAAACCAGGCTTTTTAATTTATTTTCGACTTTCATTTACATGATATAGTTATACAACACTATTTAGGGTCACAAGAAATTGCTCCACATCACATAAGATGTCTACACCAACATGAAGAACATGCAAATGATATGATGACACCAGATGCACATCAAAGTCACACTATTACGAACAAACAAGAACAAAACCAAGACCCAACATAGTATGAACATCACAAATATACACCTTCCACAATACCACATTTTCATGGTTATTACTTTATTATAATCATATTTCATTATTCAACTTTAAGGATTTGAAGAGCGCTTAACATGAACACACAAATTTTTCCTTTCTTTTCTAGACTACATTTCTTTAAGTTCATTTAACACTTAACTTATAATGGTTACATCCAATTTAGTTCGTTTAGCTTATTGTAAATAAATTATATAATTCGATTGTTAATTAGAAGTAACTTAACATTGCACATCATAAGATTAGATTCCCAAATTAGAAACTATGTGTTTCTCCATTACTTGTTTTCACGTGGATCATTTCACATCCAATTTCACATCATAAGAAGGGTTTATTAAGTTACAAGAAGTCTCTACAAGACTTAAAATCCTTCACATCCAATCTTACATCATAAGAAGGGTTTACTAAGTTACAAGAAGTCTCTACGGTACTTAAAATCCTTAGACCGACATCACAAGGGTACATTCTCAAAAATAAAAGCAAGTTACAATTTTCCTTTACAAGAGAATCTTAATGGTGTATTAATGCATAACGTAATCATCCTTGTGATCCCAAGCACTTACAATAACTTCCCTTCTAATATTGTTTAATTCTAGAATAACCATACGGATTACATACTAGAAATTTCGTCCTAAATGTCACAAAGTGACATTATGCCTTGCATCAAAGCATCATATACACTAACATACCCACATGAAAACTCCCTACTAAGTTCCTAGGAGGAAACACACAAACTCTTACATCTCCCAAGACTTTAGGACTAAGAAAGAAGCTAATAATTGATCCGTTTCAAATCCCAAAGGTGGTTTCACATATTAAGATGTTAAGCAAACATGTTCCTACAATGATAACATGGGTTTGAGATCTTATCTCCTCTTGTGAAGTTAAACTACTAAAGTCCATAATGATAGGATGCATTTTGAGGTACACATGGGTCATATGAATCCCATGTTCGAGAAAGGTCTCATTATCAAATTTTGTGTTCCCATAAGGGACAACTCAACTTATAATTTGGAACAAGGAAGGGATTGCTAATGAGTTGAAAGGAGGTGGTTTCCATGATTCACTTTGTTCCTAAGCTCAACATTCAAGGGACACAATTCGATAGGCAAAATTCAACATGGGTTTTGTTCGACATCAATCTCTTTAAAAGGGGGTTACTAGGTTTACTTTTTTCCTTTTTGGACTCAAGGATTTACAATTTGATACAAGTTAGTATTAGAACAATCCAACCTCTCTAAGATCAATTAAACATGAGAGGGGGTTAATGGAGTCAAACATGAGGTTTAATGTGTAGGAAAAGTGGTAAACAACTCCACTTACGTCTCTTAGATCTCTAAATGAGATCATTCAAAGTGTAAGACAAGAGATGACATATTATAGGTTTGTGTCCTTTCTTAAAATGGTAGGGGTAAAGAAAAACTGAACAAGACTTGATTACAAGAGAGAAGTATGACAAGGGTTAATAACATGGTTCATTTTGATAGTTTAGGAAATGAAAATTTCTACCAACAATGCAAGTATTAAGAGAGAGACCAATAATTAACATTATAGAAGATTGTTTCAAAACATCTAAACTATAAGAGCAACATACAAACTCGTAATCAAAATCACACCCAAAATAGAATGCCTGTTTTCCCCAATACACCAATGTGCTACAATCTCTTACACATCACAGAAAAATCCATAAATAACATTCATGTTTATAAACATAGTGCTGATATACATCCATTTAATATTACATGTATTTCAAAGATAATCCCGTTATTACAAAAGCATATAGAACACTACAATTTTCTTCATGTCCCGCGTACCTGCAACCACTACATGGTCAACACAACTGTTGGCATGGCATCTAACTACAATCTAACACGATTTACGATTTCATAGTTTTCCAATAATAATGAAATAATACTTAACACACTTTTAGGGAGAGTAAGAAATATAAATGCCATTTCATTTCATTTTCAAAGCTAAAGATAGAGCTAGAGAGGAGAGAGAAAACACCATTTCTTTTCACATTCAATATCTTTTCAAACAAGTGTCAAGATGGTTTCCAATCACTATTACAAGGTTTCGCTTAGATAAGGACATGACAGTTTTCTCCAGTTAATTACAAGTTTCCAATAAGCTTCAAATTTAGAAAAGAAGCTCAACAATCTGCATTCAAAAACGACCTTCGAAACTCAACACATAAGGGCACAAAATCCTACCTACTCTCCTATATACAGGGAAACACTGAGCTGACAAAACCCCTAACTAGAAAACTAGGTTAAATTGGTGCCCATCTTTCCAGAGCCACCGATGTAAATGCACCCAAATGACCTCGTCGCCCAACGACGGAGGCCTACAAAATCTATTTGGAAAACTAGCTTGCAAGATGATTTCTCCGAACTAAATGTTGGTAGTGATTGACACTAAGAAATACTAGAGGTATGCAGAAGCCAAAACCATTTCTACACCCAGGGCCAAAAATCAAACTGCATTTTAAACTTTCAACAGTTGTTTAAAGTTATGCGAAGTAGCCCGTTGGGCTCCTAAACGTGCATGACGAAACAAAGTCAAACGAACATCCGAGGAACAACCCAGGGTTTAGTTGAACACTCCATGTGACAAGGTACTTGGCCAAAGCTTGATTTTCTCATTTCGGGGTTTATAGGGATGTTTTGCGCCTCAATGAAAAACATGTTTTATTAAGATCACACAAGGTCGTCAAGAAGTAGTTTTTACTAAGTTTCACATTTAACCCGCCAACCGTGTGGTTTCGTATCCAAAACTAGTATCGTAGTGTTTCCAACCATCTCACGAGGTAATTGAGTGTAGTGTTTACATTCATGGTTATTGATCTAGTTGCGTACAAAACAAAGGTGCAATTTGCTATTGAATAACACGTTTCGTTTAATTCACCTAAACAAATTATTCTTCTTTAGTTGATTAACAATTCCATTAAAAATTAGGAAAACTAGAATGTTAAAAACATGCAAGGATAGAGTAAGATGACCATCCTTGATAGTAGTAGAACCAAGGTCCAATGGGCTCCAAGCGGTCCCCATTCACGATCCGCGAAACCACGATTTGTTAAGGCATGTTGTGTAGCAAAACTCGTCCCTTCAGCCCATTCCGTGTTTTTAACAGCAACAGACATATGCTTTCAAACATTCTTAGAAACATCCAAACCTCACCTCACCTTCCCACTTTTTCGATGGACCTCCACACCCAGTTCCAAAGCTCCTATTTTGACACACAAAGCGAGAACACTGACAAAGGTTGTGGAGGTTGGCTTCATACTCATCGATTGCATTTATTTAAAAATCTCAAAAGCTTTTTCAACAAGATCATTCGGTGCAATTCCCACAATCATGACATTCCATGTCATTATGTTCTGAAGAAGCATTTCAACAAACAGTTCACGTGCATTGCGTATGTCTCCACATTTTGCATACATGGCTATCTGGGCACCTGATAACACACTTTATAAAAATTAGCTTTCCATGAAGCTTTGATGGTTGTCCATGCATTGTTCTAACCTTCCATCTTGGCACAGGCTAGGAGTATAATGGCACGGTTGTGGAGACTGGTTTTACGCCTGTCAAAAACCATTTGCTTTGAAGCTTCCAAGGCGTATTCAACAAATCATTTTGTGTGCATCCAACAATTATTGTTGTCCATGTAACCACGTCCTTCCAGGAATTTTATCAAACATCTCACAGACCCTACCAATTCTCTTTGCATCGTTCCAATTCTTATACCAAATAGTCTAAATGCGCTGCGTATGCTTCCCCAACAGCATACAATAAAAAAGAAAACAACAATGCCAATGCTACGCTGCCAACACAGCTCACAACAAAAGCAAAATGTGACATGAGGAGAAGAGGAGGTGTTGGGACAGGTTGTGGTGTCTGGCTTAAGACCTGTCAATTTGCATTGGCTTGAAAGTATCAAAAGACTTTTCAACCAAAAATTTTGGATCAAGAAGACTTTTCAATCAAAAAAATTTTGTGCAGCACCCTGCAATCATCACAGTCCACATGACCACATTTTCGAGGCATTTTAACGAACAGTTCTCATTCCTTGCGCAGGGGCATGGTAATCTACTCTGTGGTGCTCCAATTTTTCAAATGGATTGCATTTCTTGCAAGCACGGTATCCACAAAGCTTCGATGGACGTCTCCAACCTATTCAAAGCTCACAATTCAGCGTGGGCTAGGGCTTTACACCTGTTCATTGCACTTATTTTGAAATTCATTGAGGGAAAATAAATTGAATAACTATGTACATTTCTAGTGCAGCATTTTGTCAAAATGATGCCCAAGTTGTCCAATGCCAAACCTTAGTCTCCAAGGCGTTTTAAACAACTCCATCTTCTGCCTATCCCACAACAATTCAGAAATCAGGACAACCCATTACAATTATTCCAAAAACAGTAACTGCAAACTACCTTGCTGAAAATCAACCTACTTCCCTCAACAATATGGTGCATAAAATTCTTGCTAAGCTTATAACTTCATGTAATGTCCTCTTTGCACACACAAGGCGGATACAGGCAGGGCCTTATAACAAAAAACAAACTGTGCAAGACTTGCAAAGAAAACAATTCTGCCCTCGCACCATGAAGCTCCAAAACAAAACCAAGGAATTTGCAAAAGACATCCTCTGACCAGAATCCTTATGCATTCATCCACACAAAGACCAAAAATTCCAAAATCCTCACACGCACGAACCTCACATTAACCCAAAATTCTATTAATTCTTTCTTGGTATGAGGTTGGCACAAGCTCCAATTTTTTGAGGGATTTAAGAATATTAATGCATTATTTACATTTATATGAAATCTCTTCTATTATTTAATTTCATGATTTATTTTATTATTTTAAAATTTGTTTTAACTTAAACCTCAACAGCTCCCATTAAGGCACTCACTTATCACGTAAATATCTTCACTTGAAAATTATGCGGATTACCTTTATTGATATCATAATACGATTTAGTTAGATCAACGTTAAAGTTATAAAAGATATATACATATTTCAAACTCAAGCATCAAAAATGCTCTCGAGTTGAATGAATCACAAGAATAATGGCATTACCACACAATCATAGACACAAAGACACACCAAGGGTTCAAAAGGGTTAGTCCGCGTAAGGACAACTTCAAACTTATCCTTATTATTTTATTATCTCAAATGTTTAATTTATTTTATTGCTATCTTTAATTTCATGATCACTCTGAACGAGGCCAAAACGACAACCCGACACGAGCGTATTTTTCAACAATCCACGCAAACCGTCAAGGATGGAGCAAGGGAAAATTTCTACGGGCCATAGAGGGCACTACAAGTTCCCTTAGTTCTGTAGATGGAAGACAATGACTCACTGCTGCAGTTGATAACTTAAGAGGAACTCCATGAGGCTGTCTTCTCCTTTGAGCCAACAAAAGCACCTGGCCCTGGCTTCACAGGACTTCTACCAAGCCTTTTGGGATTTCATCAATTCAAAGTTGCTTGCTTTGGTAGAGGAATTGTGGAGAAGTAAGCAAATGCTCTTACTTCTGAATTGCACCAAACTAATTCTTGTACCTAAGATCAGAAAAGCACACAAACTCAATCAATACCTACTCATTGCCTTCTGCAGTATAGTTTATAAAATCATTTCCATGCTGACCGCCAATTGTTTCAATCCCCTCCTTAATTGTATTATTTCTCCTTCTCAATCGGCATTTGTTCTGGGTTATTAGATAGCGAATAAAATTATATCTTAAAGAAGTCCTTCATTCCTTACAGACGTGAAAAATCCTGGGATTATGATCAAGCTAGATATTTCAATGGCCTATGACAGATGCAACTGGCAATCAATTCAACAAACTCTCAAAGTTTGGTTTTCATGAACAGGTCATACAGTGGATTAGTAGCTATAGTAGCTACATCTACATTCCTACTAACACAGTGGTACTCAATGGAGAAATAGGGATGCCCTTTCATTCTACCCGAGGGTTGAGGCAAGGTGATCCATTGAGCCCCTACGTCTTTATTTTTATGAGTGAACTCTGAGTTGTATAATTCAACATGCCAAAGCTGCAAAGAGCATACATGGCATCTCAACTAAAAGAGGAGGGCAAAGGTATTCCAATTTCCACTTTACTGATGACACACTACTTTCATCCTTGTTAATAAGGGAACTGGAATGGCTACCACAAATTATCTGGTTACGAACTCAAATTCAGCAAAGTATAACCATATGGAATACCTCTCTGATTGAGACAGCTAGCAGTGAATGCACGTCCCTATTACATTGGTCTCATCCTCATAAAGTTTCGTGGTTGATGCTATTGTGTTATCTCTCATTCCGACCAATAGCCAAGGCATTATACACATCCATGTGTCTAGGGCATTCCAAATGTGCTGTGCTTGTTACTTCCTTTGCATCACGTCAGACAAATGATGGAGAGTATTCCATACAGCAGCAGAAGTATTTCGTGGCATAACATAGAAGGAATGAAGGCCAATAATGGTGCCTACCTACAAAGAGACAAAGCCTTGAGCATATTTTCTGTCAGGAGGCAATCAGATTTTGTGCAGAACTACACCAACCATGGCCAAGGACTGACAAATTATGTCATGTTTTAGCTGTCTGGGTGCCATTAATCAGCAAAGAAGATGATTTTTACATCTAGGAGGTTCACAGGGAAACTCAGAAACCCTTATTTATTCCTCTAGCAACTGGAAATAGTCTAGTCATACCTACTCTGGCTTCTCGGTTGATGTCATCGATCAAAAACAGAAACTAATTCTCAAGATTACTTGGAGGTGCATGAAATAAAGAGGACTTGCAAGAAAAATATTTGTAATCTTTGTTAATTTCCCTTTGGATCACATCAAGTCAGAAGGTTTCAACTCTTTGGGGGAGGAAATATCTCAATAAGGCTAAGGACAAGCAATCAATTGTTTCATAATTCAATAAATAGCTCTGCTACTTATTGCAAATGTAAAGCACGTTTTTGAAACCATTAGACCTTTGAGAGTTTGCAAGAGGAGAAGAGTATCCTAGATAAAGTATACAAACCCTCATCTCGGAGGTAATAAAGAGAGGTGGCTGATAAGGCTTGAGATGAAGAAATTGCAAGGAGCCCGAATAAAATCCTGCAAGGGAGTGTCAATATGGATCTTCTGGGTTAAGCCAGCCATGGAAGCATTCAGGTAAGATTTTCTTTACCTCTGTTTCAAAATGTGGGCACCTTCACGTACCCATAATATGGTGCCAATCTCCTACGTATCTATCCCCAAAGATCAATCAAAAATCATCTTGCTGTTGATATGCCTACAGATACAATGCATGTATCATCTTTCACCTACCCTGCAATCAACAGATCTGAGAACTTTGCCTCATCTAATTATCCATCTGGAAGCAATTCCTCTTTCACCCATTCTAACATACAGACTTGAACCAGAACATAGCCAGCTGCAATGGAACTAAGCCAGTCAGTAATTTAGTGGTCATGAAGAGGGAACTTACCAACATGACACCAAGGTCTTTGAAGCCCTGCTAAGGGCCGTCAAGTAGTTGGACGGAAGTATTCTTCACTAGGCTGAAAAAACAAGTAACCATGAAAACCAAATCCCATTGATAGGTGAATAGATTATCCAAATGACGGACTACATCAAAAGAAGAAGATTGCATCCAACAGTAGGTTAAAAACAATGATTTTCAACAAATGCAGTTTCAATCCACTGAGAAATTTGTTCTGTTTCATCCAATCAAGACATTGGCGCAGGGGGCAATGCAAGAGCAAGCAAAACAGGCGAGATTACAAACACCTCCATGATATCAGCTCAAGCTTCACACAAGCACAAGCCACGGATTAGAATGTCCCCAGACTCCATCTATTGTACCATCCCACAATTTCAAGTGTTCCAATGGAGGAAGGGGAGGGACCTGTTTCAGGCAGAAGGGACCGATTACAAGCCCAAGCTTCAAGTGCCACATCCTGAGGGCGATGCAGCATTCATATTCATACATTTTACCCCAATATTTTGTATATCTTACAATCAGGGCTTCCCATAGTATTGCAGTTTATTCTTAGCAAGTGCAGTTAGTTTATCTTAGTTTATTCTCAGTAAGTACAACTGTTTTATTTTAGTTTAGTCTTATCCTGTCCTTTTGATGATGATGTATATGATTAGTGGTCTCAGATTCTATGTCACAGCTATTGTATCACAAGAAATGTTTAGCGCTGTGTTTATTTTGGCTGCTCATAATTTGTACCTTACGAGGCATCTGGTTTTTGTAAAAGTTTTTATATCATTATAATTCCCTCGAACTTTTTCAAAAACTGGTGAGCTTAAATTTACGTTGTGGTATCACGGAGTAGCTTATTGGAGACACAGATTTTCTGGTTATATGTAGGTATACTATGTATCGTAATATATCTGGTGTAATGTACATTGTAATAGCTTTTAGTTTATCTAAGGTTATCGTGATGTTACATGGGTAATCAGTGATAGAAGTGTTCCTCCTAAAATTGACTTTCACATCCATGTCCTTTTTGCATGTTAACTTTTGCTTCTTCAGTTATGCAATGTGAATGGTGCAAACATTGGCATACTTAAAGACCTTTAAATGCACCTTATATTGTGAACATTAGCTGGTAATGATTTGTGAATGTAATTTAATCGTTGTGCCCCAGCTGTTAGGAACTGTAGGATGAACATCCATCTGCTTTTTCTTAAGCCAATCCGTTTTAATTGACAGATAATAAAGCTATATATTTTCCTCGTTCCTTTTCATCATTTTCCTTCCTGTTTATGCATTTACAAAGCTAAATGTGTGCTTTGATAATATATGTAGCTGGCAGCAAGTGTATTATGCATTTGATACTTTATTTTGTCTGTTCTTGCCACTTATCACATTATAATTACATGTTTGGACTTGTCTTTTATACATTTTTAAAGCAATCTGGGTAAGGATCTTACTCAATTTAGTGTATATGATCATAATCTAGTTTTGAACATTGTAGATGGTTTTATGTAGACATGAATTTGAAAGATGAACATTATTGCAGGGTACAATGTGTCAGCATCTGGTGGATCTCAAAGCTCAACGAATCTGGTTCCATCCCAACAACTTGGAAGGACATCAAATTTTGCAACCTTTTCCAGCTCACAACTTGCGCAGTCAAATCTTGGTGGTATTGCCAATATACCACTTGGTGGGGCCTCAAATTTTTCTGGCCTTTCTAATCCTCCATCGAATTTTGTCAACATGTCTAATCTGACTCAGAATTCACTACATGGCCAGTCAAATTATGGCAATGCCCCCAACCCTACCCAAAACCCTAACTATGGGCATCAAAGACAACCACCTCCACAGTGAGCATGTGATTTAAAGGATGAACATCCAAAAGATTATAGCTGCGCCCTGTGCTTGAGAAAGTTATAAACACATTATTGATGGATAGTTCATTACTCAGAGAACAACAGGAGTAAAGTGGTCTCTTCTGCTTTTCATTTTACTGCAAGCTCTTAAGAATATTCCATCTTGTTTGAATGATCTTGTGATTTCTTCGTCTTTCTTCAGGCATTAATGACATAGATTAAAGAGGATTAAATATGTTGTGCTTTCTCTCTGATTAATTATATTGAAATGCTTGTGTTGTGTGTGTTATCGTCTTAACTTATTGACAACAAAGGCATATTCCTGACCATCATGGTGGATTGTAAATTTTCTTTTTGGTTTTATTAAGAAGTCCATTCTCCCAGTGGATCAATTTATAATTCTCTAAATTTGTCTGTATGAGATGTCATGTTTTAAAAACTTTGATGAAATGTATCTTTGCATGCTCAGAATGTTTTCACTTGGCATGTTTAGATTCTAGATAATGCATCCTTCACCTTTTCTGATATATCAACATATTGTCGATAGTGAATTTCTGTTTTTAAACTAACATTTCTCCAAGCCGTCTTGATTTACTTGAAATTGATCTATCCATTTTTAGTTTGATAACAGTGATATCACTAAAACTCTGCTTCTAATTCTTTATGAATTGTTTGCCCATACCAGAAAATTCAGATTCATGTAGTGTCTTTTCTGCTTCCTTTCTCTTTTGAGGGGATTTTTGTAGGCTATTTTCAGTCCTCTGTTCTCCGGTCCAACTGACCTTTTTGGTCAGTAGTGAACACATATCAATTTTAATTTCAGTATCTTCCTATAATTGGCTCGTGGTTCTGTTGCTATAAGATTACATATTGCAAAGAAAGATGTCTATAAAGGTAAATTTTGGGGTTTAAGTACCAAATTCTATTTTACCCTTCTCACAAGGTATTTGAAATAAAAAAATAAAATGTATTTTCCGTTGTATGAGAGTGTATCTGTTAGGCTTGCTAGATTTAACGTTTCAAAGGAAAATGGGCTTCATATTTGCAGGGTTTATATATAGTTATAACTTATGGTCAATAGACCTGTATTTGTTTCATCATTGCTAAACAGGCCTATCAGACATATGGTATGCATTTCAGAGTTCTCTGTGCATCTACCTTGCTTCACTGTAGATGTCTATATGCTTCTCTTGGATCGATATGCATAATTTCATCAAAAGCATAAGTTAAAAACTGTACATTGCATCCATCCTTGATGCAGCTTGATAATCCCAGAATTCCCTACTAATGGAATTCTTGGCTATATGTTGTTTTTGAATGTAAATTTGTTTTTTATGTTGCAATCATGGTTACACCATCTGTAAACCTTGAAGTCGTGCCATAATTCATTCTCCTGTTGTAAATAGGAATTTTATTATGACACATGGAACAAACATGCAGACATTGGTGTAGATATTTAGACATGTAGTGCGATTCAAAGTATGTTGGCGGAAGCCATTATGGGGATGGAATCTTATTATAGTACTGAGATGATATTTAAATCTTTCGTTCTATATTTGCCATCAGTTTTTATTGTTTATATATTGTTGAAGTCTCGAAGAATATACATCATTTAGGCCAAAATTTAGAATGCATGATTGAAGATGGATGTGACAACTCTCTCTTTCCATCCAAATAGGATTCCTCAAAAGTTGCTATGATTGTTATAATTCATGCTTGACTGGTATATAACGTGCTTTAGTATATGAGTATTTTAGAGGAAGTATGCAATAATTATAATGAAATATGTACATAACAAAAGAAATATGTTAGAAAAACTTGATCATGTTCTTAAACTAATGTCTCAAATTGAATTCGTTTTGTTGTGGATTAAAATATTAATTATTTCTTTCTAGAATGTGGATCTCAATATTATGCGGATGAAACCCTAGTATTTTTCCCACCTGCTCTAGATCCAACTCTTCTTATATCTTTTGGATAGTTGTGCATATTTTAGAGGGAATGAACACCACTACCACTCCTTTGAAGATGGATATTTTCCCGACCGAGAGCTTCAAGGGAACATTCCAGAGTGTTGATGGTCAATGCCAATGGAGTTGAAGGATCCAAATTCATGAAGTAGTTAATGTTATAGATGATTGTCATCATAGATTTGTTATTTTGTTCTTTCTTAGAGTGCCTATTGAACATGATTTTTATAAATAGACAAGAATTAATTGGGAGAACAAAAAGGGGCTGGATGATATAATCCATTAGAGGCCCGGGTAAAGGATACATTTCTTGCATGTTTTCATCCCCAGATATGCCCAAGCGGTGCTTCAATATGGTACTTGGGTCATATGTGGGCAAATTTGTTATTTGCAAGCATGGAATTTTGAGTTCCATCCAAAAGGTCCCTCAAGGTCTAAATATCCTTTGTGGGTGGAGTTTCCTTTTCTTAACCTAATTTTCGAGCCCTTTCTAAAGGATATTGTTGGCCAACTTGGTAGTGCAATTTGGTGCAAGAATAATAATGACAAATTCTCTACCCTGTGTGTTCACCTCCGTGAGTGTATCGAAATAGATCCCACTCTCCCCTTGCCCGAAGCAATTAAAATTTTGGGTCTTGGGTTTGAAATGGAACAACCTATTGTCTTTTTGAATATACCAAATGCATGTTTTTACTATAGAAAAGGCCATCCGATTAGAGATTGTCCCATTAGGAAAACCCGCAATTCAAGTGGAATCAATGAAAATAAATTAAATATAACAAGTGGAAACAATGTATCTATTGAAATTCTCAATTCTTCACTGTTGAGTCTAACAACAATCCTTGGGAAAGTAATGCCATGCCTAATCATGTCTCTCGAGTCTAATTTTCGGGAAAAAGAGATTAATTAGATCCTTTTACACAAGTCCCCGATCTAACTAGATTAAATGTACACAAATCTTCTTCCATGGCTATTCAATGTAGACACTCATTTTGGTAATTCGTGACTTGCAACAACACAAATTGTACAACACTCTTGCACTAGTCCACATTTGCTCAATTTGACCAATTAGGTTATCCCTAGCTATGTCTCACTTATTTTTGCTTGTATACAAAACCTACTTTTTTGCACAATGGTCATATTAATCCATCAAATTAGGATATACCCTCACATATCACAATTTCAACTTTTAGATCACCCACACATGCATCTGGGACCATAGCGGATAGGGAGGGCCATAGTGCCCATACGTTATGGGTCGACCGGCCGCTTTGGTCCCTCTTCCTCTAATGACACTTTTTCTAATTTGAATCCCTTTGGTACACTCCTAGTCGGCCTTATTCGAGTTTTCTAGATCCAAAACACATATATAAGCAAGTTATTTATCTCCCATTGAAGAGGGCATTCATTTTACATGGCAAGTAAGATTCCAATGAGCAAACACTAAGAGCAATCTTAAGGAAAACAATTTCAAGATTCCATTGAATTTTATATACCCCGCATACCCATTCTAGGGCAGTCCCGATTAAATGTGCAAGTATAAAGACACGTTATCAAAGTCAAGTCAAGCTAGGGCAAGTATCAAGTACAATCCTATTGTTGTAAGGTCATGATTATCAATATGGTTGCATACATTCTAGATATCACATGCTAGGTGAGAACATGTGGTTTGAGCCCTCTTTGGAGTAGTGGCAACTTAGTGGTGCACAAGGGTGTCCATAACCCACCTAACGTTTGTTTGTAGAACACTCTCAACATCTAGGGTTTTGAAGGTTGAGTCGGTTACAAAACAAGCATCACATAGTATCACATGTCCAGATTCTAGATGAAGCATAGTAAAAGCAACAAACATGCATCGAAAGATGCAGAGGTTGAAAGTACAAAGGGACCAAAGCGTATAAAAAGGGCCATAATAGGAGTAAGCTTTGGGCTGTACCATATGCCCAGGTTAGACAATTGTGTAATGTCCCTTTTGTGACAAAAATGAACAAGGAATTAGCACAAATCCCAATAATATTAAATTTGATTTTCTAACCGGAAAACTAAAAATTAGACCAGTTTAGATCAATGATCACATTTTCAAAACAATAGTACAAAAATGAATGAAAAACACTTGAAACTCCTCAAATAACTTTGCCAAAATATAAATAAGTATTTTAGGAATCAACCAAGTCACTTTCCAATATGAAATTTGATAGGAAACAATGTTGGAAAATATTCATAATTAGCACTCCAATATAAATTATGAAATGAGGGTTTACATACTCTAAATTGTACAAAGAATTATTGATTCCGGCCTTATAAATAATGGCAAATTTGAATATGGAAGAAAATATCAGATATGTGCCCTATAAGACACCAAATAACACACTAGTGCAAGTTATTTAAACTAGGAGAGACTTATCAATACATGTAAAAATCTAAAAAAATGACTTCTTTTCTCCGTTAATGCCCAAATATGCAATATGAATTCAAATCAATGAATGGAGGTTTTTGTCCCCCAACTAGCCACAAGAAGGGTTTTCATCCTTCTTGGAAAGAGCCACACACTTGGATTTTCGCCCAAGAGTGGAGAGAACTAAGAGCTCACAACCCAAAGATCACTTTAGAGTAAATTTGCCAAAAGTAGATAGCGCAAATGAAGTCCTTCATCTTCTTTTATAGCCCAAACTTGGCGCCAAAGTCTAAAACATACATGACCGATCGCATTAGCCTTAATTTAATCTTTCATTGTGCCTTTAAACACTACAAAGCCAACCAACCTACTAAAAATAAGATAACACTAAAAGGAAACATTAAAAACTAGAAAAGAAAGATTGAATGAGAGTTCAATTCCTTCCCCAACTCATTCCACTTCGTTGCCATGGAAAGGGAATGGCAAGAAGTTGATAATTCAACTCTCATATCAAAAAAGGGGCATTACAGTAACCCCTTCCCAAAATTTCTTGTTCCCAAGCAATTGTAAACTCATATGCCCAAGCATCATCATGTCAAGGTGAATGAACATGTTGTAGTGCTCCTATAATTTGGACCCTGTGCCTTTTAGATGAAGGAGCTTTAACCCAAACAAATTCATTCTTGTGTTGCTCATTTCTTTGCTCGCTATCTTCTCATAATTTCTACTAAAATGAATGCTTCTTAATACTTTTGTAATGTTGTTCCAAAAACAATTGTAACCATGCATTTTTCTCTCCAAAATTAGAATGTAGGTGGCTGGAAACATGGCATGATAGTCATAAAATACCCGATTTTCCCTCATATTTGGGGCTATGTCGACGGAAGTAGTTGTCTTCTTCAATTGGAACCATCTACCACTATTTCCGATGATTTAACAACCTCAAAATGATCTTTCTTGCAGCTTGTTCAAGTATGAAAATAATAACTCATAATCCGATTTTACAAAAATCAACAACTCAAAGGCGGAACAACAGCTTGTAAAAATGAAACCTTCTTGCAAAATTAAGAATTGTGAGCATGGCAATAACTAAAAACACTTCTCTAAAGGCTGAAAATTTCCTCCCAACATTCATCAATCGAAAAATGCTCAATCTCTTGACTGAAAATACTTGCCTACTCACTTGTATGTATGCAAATGAAATTATGTGACGGCTGATATGAATAAGGACAACAATACCAAATCTGAAATTCTGAGCTATGGTTCTCCAAGGTACACTCCTTTTGTCACCACTAACCATCCACATACTTTGTTGGGGTTCCCTTGCATGAACACTCAACCATGAAGTAACTCTACCATGCTTATGTGCACTACTCGATATCATGCACGACTGGAAATGTACAAAAATTGGGAACATTTTATGAGTCTATTAATCAAAAACAAACTATACCTTGAATCACGTGAAGCTCGGTGGTGAAGACTATGGAAATACTTTCCCATTTGTATTGAAGCACTTCCTCTTTAAGATCTTTTCGAAAGAACCTTCCTTTCCCCTTTTTGTGTGTCATGAGATAGCTCGGATGACCAGCCAATGGGGCATCATGAACAACCCTCACTATTATGTTCTTCACCCTTGATTTGGAAACCAAATAGACTCCATTCTTGTGGAGAATGACCCCATCCATTATTTTGTACCTTTCACCCACAATTTCTTCCTCAAAAACAACATTAGCAAACTTATACTCAACTGTAATTAAAGGCTTCCAATCAACAATTATCTTAAATAAAGAACAAAGATATGATTGGACAAAACATCTTCTACCAAGTACTTGATCATACCTTGAAACATCACCTTCTTGCCTTTATCCATGAGGCTCAACTCCATACTTTGGGAGTTGAGAGTGAACTTTCCCAATGAATGTAACCATTGGACTCTAAACACAAGATAGATACCAGCTATGCCAATCATATAAAGATCATCACATACCTCATGCTCTCCTAATGTGGAAATGAGTTGGGGGCACCTTCTTGTGCATGGCATGGAGTAGCCATTTGTTTCCTTGACTGTGAAGCCTTGTCCATGGAGGGTAGAGTCCTTCACAACTTTGTTAGAATACATAATGATTTCAAAACAATCCTCCATTAACATTTTCTCTAACCATGTGCATGGAGTAACAATATCAAAGACTTCCTCTAATACATGAGTATTAAAGTGCTAGGAACATCAAAGAGCTGATTTTGGAATATTTGGGGAGGTTTCAGAGGTTTTGGAGCCGATTCATCAGAAGTGGGATTTCGGGCCTAAAGGAGCATGCACCGTAGAAGAGGACCTGAGATTCATAGAAAAATTATGAGAGCTGCGTGAGGGATTATGATTCCAAAAAATTTCCTATGGAAATAATTTTCCATGCTCTATATGGTGGAAAAGATGGGGCATATTGAAACATCATGCAATTTTCGAGGCAGTTAATTCTTCTGGCGCATAACTAGCCATCCCGAGAAAGAAGGGGATATTTTGAGATGTTATAGTCAAAATTATATCTTGAGACCACCACCTTTGAATTTATTGAGGTGTTTTCAGGTGAATCATATAAAATTTCACCCAAAAACTCATTCGGGAGCTCAAGATATCAGCTTTGCAAGTTGGACCCTTGAGGTTGGATGGTTGGTTTGGACGCCTAAGGGTTGGACAACCAAGGGTTAGACAAGTGTTGGATGGCCATCCAACCCGGGTTGATGACCCGAGTGGTTGTACGTAAAGAGGTTAGATGGGTCACAAGGTTTGACAACTTGGAAGTTGTATGGACGGAGGATAGACGACCATCCAACCCAGGTTGGATGACACACAAGGAAATGACATGGTGTTGTACGGGGGTTGGTCGGCCATCCAACCCAACATGGTTGGATAGGTGACAAGTTAGATGGGTTGGTTGGATGTTTTGGCGAAGGTTTTATAACCAAAGGAAGTTGTATGGTGGTCCAACCCAACCTGGTTGGATGGCTCACGAGTGGTAAGCATTTGAAGTAGGTGGGAAAAGACAACTCAAGAACCGGTTTTAATGAAGTATGGCACACATGAATTCCCATGCTAGAAAAGTACCAATTTTTATGGCTGACCATACCTTTTTAATACATTCTGTTGGTTGGTGAGACAAATTTGCTATATAATGTAGTCGACCCCCTCATTTTAAAGGGAGACATTCTGGGAGTTGGGGAAACTCTTGTCGATTTGTTCCTCGACTCCAATGAGATATAAGCCTTCTCCTGCTCTCCCGATAAGGGTATGAGTGCGTCCATTCAACAATGTAATGGTATGTGCATGTTATAGAGCAATAAATTCATGTTTTTGTGGTGTTTTCAACCCTTTCTCATGTTTTATTGCACCTCCTTGCCTCTCTATTTTGTTGTTGTTTTTCTGTGCATGTATTTCTCATTTGTAGGTGCAGGGTGTTGTGTTTCATGGAGTGTAGATGGTGAATGGGGATATGGGTCTATGTCACATTTGTCTCGGCCTCTTTTAACCCCATTTTCCTCGTTTTCTCCCTCAATGCAGAGTATCTCATCCCCTTCTTATGGTGCTATCACCACCCTTTTCTTAGGATTTTCCTTTTTTGCATCTTTCTAACACTCTCTCTCCTTGTCCCGTGGAATGGTTAGTTTAGGATCGGTTAGCTACATTTTCCCTTCTTGAAGTAGTTTAGCGTTAGGATTAGGAAGAGGAAGCCGACCTTCTCCGAGGGTTATTTCAAACTCGCAAGTCCCACATCTTGAGGGATAACCCCATGTTATGTATATTACAGGTGCCCCACACACGTGACAAAAATTAGGGGGTGCTTTGTAATTTTGCAGAATGAGTTCTTCATTACCCCTTATGGTCTAATGTCCCCAAGATAGAGCCAATTGTTGTCATGCTAAATGTCTAGCATGCAAAATTTAAAATTTTGGCCATGAAAACTAAGCCCCCACTTGAAAATTTCCTTTCTTGGTCACTATGAACCCTTCCTTTGGCCAAATCTATCAATTCAAGCAACCCCTCCACGTTTGTGTCACCCTCATTCTAGAAAAGAGAATTTCTAACAATATTTCAAGTATGTTTTAATGTGCGGGGAAGTGTGCCTAAGGTGATTGATGAAGTCATTGAGATTCAAGGAAGAACAACAACTCCGAAGGCCAAGAAGAGCTATTTTGGCTATTTTAGAGCTGGTAAATGCCCTCCAAAATCCTATGGGAAGATTCAAACATCCGAGGGTAGTGTTTTAGAACATTGAATATGTCCAAGGTAGTTTAGAGAAATTATCTGATGAAAATTGATGAAAAGAACAATTTGTTCAACATCGAGTAATTTTGGGCACATAAAATGAATGCTCCAATGGTGAAAGCTAGCTTCTCCAAAAGATTCTGGAAGTTTTGGAAAGAGTTAGGAGGAAAAAAATCAATAGAAATATCTTGGAAATCTCTACATGATGAACACATAAACTTTGTTCCAAGACTCAAATATTTTATGTGATAATCTAGGACATAATAGCTCCCCTTCTGGTCAAGAACGAAATAGGCCCTAAAGATAAAATTTCATGCATAATTGTCTCTTGATAATGGATAATATGATCTTAACAGGATATTTTGAGTCAAAATCATATAAGGTTTGACCCCAAAACATTCTTCTATGTTCCTGAGGCAAAAAAAGCATTGTAGGTGTCCAAATTTAGATTGTACGGTAACATCAACTTCCTAAAATGGAAAGTACGGGGTTTTGAACATGATTTTAACCCTTGGATTGTCCTTGCGGTTAAAAGGGTACAAGGGGGACATAAAAGTGTGCTCCCCCACTTATCTAACTCCCAGACACATGTAGAACCAATTTTTAGCTCCCGACAGCTAAGTTTTGGCCCCGCATCTCACCCGCATAAAACCAGAGGATGCCACTTGTCCTTATCATGTGCCAAGTGGCCTTTGGTGTCCCTTTTGTACCCTTTTCCACCCTTGCACTAGTGAAACCAAAGCTCTAACCTCCACCCGAAGCGTGTTAAGGCAACAAAGTTAAATGTGAGTTAAGGGACAAAAGGATAAGTGAGGCTTGACATCCATAGTCAATATAAGGTTCAAAGAGAAAATTTGTGTCCTTTTTTCCCACTTTTTCCAATTTTAAAAGGCACAACTCAAGCACTAACCTCCACCTGACTCTAGTTAAGCTATTGGGTCAAAGTTAGGTTAAAATACATCACATTCACACTTAACAAGAGGCCGTCACTTGTAATCATCTCACTCAAAGCACATTTTGGTGTCACTTGTGTCCCATTTATCCCTTTTCCCCCTATTGTTTAGGGTGGAACTCAATAACTAACCTTTACATGATCCGGGTTAATCCTGATGGGTTAGATGCGAGTTAATATGTAAAGGAGTGAGTGAAATGGTTAAAATTCAAAGAGTTAGCCATTGTTATGTTTTAAAGCATCATTTTTCCTCCCAAAAGATGTCTCCCTTGTTATGTTGTTGAAAATATGCCAAAGGCCTCATATGCTAAAAATGGAATGTTTCTCATACCTCTCAAATCCCTTGTCCGATACCCATGATATTTTAACATCTCCTTCTCAAAAACACCCTTGAATGAATCCAACCTTATATCCACAATAATTTTTGCGCAGGTTCATTTTAAGACCCCTCCCCAAAAAAATTCATATAGATTCCTTGGCGAATATGTGAAAATGAATTTTGAAATGATGGCGAATATGAAGAAAATGGGTTTCTAACAGTTTAATAATGGTGTCGGTTGGAAACATTTTTTGACTAACAATATATGTTGTTGGCTGACAGTATATGATGTCGTGAAAAACATATGTAAATTTTGAAAAATTATTTTTGACAATAGCAATTAAAATGATTGGCTTGATGAGAAATTTGTCCTAAAATATGGCGCGAAGAAAAAAATTCAAACAAATGTTTTTTTGAAAAAATGTAGATTTCACTAATTTTGTATGGGATTTTGTTTTAGGATTTTTTTGATGTTAGCAGTTAAAATTATAATCGAATGAGAAATATGTCCACCCAAAATATATGCGTAAGAAAAAACAAATCCCATATTTTTTAAAAATATTTTTCTAATGACATCATTACCGGCCGATAGCAAGAAAAAAATACTTTTTACGTTTTTGCACGATAGCATTTTTGTGTTGTCACACGGTATATTTTTGTGTTGACACATGATAGAATTTTTGCACTCAGACGCCAATACAAAACTACTACCATGTGGCAACGTAAAACTACTACCACACGCAGTAACGAAAAAATGCTATCTCACTGTAGCATTTTTGTGTCATTGTGCAGTAGTAATTTTTGCATTGCCGCACGGAATCAGTTTTGTATTGACGCACAACTTGTAATTTCATTTTTTTCATAGGATCACTCACATTTACCTTCGTCTTCGACTCTAGATCTCAAACTTAACGAGTTTTGGAATTATATTTTATTACTACATTATGGAAAATTAATCCTATATATAATAGTATATTATAACATAATGACGAATATACCAACATTGGTCAACCCTTAGTGAAATAGACAGCGAAATTAGGGTCAAATTTATTTATGACCCATAAAAGTTTGGCAAACCTCGCTCTTTGTATGGAAATGAAAAAACCGCCAATTTCAAATTTCAAAATCCTAATATTCACCATTTTATGAATATTCACCCCTAAAATGAACCCTAGTTTTCTACATTATTTTTAATGGTCGACAAAGTTTCCGAAATAAAAACTCATTTTCAAATTTACAGTGTTTCGATGATTGAAATCATCTAAAATTTGGAGCAAACTATCGTTGTGAAATAACAATTTTTTATACCACTCTCATTCCATTCCGACACCGGGAAGACCCACTTCTAAAAATAGTAAGCCTTCCTAAGTCTCGACATCTATAAATAGTAAGTGTTGTAAAAATAATCATTCTCGATTTTTCATTGCCCATTACACTTCAAGAAAACTAAAAATTCAAAATTAGGCAACTAGTAACTAAAATAGACTTCTTAATCTATACAAATTACTAAAAATAGTAAGTGTCAAGATATTGGTCAAGAAATAAGGATTTTGAGCCTCTCATGTTGAAGAAAGAGAACCTGGATAATTTTGAAGTAGTGCAAAACATCATAGTGACTTGAAAGATTCATGATTCCACACTATGCAATTTTAGTTAAATGAAGGAGTAATTCCTCTGTTTCAAGGATACGACCTTTTCCAATGAGTGATGGATGAGAAAGTATGTGCTTGAGGAACTGAAACTAATTCCATTTTAAAAAGTGAAATTTGTAACACGAATGCATTTTGAAGCTGAGAGGAACAAAGTGATGATATCCATGTCCTAACTCCAACCTTGTGTTCAAAGATGATCATCATGCTTGTAAGAACAAGATCTCATCTCAGGTTAATCAAGTGCAAGTCACTTAGGAATGTTTTTGAATAATCATTCAAATGCCTTGAAGTGTATATGCATCTCATTGGAGGAGGAATTTGCAACCACTCTATTCTAATTCAATAAATGTCCACCGAGCATCGGGTGAAATCAAGAACATCATGAAGCCTATGAGGGTGATGAAACATCAAAATTAAAGTCATCAAGGAAATGGTCATGAGAAACATGAAAGTGGAGGATCATCATGTGTAATGTCGATAATCATCCCAAGTTCACATTGAAATTTCTCGCAGCATTGTTTTTAATCACTTATTCAATACTTTGGAGTATGCTTACATCTCATAGAAGAAGGAGATTATACCACAATGTTTCAATTCAATAGATGGTAAAGGGAAAGGAACTTCATTCATGATCCATTAGAAACAAGTTATTCATCAACAAGAGTTTTCCCGTTTCCAGATTTTGACTTCTCTCTCCTTCCTTACTCTCTCTATAACATTCTATTCCTTCATTAAGAGTGTACTTTTTCACTCTTTTGTCTTATTCACTTAAGTGAATTAATGTTGCATTGTAAAATTCCCTTTTCAAAAATAAGAAAAGGACTTAATTTCATTCCTAAGAGAATGTGAAAAGTCACAAATGGTGGTGAGATGAAAATTCATATGGGGAAGAGGAAGAGTCATTTGTAATGTTATAAATTGGAATGGCTTCTCCATTCCAAAGGGTGGTAATTGTTGATTATTGTATGTGTAAATTGAGCAACAGGGGCGGAAGCCTGATAAATTATATTAAACTCAATCAACCAAGTTACAATGGATGGACTACAATACTTATAGGTATTGTACAACCATGTGCAAAAAAATGCAAGGTTGCACAAGTACAATTGAAATCACAACAGCTTCCAAAATACATCCGGGAAGCAACAATTAATTAAATACAAACAAATGATAAGTTGCAACTATGCAAAAAATAATCCTACGACTATGTAATATGAAAAATATGGTTTAAAAACCATATAACAATAATAATTAATTAATAACAATAGTTAAATAATTAATTATAAAATGCATAATTAATTATCCTAACATTCCCCCTTAATTGTGCATTGTCTCAAGGGATGAGGAGAGGAACTCTCTGAACAACTGAAACTTGTCATGTGCAAGTGAATTTGTGAAGATATCTCGCTCGTTGTCATTTGTTGGAAAAATTAAAGTTGGATGTTGTGCTTCAACACATGCTTGTGTATAAAATGAACCTGTACCTCGATGTGCTTTGTTCTCTCATGAAAACGTGTTTGTGAACAAGTTTGAGAACACCTTCATTGTCAACATACATGGTAGTCGATTTTTCCTATGGTATTCCAAGTCTTTCTAGTATGCGACATAGCCAAATCACTTCACAGACAGCGTCTCCTGTAGAACGATACTTGAATTCTATGGAAGAGCGAGAAAAAAAGTGTTGTTTCTTACTTCCCCATGATATTGGTCTAGATCTCATAAAGAACAAAAATCATGAAGTGGATTTTCTGTCATCAATATTATCTGCATGATCTGAATCCAAATATCCTAACAAGAAGTTGTCATTCTTCTTGTATTCTAGACCAAGATCCACCGATCCTTTGAGATATCTCAAAAAGCACCTTTCTACTTTCCAATGACACACTTTGGGTTCCTACATGAACTTGGATAGATAGCTCACTGCAAAGCTGATATCTTGTCTAGTATAGGTCAGGTAAATGAGACTCACAATCAAGTGCCAATAGAGAGTGGCATTTACCTCAGGAGATGGATCTGAACGAGATAACTGCAATCTATTCTCCATAGGTGTAGCAATCGGTGTGCAATCCATCATCATGAATTTCTCAAGCATTGTCTTGGTATATTTAATCTTAGAAACAAATATGTGATTCTCTTTTCTGCCATACTTCCAATCCAAGACAATAGTGCATTATCCGAGATTAGTCATGTCAAACGATCGATTAAGATATTTATTTTTGCATTGATCATCCTCACTGAACTGCTAGTGATGACTAGATTGTCGACATAGATAACAACAATTACAATCTCCCCCCTTTCTTTTTGAGGTAAATATTGGGATCGTATGGATTTATAACAAATCCATGTCGCATATGAGATCTTTATCAATTTTGATGTATCATTCTTGAGGTGCCTGTTTGAGGCCATACAAAGATTTCTTGAGTCTGCATACCTTTGCTTCTTGACCAGGTATGACATATCCCTCAAGTTGAGTCATGTAGACTTCTTCTTGTAAATATCCATTTAGGAAGGCACTTTTTACGTCCATCTGATGGAATTTCCAACCAAATTGTGCAGCTAGAGAAAAGATCATCCTGATCATTTTGATCTTAGTTGTGGGATAAAATGTCTCCTCATAGTCAATGCCTTTTTTTGTGCATACCCCTTTGCTACAAGTCTTGCTTTATACTTGTTACTGTCCCATTTGCTTTGTACTTCATTTTGAATATCCATCTGCATCTAATGGGTTTCTTCCCTAGTGGAAGATCGACAAGATGCCAAGTGTTATTTTTCATTACTGACTAATATTCAGAGTCCATGGCATCTTTCCAAGATTTTGACTGTAGGGATTCCTGTAAAGTAGAGGGCTCATCAGACTCAATAAATCTACTCATCAAAGCAAATTTAACTTCTTCTCTTGCTTTACTATGAGTCCGTGGTCTAGGGGTGGATGTATCCGGTGGAGCATCCATTCTTGTATCTCGTAATGTGCTAGTACACCACTTGGGCATATCTTTGAACTAGTTCTTTGGGTCGTGGTTCTATTATATCAATACCATCATCCCCATCATCAATTTCCTCATCTGGGGGAACATCAACTTCAATTTTTACAACTGGTGAAGAATCTACATCAAGTGAGTCTGGAGAGAGGAGGCTTTGCTTCCTTATTCTAAAAAAATCAACATCTCTACTGGTGTAGACTTTTCTGGTCTTTGGATCCATCAATCTGTACCCAAGAGTCTCTTCATTGTACCCAATGAAGATGAGTTTTGTGACTTCATGTCTAATTTATTTCTATTTTTCTTGGGTATGTACATACTTGATTTACACCCAAATACTCTAAGGTGTGCAATAGATGGTTTCCGCTTTGACCATGCTTCTTGTGGTATTACTCCTTCAAGAGAAACTGTGGGAAATCTATTCAACAAATACGCTACTGTATTTGTTGCTTCTACCCATAATGTCTTTGCAAGTCTAGAGTCATTGATCATGCATCGCACCATTTCCATGATAGTATGATTTCTTCTCTCAACAACACCATTCTTCTGTGGTGTGTGTGGAGGAGGAATTTGTCGATGAATCCCATGAATTTCTAGATAGTCTTTAAACTCATTACTGGTGAATTCCTCCCTCGATCTGAGTGGAGAGTTTTGATGTGATGACCAATTTCATTCTTAACAACTACTTTGAACTTATTGAAAGTTTCAAAAGCTTCACTTTTCTTGCAAAGACAAAAAATCCACATTTTTCTTGAATAGTCATCAACACATAGCATGAAGTATTGAAATCCAGAATGACTTGGTTACATTGGACCGAAAATATTGGTATGAACTAGATCAAGCTTACCATGAGCTTGATATGTACTCTTCTGGAATGAAGCTCTATGTTGTTTTCTTGCTAGGCAGTGAGGACACTTGTCTATATCCTTCTGAAGAGATGGTAGCCCATGTACCATATTGTCGTTGGCGTAGTGTCTCGAGATACTTGAAGCTAACATGATAAAGTCTCTGATGCCACAACTGTACTGAGGTAGATTTCTTAGCCACAAGTTCCTGATCATCTCTGTGGAAAAAATCAAGTTGGAACATGCGTCCCACATTGGAGCGTTTTTTAACTATTTTCGAGCCTCATGATTTATCTCGAATCAAACACATTTTCTTGATGGAATGAGTATTAAAGTCAATTTTTAGGTTGTGGTCTAGGAGTTGACTGATTGAAAGTAGATTCTTTGTTAACCTAGGGACATATAAGACATCTGATAGTTTGCAGTTGCATGAACTAAGGGGTAGAGAAATGTTCCCAATCCCCTGAACTGTATATAAAGAATCATCACCCAATGAAACATGGTTTTTCAAAGGCGTGTCCCTCATTGAGGTAAAACAGTCTCTGTGGCTAGTCATGTGTCGAGTGGCTCCCAAATCAACATACCAGACATCACTAGATGACGTGGATGGTTCACTTGATCAAGAAGTGTACAAGAAGTCTTCATTATATGAATGTTCTTCTTGCTCAGCAATATTTCCTTGTTGATGGGGTCTTCTTTTCCAGTTCCCCTTTTTCTGCCCTTGATTGTAGTTTGTATGTCCCTTGTGATATTGTTTTTGTGGAGGTCCAGATTTTCTTGATGAACCTTTCTTATAAGTATTGTACCAACAATATTTTAAGTCATGTCCTCTTTTACAAATTGGACATTGCTTCTTCTATTGTTTGTCCTCGTGATACTGATTCTGATGTTGGGAATTTTGATAGGATTTAGGTTTTCCTTTACCTTTTACTTTCCACTTTTGATGTGAAGAAAGTTCCTGCTCCTCTTCATCATCCTTATTGTTCATGGATTCCTCTGGTTGTAGTAGGTTTACCAACTTGTCAAAACTAACTGTCGCATCTAACACTTTTAGTGTTGTGAAAAATGGTAAGAAGAGGGGAGTGCTCTCAGAACAATGGGAATGAGAGCTTCATCTGTGACCGCTTCTCCTAGGGCTAGAAGTGAAGCCCTCAACTCTATAACTCTTCTTAAGAAAGATTCAATTTTCTCATTCTTCTTGAACTTCAGTGTATGTAACCAAATCTACAAATTTAGTATGACATTCTTGTTTTTGGCCTCATATATTGTGCGCAATTTATCCCATGCTTCTTTGGTTGTTTTAGCATCTCAAATATGGGGTTGCACATCGTTGGACACTCCAAACAAGATGATGAGTTTGGCCTTCTGATCTACTTTATCAAACTACCGTTGTTGTTGTGTTGTATCAGTAGTTGATTTGGTCAGAGTACCATTCACAACAGGTCCAAATCTCTTCAAACTCAAGTTGTGTCTTGATTTTAGTCTTCCATGCAACATAGTTGTTTCCTCTGAGTAGTTGTGAATTTAGAAGAAACAATTTGGGGCATTGGTGCCCATTTTGTAGAAATCACTGATAGGGTTTGGCTCTTATCACTCCAGGTATAAGGTCTCCCAATCTATATACCATCATCTCGATATACCGAACCTTTCTATATACATGCCCTTCCAATATACTTGGCGGTACATGGAAGAAGCTTTCCCTTTCTATATACCCGGTGGTATGTGAAAGAGGCATTAACGTACGTGAAAGAATTCAATACATGGTACCAAGACAATATTGAAAGGGGTTTGTGTGATTATTGACACTAGCTCAAAGAAATATCCTCATACGCGTGCGTAACTTCACTATATACTCGGATAATTTCTCAGTCGGATTTATGTCATGTAATCATTCACAGATGGATGGGATGGCTCATAGTGTGTGCATTGTGACCTTATTACTCCCTGTCGATTTAAAGGGTCGATGCCTCAGACGATGTTGTTGCAGCTATATTAGGTGTTAAGTGTAGTAGTAGTCACAACGAATTTACCCATAAGTGCTTCCTAGAGGCATTGTATATACCGAACAGCTGCGAATGAGATCTAGGATCTCGTGAGTGTTTCGAACCAATTTTTACTATTTTTTATTACAACTTTCTCGCGGTTTACGAAATTAGTTACAATATTTATGGTTGATTATGGAAACCTGCAAATTAGTACAATATATTAAAGCATGCAATTACATTAATTTTTTTAAAAAAACTTAAATGACAGGATTTTTTTTGTTTTGCGGGCCCTGGTGGCCTCCGGATCCCAATATAACCCTCAATGCAAAAATCCGTTAAAAGTGGCCCAAAATGAAGTTTTTAGACATTCTTCCTTTGGTAAATGTTGCCGGAATTAACAAACAGCCTATTAGGAGATTTGTTTTTGTAGTATATTAGGGTTTTTTTCGCTAAAATATTTAGAGGCGGGTTTAGCTGTAACTAACAGGTTTAGTGAAGTTTTTCTCGCCAAATAGCCCTCTAACTGTGGTGGTTTCTCCAAATTTGCCACCAAAGTCAAATTGTTTAAAAACTTGTGTTGGGGGTGGGGTTGAACCCCAAACCTCCCACACCCAAAGCTTTCTCTCTAACCACCTTAGCTCTTATGAGCACTTGATATAGAAATGAAACAATTGTATTTAATAAAAATTGAATTTGACTCACCTTTTAAAAATGGTGACTTGGCAGAGGGTCCACGTGGAGCTGCATGCATGGATTAGGGTTCTATGATCGAAAAATGGATCTCCTTGTATACCGGATCTTCTTCCATTTTTAACACCTTTGCATGTTATGAACACTTGTTTTTTTTTTTTTTTACTTCCACCGATTTCTATTTTTTTTTTTAGTTTGAAGATTGATTTTTAAATGTCGTTGCTACTTGATCTTTGATTATTAATTACCTCTGCTATTTTTGATTCTGCGCAGTTCATTATTTTTATTAGGGTCGTCGATGGAGTTGGGTTGCAGGTCGTGGTTGTGTAGGAGGTGAGCAAGTCGTTGGTTGCTCTTGTGTTGACCGTGAGGAATGTGCGGGTTGCGGCGTGGAGGCATTTTCTCGATCTATAATGTGATCCACTTGTATCCAATGTTGGCTTCACTTCAATGTTGGTTTCTTGGCATCAATGTTGGTTGGAGTGTTTCTTTGCAGGACAACAACTTGTTTATGGTTTCTCCAGCGGTGGAGCAGTCCATACAATCTATAACACAAAGATGCAATACAACGGTGTAGAAAATTCAACTCAAAAATAGCCCGATGGTGGTTTCTTTGTGAATGTTGAGTTCGCCAATGAAACAAGTGAAGAGCCTACAACTCGGTGAGAGAGGCCAACCCAACCAATGCACAAAGACACTCGACCTCCAAATATTGCAAGTAGACTGCTCAATGCACCTCTAATTTTGATGGTACAAAATATATTATCTATAACTAGACAATGTAGAGGCAAAACCCCTGATGGGGAAAAAAGATTTTTTTTTTTTTAAAATAACATCCAAAGTGAGCAAATTTTGGTGGTGCAGGAGGCACCAAGGCAAAAAAAAAATTGCTTTACGTTTACCTGGAAATCACACAAGAGGTGTGGGACTGCAGATGGGAGATGTGGGAAGCTCTTTGGAGGCAAAATTGGTTTTGCGACAATGCAGATTTCTTCTCCACGATTGTTCTTCCTCTAGAACCTATCTCCAACCTCTGCTAGGAGCTTCAAGTAGCTCGGTAGTAAATGTAATTTGAGCAACTGACGGGGTAGAATCCACGATAACTTATATTAAACTCAATCAACCAAGTTATAATGGATGGACTACAATACTTATAGGTATTGTACAACCATGTGCAGACAAATGCAAGGTTGCACAGGTACAACTGAAATCACAACAACTTCCAAAATATATTCGGGAAGCAACAATTAATTAAATACAAACAAATGATAAGTTGCAACTATGCAAAAATAATCCTACGACTATGTAATATGAAAAATATGGTTTAAAACCATATAACATTAATAATTAATTAATAACAATAGTTAAATAATTAATTATAAAAATGCATAATTAATTATCCTAACAATATGTTATTGAGCTTTTTGTCATTACTACATCAAGCAATAAGAACTACATTTCCTTTATGTCCTTGTCATGTTCCTATAATCTCTCTACTCTCCAACTTTTCAAGATGGTGATCTTATATAACTAAGAAGGAAATTTGTGTTTATGGTTTGTTATTATTTCGAATTACTTACATTGTTGTGTTTTTATAATTGAATGTGGACCTAATCTCAAGTTACTATTTGTGAGAATATGCTAGTTCATACTCATAACTTTAACCTTGTCTCCCTATTCCCCTACTCCTCTTTACCTCCCTTCACAACAAATCCATCACTTGAACACCGCATACGTAATTTTCCACAAGTTTATTGGAATATTCCCATGTGATTTGTGGTCTAATGGCCACCCTAAAATTTTAGGTAGTTGAAATTCAATAATGGGATCCTCCCCATACCCAAGAAGGTGGGGCTTATCCCCATGACTGTAGGTGAAAACCAATAATTTTCACATCACAAATTATTTCACTAACAAATCCCTAAATAAATTAGGAATTATGCCCTTGGCTATTACTCCTCTTCTATAACCATCTAGTGATTACTGAGGCTACATCATGTTATGAATTTCTTTTGGTCCAAGAATCCTTGCCACAAATGTGTGGGTTTCCCTTGACACCAAAATTTCTCTACTTATGCTTGGTCCCTCTTGGTTATGACATCTCAAAGGTAAAAATGAAAAGCATTATACCACTATCACCCACCCTTTGCAAAAACCATGGTCACCATTTCTAATGATTCCCTACCTAATTACATGCCTTACATAGTACATCGAGAATCAACACATGGTCAAACATAGACCAATACCTTACAATGATGAGGAATATATCATGGCCATGTATCAATTAAATATGATAAGGTTATTATTTGGGTCCCACAAAACTTTAACATATTCCATCACTCGACCTAAGAATCGTAGGATGTGATACTGATTCATCTAACTTTCTTAATTATTTTCTACCTCACTCCTACACTAAAGAGAAACCAAAATTTTCCCTTATTTCCCAACGACACACTCTTTTTATAGGTTTAACTATTGAAATCACAATGAAATGAGAGGGGGTGAATCATTCTTTAAACCCTTAAAATATTTTTTAGATTATCATACATACACAATTAACATTTATCCATTCATCAATGTGTGATTAACTACACGAAATAATCAACCACATAAGCACAACCAAGAGAGCATACACATGAACACAATTTATAAGTGAGAAATCCTAAACAGGAGGAAAACCCACCGAAAATATGCTTACATTACACAAAACAAAGAAATTTAGGGAAACACCAACTTCACAAGGAGCACCAACCCTACAAAGAGAACCAACCCCTAATTTAGTGAATCACCCACTCCACAAGGAGGATAAAAACCCCAAGATGACCAAGAACCAACTTAGCCACCTGATGATGATTGATCTCTAATTTTATTGCTTCCACAACTGATGGAGATCTCTAATTTAGCTCACAAACCCTTGTTCAAACCCTAGGTCTTCAATCTTGCACAATATTCTTCCTTCTCAACTTGTCTTTTCTCTAAAATCTTGCACACATCATGTAAAAATTACTCAACCTAAAACAAACTCTATTATCTCTAAAATCATGCATTAAAATATCCTTCACACTCTTAGGTAAGTTGCCTTTTTCCCTCTTGAGTGACTAGTTCGCAAATGACCCAAAAACATGCTTTTATGTGCTTCTCTTGATCTAAACTCCAAGGAGGTCAGTCCTAAAGTTTTCATTTGATCCATAAATCTTAATAAAATTCAAATAAACTCATCACAACGGTTACATATGACCCATATAGGTCGGCCCCTCAAAACCCTAACGCTAAAATGAGAAAAAATCCACTCATACAAAAACCATGGTTCTTCAAGCTCCCATATTCACCAAACAATGAGTAATATATCATTATAACATCATACATGGTCACAAATTTACTTTAACTAATCATATTATTTCATTTAATGGGCCCACTAACTCATTCCCTTCACAAAACAACAAAATTTCCAACACCCTTTCTTTACCTTTGGGCCTCAATATCCCTCAAGATGAACTCAAATATGGAATGTGACTACTATGTGGAAATTACAGGACCTATAAATAACTTATATTCAAGTTATAACTCATGAAACATTCACCGATCAAACCACATAAACTTTACTCTTCCAAAAACAAGCTTCCCAATGACCAATTTTGCAAACTCAGATGACTAACACCATTTATGTCACTTTCAATACCTCAAAGTTCCTTTAATATGAAAAAATTAATTCTTATTCACTTTTCAGGTGGTATCAAGCATCAAATCATCCATTTGATGCTCTAATCAATTTAATCTTTCGGAATTAGAAGTCTTGTCTTGAAAAGAAAGAAACCTTCGACTCACAAATGACATGGAAACCAAATCAAATCAACTCATCATGAGCCCAAAATTATACCATTATAAATATCTCTAAATAATATTTCTTTAAAATATTGGAGCTCCTTAGAACTCAAAGTAGATGCCTTAAACCAAGATGATCTATATAAACTTCCCGAAACCGCCCCAAAACTACCCTTTGACCACCAAGACAAATGACACATAATTTACCATTTAACTATATCAACATGACCTAAAAACATAATGAAAATAAATAAAAACTCACATGGTCCATAATTGTGATTTAGTTTACAACTCCTTTTTGTACAAGCTTGTCCCAAATTGAACGTCTTCGTAAACATGCCTATTTGAGTAGGGTCCACTCATCACCACATGCTATAATATACATTTATGGAAATATCTAAGAGTCCTCTACATCATCTAATAATAAAATATTCACTAGAAATCAAAATACTCTATGTATACTCACTTTTCTCCAAGTTACTCCTAGCTAGGGTTTCTTAGGGTTTCAAACCACTTTACCTTCTTAACAATCGTTCATAAAAACGTGACAATAAAACAACCTCATTATTTTTGTGAAATCTTCATAACTGAATTTAAAATCCATTCTAAAGATATCAGGTCCCCATATAAATCATAAAATTCATAATGAGCATCAGAAGGCCCACTTTTGGTATAAAAACACACTGAAACTTACACGGTTTCACCAAAACTTGCATATCTTCAAATTCCCATGTCAAAATGACCTTAAACTTGTCATGAAGCATCATGAAAACATATTATAAATTTCCATACTCACCATCTGATCCAAAAATCTCTTAAAATTTCTATCCACAATGACTTACCTATGCTAAATTGTTTGTTTCTTACCTGCTTGCTTCCCAAGGACCCTGAAACACCATAAAAAAATGAATATTGACTTGGAACTCACCATACACATAAGATAAATTGATATCATGGTACTACCATACTACATCATGACCAATTTGGTCCAAATCTAATACCTGTACCTTATTCTCGCATGCTCCAAGGCTAGAAACAAGCCTCGAATGACCGACTCAAGACATACACCACATGAAATGACCTTGCTGACCTCATGCGGAATCATATAAATCTGAAACTAACCTCATGGAAAATGAATGACATCATTTAAATCTCCAATCAATGCTAGAGAGATAAAATAATGACTATTCTAGCTCAACCATGCACCAAGAGCTCATAGAACTCACTACACAAAGCCACTACCAATCAAACTTCATGTTGACCATTGACTAATACCTCATGGAGAATCATACAATTCCATGACATCCTTTTGATCAATGGATTTGAAATTAATGACAACACTAACACACATGTCCAACAATCTCCCCTTTATCATTGATGGTAACCATCTTCAGAAAAATTGATGGCAACCAACATGACCAACACCTACATGACCTATTTTCCATGTTTCTAATGCCTCTCTCCCCCTTTTCCATCTATGACAAAGTATTCAATTCTACTAACATATGGAAAATGACAACATAAGACAAGAATAATGACAATAATGAAGACAATGCACAAACTTGACTTACTTGACTCAATGGCTCCTCTTGGGACTGAAATCTCTCATATTTTACTCCTTCAACAACAAATGAAGATCCTCTAGACCTTATATGAGTATCAAACCAGCTCCCCCTAAACATATGCTTTCTATTTTGTCTTCATTCTTGTTCAACATCTCTTTTCTAGGACTATACCATGTTCAAAACTCAAACATTTCCTCCAATACTATTAAGCCACACCTTAGGTCAATTGTCCCTAAACATCATTTTCAATGTATTTTTGACAAATTTATCATGCTTCTAAGATTTTACCATCCATTCAAAATATCCTCCCAAGAATTCCCCTAGCTTTATATCAACCACTCTAAACTATGAATGTTAAAACAAGATTCATACCTTGCATACTTGTGATGAAACTTGGGATAACACAAAGTTCTGACCTTGAAGCTTCATAGGGTTTCTTTCTCGAGAAAAATATTTTCTTTTGATCTCATGACTTATACTCTTTCGATTATCTAGAAAACATCCAAGACTCTACCTTCTTACCTTCTACAATATCATATCCACCTAATGGGAGAAAATAATGACTCTCCTAACTCTAAACAATTTTTCTTGAGACCTCGTAGCAATGTTGGAGTATATGGTATACCCCCAGATCCCTAGCAGGTCTCCTAATCAAATTTCATACATAACCAAAAAAACTTAAACTTCTATGCAGATCTCAACCTTTAGCAACATGCTCCTTGCTTCAAGATTTCTCTCATACCATATAAGTAATACAATTCATGCTAATTATATCAAGTACAAACTTCTTCAAATAGAAACAACTCTACTTCTATTGGATATTTCACCTTCACATACACAGAAATAATCCACTTTGAACAACCTCAAACTGTGTAGCTTCATGATTTTTTCTCTCATTGTCATATCATACTCTTTCATACACTTGGTAAATATTATGTACCCTAGGTCATTTTTCATTTTTCATATTGGGGACACACCTTAGATTAAATTTTCAATACGTAATCTCAATAATGGGGATCACTCGAGACTCATCTTAGGCCTTATATACCATCTAGAAGACATTAATTCATCTTGCTTTGAATGTACACAGTCTCTCCTAGCTGAGTAACACCATTTTACTACTCTTACCTCTATACGTATAGATTGAGACCTCATATGTGTGATATCCTACATATTTGATAAATTTATTCACAACCCAAACAAGATAATCTATCTTCATGAACCACCATCATCAACCTAGCCACTTTTTATTGGACATACCAAGCAATATTCAAACTTGTAACATTCTATAAGACTTCAAAATTTAGTATCTTCTTCCTTTGCATTGATTGAGCCTTGAATTCGATGGTACCCTGTAATTATAAGCCTCTTCACAGTACAAAACCTTTTTCAACTCGGACATTGGTGAACACAATCCATCACATTGAAATCAGATTGTTAGATTGAGAAAGACATAGTTCTTCAAAAATGTTAGCCATCAGTGTGACTTTCCCATCTATACTACTTTTTTTTCATTTGATCTTCGACCTTGATGGCTAGGTGCACCATCTTACATATGAATTTCTTCATCCTTAAGATTTGACTAGTTACGTGAATTCCTAAGATTTATAATACACCTAAAGCTTCATCCTTAAAGACTTTGACCTATAAGAACATACTTTCTTTCTTAGGTAACTTCATGATGGGAAAAAGAACTTTTGAAATAAACCACAAGACTTGCTACAATTTTAAAATACTGTGAGGCATCTTCAAAAATTCTTAGATGACACTCTATCTTGTAGACTCATGTTTTTTCTCTTCATTGTCATATTATACACTATTATACACTTTTGCAGACCTTTGAATTTGAATGAGATCATGTCTTATTCATTATGCCATTTAGACCTTTTAAAACTTAGTAATCTAGAATAATATCACTTGAACATACACCGGGAGAGCCTCTCTTTTCAAGAGTGCACAAAAATGTGTCATCCTTCCGACATAGACTGTATATTTCCATTTGTAAAGCACTATACACGACCCCTTAGTTATGATTCATTTGATGAATTTCATAGACCATCAAGTCCTCATTTTCCATCTTAGGCATTAATAACCTTGAAAAATAATTTGATGCTCCCGCACCTTGGATGAAGAAGCACCTCACTCCATAAGTTAACTCCACACTGTAGCTTTCCATTTTAGATCTTAAGTTTGACTATACCCGATCAACCTTAAAAATTTCAACCATTGTCATCTTCATCTTAGCATCATAGCCCTTAAATGCACATTGTGAAACTTTGAATAGACACTAAAACTTTTGAATCTTCAAACAAACCTTGTGGTATTTAATCAATAACCTTACACCTTTTGTGGACTCTATGGTTCCTAATTATTTTCTTTAAAAACCTCAAGAATATTCATATAACTTTGAAAATGAAACACTTAGCATCATAAGACACCTAATCATAATACCCGGACTTATCAAAAACATGTATAATCAGAGATACATACTTAAGGATGAAAAATATTACCAAGCTTCAACATACTCACATAATTCATGATTATACCTTGTTATATTGTGTACATTCCTTAAACTTATTAGACAAAGAAATCACGAGTGCGTAATCATACACATTATCTAGAAATTACATGATATGGCTTGATGAATGAGATTACATTCTTTTCTCAATATGACATAGCTAGCATAATTTGACAAGATACATGAGACTCAAAGTAATATGGACCTTAATAAAAATTACCATGAATACACATATTCTAGACAACTCTCCTTGATACTTATAAGATCATGAGTTAGCTCAAAGACATCCCAACAATGTGACCATCACTATGAAGACTAAATCCTAATATCGGGATACACTTAAGACCATAAATTCATGTTTTTTACGAACATAGACTACCAAAATACAGAGACACGATAGAATTAGCCTCTCCTCAAGAGCACACAACTAATGGAAATATTACACAAGGACATGACATAAAAAATATGATGAATACAAACCTAACAAAGTGGATGGAAACAAGACAAAAAAATTTACTTGATACCACACCATGATTACATGACCAAAAACATACACCAACAATAGATGCATTAATCAAAGACTCATAAATATATCACATACCTTCATATGCTTCAAAATTTGGATGATGGCTCCATGAATCCTAATGGAGACACCCAAGACATCTACAGACTGCCTAACAAGGTAAAATATCCATGCTCTCATAAGACCTGACACCAAGGGCTTCCATCAAATTTCTCAACTGCTCCAACTTCTCTTCTCTCTCACTATTCATGGAGACTTCATGAGCAGACAAAACCAATTCTTGAGGTTAAAAAAGAGAAAAAAGACCTTCATGAAAAATAGGATCATCTTTTTTCTTTTTGAACTCTTCTTTCACTTTTTCACCTTGTGTAGACTTGACATTATCATTCCTTTTGTAGGTATTTACTTTGACCCTACAATACCTTGTAATGTGACTTAATTTGTTGCACTTGAAGAAAACAAGAGCAATCCTACCTCTAGAAGCATCATTCCTTTGTTTAGAACCCTTTTGATGACAATATTTAGCTATATGCCCAAACTGATTGGAATTATAACACACAACTCCATGCTTCTTATCATTCATCCAAATCTGATTAGGAGACTCACGATGACTTTGTTTTTGCAATATGACCCTTCTTGTGATAAATATAGCATGTAATATCTCTTGACTGATATGAATGATCATGCCTACCATTGCTCCATGAAAATGCATTCTTAATAGACCTTCTACAGTCTTTAGCTCTATGACCAAAAGTATTGCAAGAATAACACACACCATTGAACTTACTTGTAGATTTGATTGCATTAGGTTGATTGATAGCCTTCTTGAGATATTTATCATCCTTTATAGATTGGGTAGCATAAATAGGTTCAAATTTTATTTACTTCATGATTCTCTGAATGTTCTTCTTTGTAGCCAAGACCAGATTTGTCATTTGTATCTCTTTGATTCTCCAACATGTCATTTAGGGTTTCGAACTTTTCTCTAACTTCTCATAGGTCTTCAAATTACTATGTTCCTACTCCAAATATGATTTTAATGATCTCAACTCATCTTCATACTTGCTGTAATATTCTTCTTTGACCTTTAGGGTTTTAGACAACTTCTCCATTTGTGACTCCAAAACTTGAATGACTTGACTATGCTTATTTTCAATATCCTTGATATTATCTTGGTAGGCATTAATTACTAACTAAGATACTTCATTCCTCATCCTTAATGCTGCTATAACATATGAGGACTTACCCATTGCATGTCCTTCAAAGGATCTCCTTCAAGTTGTTAAACTTTATTCACAATGACATGCTCTGATACTAATTATTAGAAGCACAATGAACTGAGAGGGGGGTGAGTCTATTATTTGAACCCTTAAAACAATTTTTCAGATTATCATACATGCACCATTAACATTTATCCATCCATAAAAGTGTTATTAAAAACATCAAACAATCAACCATATAAGAAAAACCAAGAGAGCATACACATGAACACAAGATATAAGTGGGAAACCATCCAGGGAAGAAAACCCCTGAAACTTTTCTTATATTACACAAAGCAAAGAAATTTAGTGAAGCACCAACTTCACAAGGATCACCAACCCCTAATTTAGTACACCACTAACTCTACAAGGAGAACCGACCCTAATTTAGTGAAGTCCCCACTCCACAAGGATGATACAACCCACCAAGATGACTAAGCACCAAGTCACCCACCACGATGGTGATTGATCTATGATTCTTTTTGCCACAACTGGTAGAGATCTCTAATACAACTCATAAACCCGTGCTCAAACCCTAGGTCTTAAATTTTGCACAATATTATTCCTTCTCAACTTGTCTTTGATCTAAAATTTTGCACACATGATGTCAAAAATTCATCAACCTAAAAAAACTCTATCAGCTTTGAAATCATACATTGAAATCTCTTTCACACTCTTAGGTAGGTCACATTTTTCCCTCTCAAGCAATTAGTGCACAAATGACCCAAAAACATGCTTTTATATGCTTCTCTTGATCTAAATTAAAGGATGTCGGTACTAAACCTTTTATTGAAACCATAAATATTAAGAAAATTCAAATAAACTCATCACAATGTTCAAATATGAGCCATATACGTCGGCCATGCCAAAACCATTCACCATGCACCAATACGACTCCAAACGTTAACATTAGAATGAGACAAAATCCATCATACCAAAACCATGATTTTTCAAGATCTCATATTCAAAAACATAAGTAATATATCATCATAACATTATAAATGGTCACAAATTTACTTTACCTAATCAAATTATTTCATTTATAGGCCCACGACTCATTCCCTTTACAAAACAGATATTTCAAAGACACTGTGTCTTCACCTTTGGGCCTCAATACCCTTCAATATGAACTAAAATATGGCATGTGAAAATTATATGGAGATCCTAGGACATGTATATAAATTATATGCAAGTTATAACTCATGAAAAATTCACATGCTCAAACCACAAAAATTTACTCTTCACCAAAACAAGCTTCCCAAAGACTAGTTTTGAAAACTCATTGAATAACACCCTTTATGTCACTTTCAAGGCCTCAAAATTCATTTAATAGGAAAAAAATTAATCCCTATTCACTTTACAAAGTGGTATAAAGAATCAACGCATCCATTTTATGCTCCAATCAATTCAATCTTTCAATAAAAGCAATCCTATCCACGAAAAGTGAAAAACCTTCTTACTCACAAATTGACCTGGAAACCACATCAAATAAAATCATCATGAGACCCAACTTATACCATTGTAAATTTACCTAAATCATCTTTCCATTACATATTCTAATTCCTTTGAAATCTAATTTAAAGGACTTTAACCAATATAATCTTTGTAAAGCTGCGTGAAACGCCCCAAAAATGCCATTTGACAGTCAACACAAATGAAGCACACTTGATAATTTAATTACATCACCGTGACCTAAAACCATAATTTATATCAACAAAAACTCACATAAACCACATAATGATCATTTAGTTTACAACTCCTTTCAATAATCTTGTCCTAAACTCGAACTTCTTCGTAAACATACCTATTTGAGTGGGGTCCACTCATCACAACACGATCTTATAGAATTTTTTGTAAATATGGAAGAGTCCTCTATATCATCCAATCATCAAATTTACACTAGAAATAAAAATAGGCTATGTATAGTCATTTTCTCCAAGATTCTCTCGAGCTAGGGTTTTGCTAGGGTTTCAAACCACTTTACCTTCTTAACGATCGTTCATAAAAATGTGACAATCAAACCACCTCATTATTTTTCAAAAATTCGTAGCTAAACTTATAAGCTATGCCAAAGATATCAGGTCCCCATGTAAAACATACAATTCACAACAAGTATCATAAGGTCCACTTTTGCTATAAAAACGCACTGAAACTTACCCGATTTCACCAAAACTTGCATATATTCAAATTACCATGTTAGAATGACCTGAAAAATTGTCATGACAACATTTTATCACTATCCATACTCATTATATGTTCCAAAACACTTTGACACATTCTAGGCACAATGACTTACCTATGCTAAAATGATTGTTTCTCACCTAATTGCTTTCCAAGGACCCTTCAAAAAACCATCAAACAATTGAATGATGACCTAAAAATCACCATACACCTCAGTTACATTGATACCATGATTATTCCATGCTCCACCATGACTGATTTTGTCCAAATCTCATACCTCTACCTCATTTTGCATGCTCTAGGGCTAGAAACAAGTTTGAAATGACCTAACTCAACACATACAACACATGAAATGACCTTGTTGACTTGATGAAGAATCATATACATCATTAAAAAACCTCATGGATAATGAATAACCTCATGAAAATATTCAACCAATTGTAGATAGCTCAAACAATGATTATACTAGCTCAACCATGCACAAGGACCCCATAGAACTCACTAAACATGAACACTACCAATCAACCTTCATGTTTGACCATTGAATAAAAAATCATGGAGACTAATATAATTACATAAAACCCTTTTCCATTAATGGAGTTGATGTGAATGAAAACATTAACACACAATGGCCAACATTAACTTGACTATTGAGGGAGCAACTACACACCCAAACCTCACTTTACACACACACATAGAGGGAAAACTTGTTTTTATACCTATGGATACATAATCTATATTAATAAAAAACAAAAAAATCTAAATATTCCCCCATGGGGCATTCTTGGATAATCATTCCTTATCTTTGGATAATAGTTTTTCATCTATACCCTCGGGAGGCCTAACAATACAAAAACATTCATATACCTTAAAAATCCAAAAAAATCAAACATGTCTAAAAATAAAAACATACATATATATACAAAATGTATTGACAAGTTTTCAATTAGTGTTATAAAATGCAGAAATTACCTTAAACTAAAAAGAGCAGGTTTATCGATACCTATGTCGACATTCGCAATGTCGAGATGATAGAATGTAGACAATGTGAAGAGTGATCCTCCTCTCGTAGAGTGAAGAAACCTACAACAAAGAAAAATAGAAAAATATATTAGATAAATAGGATAACAAGTTTCTTGGCTAATCGGATCCCAGAATCCAAAGGGAATTCCTTGAAGGGTGTCAACTCGTTGATACAATTAAGTTGATTTGATAAAGATAATATAAATGATAACAGACAAGGAAGCTAGAACTCAAGATGGATAGGGAGGTCCTGTTCAGCTTTGTAGGTGGCCTAGTCTAGGGCTATGACAAGCTCAAAGTATTAGAAGTAATCATACTAATACTCCTCGATTGCTTCTCTTATTTTGTTAAGGATCTCAAACTTCTCTTCAATATCTTCAAATTTTGGTGCAAATGCAATGGTGCATAAAGTGATCTCGTAGAGGACGTTAAATTGCTCCCACATGAATGGTTTCTGGATGATCAAAAGATCATAAATGTTGGTGATTGGGTGCATCGACCTATAATGGTCATCTACAGGGAAACCATGCTTCGCAAACAATTTTTACATTAAAATGATTGATAAAAATATGACTTATGCTAAAATGACATGGATCGATGATGATCAGAGAAAAAGTGTTTGTTTTGATAAAATATGGATAATATCCTTGAGTTGTGATTATGTCAACTAGGGAAGCAACAATTCATTCTCGTGCGCAGGTTGATTGTGATTGTGATTAACTAGAGAAGGGAGACAAAGGTTGATTAAATAGAATTGTGAGTCCATAATGATCACCATCAATTTCAACACAGAGGTTAAAAACAACAAGAGGGAGAATGGAAAATGGTTAAAACCAATTTCCATTCGTGATATTAGGGTGTTGGGAATCAGTGAGACATTGTGAATCCAAGTTGTAGGAGGTTATGAGTTAGGTTAAGTGGGATAAATTGGTTTTAGGTTGATTTGAGTGGTTAGGGGAGGGTAAATAGATTTTATGTGGGTAAAATGAAATTTACGATAGTAATTTCATGATATGTAGGATAAGGATAATATGATAGTTAATAATTTTATTGATGTGTGTTGGGTCACCTAGGGGTGAAAAAGGGTGTCTATATTTGCCTCTTTTTATTGAGCTTCATGTAGCTACATGTTGCGAGATAAAAATTAGTGCATGGATTCCCCACTTTTGTGATGATGTTTTTGTGATATTGTCTCCCCTCAAGCTAATGATTGACTATATTGGTCATGGGATTGAAGATATTTAATTGTTTTTGGATAGATTGCTTTGAGATGCTCCAGGTTTTGGATTGTAGTTTGCAATGACAAGGCTAGAGAAGTTTTTAATGAGGTAGTAATACTAGAAAACACTTGTAGGGGGCGTATAATGTGGACCACCTACGGATGTGTGTTATGAAAATACTATTGTTGATGTAAATTCACGGGACCCCTGGATTGCCTAGTTTTAGATGGGGCATTTAGCACGATTGCACAACATGGAGCTATTCTGAGTGTGGGACATTGCAAAATGGGATAGCTCTTTAAAGAAGGACGGTTCCTTCTCCTAACCTACCTCTAACTAACTACTCTCTAGTGCAGGCCAAAATAAACACTAAAACTAATGTAATTCTTCCAAGAGGACAAGAAAATAAGGAATGCATGAAAGTAAAGCCTACACTAAAGTGGTGATACACTAAGAAAGGAGTGCTAATCACTCTTCCCAAGCCCTACAAAATGGAGAAGGGGTGAATCCTAGGAGGTTGGATAAATGCAACACAAACCTAAGTTCCATCGATGCATTGAGGGGAGGTTGGACAACTGCAACACAAACCTGAAATGCAAATAATCTCCATTCCTGAACAAACTCATCACACCCAAAACCTGCAATGAACAATGGAATTTGCACATAACACCCAATAGTAATGAAAGGAAAGAAAGAACAATCAAACTATGAAAGGTTAGAAGATTTAACACAAACACAATTCCATTACTCCATATGAATTTGCACAATACATTTCAGTAGGGGAAAGGAAAGAAATGCCATTATAGATTTGAGAAGAAGGCTTTAAGCCCCAAGAAGAAATGGGGTGCATAGGAGAAGAAAGGTGATCAAAAACTTTGTTTGTGTAACCCCTTACATATTTATAGAAGAAATTTAATGACATGAGAGAGATAGAAGATCCTGAAATTACTCAAAACCCATAAAAAAATCCTTGTTTAATATTGCAATGAGTGTTTTAAAATCTTCAAAATCTCTCTTTTCATTAATGGTTTTCCTTGAGCTTCAAGAAATTGACTTTGATTGCACCTCCTATCTAGTCTAGATCATGTAGCTTCATGATGACCCTATCTTTTACCTACCTACATTAATGGCTTCACCTAACACTTCATCCCTATCATTTTCAAAGGTTCAGAACCCTTGAAATCCAAAATACCTTGTTTCCATGCTCGGATCCGAAAATACCTTTCTGATGACTGTAATTTCATGAGAAATGGATAAGTGCACTGAAAGATATGCCAATTTTTACCTTGGATGTTTCACTAGGGTTTATCCTTCAATTTATCCTCTAAAACTAAAATTATCCACCACCATTAAAATCTTCATCAAATCCCCTTTCCATAAAGTATAATTTTGTTGGAAATGACCAAACAATTCTCAAGATATCATCTTTTGAAGATTGGCATTTTTAGGTTTTGTTTGCACTGCTTCATTGAGCTCTTTACCTAACCCATCGAACCATTTTATTACACGCTGATCTGATTTATTTTACCACCATTGAGCTATACATTCAATTCAGATAGGTTTGGATTACATTCCATTCTCCTCAATTCGGTCCCATGTAACTTGACCTCCTAGGTGATTCAACGTTCAATGCATACATGACGGGTTTGAAAATTTTGGGTGGGATTTCTATTGTTTCGGGGTTTCGAGCTTACCTTTTTGGACTTCCACCACCAACTACTTTAGGCTCTTTTTCCTCCCAAATCTAAAATAAAATCACCCCTATCTCTAAAATTCTCCAACCCCAAAGACCGAAACTTTCGGACTTGAGTTTTCCCGATTTGAAACTTGTTGCTTGATTTCTTCGTGGATTTTCACCTCCCCGAGCCCGAACAAAACCCACAAACCACACCGTGCCCAAATCCTCAAGTCAACACACCACCATGACCCATTTTGGGTTTTACATTTTCACGCATTTAGGGTTTGAGTTGGTTAGTTTGTGTTTTGTGCGATGGGTTACCGAAACCATGAAATTCAAAGCCCAAAATTCAGGATTTCGTGCTTTAGATCAATTCCCACCGCCGAATCATTCTTCCCAACTCGAATCCCAAGCCTCATTTCGCATTATTCTTTGATGATTTTTCACTGAGTCTTGACAATCTCCCCTCCACAATGCTCCTTGACTGAGTTGGCCTCAATCCTTCACTCTTCGCGTAGGGTTTTACCCTTCCTCATCACTCAATGTCGAGTTGAATCAGCTTTCCAATTCTACTTCATTCAACTTTGAAATTATTTATCCAACGCCACTTGCAATCGACCACGTTAATGCTTTGGCTTGTCTCGACTAAGCTTTAAATGGATCCAATCCTCAATGTCGACACCACCAATGTAATGAAATGCCGAGCTCTATATTTCATCTCCGAGTTCTACCCCCTACAAATTTTGTTGGCTCATCTGATCCATTCAAGTTTGCCATTTTCCATTTATCTCATGCCTCTGATCCTACTAGCTTGCCAAGGCAAGCTCTCTATCCTCCACAAGCATCGTTTTGAGCCATCTCGGCTCGACTCTGTGGCCTCCTAACTTGGCTCATCAAGTAGCTTGCTAAGATACTTGGAAATCCATTCTTGTTTTCCCCACCAATGCAAACCACCGAGCTCTCCGAGTAGCTCAATGAGCCGTTTTCATTTCTCGGTTGGCCCCCGAGGCCAAATGTGGGTTTTTTTAATTTTTTCAAGCTCGAACTTAGATTTTTCCAAATTCTTAGACATAGGAGAGGCGAATGAGTGTCTAGAATCCCAAAATGCTAAATTTCCCGTCATGAGTAATTTTCACCATTTTTTGGGATTGGAGGCCATTTTTTCTTTGTAATGGGACTATAAGCCCGATATGACCTTGAATGGTCCGATTTAGCTTGAATGCTTCCTAAATGCCTCAAAACACTTAGAATTGCTTTGCTAGATCCTAGGAATAACCTACGACTTGCTTTACACCTTTGGGGCCCACTTGGGAACTTGGGATTAATCTAGGACTTTATTGGACAATTTTACCCATGGGGGAAAAATTGTCAACAATTTGGCGACTCGCAGGAGGACATCTTCTGCTAGATATTTTGAGCCAAGAGCCTAGGAATATCCATTAGGCATGGAGTCACTAAATTCCTACAATTGATCTCGAATATGATGAAACTGAAACCTGAAGACCACCCACACACTGCTGAGCTAAACCTGTTCCATTGCTTACACTCTCAATTTTCATAAGAAAATCTTAGAAATAAGATTTGTGAGAGTAGAAAATTGTCTTAACTTAATATCTTCACATGTTCCTTTGTAACCCTATTTTGTGTGATGAAATGTATTGTCTCGAAAATTGATTTCGCCAAGTATGAAGCACACAAATGATGATTTATTTACGTGTATTACACGCTATAGAGTTTTGAATAAGATAATTTTCAAAAATAAAATCATCATGGAACTCTATTAAATTTAGATTTTCTCTTTCTTCTAAAAGTTCCATTTTTGACATGCTACTAGATGTTACTTTTCGATCTAGAAAAGGAACTTGAAAAGTTCACTCGTGATTGGCCTTCAAGGCAATGAAGAATGAAAACTCATTAAAATTAGTAATTAACTTGATTTTAGTTTCTCTGCATTTGTTTTCTTTTAAAATTGCAATTGTTTCCCACAAGTATGAACCTTTTTCGTATACGGGAGGCCTACTAAAAACACCTTGTACTTGTTGGTGTGTGTTATTTTCCACATCATTAGGTGAGTCATATCACTTAGGTGAGATCGTAGGTCCATGTGTCATTTAGGGGTCATTATGAGATTCTCTTACGCATCAGTGCATCATTGCGTCATATGCGTATTGGGAGTTACACTTCTATCTGGGAATGTAACTCCCCCTCTCTAGTCAGTGTCATGATTGCAAGCACAGGAGTTACTCAAACCTCTTATATGTACACCCCATTTGATATATGAGATAGAGGAGAGTTTTATGGCTTAACCAGTGTTCTCGCCATGTTTTAAATCTTTGCATGCACATTCGCCGATGCTCGCTCCTCCCGAGATATCTTTACATTACTATTCACACGTCCGTTAATGTGGACGTCGTCCCTCGTGATCCTCGCCACGGGTTTTAAACCCTCTTTCATGGTATCAAAGTGGATCTTGTGGATCCATGCACTCATCGACATTTCTATGCATGTTTTCTAGCTTTCGGCGTGATGTTTAGATTTTGTTGCGTGTATCGTAATGGATATTCCGTTCGTGTGTTTATTACATTGATTTCGGGAATTTTCATACCTCCGTTCAAGTTGGTCATGGTTTGGTTTTCGGGTGTTCGTGGCTTCATTTTTGGGGTTTAATGGTTTTGCATCCTTGTATGCAGTTTTGGAGCATTTACAGTTTCAGATCTGAGCTCTAGAAGTGCTAGTTTTACTGGTTTATAGTGGTGAGAGGTGCTCTTGCGTGGACATTTTCACTCACCTCACCACTTGTATTGTTTTTGGGCTCCATTTCTGGTTCGGACGTGTGTGCTTTGGAATTGTTCATTTTCTCAAGCCTGCGCATCTCTCACCCGGTCCACATTCAAACTCAGCTCTACATAGCTCAGCCACCCTTCAACTTGGTTCCCACGTGGGACTCCACTCCACCAACACCTTGCTTCCTCCTTGTTGGTCGTTGGTCTGTTGGACGTGGGAACAACTCTATTCGTGGCCCAACTTCCTTGTTCGTGGTTCAGCTCATTGTGTTTGCTGCTCGCTGCTCATGGTATTCCCTAGGCTCGTTGCATTCCTCCCAGGCTCCAACAGCTCCCACGTGCCTTGCTTTGCATTGGAAAAATGTTTTTGACTCTGCTCAGCCATTTTTGGCGTTTTTTGGCAGTTTGAGGTCTTCAAACAGCTCCTCCAGCTTGTGTAGACCTACTCCACTCCTCCAGTGACCTCCCACGCACCGTTCTCTCCTCTGCTCGGCCCTCCTTCCAAGTACCATGTGGAGGTCTGCAAAAAAATGTTTTTTTGCTGCAATACGTTGGAAAAATGTTTTTTTGGCTTGCTATTTGGTCGGCTCTGGTTACCTGCTCCCTTTTGGACGTTTTTGACAGCCTAACCACTCAGCTCTAGCTCCAAAGCAACACCTTGACACGTGGGCTCTCCACTCACTGCGGCAGCCAGCTTGCGCAACTTCAATGGTTACTTGTCTTGCTGGCAAATCTGCACACGTGGACTTGCACTCACTTGGACTGCAGATCTTTCACTAAACGTGGGCCCCCTCTCAGCCCTCTTTTTAATGTTTTATGGCTTAAAAAAAAACATTCATGGGCATGTAATAATTTTTGGGCTGCTGATTTGGCTTGTTTTATATCCTTCCTTCGCTTATCAAGACGGAGGGCGAGGTCAGGGGGGCGGGCAGGAGGCTAATCCCCCCTCGCAGTCAAAACAAACCCCTACTAAAATTCCATGTCATTTCTAATGAGTAGTCACACGACACCCTTTGCACCCATTTCGGGCACTTTTTAAATTAGTTTGCAGCATTTATTGACTTTTTCCATCAGTTGCGGGAATCTTAATAATGTCATAACTTTTGACTCGCAGCTAATTTTTGAGCGCTTATTTAATCAAATTTACATGATTTCTCACACATTACATGATGAAATTGTCAATTTGATAAATGCACTACTTTATAAAGTTCCACATTCTGGGGGGGTTGACTGTACTCTTGGGTTTTCGCACACAGACGCATTATCGGCCGAGTTCGACGTCTTGCTTTCGTGCACCTTGCATCTTGCATTTTTTCATCATGGAGAGTGCTATTTCTAGACTTGAGCATCGTAGTATTGCCTTACAGCCTCGCCACTTCTCACTAGGAGAGGGAACTATTCAGCTTGGTGTGCTTCCATGGAACGTTACTTCACCCACGAGGGTATTTTACCCTTCTTACTTGGGCCAGTTCCTGCACCTACTGATCATCGTCATTTGGAGGACTTCCTTGACACTTGTGACCATGTCTTTGGTCACATGATGATGCATGTCTCCAGATCTCTCTAGTTTCACGTGGCACACTCAGATCCACCTCACCGTGTCTGGAGCATTCTTCAATCCTTCTATGGAGACCCTTCACATACTGCCGCCATTGTTGTTGCTGATGATTCAGTTGTCTCCTCTTCTTCATGTGATGATAGTTCCACTGACATAGACTCGCTTGGTTTTACTTCTGATGACGTGGATTGTGCATCCAGTTCTGATGTCGAGAGTACTATAGAGGATTTGTCTCCTCTTTCTCTCACTATTCTAGAGAGTGTTGACACTTCCCACATCTCATTAGATATCGAGCAGTCTCCTACTCAGTCTCACACCATCATTACACCCACATCCTTTCCACTTCCAAAGAAGTATACGAGGCCCCTTACACTCCTTTACCTTCATTGGATGACTCATACCTATCATACATCGCTCTTCTATTTGTTTAGCCCCCTCATTGGGATGAGTATCTACCCCGACCTTAGTCGTATTTTCCGCAGTATACTTGTGATGCACTACAGGTCCCTCATCCATCTACAGGTGTTTCAGAGGAGTTCATCATCTCCGTTGTTGGGAGTTCCCATTCTAGGACTCTTACCACTTCCACTTTTTTGGAGACCTTCATTGATCCACCCTCAGCTGTGGATCCCTTTTCTGTTGTGGAGGATGTTTTGTTCCCTTCACATCACATGGACATCCTTTCTACAGGTGTTCACTCTTCACACTTTGATAGTTCTACGCATGTGGCATTACCTTCGGTTCCTTGGCACTCACTCACTAGACCTATGTCACACTTCCATGCACCAGACTCAGAGTTCTTCGTGTTGCTGCCTTCAGTTTCCTTTGTGGAGTGGGTGGACTTCCAGCATGTCATTTCTGTCCTTCCTAAGGGTAGGCACATAGTTCATTACGGGTGGCTCTTCTTCAGTCTAGAGGCAGAGGATCTCATCATCGACATTCTTTTGGGAGACCTCCTAGAGTTGCAGAGTTCAAATCCGTCCATGACATATTCTCGTATTCCTCTCATCTCCCTCTTCTTCTCTCTTCTTCTTCTTTCTGAGAGATTGCCTCTTTGTACATGGGTACCTTTTAGGCTCATCTAGAGCTGGGACCCATATTTGGCATCTTTCTTAGATTAGAGAGTGTTTTGTTCTCTTGTGGTGGATGTTTTTCCCATTGGGTTTTCCTTCACTGCTTGGGACTTCTTTCTTGTACGTGGGTACCTCATCAAGCTTTGTGCCGGGACCCATTTCTCATTTCTGACTTGTTGCCTCATCCTAAGTTACAATGAAGGGGGGGTGTTGGTGTGTGTTATTTTCCACATCATTAGGTGAGTCATCTCACTTAGGTGAGATCATAGGTCCATGTGTCATTTAGGGGTCATTATGAGATTCTCTTACGCATCAAAGTGCATCATATGCGTCATTGGGAGTTACACTTCTATTCTAGGAATGTAACTCCCCCTCTCTACTCGAGTTGTCATGATTGCAGCACTGGGGGTTACTCAGCACCTCCTATATGTACACCCCATTTGATCTATGAGATAGAGGATATTTTTATGGCTTAACCAGGTTCTACCTATGTTTCAAATATTTGCATGCACATTCGGTTGATGCTCGCTCCTCCCGAGATCTCTTCACGCTGCCGTTCACACGTCCGTTGATGTGCATGTCATCCCTCGTGATCCTCGCTTGTGGGTTTTAAACCCTCTTTCGAGCATTGTGCTAGAGAAAACATGAGCCAAAAAATATGTACAAAATAGAAATCATACATGTCCAAATAGACATGCAGAGTGTGTAAGAGCACTTGTGATGCTGAAAACAACCCCACTCCTACCCTACACTAACCGGAAGAAGAGAAAATTTCAAACAAACCCCGTGGATTGGTAGGGAAAAGTAATTTCCTCTTCTTAAAATAGGAAGTCGTGTAGATGATTTGATATCTGGACATGGCTATGATTATGAATGAGAAATTGTCAATGTAGAAACTTCTCACCCATATCATCGAGGTATCATCGAAAACTAAACAAACACCTTCTCAACATGATTCAATTGGGGCTCCCGGAAGTGTTCTAGCTGATGTAGCTGGTCCTTGGCACTATGAAACTCACCCTCATGTTCGAAGATGAACATGACTAGTTGTAGCAACTCGCTTATGACACCAACGAGGATAGATACCTAATAGGATATGATATGAACCACCAAATGTACCGTTGTTTTGAGTTTCAGAAGAAATTCTTCATGCAGAATTTCTTGGAAAAGGTGATGGTCTCTGTGATTGGATTTCCATTTTCTTGTACATCTACAAAAACCGACGCATCACCTTAGAGAATGGTATGGAAGAGATGGTCTCCTCATGATATTTTCCGTATAACTCATCTTTTTCTGGTATGCTCTTTAGAAGATTCAATTCCTCCAATATTGAATAAAAGTACTCTTATGAAGGATATGTTGCTCTTGCATGTGCTCCTCTATGGAAACAAGATACTTTTCTTGGAAGGCAGATGATGGAGGAGAAAATGATGTGATCTCCATAGGCTCCTCTTCATTGAAACAATCCTCCAAGTCTCGATAGATAATTTGTCTCCTCATTGTCATACTGTGTCACTCAACCTCCTCCATAGTGGGAGCATGCTCCTCTTCTTTTGGATTTGGAGCTATTCCTTCCTCCCCTCCTGCTGATTTTTTAACTTGTGTTTGATCAACATTTTGTGAAAACAAAGTGCCCTCATGAATGTTGCATTCTGAACACTCTGACTGTTGATCATCCTCAACCTGTTCTTTCTCGACAACTAATGCAACCAAATCAACCTTCACCACCCACTCCCTCTCTACCTTAACCTCCTCCAAAGGCTTAACCAATAGAGGGATTTTTTCTATTCGAGTTTAGTATCCCAATTCTTCAAAAATTGAGGCATTTATTCCGTGTTAGGATCCTTTTGTTGATGTTCTTTTTCACTGGTTTTTTGAGTTTCGTCCCGCATGGATTTGGGGAAGTGAGAGGAGTATTGGGTTGAGTCTCGATAGGTGTTTTTTGGTGGTGGAGATGGTGGGAGGGTTTTACAAATCTTCTCCTGTGGAGGGGACAGTTTTTGGAAGGGAAGAGGACAGAGGAACTAAGATGAGGTGGAAGAGTAGAAGATGAAGAAGTGGAATCCATAATAGGTGCAGAAAATAGGAAACTTGGAAATTGGGGCTTGGGTTGAAATGATATTGATTGGGATGAAGGAAAATAACTATGAAAGGGTAATGCAAGGGTCTCCTATAGACAAGGTTGACTTGCATAACGTTCAATGTCCTTGATCCATCCTTCTAGTTGGGGTAGCATTTCAACTATGAAGCTTAGTTTCTCCTGTAGGCTAAGATAATATGGAAAGGGGCCTTCCCATGGACAAGGGGTCCTGAATCTAATCTTAAATGCCTTCATTTGGGATGAAGCCCTAGATTGCACCATACTTGCCATTATTTTTAGGATCTTCATTTGTAACTCAACATTTCCAGGTGAAGAATGTCCTTCGAAATCCACATACCCCCACTCTTGAAAATATGGATGGTTTGGTGGATAACCAAACTGACCTATCTCTTGTTCATTTGGGCATGCATACTGAATTTGATTTCCATTATAGTATGGATCCAGAGATGGTTGATAACACCCTAAAAATGAATGTTTAAAATCTATGGGAGGGTTTCACCGATACTATTGTTGTTCTAGATGTGAATCCCAAGAGGTGAATGAAGCCATGACTGCAAGAATTCATGAAATGGAAGAAAATGGAAGGGATGGAAGGGAGAAAAATGGATGGTGAAGAAAAAGGAATGTATGCTACTCAGAGAATTAGTTTTTATATCTAGATGGATTCACCAATTGCACTTTGTATATGTGTCTTTGAAGACTAGAATTCTCAAGATATCATATTTTTCACACCTTGAAGCACACAATGAAATTGATGGAATGAAATGGATACCTATTTGCACACCTTGAAGAGCTCAAAAATTGATATGGGGTTGAGCTAGTTTCTCCTTCAATTTCTCCTTTGAAACTAAACTCATCCATCACCATTAAAATATTCATCAAATCCCCTTTCTAGAAAGTATATGTTTGTTTGAAATGACCAAAAAATGCTTGAGATATCATCTTTTGAAGATTGACATGTTTTTAGGGTTTTTCCCGCTTCATCAAGCTCCATCGAACTATTTACCTAACCCATCGAGCCATTTTCTTACACACCAAGCTGATTTATTTTACCACCGTTGAGCTATACATTCAATGCAAACCGACTTGGCTTACACACCATTCTCCTCAATTCGTGAATTCTCCCATGTAACTCGACCTCCTATGAGATTTGACGTTTAATGCATACATTATGGGTTTGAAAATTTTGGGCGGGATTTCTATTGTTTTGGGGTTTTGGGATTACCTTTTAGACTTCCACCACCAACCACTTTTTTCTCTTTGTCCTCCTAACTCTAAAATAAAATCACCTCCACCTCCGAAATGCTCTAACCCCAAAGTATGAAACTTTCGGACTTTGGGTTTTCCATGATTCGAACTCGTCACTCGATTTCTACAAGATTTTCACCTCGTTGAGCTCGAACGAAACCCCAAACCACACTATGCCCGAACCCTCGAAGTGAACTCGCTGCACCCGAAGTGATCCCAACTCACCACCATACCATGCCATCATGACCCATTTTGTGTTTCGCATTTTCATGCATTCGTGGTTTGAGTTTGCTTCTTTGTGTTTTGTGCGTTGGCTTACCAAAATCTTGAAATTTGGGATTTTGGGCTTCGATCAAATCCCTGTCACCGAATCATTTTTCTCGAGCTCAACTCCCGAGCCTCCTTCTACACTATTCACCGACACTTTTTCACCGAGTCCCAACGAGCTCCCCTCCGCAATGCTCCCTAGCTGAGTTGGCCTCGATCAATCACTCCTCACATAGGGTTTTACCCTTCCTCATCGATCAGCTTGAGTTGAATCAGATTTTGAAGCTGACTTCATTCAGCTTGGAAATTATTGCTCCGATAACATTACCGACCACGCCAATGTCTTTGTCTCATCTAACCAAGCTCCAAACGACTCCAATCCTCAATGTCAACACCGCCAATGTAATGAAATGCTAAGCTCTACGTTTCATCATCGAGTTCTACCACTACACATTTGGTTGGCTTGCTTGATTCATTCAAGTTTTCCATTTTCCATTTAGCTCATGCGTACGACCCGCTTATCTCACTAAAGCAAACTCTCCGTCCTCTATAAGCATTGTTTTGAGCCATCTCGACTCGGCTTCACCAAGATGTCCCCAACTCGGCTCGGGCCGAGTAGCTTACCGAGATACTTGGAAAGCCATCCTTATTTTCCCCACCAATGCAAACCCTTGAGCTCATGGAGCTACTCGCCGAGTATCGTGCCGATCTATTTTCCAGCCGGTTGGCCCCGAGGCCAAATGATTTTTTTTAATTTTTTCAAGCCCGATCTTGGATTTTTCCAAATTCTTCGACGGAGGAGAGGGGAATGAGTGTCTCGAATCCCAAAATGCCAAATTTCCTATCATGAGCCATTTTCACCATTTTTGGGATCATAGGCCATTTTTGCTTTTGCAATGGGACTATAAGCCATGTATGACCATGAATGTCCCAATTTAGCTTGAATGCTTCCTAAATACCTCAAAACACTTACAATTTCTCTATTAGACCCCTCGGGAATCGCTTGAAATCTGATTTACACCTTGTGGGGCCCACTTGGGAGCTTGAGATTAATCTAGGATCATGTTGGGTAATTTTTCCCATGGGGGGCAAAAATTGTCAACTAATATGGTGTGCCCAGATTTCACCTTGAAATCAAGGACTACCCCTTTTTTAAAAAATCGTTCTTTTCAAGTAACATGTCATTTTGTGTTTGTTTTTCCTATAGTTGTTTGCATTTCTCTAAGGTATCATCAGAGAGTCTAAAAGCCAAATTCTACAAATACCCACATGCCAAAGATCACTCAATTCCTTCGCTGACCTTGTTTGTAAGTGTTTTATTTATTTTTATTAAATAAATAAAGTTCTTTTAAAAATAGATTGAGCTAAAATTGGAGGATTTAGGTTATATAAAGCACTTCACCCCATCATTATTACCATAGAACATTCACCGGGGAATAATTTTTATGAATCAACTAATCGATAAATTTTTTGAGCAAATCGCTCACAACTTCTTTTGTTTTGTTTTATTTATTTTTGTTTGTGTTTTGGTTTATTTTCTCTAGCAATTCCCATATCCTATTCATTCTTCCTACTAGAAATTTTCCGGCCGAGGGTTTTGAAAAGATATCCATTATTTTTAATTAGTAACTGTCTAAAGGTGATCGAGCTCAGATTCCTTCAAGAGATTGCAAGAGGTTGCTTGGTCCAAAAAGGTGCAATAATGGATTTTATGAAAATAAGAAAAATACTACCACCAATGTGTAGATCTCGAGAAAATATGCACTTTTAGAAAAATGAGACCTAAAACGGAGCTACGAAGTGAAAGTTATTGCACTTGCAAGTTTTTGCTATTACATCTTCTCGGACCCTTTCCAAAACCGGAAAATTTTATTCTATATTGCTTGATGAGTTTTCATGCAAATTTAATAAAATGTTTGATGAATTTTCATGCAACTTTAAAAGCATAAGTCATGCAAGTCACACTTTTTGGGAAGAGCAATTTCATAATACAAGTCACACTTTTTGGGAAGAAGCTTTCTTCATGCTAGTCACACTTTTTGGGAAAGATGACTTCTCCATGCAAGTGGGAATTTTGGTGCTGCCTGGAAGGTGGGAATTTGGAGGCTTCCTGGAAGGTAAAAATTCCCATGATGGAAGTCAAGTCATCTAAGTGCCAATGGGAATTTTGGTGTTAGCAGGAAGGTGGGAATTTGGAGCCTTCCTGGAAGGTTGTTTTTTCCCATTATTAAAGTCAAATCACTTAAGGTGCAAATGGGAATTTTGGAGCTAGCAGGAAGGTGGGAATTTGGAGCCTTCTTAGAAGGTTGTTTTTTCCCATTATTAAAGATAAATCACTTAAAGTACAAATGGGAATTTTGGGGCTACCTGGAAGGGTAAAAATTCCCACCAAAGAAGTTTTATTCACCCATGCAAGTCACACTTTTGGAAAGAAGATTTCTTCCATGCAAGTCACATTTTTTGGAAGGATGATTTCTAAGTGCCAATGGGAATTTTTGTGCTAGCAGGAAGGTGGGAATTTGGAGCCTTCTTGGAAGGTAAAAAATTCCCATGATGGGAGTCAAGTCATCTAAGTGCTAATGGGAATTTTGGTGTTAGCAGGAAGGTGGGAATTTGGAGCCTTCTTGGAAGGTTTTTTTTCCCATTATTAAAGATAAATCACTTAAAGTACAAATGGGAATTTTGGAGCTGCTTGGAAGGTGAAAAATTCCCACTTCCTCTTCCACATATTTTTTCCACAATTCCTAGCCAAAAAGTGCGACCCATTCTGGCATAGCTAAATGCCTAAAAGCCAACTTCTTTTAATTGTCGAGAAGCATCCAATTTTGGCACCTAGGGTTGGAAAGGCTTCCTTTTATTATTCTGGCTATCTGCATATTGATGTGAGTGCACAGTGAATAAAATAATATTTTTAGCTTGTTTGGCATGTAAGAAAAGTCTAAAAATAGAGGGCAGCAGGCTTTATAATCAGATCTCGGTGAAGAAATTAGATATTCATGTTATGGACTACATACTTGTTTGAATTACTTGTAGGAATATTTCATTTATGCCTATATTGGTGAAGAAAGTAGAAGTCAATGTATGATACATAGAATATGTCTATAGAATCGAGCAAGAAATATATCTAGCTCTCATAGTTGCAAGGGATCCTCGTAAAAATTCATCCTCTTGTTTCTAATGCAGCCCATGTGGAAGTCATTGCATGGAAAATTCCTTTTAGGAGTTGGTACATGTGCTCCCAATATTCTAGTGGAGGCCTTCACTAAATTTACTTGTATTTTCCTTTACCCAGTGCTTTTTAGAATTTAAAATTGCTCATATGCAATTAAAAATAAAAGGTGATGAGTTTTGTCTAAATTGTTTACGACAAACATTGCACTGGTGCACATATTGGAGAAGAACTACAAAAGCTTCAAGGATAAGAGGGAAGACAGGTCAGAGGTAGCACCCGTAAGTAAATCTCAATCAGTTGCTTCCAGATCCAATTTGGTGAGAATCAAAGGAAAGGATTCAACAACATATGGGAGAAAAAAATCTCAGATTCAAGGCAGAGATATCATTCAGATCATTCATTGCTAAAGTGAATGAAGCAAAAGTGCAATATAGGTTGGATCAACATGCAGAGTATGGAAGAAGAACAAGACTGAGAGTGTTGCAACTTTCTTCTAATTTCTTCTCCTCTTTCTTCTTCTTTCTCTTATTTTCTCTGACAAAGCAATTGAGCAATCAATTAAAATTGTAAAACTTAGGTAATTGGCTATAAAAGCCGTTACTTCAAGTTACTGGAAGAAGTCAATTACTTAGAAATATGTGATAAACACGTGAAATGGAAGGTTCTATTTTCAGTTATAAATCATGTATGTCATGCAAAGAGGAATTCTAGGAAGAATATTGCTAGGTGTTTCCCCTTTTCATAGCTTCCACATGTGGAAATTCACTGTAAGATTCCTATTTGTAATTTCCCTCTATACACTATAAATAGAGGAAGATCCTATGGGTTAAATGATCACAATTTGTTAATAAATATTCTTGAGTTCCAGACTTTGTGTTGCAACCCTTGATGTCATTTTTGTGAAAGCTGAGGAATTGAATAAAGGCAGATTTCCGGATAAATTTGTGTCCATGGTGCATTTGCTTCTTACTTTTGTGTGGATCTTTCGATAAAATTTGTGTAATATGAGATTTAGATTAGAAGCTTTTCTTTTCCTTTACTTCTGAATATTATGAGATCTACTTGTTTATTTAATCCATGTGTATGAAACCAACTATGTAAACTATTGGTCAAATTACATATCTTCCTTTCTTCTTTCCCAAATTCCATTATTTCCCCCTTCTGAAAATACTTCATAAATAGTTTCTTACTCGCTGTATAATTTATAAGCTATGGTTCATAAGATTTGTACTTAAATTAAAACCCCTACAAATATTTATTAGGATTCATACTTACAGATTGATAAACATATTATACGGGAGTCTCACTGGTAAATGAGGGAGATTTATCTCATGATTTCCTAGGTTTTTAATCGTGTAGAAAATACAGCCAACAAAATACTACATGGAGAGGATATAATGGGAGTTATCTTTTGAGGATGTGTTGAGTTGTGGGACTAAAGGGTAAAAGCAAACACCGTAGGGTGTGTAAAATTTGATATGTGGTAAAAAATATGGCTTTTGATGATTTGTTGAGCATTAAAGTAAAGGCATGAGGATTTTAATAAAGTTTTGTTATGGTAAGAAAGGTCTAAGTGACCAAAGCTGATATGTTTGTGAAAATAGGTATGATATCGATGTTGATTAGAAATCACCAATGTTTGGGAAAACAATTGGCGGAAATTCATGGTCACCGATTGATTCCTAAAATGAAAAATATATAAGCTAAGAGGTCATGCAAATGGGTCATTTGTGATGTGTTTGATTGTGATTTGAGAGATGTGGTGTGTGATTTTGAGATTTTTGGAGAGATTTAGGCTAGTGGTAGTGAGAGAAAGAGGTAGAGGACCTGCATAAGGGGCAAGTACACTTGTCTTTGTGATTTATTTTGAGTTTTTGTTTATTTTTATTTTTTATGTGTTTTTTGAATTTTTGGGCGTAAACGTCAAATCAATGTAGATCGTATGATTGGAAGTGATTGTATGATCAATGGTGATTGGGTGGGTCACCATCAATTATGTGAAGAGAATTCATCGTCGATTAGTAATCGAAAATGATTGGTGTGATTTTGAGTAAAGTGTCTAATTGTCTTGTGTTTGTTTGTTTTACATGAAAAAGAGACTATCTATCTTTAAGATAGGTTCCCTGAGATGTTTGATAGGATTTGGTTTTATGTGACCGATTTCGAGAGGGATTATATAACAGCTTATTAGACTAGGAGTATTTTTCCATTACCGGCATGATTCCTCGAGTCTTAGGGCTAAAGATAGCCTTGATTGAGAAATGGGAACCTACCACCAGAAATTTTGGTTCCCTACAAGGGAGATGATGATTACACTTGAGGATGTATATAAGATGCTCAAATTACCTATTCAAGGTGATTAGGTAGTTCGATCACCCTAGAGGCCCACCTTGACATGATGAGGTGGTTATATGGTGATGATGCTAGGGAGATATGATATACATCAAGGGTATTCCATATTGAGTTCTAATATGATGTAGATGTGCTAGGTGACCGGATAATGTCAATTATCATGCTATGCTCTACCAGATTCGTGGGGTGGTAGGTTCCCATGGACATTTTTGGTGTTGTCACTAAGATCATGGAGAACCAAAAATATACGCATGGGCTTGCGAACTATTGGATCAGGTTTATCATGAACTTTGGATGTTTGTTAGAGGACAGAGGTTTGGATTGGATGTGGGGTTTTTTTATAGTGTTGGGCATATGAGACATTGTTGTTGTGAGTTTTTTCAAGGCTATCACGAAGAGTAGGTAACACAAATGAGTATGTAGTTCATTTCTTAAGATGATAGTTTGATTGGTTGGGGGATGATGGGGTTGAGAGTGACCAGACTTATTATGCTAACATACTCTAGATATTGTCTATAGATGATGTGATATGGAGGTTGTATGTGAGATACCATGCATTTCCAAGGATGAATATACAGATTACAGGTTGAGGAGGGTGATGTGGGTGTATGGTGGAGGCCTCGGAATGATAGAGGCCATACATTTCCTTGAGTGAGGCAACAGCTTAGGTTCCCTCAAAAAATTCCAAGGGAGATGATAGTATATCAGTGTGATGATTTAGAGAGTGATTTAATAGCACCGATAGTAGATGTGGTAGGGTCAGGTTTGAGGAGGAAAGAGATCTTGAGGTGGTTGATGATGATGATGTTGGGGTGGATGAGGGGTTTATGGCTTGGTGGGAAAAACAATTGATGCTTGTAGAGATAGGGTGGGAAGAAGGCAACAAGGGGTGGAGAGGAGGAGGAGGAGGAGGATGATGGTGGAGACGATCGATCATGTTATTTTATTGGTGGAGAGGGATAAGATGATAGTAGAGAATGATACCACTCATCAGAGTGTGATTGAATGCAGAAAGAGGTAGAGAATATTACCGTAGAGAAAGATATTTATCTACAATGGCGAGACAGACATTTCCAACAATAGGAGGCACTACGGGTAAAGTATGGAAAGGTGGGGATGTCATCAAAGGAAGTTAGAAGTGCAGCTTAGGGAACACGACCTAGTGGAGGGCATCATGTAGTACCTGTGGGAGGAGTGCTAGTGGTAGGAGGGTAGATGGGGCCTTGTGGTTTTGTGACCATAGAACAATATAAAGCCCTCATAGAGGAAATGAAATATTATGAGCACTTGGTTATAAAGAACCTTCTCGGTGTTCCTCGCTATGTGGAGCACAATGCGAGCAAGTGGAAATCAGCTTGACAAGTGACCTTGGAAAGCATAGGGAGTGTCACATAACCATGGAGAGATATATGGCCGGATGTAGGAGCCACATGAGGCCATGTCGGTGATTGTGTATCATATTTTGAGTTTACCACATGATATGTGGGTTTTATATATGATTCGATTCGTAGATGCTTTTTGTATATGAGCCACTTTTGAAGGAATTTTGTATAGATAATTTGGTGATATATATATGATGAGGATGTTTTGAGATTTATGTGTTAATTGATTTATTTTGATGTTGAGATAGTTTTATATGTATTTGATATGTTTAGATGTGAAGTTTGAAATTATGTTTAGATGTAGGACATGTTGATTTTGATATATTTGATGTGATGTAAGAGGTGATATTGAAATTCTATATGGGTGTTGATTTGACATATGGTATGCTAATTTTATTTTTGATGTAATCGACTTCAAATATAACAATTTTGATATATTGTTCAAAATGTGCTTTGATCATGGCTTCGGAATAAAATGAGAATTGTTTTATTTTAGATTTGATTTGATGCATATGTAACATGATGGTAAAATGTATGATGATGAAAATGCACTTTGCGGCCTTGTAACAAAAGTTAACACATAACTAACAATAAGTAGTCACATGTAGGATCTTGGATACATATGGAAGTGAATTTGTATACCTTCTTAGAACATGGGAAGGGTTGACATATATAGTTTGTATGGGAGATTAGGTTCTCCTTTTTATGTCTTGTAAGATCATGCCCCAAATATATATTTTTATCAACATAAACCGATCAATGTGGGAAGTTTTCTTTTGATGGGAAAGATGATCGATGCAGGAAGCTTTCGTATGATGCTTTTGAATTTTTTAAGGTTGCTCGATGTGTGAATCCTTTTTATAAGGATATAGGTAGCCATACTTTTAGGGAGTGGTCTAAATTTTTTATTTTAATGATTTTTCATTTTGAAATATTCATCCTTCGAGGGATCAACCTATATTTGATAGACAACTATCCTTCAAGGGATTAGTCTATTTTTGACAATATGATTTAACAACTGTCATTCGAGGGATCAATTTATATTTTGATAATATGCATCCTTATATATTCTTGATTTTTTATGCACAGGGAAGGTGTAGTAGACCATTTTGAGGAGGGGAAAAGATGTGTGTATGAACCACACATGGGTACCCCTTAACATGTTATCTGTTGGTAGATAAAAGGTAGATGGATGAAATGATAGCGGGGTTCCTTTCGATGAGGAGATTTTCCATGTGAAATATGTGATCAACATAGTCATGGTTTCCATATTTAAGGTCTTAATCAAAAGGTAGTGATGGTAGACCACATGCTTTTGGATCATCACATGGTAAAATGATAGGTTGTTGATGGAATGATATGTTTGATGTGACTAATGTCATGGCAAGAGATATGTTAACAATATAAAGGCCACAAGTGCATGGAATTTAAAGATTTATTTTTAGGTGTACCATTGAGGGAGGCTAAATGATAGGCTCCCAACCCATATTTGTGAGTGATAACATATGGAACAATCCAGTTAGGGGAAAAATTTCCACGTTTACTCCTTTCTAGAGTAGTGACATTTTTATTTTGTTTTAGGATAAGATAACCAATATTGAAATTGAGTTTTTTTACATATTTGTTATATGCTCATTTGGTGAAATCTTGATAGGGGTGATGATGTTTGAGAGATGTTAGGAGACATTCATCTAATAAATCGAGTTGTCCTAGATGTTCTTGAAAATAATACTCATAAGAGATAAATTTTTTGAGGGAAATGCAAAGATATGGGATTTGTACTTCAAGGATAGGACTTCTTCAGAGCCATAGACTAAAGAAAAGGGTGTAGCACCTGTAGGAGTACAAATGCTAGTTTGATAATCCTAGAGAGCAAATGGGATTTGGAGATGCCAATTCATGTCTTCCGATCAATAGTTTTCATGAGAATTTTGTAAGTGTCTTGCTATAAGATTCATTTTGTCCATTTTCTTGAGGATAATAGGGAGATGAGAAGATTAGTTTTATGTTGAAAGTGTCACATAATTTGTTAACTTCTTTATTTTTGAAATATTTTCCATTATCAATAATTAGTTTGTGAGGGATGCCAAAGTGACATATGATATGTTGATAAATGAAGTTGATGATTTTGTTTTCTTTAGTAGAGACCAAGGGAATAGCCTCTACCCATTTAGTGAAATATTTAGTAGCTTTGATGATAGAGTGGTGTCATTGTGATGAACGAGGGTTGATGAGACCAATGAGGTCAAGTCCCCATTGTGAGAAGGGCCATAGATCTTGAGCGGGTTGTAGATCCTGACTAGGTATGTGAGTGAGATTAGAATGTTGTTGACATTTAACACATTTATTGACATATGTACAAAAATCTTGGTTGATATTACACTGGTAATAGCCCATACATATGTCATGTTTAGAGATAACCATACCATTAAAGTGTCAACCATTATATCATAGTTTACTTCTTGGATAGCTTTAGTGGATTCACAAGATTTGAGAAATCGTAACAAGAGGCCATAAAATCCACATTTGTATAGAAAACCACTTACAATGAAATATTGGGTAACATGTTGAAGAAAATATTGCTTAACGTTCTTAGATAATTCAGAGGGAATTTTGAATTCTTAGAGATAATCATAAATTTGAGTATACTAGAGGTTTGTTTGATTATATTCGATGAGGTTGATAGATGGGAGGTTGTTGGTGTGGGATGGTTGATCAAGATTATGTACAAAAATGAATATTTTGGAATCATTGGTTGATAGGGGGATGAATCATTGGTTAATAGAACAATGGTGTTTGCAAATTTATTAGAAGATCGTGGAACTATTTGGATGGTGTAACGATTAAATGATTCTAAGAGGAATTTAAAAATGGTTTTATATTTTTGAACAATTTCATTTTTAAATTGATAAATTATTTTAATCTAGTTGACAAAAAGTTTAGAATCTCCGAGATATCCAAGATTTGAACACTAAGCATGATAGCATTTTGGAGACCCATGATAAGAGCTTCGTATTTGACCATATTGTTAGTGCATTTGAAGTTTAGTTTAAAGGATATAGGGATAGGAGTCCCCTAGGGAGGTATGATAATGATATTGACACCTACCCATGCTAACACTTAGATCCGTCAAAGAAAAGTGTCATTTTGATAAAATTTAATTCTTGATCGATGGTATTGATCGATTCGTCAGGGGAATTATTTGTGAGGTAATTGATTATTAGAAAGAGGAGAATAAACAAGATGATCGGTGATGGATTTTAATTTAATGGATTATTTTGGGATGAATTCTAGATTAAACTCACTCATGAGCATATGCAACTGAGTGATATAATCACTGTGATATGGTTTGGAATGCATGGTTTTAAAGGGATTGAAGCTAGTGACAACGTAAGTTTTATGATTAAGTAGATAATGGCAGATATTAGAAGTTGCAAAGTACAAGGCACAACACAAATTTTCTACTTCTATATAATGAGTTTCATACTCATGGATAGTCTGGCTTATATAATAAACAACTTTCTCACGATATATGCTTGTCTCAATGTGCTATCATAGCACCCAAGGCATGGTTAACAAAAATATGTATAAGTATAATGGCTCCCCTTTGCATGTGTGTGTAAGAACAAGTGGTGACAAGAGGTGTTGTTTGAGTTCTTCAAAGTACTTTTAAAAATATTGGTCCCATTTTAAGTAAACATACTTTCGAAGGAAATGGTGGAAGGTATGAAAATGATCTAAAAGTTGTGAGATGAAACAATGATCGACTAGAGTATACCTTGGAGACTAAAAATATATTTGAGGTTTTATGGAGGAGGCATCTCGATGACGTATTTGATCTTAGTAGGGTCTACTTCAATGCCCCTTATACATAAAATGAACCTTAGAAGCTTACCAGTGAGGACATTGAATACACACTTAATAAGGATAAGACAAAGAGAATATTGGATGAGTCAAGAAAAGATAATGTATAAGACAACGATATGGTATCGATGTTGCTTAAATTTGCTGAGGAGGTTATCAACATAGTATTCTATGGTTTTATGGATGAGATCATGGAAAATGTATGTAATTACGTGTTGATAAGTAGCTCCTAAATTTTTATGTCCAAAGGGCATGACGCAAGAGAAAAAATTCCCCTAGGAGTAATGAAGTTAATTTTATGTTGATCATCGGTAGCAATGAGAATTTTATTATAGCTAGAGAGAAGCCATCTATAAGAGAGAATTTCATGGCCAAAGTGGTGAGGTTAACGAGCTGATCGATGTTCGAAAGAGAAAAGTCATCTTTAAGGAAAGTGGGATTGAGGTCTCAAAAATATGTGCATGTGCGTAACTTTCCATAGGCCTTAGTCATGGGAAAATATTACATACTTGTTATGGATAATCAATGTGCAAGATGAAATTAGCAGATAGGAGTCATTTTAACTCTTCTTTGATGAGGAGATCCATGCAATGGTGCATCATACGTAGATTTTTTTACAAGATTAGTGTTGGGATAGGTGATGATATTGTGAATGATGATGTTAGGGTCAATATCCGACATGTCTCTATACAACCATGCAAAATCTTGACTATGTTTGGAGAGGAAGGTGGTGAATTCCTTCAATTCTTATGAATCTAAGTATTGGAAAAATGTAACTATGTGAGGATCCTATATATTCCCTATATTAATGTCGATGGTGGATTATTTAATAAGTATGGATGTTTCGAGGTGGTAGAGTCTTTTGAATATTATGGTCCTCCTCCCCCATATATGAGAGGATAGAATGGTTGTCATGACATTGAAGGATGTCTATTGTAGGGGATTTCTCCTCTGCTATTTAGGTAATACCATTGTTAGTGGGAGGGTCTTAGTACCATTGTTAGTTTGATGAGTAAGTAGTCTAAAGGTAATCTTATTAACTAAAAAAATTCATATGGGATGGAAACAATGTCATTTGTGTCAAGGGAGTTTTAATGTGAATGTGGAGAAGATAGGTTTGGTTCTGCTATGGGTCTAGATGTAGTGTTTGTAGAGGTTTCTAAGGAATGCCTCTTGAAACCTAACCTAAATATCACATGAGGATTGTGGGAATGATTGAGGATTAGGTCATGGATGCCCTATTCATAGCATCCTAGGCCAAAGACTTTCTAGGAACAATGATGAAGGTACATTTATACAAGGAGGTGAAATGTGATATGAATGGTTTTGCATGATGTTGATTGTTGTGATGTGGGGAGGGATGATTGATCCCTCTGTAGAAAATATTGGTTTTAAGATATGGTGGGACAAAGGAAATATCGTCTTCGGCGTTAGGCTCATACATGGGTTATTTTTCATGTCTTCCGTATGTCTTCGGTGTAGGAAGATAATTAAGGGTAAGGAGGTGATACTCCCCTAGCGAAAGGTGTTACATGACATCTTCGAAGGAGGTGTCATCTGGTAATTTTGATATGGCTATAGAAGAACTAGTAGAGGCTTAATTAGAGGAGCCTAAGTTTTTAGGGATAAGCACGTCGTTAGGTTGATACGTCATATGACATTCCTTGAAAGGGTTTGGGTTGGCTGGAATAGTGAAGGTCTTACCTTCATGTTCATATTTAAAACAACGATAGAGGGTGGATGGGATACACATTGCATAGCGCGTACTTAGGGTCTTCCTAATAACATGTTATATCGAAACTCTCCTTGTACAAAATAAAAGAGTTCATGGAGGGTATTGATGTTGAATTTTATGGGTAAGATAACTATGCCTAGCATGGGGGAAACAATGTCATTAAAAGTACATAGTACTTTAGGAAATTGGGAAACGATAGTGTTGGGTAGTTAGATTTGATCAAAAGTGTGTGATGATATGATATTGATGATGGTGTCATTTTTATAATGAATCTCTTAACAAAAGTATCATTGATTTTGGTGGTGATGAATAATTGTAGATCATGATCTTCAAGTTACAAGGATGGGATTTCAGAACTCTCAAAATAGATAATGAGATATTTTAAGGTTATAGACCAGATTCAAGAATGGGTGTGGATCATCCGAAGGTACCGATATGGATTGAAGTAGTTTAATCATGTCTTATTTATGCTATGGTGAGGTTTGGACAAGCTCATATAGAGACATATTTAATAGAGCTTGATGAAGTTTTTTCATTATGGTATTGTGTATGAAATTGGTAGATTGGGTGTGTGGAGCAAAGAAGGATGAATACCTTAGCCTTGGCAGAAGGTGTTAGATTAGGTGATTCAGGAGTGAGAGGTACATATACCTTAGACTTGCTTTTATCTAAAATCTCGGGTCTTGTGCATAAGCTCTGGTAGTTATACACACTATATCAATTTGATGAAGTGAGGATTTTTTGAAATAAGCCTTTCCTTTGTTAGATGTAGGCATAGTATTAGGTGATGGTTTGGGTGTAGTGGTTTTAAATGTCTGATGGGTTATTTTGAATGGATTGGTTGTTCTATATTTTTGGAAAGAATTCATTTATTATTAAGGATTCAAATGGTAGTGTGAAGGGATTTGTAGTCTTTGGTGGAATGTCCTGTTGTCTAATGATAATAAAAATGCTTCAAAGTTGTACCAAGAGGGTTTCCACCCCCGAGAGCTAGATGGCTTGAGAGGAGGTAGAGTTATGATAGATTGTTGGATGAGCCTTTCAAGGATTTTTACATAGTGTCCTATCAAGGCTGAGGTTGAGGGAATTGGTGCTTCATTAGATGATTTGAATTTGGTGTCAAGGGATCATTTTTGCGTGACATGTTTAGGTGTCGATTTGGGAACAATATTGGATTTTTAATGATGACTGAAAACTTCAGACAAGGGGTGTAGCCCCAAAATAGAGGGAAAATACTTTGGATCTTGTACTAAAGTTTTCATATGATTTGAGTATGATTTTTATTTTGGTCAATGGATGGATTGGATTTCGCGTAGTGGATTTTTTGATATTTTAGACATAGTGTCGGGTGACTTGATTTTTGTAAGAGATCTTCATGATTTGGATGATATTTTATTTTTATAAGGATTTTGAGGAGGCCATAGGTGATTTTGAAGTAGATGTGATGGATGTGGAGTTGTATGATTCAATAGGTGCTTTTGGGGTAGAAACATTGTGTTAATGATGTGGCTAATTCAAATGATGTTTCTATGATAAAAATAATAGGTGTTCATGATGTTGATGTTTCAAATGATTCTTCCGTGATAGGAGAATTAGAAAGTGAAGGTGTGGATGACTGATATTTGATAGTGTTAATAGTGTGGTGAGATTGGATGATGTTAGATTGGGGTTGACTAATGGATGGTGCATGGTTTGGAAAGGGTATTTTTAAGAAGTCTAATTTATTATTGGAGGTGCATTTGGGTTATTTAGTTGCAACTCACCTTTGTTGATAAGGTCCTAAAGGACATTTCTAAATGAACGACACCTTTTTACGTGCCTCGTCCCTTGACCAAATGGTATTTGTAGTAATCATTGTCTCGATACTAAGAGGGATTCAAGATAAATGTATCAATAAGAATAATAGGAGGAAGGGTGATCATACATGCAGCTACAAGTTTATCAAAAATCACACTATATAGGATTCACCAATAGGTGTATAATTACATTGAGGATGGGTGCGTTTAGGAGCCAAACGTTCCTTAGAAGTGTATTTTACGAAAAACACATTTGTTGATGTTTTATATTTATCATGAGTGGAGGATGGTTTGAATGAGGACTCATGTTTAGGTATTTTCAATCCGAGCTTAACCCTACCATCCTCAAGGGCATGAAGTTCTAATTTTGAGCCATGATAATGGCTTTGTCAAATGTTTGGAAAGTTTGAATTTGGAGTGTTGGAGATATATGTTTGGCACAAAAGTGAGAAAATAGCTCAATTAATTTTTTTTGTGGGAGGGAGAAGGATAATTGATTGATAACACCCCTTCATGAGCGACAAAATTTACAATATATTTTCCTTCGAATTGTTTGATGGCATAAATATCGGTAATGGTAAATTTACAAGAGAAGTTAATTGAAAATTTTTCTAAGAAAATTTTCGCAAGTTGTGTGAAGGAGAAGGGTGAGTATTGATAGATATTGTTATACTAATCTAATGTGGGCAAAACTAAGTACATAGGGAATGACCTCAACATGAGATCTTGTTTGTGTGCGATAAGATAATAAAGCGCGAAGAAAGGCTCAAATATTTTTTTGAGGTTCCTCTTTACTATTAAATTTAAGGAAATTTGGGATTTCCTAGTGTGGAGGGTACACTTTGTATGGTGTAGAGGGGTGGATGGGTCACGTTACAATTTTTTTGTAAGATAGTGTCTTTTTGGGATCAATAAAAGAATCTTTAGACTTGATATCCTATTCATGAGTGCTTGTAAAGGATAATTTTGTGATGGTTATTGTTGGGGATTGAATGATGAAGATCTTGGTTGATTATATGTATGTGGGTTTGGTTATTGACACGGTTGGTAAGGTAAAGGGATATTATGTTGGATAAGAATACTTGTAAGAATGTTATATTTTGGCTATGATACTAGAGGTTGTGAGGGATGGATATATTGATATTACATAGGAATTGAAGTGTTTATAAGGGGTGTGAATGTTGGGGTATATCTGAAAGGGGATGAAAGTATGGATTAGGAGTTGAGATTGTTGTGGTATATACCGAAAGGGATTACAAGTATGGATAAAGGGTTGAGATTGTTGTGATATATATTGAGGAGAGAAAAAGGTGTTAATGAACATATGGGATAGTTGAGGTATGTAATGAGAGGGTATTTATGAAACGAGTTCGGTTGATATCTTCTATGAAGAAGGGTGAATACTAGAGATAGAGCTTGTATTGATGAGGGGTATCAATGTTGGGATGGACATGACCACGTTTTGAATGGATGATGTGGGTTGTTGCAAAGAAGTAGGTTGAGACACACTAAGTGGGATGGATATCGAGTTTATAAGAGGTGTTTGGAGAGTACTAGAGACTATAAGACAATAGGTGGAAGAAGATGTGTTGGTTTTGTTTTGTGAGGATGATGAGCTAAATGAAGTAACGGTGATGAAGATGGTTATTGGTTGGTTGTATCTTATGAAGAAACAACATCGAGATAAAAAGTGATGAAAAGAGCTAATGATGCAAGATTTAATGTTCACAACCCATCGATAGTGGAATGGGGATGGAGTTGTTAGATGATTGTCTTGTGGTTAGGGTCAATAAGCCAAGAGTGATCATAAGTGATGGAAGTTATGGTCGATCATTTTTAGGTGTATATTGTTGGATAAATACACCCTTGGAAAACAAGATAGAAATTGAGAGCTATGGGATTTGATTTCAAACTCGGTGAAGACTAGATTAACACTATTGAAGAAATGGGGACGGAAGGATCTAAGATTTCTGATGTGGTGCATTGAATTCTTGGGAGAGTGTGGGGTTCTGATCATTTGTCAAGGTGATCAAGTATTGGTCAATTATACATGGGATATCTTGAAGATGAGAGTGGACATTTTCTAAGGACTCAAGCTAGAAACAATCAGTCATGTTGTCAAATTTTTATAGGAAGGACTATTGTCATGTTAGGACCATGAAATAAACAAACAATCACTGAAAATAAAAATGCTAGAATTTTGATTACAATCACACATATAATTCACACAAGAGATTTTTGATTATCTTGATTATATTAAGAAAAGATGAAATGTGAAAAATGGTTAAGAGGTACTAGGAAATAGAAATCTGACTAGTTTCAGGTGATGTTAATGGATGGAGTACTCAATATACCTAAAGGAACATGAGGCAAAAATCTATGTTGCTTTCGGTAGGCTTTCTATTGTGCATACACCTCACTTCACAAAGCACCATAGTAATAAGGGTGTTTGGTGCTTAGCCAATATACCACTCACCAACTTATTTATACTCATCTAGAACACAAAGTCAACTTATCCTCTTGGTGACGAAATCAATGTAGATCCACCTGGGAAGGAGTGTTTAAATACAAGTTGTGTTTGATGTGGTTTGGTTGTGTGTGAAGGAAGTTAAGTGGGTGAAATTCTTCAACCCCTAATTAAGCTATGCGATCAAGAAGATATGAGTGTTCATTTTAAATTCCAAAAGAAATGTTGATTTGATGAGGAAAAATAAACAAATGCAATGCTAAAATGGAAAATGATAAAAATGAGACATACCCATGATCGCTTTTACTTTTTGATTTTGTTTTTAATTTTTATTTTTAATAAAAATCAATAACAAAAAAAACAACAATGTTTTCCAAGGTGAAAAGTAAGATGCAATAGAAAATAAAATAAATAGAAGCTAAAAATGGAAATCTAAATGAAAAAGGGACTAGTAGGTCCCATTAGACGTGCAAGAATGTATTAAGTAGTTTTTAATTAGTGATATCAAATGTAAAAAGTACCGAAACTCAAAATGAACAAGGTTTACCGATACACTGCATTGATGCAAATCACAATTTCGAGGATGATATAATGTAGATAATGTGAAGAATGCTCCTCCTCTTACCAAGTGAAGTGACCTACAAGTAAATACAACTAGAAAAAGATATTTGATAGATATGATAACAAGTTTCTCGTAAAAGGATGATCCCGGGAATCTTAAGGGACTTCCTTGAAGGGTTTCGACTCATTAATACAATTCAGAGATTTAATAAAAATAATATAGACAATAATAGACAAGGAAGATAGAACTCAATATGAATCGGGAGGTCATGTTCAACTTCATAGGTGGCCTAGGCTAGGGATGCAATGAGCTAAAAGTATTCAAAGTAATAGTATCAAGACTCTCGGTTTCTTCTCGTATTTCATTAAGGATCTTGCTATACTCTTCAATATCCTCAAAGGTTGGTGTAAATGTGATGGCACATAAAGTGAGCTCATGGAGGATGTCAAATTGCTCCCAAACGAATAGTTGTTGGAAGATTAGAAGATCGTAAATGCTAGTGATTAGATGGGAATGATATCGAATATTCATCTACAAGGAAACCATGCTTGCATAAAATTTGTTAGATCAAGCTAGATTGATAAAAATATGACTATGCTAAAATGCCATTGATCAACGGTGATCACAAATTGATGATGATCAGAGACAAAGTGTTTTTGATAGAATATGAATAAAGAAGATTGAAAAGGATGTAGGATAGAAAGTAATATTGATAATTAAAACTATAGAAAGTATAAAGACTGTAAAATATAGAAATTGATGTTTAAATATGTTTATGTGGCCAAAAGATAGAGCTAAGGGCTATGGATACCGATCAACAATGATAAAGGGTCGATGGTTATTAGGTAGAAACTTTTTGGTGTCATAAAATGATTAATAAAATAGAAAATTACGTGAAATTGGGAGGCTTGATAGTGAAAAGATGAGGTAAGGGGAATTTAGAAGTCTATAAGGTCCTAGAAACGAAGATTTAGGGTTGTTTAGAAAGCCAAATAGAAAGGATAAAGGTAAAGGGTTTGATTGACGGTGATAGGGGGTCAACGTGATCCTTATGGGAATAACTAATATTCTATAGGTGGTCTAGATGATTAATGGAGAGGAAGGATTCAAGAATCCTATAAAATATGATAATGATGACAATTTGATAAACTATAACTGGAATAAACTAAGATAACAAAGTGAGATAAGATGTAGATACTGACCTTGATAATGAATTGGAGATAATAGAATTGTTGGATGATGAGGTGGAAAAGCTCTTGGAGGTCATGATAGCCTTGGTAGAAAAACGATGATGTCCTTGAGTTGTTATGATGTTTTCTAGGAAGAAATAATCTGTTTTACACGTATGTTGATTTCCATTGTGATTAACAAGAGAAGGGAGACAAAGGTTGATTAAATAAAATCGATGACATCCGCAATGATCACCATTGATTACAAATCTCCATCGATTTCAATCTAGATGTTAAAACAAATAAGAGGGATAATGACATATGGTTAAAACCACTTTCCATTCATGATATCATGTTGTTGGAAAATGATAGGAGGTTAGGAATCTGAGTTGTAGGAGGTTAGGGGGTTAGGTTAAGTGGGGAAAATTAGTTTTAGGTTATTTTGAGTGGTTAGGGGAGGGTAAATGGATTTTAAGTGGGTAAAATGGAATTTACAATAGTAATTTCATGATACTTAGGATAGGGATAATAAGATAGGTAATAATAACTTAATTGATGCATGTTGGGTCACCTAGGGGTAAAAAGAGGCGTCTACACCAAAATTCCAAAAATATTTGTGTTACTCTTGTTTGGTTGTTTCTATTGTAACTTAAATTATTCATGTTTCACTTTACTTATTATGTTTAAATTGACACATAATATATTATATCTTTTTCTATACGAGATGTGTGATTATGTGGTACGTTGAGTTGAATTGAGGCTATACACATCTTTTTACATGATATAGGATTCTTGACACTGTTCTCTACCAATTCTTCCACAACTAATAGGGGCATCCACTTTACAATTTCATACATACAGGTGCTATTATTCCAATATTTGCTACTTCACTTTCTCTTGTCTCATTTACTCAAGACGTACATTATGTCTTACTATTTATTACTCTAACATACCAATGGGTGCTTCATGTGTAGTATCTATTTTGTAGGTCACTTCCAAACTGATCTCATCTTCATCCTATTACTTGTTTATTTCTTTACATTCTTTCTATTTTATTTCACTTGTTTGTAGGAAATTCCACATTTTAGGTTATTGTTGTTTGTTGGCCTTAAGTACCTTGAGTGTCTTGCGACATCTTGAGTAGTTTCCGATATATGTGTCATATTTTTTTGTGACTGTTCTATTTGTATGTATTTGAATGTTTTTTTACATCTACTTCGTTTTTTCTATTGCATGTTACTAATACTTTGATATTTTTCAATCTGTATTTCAATGCATGCACTATAGTATACACCGTGCACACTCCCCTTTTATTTTTGTTCTACAAGAATCCTAAAACACATGCAAAAATTAGCTATAGATCCTCTTGTTTAGGTTGTACTCACATTGATCCATATCACACACCCCAAATAAGGGGCAACCATCGAGTGATATTTCATTCTCACAACAACTCAAATTAAGAAAACAAAATAACAAATACAAAATCAGACAAATAAGAAGCTTATAAAATGGATTAGATATATAATTTGGCCAGAAACACATATGCCCAAACCATACAACAAGAACCATATCATATAGACATTATTGCCCATTCCATACACTTTTTCCGGGGATAAATTCAATAATTTTATCAATGGTACAATTTCTCATGGAAATTTACAAGTCTTTCATAGTTTCAATGAAAAAATGCATGGTGCAGTTTAGGTTAAGGTGGCAGCAAGGGTATGTGAAAAATATCATTGTCTTGATAAATTGTGTTAAAATTTACAAATCAATTGGGTTCATGTTCATCGGTAGTACCACTTATTTTCGGGTCTTGGGAAGTGTATAGATGACTATTATCCTCATAGGATTGACTCCCCATTGCTCATATTTTTGTGAAGGGATGTACGGAAACTAGAACACTTCCCATATAGTTCTCATCACCATGTGGGGTGTATTTGTACTTTTTTCTATTCTCTTTAGCACATTCCACTTGGGGACTGATCAGCCCAAGTCCTCCCAACCTACTCGATAAAAAATTCAACAAATATCCATGACTATAGTAGCAGAATACTCTCTCCCCATCGCTGGAAAAATAATTAGGTGTAATCTTCCTTTTTTTTCTTTCCAACTTTACATATTGATATTTTCACATTAAGTTCAAAATTTTCAAGTTAAATTTCGATTTCCTATACTATGGACATTGACTACACTATTTTCTCTACATGTACTCATCCTGAAAAAATAAACACAACCAAAACAAAGACAAAGTCCTAGCACAAACATAAGGTTCTTCAAGCGAAGACAAAGTGTGTTTGCAAACTCAAGTGACTTTTCCTTTAAGAACACAATATTAAATTCCATAATTAAAGGGATGGAAAATGTAAGCACTCATTTTGGTAATTCACTACTTGAAACAACAAAAATTGTATAACATTCTTGCACTAGTCCACACTTTCTCTATTTGACCAATTAGATTATCCATAGCTATGTATCACTCATTCTTACTTACATACACATTCTACTTGTGTGCACAAAGGTTATATTAATCCTTCATATTAGGATATACCCTCGTATATGCCAATTCCAACTCTTAATTCACATGTACATGCTTTTGGGACCATAGCAGATATGGAGGGTCGAGCTCCCATACAATATGGGTGATGGGCCTCTTTGGTCTCTCTTACTCTAATAACACTTTTTCTTATTTGAAAATTGAATACCTTTGGCACACTCTTAGTTGACCTTGTTTGAGTTTTCGATATCCAAAACACATATATAAAGAAGTTATTTATCACCCATTGAAGAAGGAAATCATTCTACTTGGCATCACTCTTAGTGGTTGAGGATGCCCAATGAGAACAGGAGGTTCTTTGAGAAATTTTCAAAAGAATATCCAGATGGAAGTAAGAAGACAGATGAAATTGTAAAAGAGAGCTCACTTAAGGTGAGTTCGAATTTTCTCATCTCAGAGACTAGGCCATCCCCAAACCAGATTCAAACACCACGAACCAGATCAAAGGCAGATGTAGGAGAAAACAAGGCATCCCGGGAAGACCTTTGGAAAAGGAAAAAAGGGACAAAGTGACAAAGAAAGACATCATGGAAGGTCACCAAAAACCATTAGTGTTGGGTAAGAAATCCTCTCATCATAAATGATTTACATTTCTTGGAATATTAGGGGCTTAAATCAGCCTAGTAAGCATAGGATTTTGTGGGATTTAAAAGAGAAAGAGAAATCGACGTGTTAATGTTACAAGAGACTAAGATGAATGACACGAGGATGAAGGATTTTCAGGCTTATTTTTGGAAAGATTCTGGATTTCACTGTCAGTCTTTTGTTGGTGCCTCAGGAGGATTGTTGTGCATGTGGAAAAAGAATAAACTGGAGGGTTTCCCTCTTATCAACAATCAACATCATATTGCTATTTGTTTTACTGAAGTTAGAACTAGGAATCAGTTTATTCTTTCTAATGTCTATGTTGCTAATACCTCTGTGGGAAGAAGGGATCTATGGGAGCAATTGACAACTTTCAGAAGAATTTTTAATGAATTCAATTGGATTATTAGTGGAGAATTTAATACCCCCCTCATTCCTTCTGAGAAGAAAGGTGGTATTAATGTTTTCATGGAAAGTATGGAGGACTTGGGTAATTTTATGGGTTGGAATGCCTTAATAGATCTGAATCTCAGTGGCTCCAAATACACTTGGTCCAATAGGAGAGAGGGGGAAATTTAATCCAAATAATATTGGACCATTTTATTTTTAATACTTAGTGGGTTCAGCAACAACATTACACTCTATCCTCCCTTCCTAGGATTGGGTCAGACCATAACCCAATAATCCTCAAAATGGGTGCTAGAGAACACAATGTGGGACAACCCTTTAGGTTTGAAAATATGTGGACTACTCATCCAGAATTGGAATAGAGAATTAAGGACTGGTGGGACATTGAAGTGAGAGGTAACAATATGTTCAAAGTGACCACCAAGCTTAAAAATATCAAAGTTAATATGAAATTTTGGAACAAGGAAATTTTTGGAAACATTTTTCTCAAAAAATTAGAATAGCAGAGGATCTCAGGATTCTTGAAGAAAACATGGAACAAGGAGGGTGGATCCCTAAGGAAAAAGCTAAAGAAAATATCCTTCTATCTGATTACCACAATATTCTGCATCGGGAAGAGGTCTACTGGAAGTAGCAATCGAGAATCATGTGGCTTAAGGAGGGGGTCAAAACACTAATTTTTTTCATATCTCTGCTACTATTAAAGCCAATAAACTATGTATTCAAGAGATCAAGAAAGGTAATGGGGATGTGGCCACTGATGATAAAGAAATTGCTTCTACCATAGTTGCCTTCTTCAAAAACCTTTTTGCTAAGGACCTTCTCAATGATGAAGTTACTAGGGAAGAAATCCTTAACCTCTTTGAACCTGCTATCAGTCCAGATGAAAATCAGGAACTCATTGTTATCCCTACTAAAGAGGAGATCAAATCTATTTTGAATGTTATGGAAGGTGATAAAATCCCTAGCCTAGATGGGTTCCCAACATTTTTTTCCAAATTTATTGGGATATTGTTAAGATTGATGTGGTCTCTGTTGTTCAAGAATTTTTCCAATCAAGGTTGCTTACTCAAACAAATTAACCATACCTTTATTGCCCTCATACCCAAAAACACGGAGCTAAGGATCTAGGGGACTTTAGACCAATTAGTTTGTGCAACACCATGTACAAGCTCATTTCTAAATTATTGGCTTTCAAACTCAGGGAGACCCTTAGTAACTTCATTTCCCCAACCAAGGGGAATTTGTGCCTGGCTAACAAATTCTAGATAACATTATCACAATTCATGAAACTATTCATTCTGTGGAACTTTCAGGAAGGGAAGCTATGATTTTGAAGTTGGACATGCAAAAATCCTATGATAGAATTTCTTGGGAATTTTTGTACTCTCTTCTCTCTAAGTTGGGTTATAACTCTCATTTTATTAAAATGATTCAAGCTTGTACTAAAGATCTGAGCTTCTCTATTATCATCAATGGGAAACCCAATGGTTTTTTCAAAGCTGAAAGGGGGATGAGACAAGGGGATCCTTTATCCCCCTTTCTATATATAATTGTTGTTGAAAATTTGTGTAGGTTATGCCTTAAATCCCATAGAGAAGGAAACATGGTGGGGATTAAGGTGGCCAATGGAATTGAAAATCAATGTCTGCAGCAGTTTGTTGATGATACGGTCCTTTTGGGTCATGTGATGTATAAGAAGTCAAGACTATCAAAGGAATCACTAAGAAGTATGAGAGAGCTACAGGGTAGAAAATTAACTTTAGGAAAATCTCTTGTTTCTTCATAAATGTTGAAGAGGATCAATAGAAAATATTGGCTACCATCTTGGATTGTAATATCAAAAATCTCCCGATTCCTACTTGGGAATGCCTCTCTATGGGAGTAAAATCAAGGAAGGAGGATGGAACAAACTCATTGAGAGATTTCATAAGAATCTTGCCTCTTGGAAAGGCTCTTTACTCTCTCAAGCTGGGAAGGCTCACTTCTTCAGAGTAGTATGCAAGGCATTCCAGTGTATATCATGTCCATTTTTATTCTTCCAAGCAGAATCAAGAAGACCATTGAAGGAATTTAGAAATGGTTCCTTTGGACTGGATCTGAGGATAAAAATAGATTACCTTTGGTTTCTTGGGAAAAGGTTACTCAACCCAAGGACAAGGGTGGTTTGGGTCTAAAGAACATTCATATTATGAACCACGCCCTCATAGCTAAGGTGGGGTGGAGGCTTCATAAAGAGATTGGTATCTAGGTGACAATTCTAAAAGTGAAATATTTGCTACCCTTTGGTGGAATGATGGATTTCTTCAGTGACATGGTGCTCCGAGAGGCTCTATATTCTGGAACAACTTGTGTCAAACTAGAAAATTATTAATTAAGGGGTGCAAATGGAACCTTGGAGATGGTTCTAAAATCAAATTCTGGGAGGACCCATGGGTGGAGGATGCTGCCCTCAATTTGAATAGTCCATGGAGTGAGATTTGGCATTTCTACTCTAATGAGAAGGGAGCTCTTGTGTGTAATTACTGGGATGAGGAACGAATATGGTATCCTATCCTTCCCCCTCCTTTCTTTCATGGGGATATTCAACCTTTTCATGAGTTAAATAGGAAACTCAGGGATCTTCATATTCTACCTGACAACATCGAGGATGAGATAATCTGGAGACTCACAAACATAGGGGAGTATGAGGTTAAATCCGGATATTTGACTAAATTTGATCATTTGGAATAAAATATCATTTAGAGGAAGGTTTGGAATAAGCATCTTATCCCTAAGTTCATTTTTTTTTCTAGGAAGTCATCAAAGGTAATTTCCTTATTGTGGATAGACTCAAACGGAGGGGAATGATAATTATAAACAAATGTGGGTTGTGTAAGGAAAATGAAGAATCCATTAGGCACCTATTTCTAGAATGTCCCTTCTCTTTTCAAGTCTTTGCCGTGATCCTATGTATCTTCAATATGCAAAGTGTGTCCTTCCGGGAGACACTTTCCTCTTACCTAAGTAGTGGAACTTCAATTTTTAGAATGAAATGGTTAAAAAAATGTGGAAGTTGGCCCTGCCTCATGTTTTGTGGGGAATCTAGATTGAACGCAACAATAGGATTTAAGGAACAAATCGGTCAACTCGAGAAGGGTGTCTGATAAAGTGAAATGCACTCTTAAGGATAACTCAGGATCCTTAAATCCAAATAGGTTAGATTTTTCCCAGAGTGGGAAAAGGACATTCTTAGAAACTTAGATGTTGAACCCACCACCACCATTAAGGAAAAATTGAACCATAATATCAAATGGACTAAACCGCCGGATGGTAGACACAAGCTCAACTTTGACGGCTCAACCCATGTGAATGATAAAGTGGTTAGCAGAGGGGGTCTTGTTCATGATCATAGTGGAAAATACATTGGTGCCTATGTGGGGCCCATAGGAAACCAATCGAACAATGTTGTTGAGGCCAGAGCTATGCTTTGGGGTGTTATATTTTTCGTGATTTAGGGATAAAAATATGATTATTGAGGGTGATTTGATGTGTGTCATAAATTCCCTCAAGGATAGCAGAAAATGTGGCTAGAAGATAAATAATTTGATTATGGAGGCACGTTTCATTCTTGCTTCATTTGATCAAGTGGTCATTCAACACACTTATCGGGCGGGAATAAATCAAGTGGATGTGTTGGCTGAAAAAGGTACTGCCATGGTGGATTTGGAGATGTGGATTGGGACACGTAATCCTTGGGGTCAAGTGAACAATATCATTAATGATGACATAATGTAGGAGGAAGTGTTATGATGACACCCCTAGATCACACGCTTGGGTTTTCAAAAGGACTTCCTTTTTTGGAAAACTAGCCTTGTCAAATTCATTTTATTTTTCCCCAATTTCACCTAGTTTATCTCTCGGGTCTGTGAAGGTGAACATACTATAGGTTTCATGGGGGTAACAGGGTGAGAATGGAGCCTTCTAATTTTATCCACCTCAAAAATGACACAGAGTCTATGGAAATTTCTACATAAAGGTGGTTTTACCAAGTTCATTCACCGACTTAAAGGTAATGACCCTACCCTATCTATTGATTTTGTTAAATCCTAGATGGATGGTGGTTTTTTTTTCATGGGGTTAAAATTGATGTTTCTGAGAATGCAATTGCTGAGATTACTGGGTTAAAAATGAAGGCCTCAAAATTTTTAAAGACAAAACTAGGAAAAAACATGAAATTGCTACCTTTTTTGAAGTCAGGGAAAAATCATAGCTTATGATGATGGTATTGCTCACACCTATCTTCTAGATAGGTGGGATGATGTTTTCCTAGTTATTATGAAGTATCTCGACCCTTGAAGGAAAATTTTAAAAATCTTTACTCATCATTTGTCTATCCTCAATTTTTTCTCGTCAGAACAAACTATGAGTCTTTCTTATTTTCTCTATCGGTCGCTTTCTCTCGACCATTGAGGATTTTAAGAAAGAGAAGATGGATATCCCCCTCCACCAGGGTCTCATTCTTCTCATGGTTTAAAGAGGTAAATTGACCATCCCTTGTCATGTTAATGACCATGATTCTAATTAGGAAACCCTCACTTCCGACTTAACAAAATCAAGAAACAAAAATTTTGATCCCGATAAGGGTATTGCGAATGCCTTGTGTAATCTTAAAAAGGGATAAGGAATTTGGATGAAAATTCCACTAAAAGGGACAAGGACCTTGTTGAATGGGAGGCTAGACTAATGAGGGCTGAGTCCACTACTGACACCATTCTCACCGTCAACAAAAACCTCATACATGAGCTGAAATATTTCCATCAAAGGATTGATACCCAGAACAGAACCATTAGGGGTATCCAAGCCAATTATGTTATGCAAGAGAAGAAGATTTCTATTATGTAGGATCAGGTCACTACTGAGGAGGAAAAAATGAAGTTGATGTTGAGTTCTTTTGACAATGAGGAGTTGGATATTAGTGACAGCTCGGGTATGGTTGCAGAGTCTAATCATAACAAGGATCATAAGGATGAGTAGGTTGAGACCCAGACTGAGAAAGAGGAAGTCAACCATCCGAAAAGGGTCATCATCAAGGTGGCTGGTAGGAGAGATGGTGGTTTGAGCACCAGATCTCATAAAGCAAGGCTATGGAGAACTAATTACGTACTTGTTGTTTCCCTTTTCTTTTTTTTGCTTTACCTTGCTTGTCTTTGTCCCTTTGGGACTTCAAAAAACTCTGTTTTAATTTACAAACTCTTGTAGTTTGGCCCATTTGTGTGGGGGCCTATTGTCAAGTGGTTTTGACTCTACCTCCATGGCTCTGTTATAGTTTTTGTCTTTGAAAAACTTGCTTCTCTATGTATGGGGTTTTTTTGGTCCCAGATTAAAACCAAACCTTTTTTATCTTATCTAAAAAAATTATACTTGGAATCTAGCATTATAATGAGAAAAGACTAAGAGAAATCATTATAAAATCTACTCCAAGACTCCTTGAGCTCCATATACTCTACATACTCATTCTAGGCTATTCTTCCCTCAGATCTAAAAGTAAAAAGACACATTATTAAGGTCAAGTGAAGCTAGAGAAAATATCAAGTACAATCCTATTGTTGCAAGATCGTGATTATCAATATAGTTGCGTACATACTAGATATCAAATGATAGGAGAGAATGATGTGTAGTTTGATCCTCTTCGATGTAGTGGAAAATTTGGTGGTGCATGTGGTTTCCCATAACTCATCCAACATTTTTTAAGGAATATCTCACCGTTTAGGGTTTTGAAGGTTGAATAAGTTACATAATGAGCACTATGTAGTATCATAGGTCCAAAATGTAGACAAAATGAAATATGAAGAAATGAATAGACACAAAAATTTAAAGAGGATGGAAGTATAAAGGAAAAAATCATATAGAAAGGGCCATAATGGGGGTAAAATTTAGTACGTACTATATGTCCTAGTCTAGACATATACTGGTCATAGTTTCAACAAGACATGTTAGATCATTTCAATCCATTCAAGTCACCAAACCAACCTAGATCAACACAAGAAGTAATATATTATCTAATTCTCCCTCTCCTTCTCATTAGTAGTGCTTTATTTCATTATATATCATTGTTCAACTTTGTTTAATGATTATTCTTGATATTTATACAATTAGCTTCTGAAATTAATTGATTATGATAATATACTATTGGTTACTAGCCCCTAAGAACTTAACTATTTAGGTTAAATCAATCAAAACCCCAACCTACCTCTATGGTCCTATCTAAGACTATCTTCTCATACTTGGAAGTAGTCACATGTGATGGTTGGCGTATAATGCAAAAAAAAAGAAAGATCCCTACTCTCATAAGTTTCTTGTTACTCCTTGTTCATAGTTTGGAATGTGTACCTTGAACTTTGTGTCTTCTAACATCAATGATATTTAACTCATTATTGTTTATTCTCATCATTCTATAAGACACATTTCAATATTCCCTCGTTATTCATTTTATAATCTCAATTGAATTAATCAATCAAGATATAGACTTGAATAATATTTTCTTAATGCTAATTGATGGTGTCAATGATTTCCCATCATCTTAAAGAGATGAACAATTATTTTTGGTATGTTAGGGGTTATCCCTCCTTGAGCACATATATAAAGTTAAAAATTTCTATTTATTATAATTTTTATACTCTTGTTCTTGAGGAGGTTAAAATCAATAATGATATATTGTCTTATGATATAAGTGCATCACTAAGGAATTTTAAATCCTTCACACTTCCCATGAGGAAGGAAAAGGAGGCATTGTCCTTGGTATTTCTCTTTAGTTGTAATTATTGTTGATAATGACAAGGATCCACTTAATATATGTGTGTGGGTTACAATCTTCCTTAAAAACAAGCTTATTGAGATTTGTTCTTTGTATGCTTCCAATGATGTTCACTATAGGTTCTATCTATGTAAGTGGTTGGAGAAACACCTCCCATAGGCTGAATGGATTTTCATCAGCGATTTCAATATACTTGAGTTTAATACTTGGATGATTTTTTAAAATAAATTTTATGATCCTATCATTGGAAAATTATCTACAAAAAAATTATGGTTTACTTGGTCTAATACGAATCTAACAATGAAAATATAATGAGTAGGCTTGATTGATTTTATATTACTATTAGTCTGTCTCCTTCCTTGACCTAAAATGGTTCACTAATTGAACTTGATCTCCCACTACTCTTTCTCGATCATACTCCTATCATCTTAAGTTTTCTCTCTTGGATAGGTGATTCCAATGTTTATATTTTTTCAAATTTAATGTATCTCACCTTAAAACTCCAACATGTCGTCATGTCTTACATCTATCTAGCTTACTTCTCCTAAAACTAGTTAGTGAGAAAAATGGATTGATTTGTGGCTTCAAATGTTATCTAAATTCACTATATTTATTCCACAATTTGAAAGAGTGATTTCTACATAAAAGATAAAAATAAAATTCTCTTGGGAGACAATTCGTTGAAAAGACATCTTCCCTTATTGTTAATCCCATGAATGAAGGTTTATAAAAATGTCCTTGATTTAGGAAAAGGTGCCAAAATTATATCTCAAATTACTTGGATAAAATTATATCTCGATTTAGATATTGAAGGAAAGTGTAAGGTGGGATGTAATATCAAAAACATAATTAAGGAAGCCCAAAATATTATTAGGTCTTTTGATGATGTGGAACTAGGCCATGTGTTTCGTGAATCCAACTCTAGTGTGGATGGATTAGAGAATCAAGGAAATTATTTGAATGTGTGGGAGGAATGGAATGGTGAAGTACCATGGAGACATGTTAGAATTCTTATTAATAATGAAAGGATCCGGTAAAGGTAATCACACGAGCCTCAATAGATTGGGACAGATCTGTAGGGTAGAGTTAAGAGAAATGATGACATGAGAGTGATGATGGGAATTGGCCTTAACTCAAAGATCGAGGGGAATATTTTGCTACATATTAAGTGGAGCCAAACCTATGAGTAGAGAAAGCACAGTATGAGTGGTGAGAGGGTTAGGACTAAGCCTACTTCCTACCATGCTATTAAGTAGGATGCCATGATTTGGAGGCTAATGAGGAAGGGGGTTTTACAGAGTTCATAAAGCATATAAGAGGTAGTAACCTGATTTAGCTTCGTATTTTGCTAAAGCATGGGATCATGGGCATGTCAATATTAGAGGTATGGAATTTCATGTCACCAAGGACTATATTTTTGAAGCTACGAGCATGGAGACGAGAAGGCTTGAAATTGTTCAAAGATAAGAAGAGGATGAATCAATAAATTTCTGTCTTGTTTTGTGAATGAGACAGATCGTCTATTTGATAATGACATTGCAAGAACATGTCTGCGAAAAATATGGGATGGCATGTGCAAAGTGGTCATGAATATCTCTCTCTCTCAAGGGAAATTCTAGGAAGATATATACTCATCACTTGTCTATATTGAACTATTTTAGGTGCAACCAGGTGATGAGTTTTCCTTTTTTCCTTTAAATGTATCTATTTGTGTCGATTGATGAATTCAAAGAAGAGAAAGTGGATTCTCCTCTCCACCACAAGTTGATTCTATTGATTTTTAGAAGGGAAAACCTACCCTTTCTCCCATCCCTCAACACGTGGATTCTAATTATGAAACATTAGCCAGAAGGCTGCGTAAGAAAAAGAAGGATCCCGAGGTGTTAAATAGTGAAAATGTAGTAGTGGAAGTTATCTCGGACATGAAAAAGGGTGAATCTTCTAAGGGGAAGGAAGTTGCGCAGAGGAATTTGGTGGATACCCTAATAAGGAAGCCAATATTTCTAACATGGAGGTGGTCATTGGTACGTTGCTAAATATGACCAAACATCTGGTCGAGGACATGAGGGAGTGGAACATCAAGGCGGCCTTACAGGAAAAGTGTATCAATGGTCTCAAGGATGATTTCATCATGCAAGAGAACATGATCTCGATCTTACAAGACCAAATTTCCAAACAAGAAATGTAGAGGAGTGGCTCTAAGATGGTCCCTGAGAAACTCGGTTGATAAGGAGGCTACAGAGGGCCACTGGATGTTCAAAAGGTGCATACCTAGGGTCCTCTGAGAGTACGGATGGTGGACTAAGTTGTAGAACTAGGAGCAACCATAAAAGAAACGTTGGTGACTAGTATGAGTCTCTCGTGTCATGTGTTTCTTTTGTGTTCTTCTTTGTCTTATTTTTGGTTTCTTGGTGGTTCTCTCTGTTGTTAGATTAAAAAAATTATGTATAGTTGAAACTTCCGCCTCACCCCTTGTTGGGATCTTGGGTTGGTCAAGTCATTTTTTCCTTTTGGAGTCATAGTTGGTGTTTGGGTTGCTCTCTCACCTTTATTGTTTTTTGGATATGCTATGTACTGTGGGTTTTTGGTCCCCCCAAAACTAAATAGTTATCTAATCTAAAAAAGGAGATAATAATTTTCAGTTCTTCTTTCAATATCCTAAGCACATGCATATGATTTCATTATAGATCCTAGATGGGAGAATTGAGACATCTATGGATGGGATCAAAACATTTTCTCTACACATTATAGCAATTTATTTCAAGACTCCTTTGAAAAGGTTAGTAATTGATATGTACTCGACCATACCGATTTAAAAAAATTAAACCTTAATGAGATGACCGAGATCAAGTAGAGAATATCAAAAACCTACAATATATAACATCCGAATGGAAAGCAAGTATAATCAACAAGAGGATAAGAATGACTTAGCTGATAACTTTCCATCTATGCTAGATCTAGGTTGGAGTAATGAAGGGACATGTTGAATCTAGGCATTATATTCTTTGTATGGAAAATAGAGATCTACCAATCTTCCAGATAGTAGTTCCTAAAAGGGGAGATGACCACCCGGTGCACAAGTGTCCTAGTAGTTGTAGACAAAAATCACACACTTTGGGTATATTTCTAGGTCTTGATCATATACCACTATTCATATGATTCCTAAGTGAGAAAATTACTAATTGACCACTATCTTTGGATTTTTTTTTCTTTATGGTTTCCTTCTTGGTCTCACACACCTTTCTCAGTCCGAATTTTGACATTTCAACTTTTTCGAGTCGGACACCAACACCTAACTAGGACGTCGCGTCCAGGTGTCCCCTGTCCCCTATGGGTGCCCCCAATTGGTGTCCATTTTGATCCTCTATTGCTTTTTTCCCTTTCACTCTGCATTTCCTCAAACATTTTCTACAGTTTTAATGGGTGAAATGAAGTTTTGCCTCTATTCCCATGCCTTAGTCCATTTGAAAATCATTTGACATGCCCCATTTTGCAAGAATACTCAAGCTTGCACCGTGTTGCCCTAATTTTTCAAAATCATGGGTACTTGCTCAAATTTTTTCCATTTTTTTTTTTGAAATAATGGTCTCAAATTTGTCCCTTCATTTTGAATGTTTTAAAAATGCTCACAAACTTATTATCCCCTAGTTTGAGAGAAAATCCATGCATGCCTTGTTTGTGCCCTAATTTTTCAAAATCTGGGCTATGCCATGTTTTCCCTTTTGCCCGATCATGAAAAATCAAAATTGATCGATTCATACTTGTATGTATTCAAAAATCCAATCCCAAGGTCGAGAAATGCTCGAAATCATGTTTCATTTGATTCTATTTCAAAAAATTTCCATCCTTGGTGAAAAAATCGGATTTTGGGCACAACTGAAAAACTTTTTTTTTGATGGATCGACATGACGGGTGTATTTTAGCCATCAAATTATTTCGAGAAGTGGAGGGCACATGTGGCATCTAATTAGAAGGAGGAGAAGTGGGGAAGTGTTATAACTTATCATTTTTTGCCTTTTTGGCGAATGGGGCATTTTCGGGCCTAGGGCTCCACTTTTTCCAATTTTGCCTACGTGGCATGTTTTGATTGGCTGAGGGATGGTGGGGTGGTAGATTCCTTAGAGTTTTTAGACTTTATTTTGCAAAAATTTAAAGTCACAAAAATGGCCCGAAACCCCGCAGCCAATCGAGAGTGGACACGTGTCCTAAAAATCAAAAAGGGAGGAGCGGGCCGATGGGGGACTTAGAGTTTTTTAGCTCTATTTTTCTAAAGTTTCAAAATCAGTTTCATCCCCACTCCAATCAAAGGAGGACACGTGGCATCAATTTTCAAGGCAGAGGGGGATGGTGGAGGAAAGTTTTTTTGGAGGTTTTAAAGTTTTTCTGGAGGTAAAAAAGGTTAAGGTAAAACCAAAAATGGAGAAGTGGCCCCATGGACTTAAATCAGCTTTGTGGACAGTTGTGTGTCAATCATGATGGAAAGTGGGGGGAAGTGGGGGGAGGAAAAAGGGAATTTTTCCTTTTTGCAAAAAAAAGGAGTTAAGGAAAAAAATTGAGCGTGGCCCGTGTGAATGAGCCAAAGGAGACACGTGGAAGGGAGGAAGGAGGTGGGGTGGGAGGAAAAATTGAAAATTTTTCCTTTTGTGCAAAAAAAAAGGGTCAAAACATGAAATAAGCCCGCCGTTTTGAATCATCATAGAGAGCACACGTGGCAAGGAGAAATTGGGTGTGGGGCCCGGGGAAAAAAGTGAAAATTTTCCAAATTTCCAAAAAGGTCAAAAATGCAGAATTGAAGCGCGATCCCAATGGGACCCACCATGTGCCACGTGTCATCACCAAAATTCAAGGGTGGAGGGGTGGAGAAAAAAGTCAAATTTTTCCATTTTTCCAAAAATGTCAAAAAGTCAAAAGGTGAGCCCGAATTGATTCCCAATCATATTTTGACACGTGGAGGGCCCAGATTGAAGGAGAAAGAGCAGATCAAGGGTAACTATACATTTTCATTTTTGGCCACCATTTTTGCTCTCCAGGAAGCTTGGAGATGCAAATTTTGCATCATTTTTAATCAAATTTTTGATGAATTTGTGTCCTTTGTGCCTGCAAAGATCAATGCAAGTGGTTTTAGGGATTAATTTGTAGATTTGAGGTGTTTTTGAAACAAAGTTTTTCCCTAATCCATCCAAACACGTGAAATGTCAAATTGAAAGTTGCAGAGGTAGTTTTAAAAGGTGAAAAGGTGAAATGATGAGAGGAAAGGCATCTGCATGCCTTGATGATGAAAAACGTGCCTCTAGGAAGGATAATGATCCGAATATTTGTAATGATTTAGTCTTTTTAAAACACCTGGCAACTCTCGTTGCAAATTTGTTAAATGTCATTTTCAGTGAATCATGAGAAATTGTTGTAACAAACTTGATCCCTTGGCATATGCTTTGCTTGGGAAAGAAGGCTCCAATGTGGCAAGAGATATATAATGCATTTTTGAGAAATGCAAATGGGGAAGTTGAAAATCATGAGAAAATTTTGAGAGAAAGCTCATTTTTTCGAGAAACCCACCAAAGAACCAAAGTTAATTTCTTCTTGTGTTGGATCTTCATGTATGTGAGTTGGTTACAAGTGTATAGCCATCACACAAGCTCTGAGATTGTTCATGAAACTCTCCCCTGCTGATGAATCTAACAAGCTTTTTGAGTTAATCTATGTTTTTCTGGGCAATATGATGTCTATTATCATTTTAAATACCTACAAATAGTTTTCATTGTTCTTGTTGCAATCTTACATTGAAAGTCTTTAGAAATCACACAGAATCTCATCCTTATTGATAGTTTAGTGGCACTTGCAGTTTTGTTTGTCAGAAGAGCTTTCATCTGGCATTGAAAATAAGTAGTTTAAAATCACTCCACCTTCATTTGTTGATTGGGATTGCTTGTAAGCCTTTGGGGGTACCTTAGGCATGGTTTGATCAAGGATTTTTGTGTTTAATTGAGTTCTTTACTTCAAGATTTTGTGGTGAGTTCTCAAATATTGTGTGAAGAGTGCAACCTGGGCTTCCATTTATGCATCTTCTGGTTGAAAGAACATCCTGATTATTTGAAGCATTTTATCTGATAGTTGTTCAAGTATTGTAGAGGTTGTCAAAGATTTGATATATCCAAGTTTGTCTTGTCAATACCCCACCAAAAATCATCTGAATAACTAATCCTACCCATACTACCCCTGCATTGCATTGTGTGTCAACAAAAGAATCTAACCCATCTACAAAAATGCACAAAGCAAATCAGGATCATACAATGTCTCTCAAGCCTCAGCCTTGTCTTGAAAGCATTTCCATCATTTAGTAGTGACAACTTTGTTGAGTTTGAATAATGGAAAATTGATCATGTTTTCCCAAGGCCATCTCCATACAATATGCACAAGTATAAGGATATCTCCACCTCCTTCACAAAACAGAGGCTGCAATATAGGTTCTCTTACCTTGGTTGAAAGGCACAACCTAAAATAGTGAGGGTTAGATCAAATCCTTTCAAAGTGCTATCCATCTCTCCACAAATCTGAGTGCTAGTTAGATCACATCCCGGCTACAAAATGACATATATCAAGATCTATCTACCTTCAAGCTTCATGCCATATTTTTGATGCTGCTCAGACTGAAAAGGAGAACAAATTTGGGTACCAACAAAGCCAAGGGGACTTGTTTTGAATTGAATTCGGGAAATTTGGGTACTATTGAGATTGATTTTTGATTCATTTTCCAGTCCATGTCCATGTCTATTTACCATCAACAACACCTAAATGGACATTATTTCGGGACATTTATTTCAGTATTTCAATATTTCAGATCCCTGGTAATACTTCTTGTGTGATTTATGTGCAATTAAAAATCTGAGTATCATCTTCTGATCAGATTTATAAGATTGGAATGAAGAGTAGAGTTCTGAGTTTGATATTCTCTTAGTTCAATCTGATCCATGTGCATACATATTTGAGATATTTGAATGCATATCAAACCCTGGTAAAGTCCCTTGCAAATTCTGCATGCAAATACATTGTTGAAGCATCATTTTATAATCAGATTTGTAAGGATTGAGTGAAGATATAAGTTCTACCTATAATTTTATCAGTTTCCAGCAGTAGTTGCACTTCATTTGCATTTGTGATTGATAAATTCAAAGAAAGGAAGGTCTGATCTATAAAGTTTGGCAAGATTTTTAGTGTTGATAGATATTTGACAGAGTATTTTAGTGCATTTGCACAACTAGGGTGAAATTCCTTAGTGGTGACTCCATGTTGTTCTGATCTTGATAAGTACCAGTGTCTTAACCTTTTTTGTCATTTTTTTGTGTTGCTAATCTCTGCAAAACTGGAAGGAAGAAGATCTCTCTTCATTAGAGACTCTGCTAAGAAGTTGTTTATAGATTCAAGAAACTCAGAGTTGGAAGGGAGAAGAGTTTGGAAAGTTGTTAAAGGTCAGACATCAGCAAAGATATATCCATGGTGAGAGAGATCAGCCTTTGGTAGAGGATTATCACTCTTCTTCAAGTGATTCTGATTCAAGCAATCCTCTCATAAACTTGTTTTACCTCAACTAGTGAAGGTCCTTCTACTGTACCTGGTAAGTTCCTTCTTCAATCTACACCTCTGTGTTTCAATTCAAATAAAACTTTCCAAGAAAATCAGCACTTAGAGAATACCAGTCTTGTGAATCACATTCTTGAGCCCCAAAGACCTTGCACTCCTCATCAGCTTGTGTCACCCCCAAGATCACCTCCACCAAACAATATGGCTCAACCTAGACCTCCATTTTTGTTAACACCTTTGGTCCTATAGACTTTAGAGGAATGGATGGTTACCCAAATGTTGTCCCACAAGATGTCAGAAATAGATTGCCAAAATTCCAAGGTAACAATGCAATAACTGGTGATCAACATCTCAAACTTTTTGTTAACATGATGGAAGATTTTGAGATAGAGTTTGAAGATGTGTATATTAAATTGTTCATTCATACACTAGAAGAGGATGCTAGGGATTGGTACAAGGCTCTGCCTGATAATTCAATTGATTCTTGGACTGAAATGAAGAATGCATTTAGGTTGCAATATGGTGACAAGACTGATCCTAGATTTCTCTTGTCTGAGTTTGAGAATATCAAGAAGAACCCCAATGAATCAGTCCATGACTTTAACACAAGGTTTAACAAAACTTTGAGAAGGCTTCCAGTTAATCTGAGGCCTTGTGATGAATCTTGTTTAATCAAATATAGATGCATTTGATAAAAAGGCAAGCCTATTACCTAAGAGACAAGAACCCTACCAATCTAAGACAAGCTTTCACCATGGCACTTCAAATTGAAAACAATATCAAAGCAATTGGGAAACCTCTCAAGAGAGATGGTGTAAAGTTGATAAACCCTGAAAAACCTCAAGCTAGCAAGGGTGCTGATTTAGAGGAGGTTGTGAAAACTTTGGTAGGGGCTGTCAAAGAAATCTCATATAAGTTGGCAAGAGCTGAGAAAGGAATTGGGAAAACTTCACAAGGTCAGCCAAGAGCACAAAACCATGACATATTTTCCAATCATCCTAGAGGTGATCAAAGGGTAGATGATAGAGGAAAAGGACCCATGGGGTCTACAAATAGACATCCTCAAGCACGTGAAGGAAGAGTGTTACCTGATCCCCTAACTGCTAGGGTTGTTATTGTTGAAGAAGTTGTTGATATTGATTGGTGTGATAGGTGTTTTTTACCCCATCCTCCATGTGAAGTGGACCAGCAAGAAGGTGAAGCTAATAATGATGATGGTACTGATGATGATATTTGCATGGTGGGTTGTTCTTCAAGCTCACAAGGAGGAGCAACATCTATTGAAGTGATAAGTGCAAGGACAACTGCAAATTTTTGGGATTGCATCAAATGGGTACAAGTCTTTCTTCCCCTCATACTCTTGAAGTTGATGTAGTGCAAGCTTTTGAAATTCCTAACAATGACTTTGAATACTTAAGAGCTTTGATGATTAAGAAGTATGATGGTGGTATTCCTTCAGAGGAAGATAGACAATTGTTGATGAATGTTGTTGTAGCTCAAGAGAAAGATTATAACACTAGAAGAAAAGTTGTTAAAGGAGTTGGGCCTCAAGCCAAACCTAAAACACCCTTGCTCACAAGCATTCCAAAAGAAGCTCCTAGAGAGAAACACTTGCCAAAAGCTGTTGTCCCAAGAAAAAATTACAGTCCTCCTCATGCCCAAGCTGCCAAGAATCCCATGCCATCAAATGAATCTTCTTGTCTCCCTTCCAATGCTGTTTTTCCAAAGAGTGTTCCCTATGACATAGCCCAAGTATTGAGCCAAATCAAAGTGAGTGTTCCAATCATTGAGTTGCTTAGAATCCTGAGCATAAGCATAAGAAGAGAGCATTTGAGTACTTGGGGTTAAAAGAAGAGAAGACTACTCCAGGAAGAAATGTAAATGTTGTTGAGACTCCTCCTCAAATCATTGTTGACCTTGAAACACCACCAGTAGTAGAAGATCTTGGAGAGACACCTGAGGTATATTTGGGGACATCCTTGGTTGATTCCCAATTGAATGTTGATCCATTCTTCACAACTTTGATCATAAAGGATAGGCTACTTCACAATTGTATGTTTGATTCCAGTGCATCATGTAATGTCATGCCTCTAGAAGTCATGAATGAGTTGGATATCAAAGTGACAACAGCCTATGGAAAATGTACTACCATGGACTCAAGAGAAGTGTGTAGTTGTTGGTTGTGTGAAGGGTTTGGTAGTGCAACTTGCATCTTATCCCGGGAGGAATTTAAAATTGGATGTTGTGATTGTTGATTGCCCTGCCAAATGGGGTATGTTATTGTCAAGAAAGTGGGCTGCAAGTGTTGGAGGGAGTGTCCAAATGGATATGTCTTTTCCACCATTCCCATTGAGGGCAGCCTTGTCAAGCTCTATGGAGAAAAGAAAATGTTGCATCTAATTGAGGACCCAAACAATGCTTCTTATGAAGTATTATTTGTTGATGTTGATGCTGATAATTTTATTGGTTTTGTTGATGGAAAAGAACACAAAATGGATCAGTCAAAGTGCCTTGAACAGGTATGTTCTCCTTGGACCTTGCTATTTGATGGAGCTTGCTCCAAATTTGGAAATGGTGCTGGTGTAATTCTGATTTCTCCTAGCTTGGAAGAATTTGTTTTTTCCTTCAAGCTTAATTTTGAATGTACTAACAACATTGCTGAGTATGAAGCCTTGTTGTTGGGTCTGAGAATTGCATGGAAGTATGGTGTCAAGGACATCATTGCAAAGGGAGATTCAGAGCTAGTTGTCAAACAAATAAGAAAACTGTATGCTACAAAAAATCAGTGGATGAAGCAAAGTATAAGCATGTAGTTTGGGATCTAATTGAGATGTTTGATTCCTTCAATATTGTGCACCATGATAGAAGTTTGAATGCTGCTTGTTGACAAGTTGGCAGTGATGGGGTCAAGATTTGGAGATTGCACCATTTCACCTTATTGTGAGTACAATGTTGAAGTGTTAACTAGGCCAGTTGTCCCTGACAACATCAAACATTGGCAAGTGTTTGATGATGATGCTCAAGTGCAAAGGTTCTTACAAAATCAAGGTGAGTTTTTAGATCAACATATTGATTGGGAACCAATGGTGTGTGTGATTGAAGGAAGAGAGACTTTGTTTGGAAAAGATATTATCCAATTGAAAACTAACACCATTCCTAGAGGTCTTGTTGCTCTTGAGTCAAATTTTAACAATGTTGATTGCATCATCAATAGAAACATGTCTACCTCAAGGGATGTGGAAGAGCATGACTTGGGAACAAAGGAAAACCAAGAAAAGTTTGGTTGGGCAGTAGTTTAAACAAGGAAGAAAAATAGTCCTATCTTCAATTGTTGAAACAATATCAAGACTGCCTTGCCTGGTCATATTCAGAGCTGAAAGCATATAGAGAGGACTTGTTTCAGCATGAGATCCCTCTTGAGAAAAATGCCAAACCATTCAGATAGAAGAAAAGGCCAATTAATCCACTCCTCTCCATGAAAATGCAAGATGAATTGAAGAAACTGAAGGAGGGAGGGATCATTCAGCCCACAAGGTATTCATCTTGGGTTGCAAACCTTGTGCTAACTTAAAGAAGAATGGAGATATCAGACTTTGTGTAGACTTCAGAAATTTGAATAGAGCTTCATTGAAAGACAATTATCCTTTTCCAAACATGGAGAACATGCTGCAGTTAGTGACTGGATCTGAATTGTTGTCCACCTTGGATGGTTTCTCTGGCTACAATCAAGTTGTTGTCAAGGAGTCAGAAAGATTTAAAACTACCTTTACCACTCCTTGGGGAACATATGTTTATGTGAGAATGCCTTTTGGTCTCATGAATGCTGGAGCTACCTTTCAAAGAGCAATGGATGTTGCTTTTTTTGGTTATATAAATGACTTCATTGTAGTTTATCAGGATGATGTGACTGTATTTTCAAGGAGCAGAAAAGATCACTTGCAGCATTTGGAAAGAATGTTGATCAGATGTAGAGAATTTGGAATCTCTCTCAATCCAAAGAAGTGTCACTTTGGGGTGTAAAAGGCCAAGCTGCTTGGTCATATTGTTTCAAAGGCTGGTGTCATGATTGATCCGAAGAGAGTAGAAGCAATCAGCAAGGTGCCAATTCCAAGAACACGAAGAAGGGCATCCAATCTTTCTTTGGGAAAATCAATTTCATTAGAAGGTTTGTGTCCAATTTTTTGAGTTGACTCTTCCTATCACATGCATGTTAAAGAAAGATCAAGTTATCAAATGGGAGGAGGCTGCTATTCAGATTTTGAAGGAATCAAAGAAGCACTTAAACATGCACCTGTCTTGGCAGCTCTGAATTACAAGAAGCCTTTCCAAATCTTCTCCTTTGCTTCTAAAAATACTATTGCATCTGTTTTTCTCCAAAAGGATGAAGATGGGGCTGAGAGGCCTATTTCCTTCTTTAGCAAGGCTTTACAAGCTGCTGAGTTAAAATATACAATCATGGAAAAACAAGCATTTGCCTTGGTGAAAGCAACAAAGGTTTTCAGGCCTTATATTTTAAGTTCAAAAGTTGTTGCTTATGTTCCCCACACCATGGTAAAAGACATCTTATCAGAGATGGAGATCTCAAGTAAAAGATGTAGATGGGTGAACAAACTGCAGGAGTATGATATGGACATCCAAACCACAAAGTTGGTAAGAGGTTTGGGTCTTGCTAAGCTCATGGCTGAGAGCAACTTGCAGACTATGGAAGTGAATGAGGTAGAGGAAGAAAGGGAGATGTTCTTGGGAAATTGGTAAGTTCTGAAGTGGTACAAGGATATAATATTTTACCTCAGACACCTATGTTGTCTTGATCATTTAAATAAAAATCAGAAAAGAGCCCTCAAGCTGGCTTCTCAAAAATACATCATCACTGACTTTGGGCTTGGCTTGGAAGAACCCTGAAGGTGTCCTCTTGAAATGTGTAACTGAAGATGAAGCTCCCAAAGTGATTGCTGATTTCCATGGGGGATTTTGTGGAGGACACTTTGCTGGAAGGGTTACAACACACAAAGTTTTGAGAGCTGGTTATTGGTGGCCTACTCTCTTCAAAGATGCAACCATGTTGATTAGAAAATGTGAAAGTTGCCAATGTTTCTCTGGAAGAATGAAAGCTTCAGGCTCCCTTCCTTTGCAGCTTGTATCAATTGAAGCTCCTTTCAAACAATGGGGAATGGACTTCATTGGTGAGATTTCAGATCCTTCTAGTGCTGGCCATAAGTGGATTCTTGTAGCCACTGATTATTTTACAAAGTGGGTAGAGGCAATCCCCACCAAGAAAGCAACACACCAAGTTGTTATGGACTTCTTGTTGAATAATATCATATGCAGATTTGTGTGCCAATCAAGATTGTTACTGATAATGCCATGTGTTTTAGAGCTAAACCTTTGATGGCAATGTGCAAGGAGTATGGAACCAATCTGACTTATTCTTCAAACTATAATCCCCAAGGAAATGGACAAGTTGAGTCCAACAATAAGAATTTGTTAAAGATCATTAGAGGACCTTGGAGTTGAACAAGAGAAAATGGGGTGAACAACTGAAATTTGTAGTTTGGGCTGATAGAATCACTGCCAAGAGAGCTACTGGTAAGAGCCCATTTGAGTTGGTGTATGGAACTCAAGCTCTACTGCCCTTACATCTAGTAGTTATCTTCATTTCAGTTTGTTCAACAACTTGAGGATCAAGAGGTCAGTCCATATGAAGCAAGGATCAATCAGATTATGGAGCTAGATGAAGAGAGAAGAGCATCCCACCAGAGGCATATCAGATTTAGAGAGAAGTTGAAAAGATTGTTTGACAAGAAGGGTCACTAGTGGCCTTCAATATTGAGATCTTGGTTTTGTTGTGGGATAGCAGAAATGAGGATAAGGGAAAACATGGAAAATTTGATGCATTATGGATGGGCCCTTACTCCATTGATATCAGAATTGGTGAGAATACCTTTTTCTCAAAGATTTAGATGGGGAATTGCTTGAACTACCTATTAATGGTAGGCATCTAAAGCATTTCTTGGATTAATCCCCAAATTTGAGGTATGCACCACTTGTACAGTGTATAGTGTTTGGTTTTTTCACTCTGTTTTTGGTGTTTTGTCGGTTTGTGGTTTGCCTTGGTGTGTGGCAGCCATTTTTTTGTGGGTTCTCAGCTGGTTTTTGGTGATTTTGGCTCATGAATCCTTTTCCCAATGGATTATTTTGGCACTTGGTCTACTTATTGTTCTTGTGGCACTCACTGGGAGTGCCCATCCCCTGAGCAGGAGCCGATGTTGGTGTCCATTTTGATCCTCTATGCTTTTGCCCTAATTTTCCTTTCACTCTGCATTTCCTGAAACATTTTCTATAGTTTTAATGGGTGAAATGAAGTTGTTGCCTCTGTTCCCATGCCTTAGTCCATTTGAAAATCATTTGACATGCCCCATTTTGCAAGAATACTCAAGCTTGCACCGTGTTGCCCTAATTTTTCAAATCCATGGGTACTTGCTCAAAAATTTTTTTTTTTGAAATAATGGTCTCAAAATTTGTCATTTTTCATATGAATGTTTCAAAAATGCTCACAAACTTGTTGTTTTACCCTAGTTTGAGAGAAAAATCCATGCATGCCTTGTTTGTGCCCTAATTTTTCAAAAAAAAAATGGGCTATGCCGTGTTTTCCCTTTTGCCCGATCATGAAAAATCAAAATTGATCGATTCATACTTGTATGTATTCAAAAATCCAATCCCAAGGTTGAGAAATGCTCGGAAATCATGTTTCATCTGATTCTATTCAAAAAAATTTCCATCCTTGGTGAAAAAAATTGGATTTGCATTTTGGAAAAACTTCTGTTTTTTGGATGGTCGACGGGCATATTTTAGCCATCAAATTATTGCTGAGAAGTCGGAGGGTACGTGGTGGCATCTAATTAGCTGAGGAGAAGTGGGGAAGTGTTATAACTTATCATTTTTTGCCTTTTTGGTGAATGGGGCATTTTTGGGCCCAGGGCTCCACTTTTTCCAATTTTTCCTACGTGGCATGTTTTGATTGGCGAGGGATGGTCGGGTGGTTAGATTTCCTTAGAGTTTTTAGACTTTATTTTGCAAAAATTTTAAAAGTCACAAAATGGCCCGAAACCCCACAACCAATCGGAGTGGACACGTGTCCTAAAAAAATAAAAAGGGAGGAGCGGGCCGATGGGGGACTTAGAGTTTTTTAGCTCTATTTTTCTAAAGTTTAAAAAATCAGTTTCAGCCCCACTCCAATCAAGAGGAGGACACGTGGCATCAATTTTGGGCAGAGGGGATGCATGGATGGTGGAGGTTTTGAATTTTTTTTTCTTTGGAGGTAGAAAAGGTTAAGGTAAAATTTTGGAGATGCCCCGTGGCCAATCACAGGTGGACACGTGGCCTTGAAAATGTCCAAAAATGGGAAAGTGGGCGAGGAAGACTTAATGATGGGAAGGGTTTTCTAAAGTTAAAAATGGGGAATTTTTCCTTTCCAAAAGGATGGAAAAAGGAGTTAAAGCAAAAAAAAAAATTGAGGAGGTAAAAGGGCCCTTTTGCAAAATGAGCCAATGTGAGAAATTTGAGGACACACGTGGAACAAATCAAAAGGACACACGTGGTAGGAGGAATCGGAAAGGGGGAGGAAAAAGGGAAATTTTTCCTTTTGCAAAAAAAGGGGTCAAAACATGAAATAAGCCGCGTGGTTTTTGACATAGAATCAGAGAGCATGACACGTGGCAAGGGAGAAATCGGTGTGGGCCCATGGGGAAAAAGTGAAAATTTTCCAAATTTCCAAAAAGGTCAAAATGCGTAGAATTGAAGCGTGATCCCAATGGGACCCACCATGTGCCACGTGTCATCACCAAAATTCAAGGGTGGAGGGGCGGAGAAAAAGTCAATTTTTTCCATTTTTCCAAAAATGTCAAAAAGTCAAAAGGTGAGCCCGAATTGATTCCCAATCATATTTTGACACGTGGAGGGCCCAGATTGAAGGAGAAAGAGCAGATCAAGGGTAACTGTACATTTTCATTTTTGGCCACCATTTTTGCTCCAGAAGCTTGGAGATGTGAATTTTGCATCATTTTTAATCAAATTTTTGATGAATTCATGTCCTTTGTGCCTTCAAGATCAATGCAAGTGGTTTTAGGGATTAATTTGTAGATTTGAGGTGTTTTTGAAACAAATTTTTTTCCTAATCCATCCAAACACGTGAAATGTCAAATTTGAAAGTTAGCAGAGGTAGTTTTAAAAGGTGAAAAGGTGAAATGATGAGAGGAAAGGCATCTGCATGCCTTGATGATGAAAAACGTGCCTCCAGGAAGGATAATGATCCGAATATTTGTAATAATGATTCAAGTCTTTTTAAAACACCTGCAACTCGTTGCAAATTTGTTAAATGTCATTTTCAGTGAATCATGAGAAATTGTTGTAACAAACTTGATCCCTTGGCATATGCTTTTCTTGGGAAAGAAGGCTCCAATGTGGCAAGAGATATATAATGCATTTTTGAGAAATGCAAATGGGGTGGAGAAGTTGAAAATCATGAGAAAATTCTGAGAGAAAGCTCATTTTTCGAGAAACCCACCAAAGAACCAGGTTAATTTCTTTTGTGTTGGATCTTCATGTATGTGAGTTGGTTACAAGTGTATAGCCATCACACAGCTCTGAGATTGTTCATGAAACTCTCCTCGCTGATGAATCTAACAAGCTTTTGAGTTAATCTATGTTTTTCTGGGCAATATGATGTCTTGTTATCATTTTAAATACCTGCAAATAGTTTTCATTGTTCTTGTTGCAATCTTGCATTGAAAGTCTTTAGAAATCACACATAATCTCATCCTTATTGATAGTTTAGTGGCACTTGTAGTTTTTTTTTGTCGAAGAGCTTTCATCTGGCATTGAAAATAAGCAAGTTTAAAATCACTCCACCTTCATTTGTTGATTGGGATTGCTTGTAAGCCTTTGGGGGTACCTTAGGCATGGTTTGATCAAGGATTTTTGTGTTTAATTGAGTTCTTTACTTCAAGATTTTGTGGTGAGTTCTCAAAGATTGTGTGAAGAGTGCAACCTGGGCTTCCATTTATGCATCTTCTGGTTGAAAGAACATCCTGATTATTTGAAGCATTTTATCTGATAGTTGTTCAAGTATTGTAGAGGTTGTCAAAGATTTGATATATCCAAGTTTGTCTTGTCAATACCCCACCAAAAAATCATCTGAATAACTAATCCTACCCATACTACCCCTGCATTGCATTGTGTGTCAACAAAAGAATCTAACCCATCTACAAAAATGCACAAAGCAAATCAGGATCATACAATGTCTTCAGCAGCCTCAGCCTTGTCTTGAAAGCATTTCCATCATTTAGTAGTGACAACTCTATTGAGTTTGAATAATGGAAAATTGATCATGTTTTCCCAAGGCCATCTCCATACAATATGCACAGTATAAGGATATCTCCACCTCCTTCACAAAACAGAGGCTGCAATATAGGTTCTCTTACCTTGGTTGAAAGGCACAACCTAAAATAGTGAGGGTTAGATCAAATCCTTTCAAAGTGCTATCCATGTATCAATTGTTTGAAATGTATCCATATTTCCAAGAGGATATCCGAAAATGTTGTATGTGTTATCTACCTCCCTCTTGATATGCCACATTCACAAATTAGTTTCATATTTGATCATCTATGTAATGACTCACTTAGTCATAATTCCAATAAATCTATTTGCGATTCAATTCAAGTTTTTAATTCTCTATTTTGAGATAAAATTCAAGCCAAGGAATCAACGATTATATCTCTTAAATATGAAATCCAACATCTTAAGGATGCTTCTTAGGCTCATGCTAGTTCTTCTTCTCATCCTCATTTTATGTCTTCTACATGTGCTCATATCAGTGAACCTAAAGTCTTACCATTACTAGCACCTCTCAAGTTCTATCACAATACTAAGCAACATGACATTCTTACTGCACTCCTTAATCATCAATAAATAAAATTTCCATATACTCATTGATATCCTTCTTATCTATTGGTAAAATATCAAGGTATCCTATTTTGTGCTTATCATCGAATCAATAGACATAATTATAATTATTGTTATTCTTTACAATGAAGAATCAAACATCTTGTGTGTCAGGGTTTTATCTCATTCACTGCACAACATTTTGTTACATGGTGCTCTCAAATTTTTACATCTCAATGGGTTCCTCAATCTGATTTGTCTATATCTAATGAACATGTCATTGCTTCTAATCTTTCTTCTTCCATCACTCAAATAATACCTATGCAATCCACTCAAAATTAGTCTCACTTCTCCTCCTCTCAAGTCATCCATAACATTACCAAGTCAAACTATGTAACCACCTCTCAAAATCAGTCCACCTTCTTCTCCTATTAAGTCTTTTGCAGCATCATCAATCCTAATCAAATAATTTTGTCAAAGCAACTACTCCTTCTCATCGATGGAAAAGATACATTTCAAACTATGCCACAGTTGCATGGTCCTACCATTGCTTATGCCTACCATTTTTTGGGCTCTCTCTCTCTTATCATGAAACAGATAACACTCTGCCACAATGGCATGGTACCTTTTGCATTTTTGCATAGATCTCAATCATAGTACACTTGGGGGCATCATACTTATTCTCCACCCTCTAGCATTATCGTGTATCTTACATTTTCAGTTGTTCAATCTATATTTTACATCTATTTTTTTACACATGTCTTACAAATATTGACACATTTGTATCATCATTAGCTGATGATGCAATATCTTGCTAAAGTTCACACTTGACTCGTTGAGGGCTCACTAAATTCATGAATTCGTATTGTTTACACTAACAATTTTTTTCGTAGCCACTTTTCTTGCATGTTCCTTGGTTTATATCAAGTACATTCCCCTATAGAGATTTAGTTTTAGCAAAACGTCTGGTCCTCCTTTGGGTTGCATCCTCCTTGCGATGTCGCATGCACCCAAAATTAGGAGATATCATTGGGTTAATTTCAGCACTTCATAGTCACAATATAACAAAGTTCAGTACTAGTACAACACAATATTCAGTCTCAACAATGACCCATAATCTGACGTGGGTCTTCAACATAGCATAGAAACAGTGCCCAGACATAGATAGTAGTACTGAGTGCCCCTAACATTTCCTGGGTGCCTATGACCAGGGGTAGTTACATATTTTTTCTCATTTTGGCACAATACATATCCGTTTACACATGTGTATTTTACAAGATAGACACAATCCTCTAGTACTCAACATGCATGCATTACACCTTTTTTCTATTTTCACATTGGATAGGACTAGAGTGAAATGGATCGGATTCACACACACCATCTATAGTGGTGTTTACACTTTAGGAAGAAGACAAAGGTTGGAGAATAACACTAGACATTTCTCCCTACGCTTCTTCCGTACTTAGTGTGAGATATCCCAAAAAACTTGTACATGGTGCAACCGGGCCGGGATCTCCCAAAAACTCATTCTTGGCATGAGATCACCCAAAAATCCTATTCTTCTACAACATATTTCGGATCCTTTATATCTCTTTCAGTCATTATAGATCGTGCACACATGTTCCTTTTTCACATTTTCACATACTTTTTACACGTTTTAATCTAATTTTTCATATACACAACTTTGACTACTCGTTTTCTCTTCTCTTTTGTAGGTATATCCTTTTAGGAAACAAAACTCACACATCATCCAACATCAAGTGACATTAATAATAGGTATAACCTAACATCTACACATACTATTTCAACCCTAGGTTGATCATCATTTTCACTTCCTCTTCTCTAGCTTCAACGCTTCATTTTTATCACTCCACACTTTTTCTTGTCTCCTCGAACACTTTTACCATTGATCTACATGGTTATCAAGTACACATCTCTTATCTACTTTATGTTATCAAGAATTCACTCAACATCATAAAGTGGGGGAAAATGTAGACACCAAATCACACACTTTTGGTATATTTCTAGGTCCCGATTACATACCACTATTCATATAATTCCTAAGCGAGAACAATACTAATCGACCAAGATCTTTGGCCTTTTTCTTTATTTCTTGTTTCCTTCTTGGTATTACACACCTTATTTCCCAGTTTGACTTTCAACAATTCAATTTTTTTGAGACTAGACACCAACACCCGTGCGCCCTATCCCCTTTGGGTGCCCCGACCTCTTTCAGATCTTGATCATATCTTTTGGGTACAATCTAGCTATTGGGAATCTTATTTTCTTGGTGGTTGACCTTTTAGTGGTTAATTATGAAATTCAAACAAGGGAATCATATAAATACAAAGCTATGTGACCATAATAAAGGAAAAAGCTCTAAGCATATACTACTATCACCTAAGGTTGCATCCAAAGGCCATTACATGAGAACTTAAGCATCCATCTAACACTCATACAAGGGAATAAATTTTCTACATCTAGCTATTTCTCGTAATCAAGTGTTACTCAAGCACAAGATCTACATAGGGAATGATTCTACACATATATGCATAGCTATATGGAGTCTCGAAATGTAGTGCAGTTCCCATATCATAAGTTCACTCGGTTGGGTGACCGTTAGGTCAAGACGATTACCTATTTACATCATTTTCTTTTTAAGATTTGATGTGATTTTCGGTTTTGCAGATATAATTTATTTAATAGGTTATAAGTGAATTTGGAAATCAAATTGCAACATGCAGGTGGCAAAGTGCATATATTTTTGACACCCTTCCAACCGAGAAAAATTTAGAACCCGAAGACCTCCTAGACACTAGTACCCAGATTGGGTCAAGTAGAGCCTAGTGCCCTCCTAACCTTCTATAGGTTCCTGTTTCCGGCCTCATCCGTGAGATCCAAATTTTTATCTAAGAAGTGATGATGGTATGCCCCTTCTGTTTATTATTTTTCCATCCTAGTACATCTTCGCGATTATCATGAACTGCATTAATATATTATCCCTTCATTCGCAACTAGGGTTTCATATTTTCTAATTTACTTTCTTAGGTCAAATCCATACTTTATTGCATATATATCTACATTGTTACATAATTTATAATTTAACATTTATATCTCAATATTTGTTAAATCAGTAGTGAGTTAGAATTTGGTCTTTTAAAGGTGTGATCATGTCACATTTACTTCACTCTTTGTCACTCTCAATTCATTGTATGGTTTCATTGTTGCACTTAAACCTACAAAAAAACTATATATATCCGAATAAGGCTCAATCACACTTAGATGGAATAAAATATTCATATGATTGAGTTAGACTAGCCTTAGTAGTCACCCCAATGTGATTATCACCGAGCACTACACTACATTTCAGACTCAATGTATTTTTGGTGTGTTTGTGTGATAAAATTATGTCCCTTGAAGGTATGCCTCCCTTGTGCCAACCACACTAAGATAATGGGCTAAAAATAGTTTTCCCCCAAGATCAATTTGTGTGATTGAATTAAAAAAATTCACTTTCTATGTAGTGGATGATACAACCCAAATTTAGTCCTTAAGTGTTGTTAACAGATCATACCACTAGCTCGGGGTTGATATAGTATAAGAGGGAAAAAAATGGATCATTTCTCTTACTCTTGAAGAACTTGAAAGGGTTTTTTTATTTATGGATAAAAATAAATTCCTAGACTTTAATTTCTCTCAATTTTTTTCTTGTTAGATGAGTGAATAAGGGTGGAATAGTTCATTGTAGTTGTATGCTTCTTCACAAAGAAGGGAAGATTCAAGGTCAACAAATAGGAAGGTGGTTAACTTTAAACTATTTAGGATATGAAAAATCTAGGGAGAGTACCTACAACAACCCAAGTGACACCAAATAACACAAATAATGTAAATATAAAGTAGAAGACCCAGATAAATAGCTCATTTACTATGATATCCCACACAATAAGTTGTCCCTAGTGAGAGGATAATAAAGCATCTTAAAACTAGGTAAAAATTACATACAAATGAATCATTGTGATAAAGATGAATCCAAAGTTATATCAAAGAGGCATATAATAATACACATGATAAGTATAAGTATTAAGGAGGGACGTGCAATAAGATTTATTTAAGAGCGGGTTTGATCATTCCAACTTCATGTGTTCCTTTTCCATTGGGCCAAATCTTAAAATATGAGATGGATCTAGAAATAAGACAAGAGTTACATACATTTGCACAATTGTTATAGCTCTATATAATTCAAACAATCATTAAACCACATACACTGAGATCTAACAAACCATCAGACCACCATAACTCAGAATATGAAATATAACATTAGATAAGTTTATGAATGCAAATAAAGCCAAAATTCTACAAGGATTTTACAACCAAATGCTTTGGTGACTACACATCAGACCTCTACACCTAATTACCAAATGGAGATTCTAACAATTTGAGTGAATACACTTCTACCTCAAATGATAGATTCCTTTATAATCCACTATCTTATTCATGACTCAATAAAAAACATGGCTACTCTCCCAAATATTTATTATGATATCCTTGAATTGATTACCAAACATATAAAATAAAGTTAAAACAAACACCTACAGACTAGCCAACCAAAGGGATCATAGATCCTACCAAAATGGAAAAACTGGAAGATGATTAGATGAATCTCACACTTCACCTATTTATCCAATTGATATAATTTTCCAAAATTAGAATTAGAGGGAACTCAAAGATGAGAGAAGAAATGAGAGAAGAGGGATCAACATGCATATATTGATTAATGGCTCCACCATTGATATAATGAAACATGTAACCAATTAGAAATCAATTGAGTATCTCAGACTATAATCACACCCCAAAAGAAACACAATTAACCGAAGATTAGTATAGGATGCCCCACACAAGATCCAATTTGAGAAATCAATTGGAAAATAATGGTAAAATGTTGAAAACACAACTGAAGATTATGTCATAAAATAATATATAAATATACCATCAATTAGTCAAATTTTTTTCCATTATGTAGTCCTCATAAAATTTCCAATGGTACCAATTTTGTGTAATTTAGAGCTCCTAATAAACATTTTTGAGAAATTGAAGATACCCATGCCATTTTACACAGCTTAATGGCACAAGACCATCAAATTTAACCATAGGACTACTTTTTCCACATGTCTCTCTCTCATTGGTGTTCCAATCGAAATATTTGTGCCTAAAAAATGCCATGTGTCCTTATAAAATTGGATTGAGGTTTTGAGGATCACCGGTTCAAAGGTCACGGGTGTCTAAACTTTTCTTTTCCATTTCCTCTATTTTGTTGGGGTCTAAGTGACCCATGATTGGTCCACATGGACCAATCACATTCTTTCACTATTATCGACTCACTCAAGGTTGCCAATGGATTTCTGGGCCTACCTCAACCACTTCCTCATTATTTTTTTCCAAATTTTGAAACGCGGACCACCGTGATTGGTCCGCATGGACCAATCAAGTACTTCAGTGATCTCAGACCTTTTCATCCTCTCAGGATCAAACCTTTTGAATTTGGAAACCAATGAAATTATTCTTATCATTCCTTGTCCTCTCTGATTCTTTTACTCTTCTGTGTTCCCTCCACACTCGAGCTAAAATCATGAGTTCCCAACTTAGAAAGACACTCATCCATTTTTGTTGATCATTTGTTTTAAAAAGTGATTAAGTACAAAGAACTTTAAGGTGTGACCCATTGACACTAATCTTGTGTGATTAAATTGATGGGCATGTTAATGAAGATATTTAAGGTGTATAAATGTCACCACCTGTTTTAAGGTAAAAATTACTTCACTTTTCTTCAAAATTTATAAGAACTATCTTCATACACATAGAACAAGGGAAAATAACAATTTTTGGTGATTTCAAAACATAGAGATGTCAAAAATGATATTTTTATCACTTTTAAAGCTCCAAATTTTAAAGCACCAAGACCCCAAAATGAAGTCAAAATTTTTGGGTGCCAATAGACTTGACGACCGCCTAATGAATTTTTTTCAAGCAATTTAACCAATTATACATAATGATTTTTATCATATTTATCTTGAAGTTGAATCATCAAGTTCTTTGTGTTAAGATATAAACAAAGGGATAATCAAACTAATTCCCAACGGTTCAAACAAAGATCCAATTTTAGGGTGGCATCCTATAACCATACTCAAGACCATTTACAAAAGCATTGCTAAGGATTTAGCTTAAAGACTTAAGCCAATAGCTAATGACATTCTTAAACAAGAACAAAATAGAATTCTTAGAGGTAGGTTTATACTTGAAAATTTAAATTTGGCTCGGGAGACTAAATATTAGGCTACTTCCTAAGAGAAAGATGCATTATTTATTAAGCTTGATTTTGACAGATCCCGTGATCAGAATTAGATGATATTTTATACTTCTATAATTTCTTGGTTTATGGTACAAGATTTTTAATCATGTTAAAATTCTCTTTTCTCATTCCTCCCTCAAAATTATTATTAATGGTTCTCTTTATGATTCTTTTTGTCTTTAAATATCCATAAGGAAATGTTTTTATTAACACCATATTTTTATGTGCTAACTATAGATGTGATGAGCTACATGCAACAAAATAATCTCTAATATAATGATGAAGGCATAAGCATTCCCAAGAAAAATTGTGTTGAAATTACAATTTGTTGTTGACGGTATACATTTTATTGAAACCAAGGAAGAAGTGAAAAATTCTTTGGAAACCTTATATTTGTATTGACAAGCCTAGACTTCTAATCTTTCACCACATAAAAATGAATACATCTTTTCTAATCCATAAATTTGTTTAGATTGAATTCCTAAACAATGAAGTTAACTAAAACCTAGTAATATTATTGGCATTCATTTTAGTATCGGTGTCTCTCTTAGATAAAGGTGGGAATGGTTTATGAATAGTTTAATAGGAAAATTGATAGTTGGGATGAATAATTTTTATCCTTAGTAGGTATAATTTAAAATTTTAATAACATATTTTTTGGTGCGCATTTTTATTTTTCTTCTTGTTGGTTTCCCTCTAAAGTTGTTATCATAGAATAGTTCAAAATTTCTATCATTTTCTTTGGGCTAAATGAGATGATGAAGAGGGTTATTGTCAATCACAAACTTCTTGATCCTTATGTTTGTCATGCCATGCCTTATGCCTGGCCTTTTCTTTCTTCTAACTCCATCATGCTATGGCTCTTCATTCATTTACCGAATTATCTTTTCAATCTGTTCTTCTAAAGATTTCTCATCACCTAGACCTCCAGCACATGCAATACGCAAAGAAGGTAACATAAATTCCATAGGAAGAATGGCTTCTGCAAAAAACACTAACTGAAATGGTGTTTCTTTATCCAACCTTTTATATGTTATTTGATATGCCCAAAGTACTGCAGATAATTTATCATCCCAATCCTTTCTTCCAACACCACTGATTTTTGTCAATGTCTAGCCCAAATTTTTTTAAAAAGTTTTAGCAGTTCCATTTTCCTGAGGATGATAGGGTCTTATGGTGTGAAATCATGAACTCATCCAATAAAATTATGATTGTCTCATTAAGAAAATGTGTTCCCCTATCACTGGTAAAAATTAAAGGACATCCATACCTTGTAATAATATTTTCCCATAGAAATCAGGCTTCTGTAGCCGTTGTACAATCCTTGGTAGGTGCTACTTCTTCCCATCTTGTCAGATAGTATGTGCAAGTTATAATGTATTATGATCTAGTTCTACGTGCAGCTGGTGAAATAGGACCCAAAAATCTATAGCCCATTTCTCAAATGATTCTACGCTAGTAATAGGTCTCAGAGGCATTTCATCTCGCTAACCTGGTCTTCCAAGACATTGACAATGGTCACATGCCTTACAAAATTCCTTACAATATTTATAGAGGGTCTCCTACCATAATCCAACATGTAGAATCTTGTGCATTGTGGCATCACCTACATAGTGGCCACCTACAATTCCACCATTATCTTCTTCCATGATTCCGTGCACTCATGTTCCAATACACAACAAAGTGCAATACCTCATCGCGACCCAATTTGTACAAGTCAAGTCACCACCGATTAACATATAAGGTGTGGCATGTATAGCAAGTTGTTTCTTCTCCAAGGATTTCATTCCTTATGGTTTCATCCCTGTACATAGAAAGACAACAATGTCCTTTAGTTATGATGGCGTGCGTTGTCAGAACTCCGTATAAGCTGTATCTTGCATGGTATCCTCAATTGCCTGTGCTTCTTCTCTTGATTGTATTCTTGATGGATGGTCTAGTCCAATTACTTTTTCTTGGTTTTACCACAATTGTGAAATCAAATTCTTGAAATAATAACACCCATCGACATATGTGCCCTTGTAAAATAGGCTTATTTACCAAATAATTCAATGCCATGTGATCTGTATAAAAGACAAATGGTGTAGCTAGTAGGTATTGGTGGAATTTATCCACCGCATAGATCATTGATAAAGCTTTGCGCTCTGTAGTATTGTAATTATATTCTGCAGAGTCAGCTTTCTACTAGAAAAATAGATAGGATGATCTACAATACCTTCTCTAGGTTGGACCAACACCACACCAATGGCCATGTTAGAGGCATCAACATATACATGAAATGGTTTTCCCACAAAGGAAAACACATAATAGGCGTGGTAGTAAGTTTCTCCTTCAATGTCTTGAATGCACGTTGTTTATGTTCTCTCCAAAGAGAATGTACCTTTCCTTTCAAGTAACTCTTCTAATGGTGTGGCAACTTTGGCATAGCCTTTGATAAAAATTTTGTAATATCCTGTATGACCCAAAAATCTGCACCTCACTTTGACTGGTAGGCTCCCTTAGACCTATAATGACTGCAACCTTTTTTAGATCAACCAACAAACCCTCCTTACATATTATGTGTCCTAAGAGTATCCCAAATGGTGTAGAAAATATGCACTTTTTGATGTTCAAAGAGATACTCAATTGTTAACACCATTCAAACATTAAGTGTAGATTATCACAGTGATCCTTAACTAATCCATACACCGTCCAATTGTCTAAATATACATGTAAGAAGTTGTGAATAAATTCTTTGAATGCTTGGACAACTATGCGCAAAAATACAGCAGGCACATTTTTCAGACCGAAGGGCATTACAATATAGGTGAAACTACCCCATTCAGTAGTAAATGTAGTCTTTTCTTGATCCTCCTGGGAAATCCTAACTTGATGATACCCAGAGAACTCATTTGTAAATGAATAGATTTCACGCCCTGCAACTCCTTCTAGTATTTCCTTAGTAAATGGTGTAGGGAATGGATATGTTACACATGCAAGCATTCAACTCCCTATAGTCCACGCATATTCTAATCCATCCATACTTCTTGATACTAATCACCATTGGACTAACCCATTCTAACTCACAAAGGGGCTTGATAATTCCAGACTTTAAAATTTTGTTCAATCTCTTCTTTGACCTTTTTGTGTAAATTGGGGTTCATTTTGTAAGGTCTCTTTCTAACTAGGTGCGCACCCTCTTTAAGCTTTATCTTAATTTCCCCTAACGATTCATGCATACCTTTAAGTTCATGGTACCCCCTAATAAATAGGTTCTGGTAGTCCCTTAATAACTCTATGATATTTTCCACTTCAGAGTCTGACCAATAGTCTCCAATTATGGCTTCCTTAGGCTCAGTATCTGTTCCAATAGTCACCGCTTTGTCTTCATAGGTTCATAATAGGTGCGTGTGGTCTTATCCACACCTGTCTAATACCTCACGCATTCCTGTTGAATGGTTAACATCCAGATTATCTACTTCTTTGTCATCCACTAAGTAGACCATTTTTCCTTTCTCTCTCTCAAGGAAAGCACATTGAAGTAATGTTACATCGACCTCTGGTTCTTTATCAAGACGTGCTCGAGTCGCCTTTATCTAATATTTCTTGAAGGAGTTCTTTATCCTTGGCAATATCCCCCATAGTTAAGCACTTAATAACTTTTAATGCTTCTTCCAGTGAAGGCTTTGTAGAGAAGAAGTCAAACGTCTGGACCATTCCTACAATTAAATTCTGTTGATTTCAATTTCTATATGCGAGTTATGCATATACATACCAAGCACGCACGTAGCCTTGTAAAGTGGAATAAAATTGGTGCACCCATAGCGAAGGTGGTAAATCTTCCTACCCTTCTGTCCAAAGTCTCTCACACTTTTGAATGTGGTGCTGAATAGGTTGATTACCGTGATAATTATAGATTTGTGTAGGTGCATTTCTCCTAAAGAACCTAGTAGTAAGAGAAATCCCAATTTCATTCCATTCGACCAAATTATCCTTGTGGACCACCCACTAGCGTGTTGTTATCCCACGTAGTGTATATGCGAGCATATTTCTTCTCTCCAGTGGATCTATCCATTTTTCTTCCATGGCACACATGAATTCTATGGGATCCCCTTCTCTTGTGTAACAAGGTATCGAGTTATTACCTATCCTCCTGACATAACGTGGTTTTGTGCCTCAAGGGAATATTCTCTTTACTTTGTGCCCTACCAACTCATAAGTGTTGTGAGCCCAATTATCACAAGAAACACTTGTAGTATTGCTAATAGACTGTGTATCCTCCCACCTTTGAATCAATTGTTCTTGGTTGGTTCAATCATCTCGGATCTCGAATGACACGTACATAAATCCTATTCAAATCTTCTTCACTTAAGGGCTCAACATAGGGCATGACTTTCCATCTATTAAAGGGATAATAACCCTTTCCTCTCTATTTTAAACACTAGTATAGCCCTTGTTGAACCGAAGATCAACATTATTTGCATAGCACCAAGGACACCCCAATAGAGATGGAAAGCTATTTGACTCTGCTAGCGCTAAAACTTCAAAGTCTCCATCAACTTTTCTCCTTGTATGGTGGTAGATGCATATTTCAAAACTCCTATGGGAGTGGCATTAGTTTGATTAGCCATGAATAATACATTAGAGGATGGCTATAATGGGGGTCTTCCCATTTGTACCCATGCATCCAAGGTAAGAACATTGACCTTTGTGCCTGTATCAATCAATATATTACTCAATAGCCACCCATCCACAACAACATTCAGCGTGATTCCCTTTTCATAATATAGTCTATGAGGAGGGAAATTTGAATGCAGGATTTGTTGTCTAGTCTCAGTACTTGCTCACGAAGTGTTCCTTTTAACCAATTCCCTAACAGGGGAATGATGTTCTCCTTGCGCAAAAATTTGCACACTTCTCTCAAGTCATCTATATTATTTTAGACCATCTCTGATGCTTTCTTCTGCTCCTTTAAGTATTATATCTCACCCTAAAGATCCCTTAGAACTTCCATGGTTTCTTGATAAACCTCCTTTTGATAGGTAGGATCTGGGTACCATGCATGGAGAACCTCATCTTTAGTGATGGTAGGCTTCTGCTACAATACTTCCCTAGCACGTGCCGCCTTAGTGCGGATCGTGATATTTATTTGTAGTGCCTTGGATTCTGCCTCCATCTTGGGAATCCATTGATTGTCCACAACACGTTGTATCCTAACCATCCATGTGCCTTTGTTTTCTTGTTTATTTTGCTTACTCATATGCTCATATAAATCTAGGAACTCTTCATAGTTGTGGTTCTTTCTGCATAAAGAACATGTAAAACTTTGAGGAAACTTGTGCCTATAGTGGTGGGAGATCTGCATGTATAACATGTACCATAAGGGAACTCACTTCTTCCACCACCACGGCCTCATCCTCCGAATCCACCACAGTATTCTCGACCTCTACCACGACTACCTTCAAAATTCCCCTCATTCCAATCATAGCGCACATGATTGTGCTCCCGATCCTGATGCTCATTCTTGCCCTTAGAATTATCTAAAACTCCTGTTTATTGTACACCAATATCTATAGCATCATGGATCTATCTAATCATCGGCAATCCTCCGTGTCATGAGTCGTGGACTGTAAATTTTATAGTAGCTTGAAACAATCTTCCTTATCATGCGTTGTAATAATGGGCAGTATTTAGCATCATGGTTTAAGTGGCATATTTCACAATCTATCAGAAAAGAGTGTATTGTTCTTCAAGGAAACTATCCTTTGTGTGACCTTCTACTTCACAATCTGTGCACTAAATCCATGTGCACATCTCATGAGCTCAATTTGTTGATAGTTTCTCCAACTGTTTTGTCATTTCTCGCTATTTGTTCTTCTAAAATGGGCTCACCCAAGTATCTATGCTTATAACTACCTCAATGCGCAAGGATTCTTCAAGTTCTTCACGTAGATCAATGTACATCTTATGTGATAATGCCCTCCTAAAATTGGTAATCAAGCCCCCAAAAACTATTGTGCATGTTGGCTTGTCTTGTATGTCATAAGAAAGCTTTGATAACAACATTTTAAACTGTGCATCATACTCTCTAACACTTTTAGTAGTGCCTTACTTAATATCCTTGAGCACACTTATACTCTTCTTCTCAAACTCAGGGATATGAAACTCTTTAAGGAATGCATCCTTTAAAGTCATATAATCTACGCAAGTCTAATCAGGGTCAAACTTTCTGTACCAGCTGTGTGCGCGCCCTTGTAACGTAGTAGAAAATTGGCTTTCCCTACGCTCAAAAGTTGTGATTCCTTTTGCGTGCCACAATATTTCACACATGTGCACATGTTCAGCAACATCTTCTATGCCCCTATACTCTAGAAGATGAAGAGACATTTCCATGTAAATATTCTAGGGTTGGTGCGGACCTTGCCCACCTGATCTAGAACCTCATGTGTTTCCCCTGCCTCCAGAACCACTAGATCCACTTGAACCAAAGCTACATATGCCTCTTGATCCCAAACCTGTAGCTGGAATAGGTCATGTAGATGTACTCCCCTGTGCTCCAACAGTAGTACTATACTAAACCCTTACGGTCTATGAAGTAGTTCCACTTCCAGAGGTGAATCCAACATTCTACGCACTTATGTTCTGTGTGGAGGATGCGCCTGAAAATGCACCTCCAAATAATAATGAAGTTATCTGCCCTACCATTGATGTGCTTGCTCTCTTACTTCCCAAAATTTCTTGTTGATTACTTGTCATACTAGATATTGGAAAACCAAGCACAAGGGCTTGGTTACCAGGTGGATTCAGATGCACACCCACGGCCCAGGTAGTCTTTGTTGGCGCACTTCTACATGAGGTTGAGGGAGGATCACGATATGCTTTCCAAGATGGGGGAGTTCCTAATGATCTGGCTCCACATATTCTACGTGAGCTTCAAATACTTCACGATCCATCTCTCTCCTGAATGCCATACTTTTTGTAATGGTACGTTGTTTCTCTATCTCCCTCTCGTGCACCTAACTATACTTAAGCCTTGTTTCCTCTCTCTTCCTTTCTTCCGCTATGTCTGCCATCTTTCACCAATCCTACTCCTACCCCCATGCATGGTGAGGTTTAGTTAGCCATTGGTTTACTCTCTAGATTCAAAGTAACCATCAGGATCTTGATTTCCAGAGGAATGCCTTATAGGTAAGCTCCTTCGATATCGTAAGAACTGGAATTTAGCTACTTCTGGACACAAATAAGTGGAAATTGGGTATTCCAAAACATAAGCTGTTCAAGGCACCATGGAACCATGTATCCACAACTCAATTCCAAATCAGATCAGCATCATAAAGGGCCTAGAATTCTTCTTGTGTCCAAATAAGTGTGCGATACCTCCAATTCCACTTAGATGCATAAGCACTCAACCACTCATATAATTCTACTGAAAAGATAGCAAAAATTCTCTCATATAAACTATCATATAGATTCTGTTCCACCCACACGTGTGTGTTAAACTCAGATCCAAAGTGTTGAATTGTCATGTGTATTATTCTTCAAGATCACATATCCATTCTTCAACACTTGCTAAGGTCAACTGGTATGTCTTCATCACAAACCATCCTGAAAACAACTGAAAAAGAGGGTCCCGAAAACAGAACCAATGATGCAGCCTAGAATTCAGTGATACAAATCCAATAAGACCCTAGACGCGTTGGCACATCACTCAGCCTAAACTAAGTGCTCACCCAAAGCGCGCAAAGGTACCAGGTCCCTCTTTAGGGTTGTTGTTGCAGGATGTTAGCATGATGAAGACTTAAGAGATACATATAGTTCCATTACTAACACATCATTCCACAGAGCATACAGATCTATACCTAAGGGAGAACAAAATTAAGTACTAACCATGATGAGATCAAAAACATACTAGATTCAGATACACACAAAACTAACACTTAGATTCAGCCAATATCCTCCATTATATTCAATGCAATAAGTATACAGAAGCTTCATTACAATAACATTAGTATGTGCGTAATAGATTTAACAACATATCTCTGTATATATCTCCTCCTTCTCTATTACATAGTTTACTACATATATATAAGGGTGGGGACTTGCCCTTCACCACTTATCCATTCCCAAAATAGGTCGCATGTTATTATTAGCCACACATGTAAGTGCGCTAACAATAGACTATTGGTAGTTAACTGACAGTAGTAGATCTATTTTCAGCCTGTGTCCATGTAAAGTGCTTCATATCCAATCCTCCAAGAATAGCCAATGTGTTGCGCGCATGTCTCTACCTCGTTTGTGTGCTCTACATGCCATCTCTAAAAATAGACCTTCATGAGCGAAAACGGATAAGTCCCAAAGAGCTAAACTTCTACTCCGCGCACGTGTTCTCCCCATCCCTTCATGCCTTTAAATATGACCTACTTTCCCACGCAGACTTCTTGTGTACTTTTTGTCAAGTTTTCTCTAATCAACATATATTTTTGGATCACAACCATAGAGTGTAGAGACAACTTGGGTATAACACTGTTATTTTTAGATTTTAGAGACTAATATCCCTATGCATGATATTGGTTATGCATCTCAAGAAGTGCATGTGCCAAGGATGATAGATGTTTTCCATCATAATTAATTATAGATCTAAGGATACCCCACGAGCTTGCCCTTAGATGATTATCTAATTTTGAGGAAATTTTCTAATGTGTTTCGTAAGGATATTCCTAGCATGCCTCCATCTCATGAGGTAGAATTCACCATCGATCTAGTGTTGGGCATAACTCTCATCTTTAGAGAACCTTATCGAATGATTATACCTAAGATTCATAAGCTCAAGATCTTGTTGGAGTATTTGGAGAAGGAAATTTCTCATCCTAGTGTTTCCCCTTGGGGTGTACCCATGATATTCATGAATAAGAAGGACGGATCTCTTCATATTTGTGTGGAATTCAGACCTCTCGAATAAAGTAATGGTGAAGAACCATTACCCTTTATCAAGGATAAATGACCTTTTTATTAGATGAAGGGATCCAAGGTGTCCTCTAAGATTGACCTCAAATATGGGTACCATCAACTCTTTCTTACTGAGAGACAAATATCTACAAGACTTTGCTTATGACTTGCTACAACCATTATGATTTCACATTTGTACCTATACGCACCCAAAATTGCATGTGCTACATTGTCAAAAAATGGTTACAAAAGTCCCCAATGATGATTCATGTCCTTTCAGAAGATGTTCGAGCTCCTAAACCCATCTGCATTGTATATTTGTAGCCTATACATCCTTACTTAGCCTTTCCACACTTTCTTCTAGCTTCCCATTTCTTTTTGTGTAGGTTTTGGCATTCAAAGTGCCAAGACCGCTGCCCTACCTAGGTAGTGATTCTAAAACCACCGCCCATGCAAGGCGGCGGTTCTACCCACTTTTTCTAGAATCCGTCATGCATGTTTTTGACATGTGATGCTTTACTTAACTTCACTTTTAGGATGCGTTTGTGAACCAAATTGTCTAAAAATAGTTTTGATTTCTTAGTTCTCCTTCCCTCTACTATTTTTAAATAGATTTAGTTAGTTGGAACTACCTATTCTTGCCTTATGCATGAAAGAAATTCCCAACCCCAATTACTATATATTCCATGCTTGTATTCAAGAAAATGGCCTGAGAGTTTTTATGTATCTTGCATAGTATTACTGCCACAATCCTACTAGGAATTGCATAGCCAAGCTCAGATCTCTTGTACTATCTCTCTTCTACTTGCATTGCAACTAGAATCCCTTAAAACTACCATTTCTCAAGTGTCTTCTTTTGCTGATGTTCTTGCATTCCCAATTCCTTGGACTCATATGAACACACAAAGAAAGAAAGGAACAAAATGAGGGACATATACATATACAACTGGATTTTCCAAAGCTCTTGCTTGCTTGTGTTGGAATTACTTGTTTGTTTTCTTCGTTTATCAAATTATGGATTTTGAATCATTAGTTTCAATTACATATCAAATAGAGTAGTAAAATTGTTCATTTCAATTGATTAGGAAATTACAAGTAGATCAAATCATTATAAATATTTCTCTTTGACATTACCAGGGAAGTTATGGGGAACAATAGCTCTTCTAGGGTTATGATTTGTTCTTCACCTCTGAGGTAGGGTTTGAAGGGTTTTGATTAAATTAGGTTATCTATTTTAGATTTAGATTCATGTATTTACATAAGTAATTAGCTACATCCAGCTAGTTACTTGTATTTAGTTTGTTTATTAGATTAGAAGTATTGCTTAAAAACTAGAAAAGATAAAAAAACATTTACTTTTGTTAGATTAGTTTGCTTTTATTATTTTGCTCGATATACTGTGAAAACACAAAAACATAGATTAAATTTCCTTTGATAGTTAGCTTGTTTTACCAAAATCATTTCAATTCATTCTGCATGACCATCAATGGTCCACAACAAGAAAATACATATGGTTGTGATCCTTTGGTCCCATAACCCAACGGGCTGGAATTGTTGACAAAAATTGATACGGGTTTACACTTACAAGTTTTACACACACCTGCTAGGTTTTATGAGAAAATAGAACAACTAAACACGCTAAACATCGTAGTTAATCAAGCCTACGATTATTGGAATGCTCCTAGAAATAGGGTTTGATTACGTGCATGACCATACAAGGACCACATCCCCCATGAGTTTTCGGTTGTGATCCTCAGGTCCCGCAACCCAACGGGCCTGTTGACCAGTTGAACATCGAAATTGGTTTGCATACGTTGGTATTTAGGTCATCACCACTTCTACTTGATATCATTGCACAACTTTCATTATTGAACATAGCATCCGATCAAGCTAAGACTTTCTGGACTAGACCAAATTATTTTCCATAGTCCCTATGGTTTCATTACACCTCTCATTCTCACTTCCATGACATTTTCTAGAAATCTATATGATGTGCCCGTAAGACACTTTCTCGTGTGTTCAACAACCAATGAATAGAATCTCGACAGAGCTCGATATTGATTGGAGTCTCCAAGCAGCTATTATATTAGATCGATCCATCACACCACTTTAGGTTAGGAGAGAATTATTTACCTTAGAATTGCAGATCCCGATATTGTGTGTCAAATAAATAAGGTTGACTCATTAACTTACCCATCATCACCACATTTACACCCATATCTACTCTACACCGGTTGTCTCGGAACGACCTTGGGAAGTCGGTGAGAATAAGGTCACATGTTTATTTTCTTTTGTACAAATTGGTGAACCCAACATGAATAGCTAGTCTCTAAACATTTCCAATTTATTCATATTCCTTCCACTTCACCTTTATTCAAAGGGTATTCTTATACCCCCCAAATATATCGAGTTACGATGAATACGGTTGACCCCTTCCAAGTTACAATATATACAACTATCAAACATGTGGACAACAATAGTCACCTTCACTCTCAACATGGGCAGATAACCGCTCAACTGCTAAAAATCCTATTCTTCAGGGAATCAATGTTGGTTCCTCTATAAGTGTCAAGGAGTTTGAACAAATTACACAGACATATCCTCATGAAAAATCAAGTTATAACAACATGAATTTGACTGGGGAAGAAATTTCATCTCCTCGGGTATTATTTCGACAACCCATTAGCATATAATCAGACTAGCTCCCGCGTCAAGATGATGAGTACTTATAACGATACGCCAAGAATGAAAAATTCTTCCAAACTATAAACCAAGATTTTGATAGCTTGTAAGGACATGGTGATGTCCCGCTTCAAAACAATAACAATACCCCTTTAATAACGGAAAACATTACCAATGAGGGGTGGCAACATAGTGAACAATTCATAGCATGATACCACACTCCTCAAAAACCTCCAAAATTTCAACAACAAACACCTAAAAAAAACACCATCCCATCAACGAGTGATGTCATATCGACATTAATTAACAAATTTAAATAGTTAGAGCTTTCCCAAAATGCTCAAAGTTCATACGCAGTCAATCAAGAAATTCTCACTATCCGCATAATTATGGATAAATATCCTCCAGGTTTATATAGGAGCTCCAAGCCCTAGAGATTTTTTAAGCGGGATGGGAACCTTTGGTATGCCCCCTCAAGCAACATATGGATATTTACAATGTGCACCAAACAAAAGTGTGTTTTCAAATGCCATACTAGTTGGAAATTAAACGTTCCATGGCTTTGTGCCTTCAGCTCCCAAGACCCTTTCTCGATCTTCCAAAGTTCAAAGGGGAAGAGGATCCTAACACTCACATCAAATCTTACGCAACGGCCATTCGAGAGTTGCTCCCGTGGGATGCAGTTGTTGAGAAAATTTTCCTTAAGATGCTAGAAGGTATCACTTTTGATTAGTACTATAGGATACCTAAGGCTTCAATACACTCCTTCAAACAACTTGTATTAGAGTTTATTAAGGCTTTTGATATGAACAAAATTTTAAGGACAAGAATAAGAGAATTCCTTCATATCAAACAAGAGCACAATGAGTCTGTAGCCCACTTCATTCAAAGGTGGTGACATGTTCTTTAATCCTCTGCAAGTCCTCCAAACATGGATCAGATAGATATTTTTGATTTATTCCTCCATTCCCTCAATAGGGAGATAAAGGAAGAATTTCAAAAATTCCTGATAATGAGCTACAAAGAGGTGCTCTTCGAATTGACAAAACATCCATAAAAAGTTGTCGTAAGACTTATGGAACAAATGGGAAGTTGGTCACTCCTAACCAAAATAACCCTAGTTACTCCAACAACATGAGAAATAATCAAGGACTAAAGGTCCTTAATAAGAACCATGGGGTCACAACTGATGGTGTTACTGATCAGCCCAAGAAACCTAATGTTGTTAGTTCTCCCAATACAAATACTACCAATAACAACAACAATGGAAATAATCAGAGAAATAATAACTTCTCACCCTCAGTCAACGTTGTAGATTTTAATCATCCTTAGAAAAAAACAACAACAACAACCTCAACAATCAAGAAAACATGGACCCAAAGCCTAACTAATACCCAAGCGGGTATCCAAACCAATTCCAAAACCAAGGGCAAGGGTTCCCAAATTTTAACTATAACAACCAACAACCAAAAATAATCGTAATTTTGGACCATAAAAAGGTGCAAACCAAAGGCCTCAAGATTATGATCTTGATTTGTATTGTGGTTTCTATAGGGTTCATGGGCATGACGCAAGAACATGCCGCGATTGCAACAATATTCTACAACACTTATCAGAGGATCAATGATGCAGCCTAGAATTTACCATGAATAACCCAAGTGTGCTCACACATCACCCAACCTGAGCTGAGCGCTCACATGAAGTGTTCAAAGGTACCAAGCCCCTCCTTAGAGTTACTTGTGCAGGATGTGAACATGATGAAGATATAATGTATTCATATCCATAAATAGCATAAATATTCCATAGAGCATATTCTAAATCTAGATCTATAAGAATCATTAATTAAGTGATAAACATAATGAATTAAACCATGCAAGAACCAATTACAGTCATGTTTAACACCATTATTCACCCAATACACTCCATTATACTAAAACAAAGTAAATACAAAAGCTTCTTATAATAAGTACTATCATAAGTTTATGCACACATTAAATTTGGCAAGCATAACTCCATAATATCTCATACACAGTGTGTCTCTAACTACATATATTAATACATATTTATAAGGGTGGGGACTTTACCTTCACCACTTACGCACTTCCCAAAATAGGTCGCATGCTGAAAATAGTCATGCACCTTTACAATAACATGCACACATGCAAGTGTGCTAATAATAGATCTCTTATGGTTAACTAGTAGTAGTATTCCTATTATTAATCTAAACTCATGCATGAAACTTAGTAGATGCTCTTCCCAAAATAGCATTTTTGTGTCACACAATTCTTCATCCCATTGTGTGCTTTGACGCTATCTCTAAAAATAGCCCGTAACCATGAAAATGACTAAGTCCTGAATCAATCTATCTTTCACACACGTTTCCTTCCCTATCCTTTCGTGCCTTCAAATATGCCTTTCTCCCACACACAAATATTCTATGTTCCCTCTACTTAGTGTCATATTTTGTCTACTCAAAATTACCTCACACTAAACTACATTGTCGTCCCAACAATGGGGTTCCTCCTGATGTTCCAAAAGAATAAAGAATAAGAATGGAAATAATGTAAAGAATTACTTTACAGAGAATGGACTTCTATTCTGCAACACCCTCTACTTCAATTGACAGGATCAATTCTGGGTATTCTTATTTAATCTCATCCTCCAAGGCTTTCCAATCATCTAACATGTTTTTGGTCTTCTCTAGAACATTTACAGCGATGGATTCCAACTCATCCTAGGTCATCTCTCCCTTTTCATTCTGTAATACTATGACAACATTATCCATAATATACATCCTTCCCTCCAGAAGATCCATCTTTTATGCTATGAGATTTCCAAGCTCATCCATCCTCTCCTTATGTAGATGTTGTGCTATTGTAAGGGCTTCACGCTTTTTCCTTATTAATTTCAATCTCTCTGTGCACCCTAAATTATGAAAGGAACGATAACAGATTGCCAAGCCAAGAACATAGATGCTAATCAAACATCATGATCAATAAGATGAAAGCAGTTCACTAGAATAGCTTTACATAAACCTTTGCAAACAAATGAGTAGCAATATCATATATTATTATGGAACTCAATGCAATACAATGAGAATGGGCCTTGCTTAAATAGGCAAGGAATACCAATCTAAGAACGGTCAAGGTCGTAGATCAATCCATAAATCAAGGAAATACCTAGTCATCAAAGAACTAGTCAAGACCATAGATTTAGGAGAGAACTAGACATCAAGGATCTAGTCAATACCATAGATCAAGGAAAGAACTATGCCTAACAACTAGATAATATCTCTTAATATTTAAATAAGATAAAAGAAATATCCACACACATAAGTGGGTGAGGATAAATATAATAAAGGTAAATAAAATACCTAGGTGAACATGAGCTAAGGTAAATAATACCTACTCTAACAAAGTATCATCCTTAATTGTTTTTAGAACTTCATTATCTTCTAATATAGTTCTGATCCTGATCACTGCATCGGATCTTCCCATATGTTCAAAGCTTGGTCTACTTTCTTCACTCATCTTGTAAAGTTTGGAGCAATGCCTTATATGATGAAATCTTTATAATCACAGAAGCCCTTGCTCTCTCTGCTTCTTGTTCAGGGTCCTTTGGCACTTGGCATGTGAATTGGTCCATCCTCAAGCACCAAATCAACTAACGTATGCACATAATGCATAGCCAAAGGAAAATTTTCAGGTACCTTAGACTCTAAGTGTAGTCTTAATTTTAGGACATAATCACCAATTTATTTTTCCATGTTGATGAAGGCTTCATTATTTTTCTGTTCTAATTCCTTCTCCCCTTTTAGACACGTTATTTCGTAGCTTTTTCCTTGTTATCTTCTTGTAGCACTCTAATAGTGGCAACCTTATCTATGTTCCTCCATGCCACTTCTATAGATACCTTAACCAAGGAATTGCTTACCTATTCATTAGACATGAGAGTGGGCTTTATAGTCATGTGCATGCTCTACGGTTCCTTCTTCATTCTTTGGGACACACATGACTCCTCACATACATCAAAATTTGGCTCGTCCATGTGATTTTGCATGGACCAGGATAGTTGTTTCCTCACACGCATAGTGGCCATGTCCAGGTCCATTAACTCCCATCCATACCACCCTTAAGGAACATTGTGCTCTAGAAATGGGCACGAACAATTTTCTGGTGTCCTCAAGTATAGCCCATGCTTGGCCCAACATAATCCCCACTGGTTCTCTTCATTCTTGGCCCCTTAGGAACTTGAGTACCATAATTTGGAGTTGGATATTCGATGTTTTGAGAAATATCATGCTTTGTTTCTTCTTCCTCCTTCGTACCTTCCTCTTCATCCTTTATCTCCTCATCTGTGGGTTCTTCCACATCTTTTGGTTATACAGGGGTTCCAAGTGCACTCTTTGAGACTCCTCTACCTCCTCATTCAACTTTAGTTTTCTCTTCTTCCTCTTAGTTGTCTCTTTCTGAGGATATATTCATGGTGATCTCCTCATAGGCTATGGGGTTCCCGTGCCTTGGGTCTTTTTCTTCTGAATACCCTTTTAAAGTGGTGCTCTCCATGGACTACTTCTACGTCCAAGTCTTCATCTTCTTCTTGTACCTAAGGTGGAGTACCCACGCACTTAGTCTCTACTCTGTATGTGGGTTACCTTCAGCCTCTATGATCTAAGCCACCACTATCTTCATGTTCTTCATCCTCCTCATCTATCGCTATAGTTTCTATAGGCTATGGGGCTGGCACATTCTCCACTGTATGTTTACCTTTAGGTGGCCTTGTGAGCGCTAAATCATTTTCTACATACTTGTTATTCTTCGGATTAGGATTAAGCTAAAGGTATACGAGTGCGGATCCACTGTCCCCGTGAGCCAAGATTACCGGATTCATAGTTATAACATCTGAGATGAACCTCTTAATGTAGGCAGCCCGACATGGATACACATATGCCTTCCTCAGAGTGTGGTAGTCACATTCTACCTTGTCTACATTAAAGTTCAAGCAATGTGCATCAGTAAATCAGTGGAATGATTCCTAGAAGTAGCACGATGTGAAGGCATACAAAATTTTGCATTATGGGCTTCATGCCCCATCGTTAATAGAAAATTATGTGATGCAGAAGTTTTGGTACACCGCAAACTATACCTCCTTTCTCACCACCGAAGGTAACTCCTTGGGAATGCGCCACTCCTCCTCAAATGTCATGTGAATTCGGTCATACCACATCTCTACCCTCTACTTAAACAATCCACTCATCGATCCTTCACATAAATATCTATCAAACCTCTCCACGAGGGACTTCTTTTCCATGGAATGCTCCCAGATCTTGTTCTTTGGCCCATTGGGCACTCCAATTTCTAAAAACACAAGGGAAAGGAGGATAGCGCCAAAACTTATCTTCTCTCATATGTACACTTCCTCAACAATGGTGTTTGCAATGTAGCCTACTAGGTTGTAGACTACTCCCTGAGACATTTTCTTCAGCAACATGTAGCCACATGGTATTCACCTGTGACCATCTCTCTTGATCATTCAACTTGGTTACTAAATGCACGACTTCCTGCACCACTGGGTACTTCTTCAATTTATCAATGTCCATTTCACATGGACCCTTAGTATACCCCAACTCCTTTCTTGTCTCTACGATTGTTGCTTTATCAGTTAGATCACTAGCAAGGTCTACCCTTGTGCCCTTCAATCCTGTCAGTGTTGAAATCAGGGTTGTTGTGATTCTAACCCTTTGTCTGACGAAATAGAAGTCGTCATGGACCCTTCTCATCAACGACTGGTATAATAGTTCATACTTTCCAAAATACGGGAGCTCATACAACTGATAAACTCCTACCTGCTTCAACAATTTCTCCCCAGTGTTGTCATATACCAAAGATATCCTCCACCATGTGTTTGTTGGTCTTTGTACTCAACAATGCATCCAACTCTTTCTTTTTGTCAGATGTACAGTGGTTGTAGTCACTTATTTTTCACCTGCGGATGTGGGAATCCCACTTTTGTCCAACTATCACACCTTCTGGGTACTGCATCTCTGAAAAATTACTCTCGGGAGCCATTTCAACTTCATCTTCTACCTTCTTCATTCCTTTCATTCCTGCACAGAACCGCTTTCTTTGGTTTCATCGTAAGAATCCCACCTTTTCGTTGTGCATGTAACAAGAAAACTCAAACCTTAGCTCAAATATGCATGCCCTAACTTGAAACCACATGCCCTAGCTTCTTGTCAATGCCTCTGATTCACTCAAACCCTTCACCAATGGGGATGAAAGCCTCTTCCGTACAATAATCCACTCTCCACATCATGTTTCACCCTATCTGCACCTCAATATGACTCATTCGGCTTGATCACACTTAGATCGCTCAAATACTTGTGATTGCAAAGGTAAAAATGAACTCGTATCACATCCTCATATAGATTTTCAAAATTTATTACATTTATTGTTCCTTCACCAACCAACAATCCTCTCATTAATTGACTATTTTCATAATCTTTGCACGTAACATCTTCATGCCCGGCCTATAACCTTCTAGTGCGCCTTCCTACCTTCTGGCTACAGACTTCTCATGATTATACTTCCATGCACCCAAGTACCTTGTTATTGTTCCTTCCCCGGTATTCTCCATGGCCGCTACTTACCTCGCGTTATATTGTTCCCTCATTTATCTCCATCTACGGTCATCTTTTTAAAGCAATCTTCTTTTTAACAAATCCTCTCCAAACTTGAATAACACATGTAGCAGTTTGTTCCTTTATGTGTACCCAATTGTAAATAGCCACCCCACACCAATGGTATGTGCAGTCCTCTGCACATAAAAATTCTTCAAATGGTAATTAACTTCCAACGCACAAACATGCTTATTACACAAAACACAAACTAAATTGACAAAGCATAGCGATGAAAAAGGAAATACATTAAGGAAATACAAAAATGAAAACCTATTCTAAATGGAAACACTGCCTTATTACAAACACCAAGAAGACTTATTTATAGTAGGGATTCAACCTACTCCCATTGAAGTAATTGGGTAACCGTATTCCATCAATTGTCTCTAATCGACAAACGCCCGATTCAAGTATATGAGTGATAATATACGGTCCCAACCAATTCACTTTAAGCTTGCCTAGATGGCGTAGAAACTTAGAGTCATAAAGAAGCACCATCTGTCCCATCTCAAGATTTTTATCTCTGATGTGCCTATCATGACATGCCTTCTACCTGGCCTTTTCCTGCTTCTAAATCCAACGTGCTATGGTGCGCCTCTCATCCAATTGTATCAATTTATCAATTCTTTCTTCCAAATATTTCTCATTAGCTAGACCTCCAAAGACGCATAATACACAAAGAAGGTAACATAAATTCTATAAAAAGAACTACTTCTGTGCTAAACACCAACTGAAAGGGTGTGGCCTTATTCAACCTATTATATGTTGTTATATAAGCCCAAAGCATGGAAGAAACTTTATCATCCCAATCTTTCCTTCCAACATCAATTTTTTTTTCAATGTATAGCTTAAAAGCTTGTTAAAGGCCTCAACAATTCCATTTTCCTAAGGATGATAGGGTGTAGTCTTATGGTGTGCAATCATAAATTCATCCAATAGTATCCTAATCATCTCATTCAGAAAGTGTGTACCCCTATCACTTGTCAAGCTCAGTGGGCATCCATACCTTGTAAGAACATTTTCCCATAAGAACCTGATTATTGTAGCTATTGTACAATCCTTGGTAGGTGTTGCTTTTGCCCACCTTGTAAGATAATTTATGCAAGTGATGATGTAACATGATACAATTCTACACGCGGCTAGAAAAATATGACCCACAAAGTCTATAGCCCATTTCTCAAATGTCTCTGTACTAGGAATAGGTCTTAAAGGCATTTCATCTCTTTTCCAGGTTTACCAATTCATTGACAGTGATCACATGCCTTAAAATACACTTTAAAGTCTTTGTAGAGGGTCTCCCACCATAATCCAATGAGTAGAATCTTGCGCACAGTGGCATCACCTGCATAGTGCCCACTGTAATACCACCATGAGCCTCTTCCATGATGTCTGTGTGTTAGTGCTCTAACACACACCAGTGTAATACTTCATCTCGGCCTAACTTGTATAGGTCACCACTAATAAACATAAAAGGTGTCGCGTGAATTGCAAGTTGTTTCTTCTCTAAGTATTTCATTCCTTCTGACACCATACCTATACATAAAAAGATAGAAATATCCTCCAATTTCGAAGATGCGCATTGTAACTTCTGTTGTGTATCTGAAATTGCATCTTCAATTTTCTATGCATCCTCCCCGATTAAATTATTGATAAGTGGTATGGGCCAGAATTAGTTTTACCTGGTTTTACCACAACTGTGAAATCAAATTCTTGGAATAAGAGCACCCATCGACATATGTGCCCTTGTAAAATAGGATTGTTTACCAATTATTTCAATGCCATGTGATTAGTGTAAAATACGAATGGTGTTGCTAGAAGGTATTGTCTAAATTTATGTAGTGCATAGATCATTGACAAGGCTTTGTGCTCAGTAGTTGTATAATTCTACTCTGCATGAGTCAAATTTCTACTAGAAAAATAGATAGGATGATCTATAATACCTTCTCCAGGCTGAGCTAACACCGTGCCAATGGTTGTGCTAGAGGCATCCACATGTACATGAAACGGTTGGTCCCATGAGGGAAAACACAAAATAGGCATTGTAGTAAGTCTCTCCTTCAATGTCTCAAATGTGCGTTGCTACGGTTCTCCCAATAAAATGTCCCTTTTCCTTTTAGTAACTCTTATAAGGGTTTGACAACCTTAGCATATCCTTTGATAAATTTTCTATAATACCTAGTGTGACCTAAGAATCCATGCACCTCACTCTGACTGGTAGGATCTTCCAGGCCTATAATAACTGCAACCTTAGCTGGATCTACTAACAAACCTTCCTTGTAGATGATGTGCCCTAATAGAGTGCCAAAATGTGTAGCAAACATGCACTTATTGATATTCAAAGAGATTCTTAACTGTCTACATATTTTAAACATTAAGCACAAATTGTCACAATGATCCTTAACAAGCCCATACACCGTCTAATCATCCAAGTAAACTTGCAAGAAAATGTGAATAAAATCCTGGAATGCTTGAACAACTATTCATGAAAATACAAAAGGTGTATTTTTCAATCCAAAAGGCATCACAATATATGCATAACTTCCCCATTCAGTGGTGAATGTTGTTTTTTCTTGATCCTCTTGTGCAATCTTGACCTGATGATACCCAAAGAATCCATTTGTAAAAGAATAGATTTCACACCCTACAACGCCTTCTAATATCTCCTTTGTGAAAGGTGTAGGAAAGGGGTCAATCACACATGCAACATTCGGTTATCTATAATCCATAAAAATCCTAATCTAGCCATCTTTCTTTATACCGATAACCATGGGGATAACCCACACCGATTCTTTTAGGGGCTTGATGATGCCGACTTCAACATCTTTTCAATTTCTTCTTTAAATTTTACACGTAGGTTAGGGTTCATCATGTAGGGTCTCTTCCTAATTGGGCGTACCTTCCTTAAGCTTGATCTTCATCTCTCCTAATGATTCATGCACTCCTTTTAATTCATGGTAGCCCCTAGGAAATAAGTCCTAAAAATCACGGAGAAACTCCACTATCTTTTCCACTTCAGATTCAGACCAATAATCTCCAATTATTGCCTCTTTAGGTTCAGCATCCGTACCAATATTCACTTTCTTTGTCCTCATAGGTTCATGATAGGTGCATACATTGTTATCCACACTGTCCAAGACCTTGCGCATACCTGCTAAATGATCTATATCCATATTTTCTACTTCTTCATCATCCACTATGTAGACCATCTTTCCTTTTTCTTTCTCAAAGCAAATGTGCTTAAGTAGTGTGGCATTTATCTCGCTTCTTCATCAAAATGTGCTCCTAAGTCGTTCTCATCAAATAACTCCTGAATGAGTTCTTCTACCTTTGCACTGTCTCCCATAGTTAAACACTTTATAACCCTTAATGCCTCTTCTACTGGAGGTTTAGTAGAGAAGTAGTCAAAAGTCTAGACCATTCCTGTAATCAAATCTTGCCAATTTCTAGTTTCTCTATGTAGCTCCGCATATACATACCAAGCGCGTGCGCAGCCTTATAAAGTGGAATAAAGTTTGTGCACCCATAGCGAAGGTGGTAAAGCTTCCTTCCCCTCTCTCCGAGCCTCTCACACTACTGAACATGGTGCTGAACAAGTTGATTACCATGATAAGTGCATATTTGAGTAGGTGCATTACTACTGGAAAACCAAGTTGTAAGAGAAATCCTGACTTCATTCCATTTTACAAGATTATCCCTTTGAACTACCTATCAACGCTACGCATTGTCTCGCGTAGGGTATATGCTAACATATTTCTTCTTTCAAATTGGTTTGTCCATTATTCATCCATGGTGCATAGGAATACCATAGGGTCTCCTTCTCTGGTGTGTACCGAGGTACATATTTTTACCTATTCTCCCGATGTAATGAGGTTTGATTTTCTACACAAATGCACTCCTTAATTCACACAAAACCATCTCATAAGTACCATGAGCCCAATTATCACAAGCAATACTTGTAGTATCACTAATAGACTATGTATCTTTCCACTGAAGGATTCCTTCCTTAGGTGGATTGAGTAGTACGCTCAGGTCCTGAATGACACGTACATAAATCCTATTCAAGTCTTCCTCACTCAAAGGCTAAACATAGGGTGTAGATTTCCCATATGTTAAAGGGATAATGACTCTTTCCTCCTAGTTCTCAAAATGTATATATCCCTTGTTGAACCAAAGATCACCATTATCCATGTAACACCAATGGTGCCCAAGAAGAGCTGGGAAACTATCTGCTTTTGCAAGCACTAAAACTACAAAATCCCTAGTGAACTTGGCCCCTTGTATAGTAATGGATGCATCTTTTAAAAGTCCAATAGGAGTGGCCTTAGTTCGATTAGCCATAAATAGTACATTAGAATATGTCTGCAATGAAGGTCTCCTCATATGTACCCATGCATATAAAATAAGCACATTTACTTCTGAGCTTGTGTTAATCAAAATATTACTCAAGAGCCATCCATCGACAATAGCATTCAGAGTGATCTCCTTGTTGTAATCTAAGCTATATGGGGGAGATTCGCATACGAGAATCGACGCCCATTCTCAATATTTGTGAGTGGAGTGTTTCCCTTTATCCAACTCCCTAGTAATGGAATGATATTCTCCTGGTGCAACATTTTTCATACCTCCTTCAAGTCATCAATATCTGACTGGATCGTCTCTGTTGCCTTCTTTTATTCCATCTTCCGTGATTTCTCCTTTAAACACTGTATTTCCCCTTGAAGGTCTTTGAGTACTTCCATGGTCTCCTGATAAACCTCCTTCTAGTGCATAGGATCTGGATACCTTGCATGCAAAACTTCCTCCTTATTGATGGTAGGATTTTGTTGTAATGCTTCTCTAGCGTGCGCAACTTCAACACATGTAGTGATCTTCACAAGAAATACCTCGTGTTCGGTGTCACCTTAGCATCCACCGATTTTCCATAGAATTTTGTATCCTAACCATCCCTGCACCTTTGTTATCCTATTTATGTTGCTTGCTAAGATGCTCATATAGATCCAAGCATTCCTCATATTTATGATTCTTCCCACAGAAAGAACATGTAATATTCTCGAGGAAATTTTTGCAGTAGTGGTGCTCGTGATCCGCAAGGGAATATGATTCATCTACCACACTGACCTTGACCTAAAAATCTACCATAGTATCCTCGACCTCTACCATGTCCTCCTTCATAGTGCCCCTCATTCCGATCATAGTGTGCTTGATTTTGATTCCGATCCGGTGCTCACCTTTACCCTTAGAGTTATCTGATACTCCTATCTATCGCACACCAATATCTATAGCATCATGGATCTAACCAATCAACTTGTAGTCTTTTGTATCATGAGTCATGGACCGGAAAATTTTATAATAGCAGGATACATTCTTCCTTATCATGCATTGTAATAATGGGTAGCGGCTGACATCATGGTTCATGTGACATATCTCACAATCTAGCAATAATGAACATATTGTTTTGTGGGGACAACTATCTTTGGTGTGCCCTTCCACTTCATAATATGTACACTAAATCCTAATGTGTGTCTCATTAGCCAAATTCACCGATAGTTTCTTCAACTACTTTTCCATAGCTACAATCTACGCTTCCAAGAATGGGCTGAATCCGTGTGTCATACTCTTGATCGCCTCAAAGGCGCAAAGCTACTTCAAGTGCTTTGAACAGATCAGTGTATGTCTTATGTGACAACGCCATTCTAAAAGGTGTGATCAAACTACCAATGAACCATTGTACATGTTGGCTCGCATGAATATCATAATAAATCTTAGATAAAAGTGTTTTGAAATGGGCATCATACTCTCGGACACTCTCAGTAGTTCCTTGTTTAATATATTTGAACGTGCTTATACTCTTCTACTCAAATTCGGGATATAGAACTCCTTAAGGAATGCATCTTTGAATGTTGCATAATCTACGCAAGTTTGATCAGAGGTCAAACTTCCTATACTAGCTGTGTGTGCGTCCCTATCATGTAGTTGCAAATTGAATTGCCTTGCGCTCAGAAGTCATGATCCATTTTGTGCATCATAGTATCTCACACATGTGCACGTGTTTAGTAGCATATTTTATGCCCCTATACTCTGGAAGACAAAGATACATCTCCATATAAATATTCTAGGGTTGGTGTGGACCCTACCCACTTGATCCAGAACCTCTTGTGTTGCCTCTACCTCTAGAACCACCAGATCCACCAAAACTAGAGCCACATATACCCCCTGATCCTCCACCCGTAGCCAGAAGTAGACTAGAATATGTACTTCCCTATGTCCCAACAGTAGTACTATATTGAACTCCTATAGTCTACATGGTGGTACTACTCCTAGAAGTGAGCCCCAAATTCTACGCACTTGAATTCTATGTAGATGATGCACCTGAGAAGGTACCTCCAAACAATAACAAAGACATTTTCCCTGCCATAGATGTACTTGCTATGTGACTTACTCCTACTTCCCTACTACCCAAATTATCTTTTCGACTATTGGATGTACTAGATATTAGAAAACCAAGCACAAGGGCTAGGTTTCTAGGTAGATTCAAATACATGCTTGTGGCCTAGGTCGTCTCGCTTTGGCACATTCCTATGTGAGGTTGAGGGGGGATTCCCTATCATGCTTACCCAAATGGGGGAGTTCATGATGCTCGGCTTTAATCTTCTCGCGTGAGCTTCAAATCCTTCATGAGCCATCTCTCTCCTCAACGCCATCTACTCTGAAATGTCACGTTGCTTCTCTATCTCCCTCTCACATGCCCCATTTTACTTAATCGCCTTTCTTCTCTCTGCCGCCTCTACTACTAGGTCCACCATCTTTCACCAAACTGCTCCCGCCCCTGTGCATGGTGGGGTTTAGCTAGCCATCATATTTTCCTCTAAATTCATGGTTACCATCAAAATCTTGATTGCAAGTGGAATGCCTTGCAAGTAAGTTCCCAGATACCTGTAAAAATTAGAACTCGGCTACCCTCGGGAATGAACAAGTGGAAATTGAGTACTCCAAAATATGGTTGTTCAAAACACCATGGAACTAAGTATCCACACCGCATGTCCAAATCAGATCAAGTATCATACAAGGCCTCGAAATTATTCCTATTTCTAGACAAGTGTGTGATACCTCCAATTATGTTTAGATGCATAAGTAACCAGCCACTCGTACAGTTCTACCGGGAAAATAGCAAAGAATCTCTCATACAAACAGTCATACAGATTCTTTTCCACCCACATGCATGCGTTAAACTCAGATCTAATGTTGAACCTCCATGTGCACTCTTCTTCTAGATATTTTATCCACTCCTCAACACTTGCTAGGGTCAATCGTGAGCACGTCTCGCATCGTGAACCATCCTAAAAACAACTGAAAAAGAGGTCCCTGCAATGAAACTAATGATGCTTGCCTAGAATATACCACAAATAACCCATGCACGTTGGCACATCACCCAGCCTGAGTTAAGCACTCACCCGAAGCGCGTAAAGGTACTAGGCCCCTCCTTAGAGTTTCTTGTATAGGATGTGAACATGATGAAGATATAATGTATTCATATCCATAAATAACATAAATATTCCATAGAGCATATTCTAGATCTAGATCTAAAAGAATCATGAATTAAGTGATAAACATAATGAAGTCAACCATGCAAGAACTAGTTACAGTCATGTTTAACACCATTATTCACCCAATACACTCCATTATATTAAAACATAGTAAATACAGAAGCTTCTTACAATAAGTAGTATCATAAGTTTATGTGTGCATTAGATCTGACAACATAACTCCACAATAGCTCATACATAGTGTGTCTCTAACTACACAGATTAATACATATTTATAAGGGTGGGGAATTTCCCTTCACCGCTTATTCACTTCCCAAAATAGGTCACATGCTAAAAATAGTCATGCGCCTTTACAATAGAATGCACACATGCAAGTGCACTAATAATAGATCTCTTATGGTTAACTAGCAGTAGTATTCCTATTATTAACCCGAACTCATGCATGGCACTTAGTAGATGCTCTTCCCAAAATAAAATTTGCGTGTTGCACAAGTCTTCATCCCGTTGTGTGTTCCGTACGCTATCTCCAAAAATAACCCATAACCATGAAAATGGCTAGTCTCGAATCAATCTATATTTCGTGTGTGTTTCCTTCCCTATCCTTTCACGCCTTCAAATATGCATTGCCCCCACACGCAAATATTTTGTGTGCCAAATCCTTTGTGTCATATTTTGTCATTTGAACAATCAAATACAATTATTTGTTGACATGTTTTTGGCAAACCCAACCACACTAACTCAGAACACTTACATGGGACTGGTATCCCCATAGAACACACCACTTGGAATCTTTAATGATCCTCTCCCCATGTGCCCAAAAGACGGTAGAATAGATCCCAATGGATCAAACAAGGGTATTGTAATAGGAACCAATGATCATGAAGCCTCAACTTCATCGAACCCACAGGTGGCACCTCCTTTGGACAGCCACCAACAAAAAAATTTGTGGGATTGGTAGAGTTGGACATTGAACCTCATATTAACGCTGTCATTAGAACTAGAGATTATTCCTCAAAACCTATCTTGATCTACCCAGCTATATCATATGACATCCGTGATACACTAGGAAATCCAGTATGATCTTATGACTTGATCAGTGACCTAACCAAGACCTTCTCTCACATTTCCTTCTTGGATATGTTAAATAATTCCCCTGCTCACAGAGCCACTCTATTAGAAGCACTAGGTATTGGCCATTTTATTAACGTCACCCCTCCTCTAGAAGTGTAGATAAACCATGTGGAGTTTGATGTCTATCCTCCAGGGCAGCCTGAAAGAGATGTTGAATTCCTATTTAACATCAGCAAGATGCCCACAAACGATGAAATAGCTCATATAATTGATCCGTCTTTATTTTTACAAGTATGGGTTTACAACAAATATGCAAAACATGTGATGATTGATGATGGGGCATCGGTTAATGTAGTCCCTTCTCTTTCCTTCAAAATTTAGGTTATAGAGAGACCAATTGCTCCTCAATGAAAAATGCGCTGAGAGGTTACGATGGCCTCAAAGTGACGTCAATTGGGACTATAGTGTTTCCAGTCACTCTCGAGACCTACAATGGTGCTAATCGAGTTTTATATTATAGATCGGAAACTAACTATAATATTATCCTTGGTCTTTCTTGGATTCATCGCATGAATGAGATTCCCTCCACTTTGTTTCGGGAAGTTAGGTTCTTGTATTTAGGGAAGGTCTTTGTGGCATAAGATGATCCAAAACCCTTCGACATACATTTGGCTAACTTAAATAAGAGTCAAAGGGTCCACTCTAGGTTTTATCTTCCTACAAATAAGTTAAATAAACCTACAAGCTTAGTGCTAAAAGAACATTTGGTTCCTATAACGGAATTAGAAGTCACTGGGCTTGATCAAAGGCATTCCGGTAGTCAAGGATGAAACCGTATCATTGTAGAGACAATGTCATTAGGAACCACAAAAATATTTTCAAGCTATTGGAGAAGGATTTACCTATTCTCCTTCCATTCGATTCTATGGGTATGGGACATACCCTGGGACTTGGTTCTCTTCTAATAGATGAAGTTTGTATGGTTGAGTAACTGAGGTAAAGGAAGAAGATACAAAGGATGATCCAACATCCATTTTTCCAAGTAACTATTAGACTCTCCATTTTGATGGAGCCAAGTGTCATTTTGGCATCGGGGTAAGTGTGATCCTTACCTCTCCTGAGGGAAGGATTATGCCTTTTTCCTTCAAGTTAAAATTTGAATGTACAAATAATAGGGCTGAATATGAAGCCCTCCTACTTGGTCTCATTGTAGCCAAAATAATGGGTGCTCTTAATATTAGGGTGATGGGTGATTCACAACTGGTCACAAATCAAATATTTGAGGTGTATGAGACTAGAGCTGAGCATCTATATACAAAATAGCAATGCTAAATCTAACAAAGGGGTTTGAATTCAAATCAATTGAAGAAATTCCACGAGAACAGAACCTCCTCGTAAACTCTATAGCAACTTTTTCTTCTCATTTCACTCTAATCAGTGAGTTGGAGGAGAAAAACTTCAAGGTCTCGGTTCGTGATGAACCTTTGGTTCATAAAACACCGATAACCCCAATGTTGACATACATAGAAAATGAGAGTGATTATGTCATCTTAGATCACATTGATAGTGATAAAGCAACTCTAGGATATCTAAACACTTTTGTAGAATTTCATCTTACTCACCACAAGGTTAATCTTTCCCTAATCCCACATTATTCTTCCTATTTTGGAAATCCCATGATAGAATCTTCCCTTGGGAAGGAGCATGAAATTAATGAGGTAGGAGAAGAGGGGGATTTAGAGTTACCTCTAGCCCCACATGATTTTGAGGAAGGTAATGCCTCCTTAGTCAAGGGAATAATTGATATAAACATTAGGACAAAGGAGGAACCAAAAAAATTGAAACTGGGATCCTCTCTAAATCCCGAGGAAGTTGAAATACATACCGTATCCTCAAGGAGCATCAAAAAGGTTTCATATTTAGCTGCAAGGAAATGACGGGAATGCACCACACATTGTAGTTCACAACCTCATCACCAAGCTAGATGCTAAGACAATTAAGAAAAATCAAGGCCCATGAAGCCAAAGGTGGCCCTCATGGTGAAGGAAGAAGTGATGAAACTCCTACAGGTAGGGTTCATCAAGATAGTTGACTACTCATAATGGGTGTCTAATATTGTCCCCATTCTTAAGAAGAATGGAAATATCCTCATTTGCATATACTTTCGGGATATCAAAAAGGCTTGTCCCAAAGATGATTTCTCATTACCATCCATCAATGTTATTGTTGATACAGCAACGTATTTTGAGTTTTTGTCTCTTATGGATGGGTTTTCTAGGTACAATCAAATCAGAATATCTGAGGAAGATAAGGCCAAAACTACATTCATAACTCCTTAGGGAACCTATTGTTATGTTGTCATGTCATTCAGACTTTAAAATGTTGGTGCCATGTACCAACAGGAAATGACTTATATATTTCATGATCTTATACATAAGATTGTGGAATCCTACATGGATGACCTTTTAGCTAAGGTGAAAAAATGATGTGATCACCTAGAGGCTCTTCATATCATCCTTTCTTGATTAATTGAATACGGTTTCATGTTGAATCTTGAAAAATGTGTTTTCGGTGTAACTGGAGGAAAGATTTTGGGATACATCATATCTTCACTAGGGATTGATGTAGACCCAGCCGAAATTTGAGCTTTATGGAAATGACTCCACCATTAGATGAGTCGGCATTAAATATTTTCTTGGAAAACTCAAGTGTAATCGAAGGTTTATCCCGATTCGACCTTTGTTATTCACCCAATCAACAATTTGGTGAAAAGGATTGCTTCATTGATTGGACGAAAGAATGAAATGAGGCATTTGAGTTAGTTAAATGGTTCTTATTGTCTCTTCCCACATTCATGCCACCTAGGTCAGATTGCCCCTTGATCCTGTATTCACGAGCTATGAATGTCTCGCTGGCCTACATGTTAGCTCAAGAAGATGATGATAAATGAGAATGTGTATTCTATTTTATTAATCAAACATTACTTGATTATGAGATGTGTTACACACATGAAGATAAGGAATGCCTTGTTATAGTATTTGTGAAAAATCACTTAAGACATTACATGATAAATCAAGAAACAAGGGTTATTATTAAAATAGATCACTGCAGACATTCCTCACACAAGGGTCCTTATCTAAGAAATTGGGGCACTTCATAACTCTAATGGGAAAATTTGAGTTAACATTTGTAAATCAGAAATCCATCAAAGGAAAAATCATTGTGGACTGGTTGGCTAACAACCCATTGGATGGAGGCGATCTAGTAAATCTAGACTTCCTTGATGAGTGTGTGTATTTTGTTGAAACCAAGCCTCCCATTTCGTGTGTCCATGGTACACTGACATCATTAATTTTATAGTGGACCATACATACCCAGAAGGGGAAACATCACAACAAAGAAGGTGGTTACGTGTTATAGCCACTAAGTACATTATCTTAGAATAAGTGCTCTATCGTAGAGCCTTTGATGGAATGTTGTTAAGATGTGTTGATGAAGAAGAATCTGAAAATATTATTTATGAATCACATAGCGGAGTATGTGGAGGCCACTTCGGTGGCCATGCCACTTCTCAGAAGATACATCAGATGGGCTACTTTTGGCCCATGCTAGAACATGACGCAAAGAGAGTTTTTTTGTGCAAATGCCATAAATGTCAAGAATTCTCCCATGAGATCTCGCATATCAGCACACTACAACCAATTTCAACACCATGTCCCTTTTCCACACGGGGTCTAAACTTGATAGGGAAATTATCCCCCTCATCAACAGATGGTCATAACTTCATAATCAAATCCACGTAGTACTTTACTAAGTGGGTAGAAGTCATGCTTCTTACCACTGTGCCTAGATCTTTAATTGCTAAGTTCATTCTAAACCATATCATTTGTAGGTATGAGGTCCCACAAGTCATTATCTCAGATAATGGCACATCTTTTAAAAATGATGAAGTATGTGAACTATGTGAAAAATTCAAAATAAGTCACCACACGACTTCTCTCTATTACCCTTAGGCCAATGGATAGGATGAGGCTATGAACAAGACATTGAAATCCATTCTCCTTAATATTGTCAAGGAGAACAAATGATATTGGCATTTAAATATTTTTCCAACCTTGTGGGCCTATTGGACATCAGTAAGAACATCAATGGGGCAACCCCCTTTTTTGGGTATTTAGTGCGTATAGTTTTACTACTTGAAATCAAAATACCTAGTCTACGTATCTCATTCGTAAGGAACTGGGAGAAGAAGGATATCGAAAGTAGTGACTCTCTCAATTAGAAATTATTAATGAAGATAGACTCAATCTTTGAACAATGACATAGCATTTGCTGACATTTGGATGGCTCAACAATACAACAAGAAAGTCTACGAGTATGAAATATATGAGGGAGATTTGGTTTTAAGACTTGACAACCAAATAGACAAAAAGATCAGCAAAGGAAGGAAATTTAGACCCAAGTGGTTGGGTCCATATTGAGTAATAGAAGACTACAAAAATGGGGCATTTCACTGTGTACACTAGAGGGTGAGGAGTTTAGCGAATCTGTAAACTCTCTTCACCTGAAGAGATACTATGCATGATCCATTAGCATTTTCATATGTACATTACTACATCTACATTACATTTTCATCTGCCAGTTCATTCTGTAAAATTTGTGATCAAGGGACTTATTCTTATAGCAATTCCTAAAAACTTCTAAAAACATTGGAAAAACATTCAAATCATGCCTCTACAAATCTTCATGGTATCATCAATTGTTTCTGAATCATTTCATTGATCCAAACAGGATAAGAAAAAGTTTTGATAGTAACCATACCAAGGCCTACATACTTGGTTCTACTTATAGTCTCTTTCTAGATTAGGTTTTTTTTGCCTATAGTCTGTTCTAGAAGCTTCATGGTGTCACATCTATCCCGTACACATCTCTTTGGAAATAAGAACATTCTAAACATTTTTCCTAGATAAATAAGTCAAATGCAAATCCATAGAAAAATTTTATTTTACACATTTCTTTGCCCTACCAACCTTTGGTGTTGATCCTGTGTCTCTTACTAGTGATGTAGGGTTAGGAAAGGAGAGAAATTCCCTTACTCACCTATGCCTTGTCCATGGTGATAAGCCCATACTTCCTACTGGTAGCATGGGGAAAGGTGTAGGGGTCTCTTTGACAAACTTGAAAGTTAGAAGCAGTTCATTCAAATATTGTGAAATCATAAATCAAAACAAAGTGAGTTAGATGTCTAAAATTCCAAAAGATTTTAAAACCTCAAAACCAGATTTTGTCAACTAAGTGACCATCTACGGATCTAAGTCTAGATAAACTATGAAGAAACTTGAGTAGAGTGAGGTTACAACGTCTCAATTTGTTGTTTTCAAATCATTGTCTTTCTCTCAAAGCATTACCATTCAACAAATTTCATAACTTATGCCCTTTATGGATCTTGGTGTTGAGACCTCACATCTTCTTGGTTACGTGGAGTAAAGAGTGGGAAAGTTCATTCACTTATCATATCACCCTTTCGCCGTGTTTTCCAAAACAATACGAAGTACCGAAAGTTGCTTATAGAAACTAAAGTTCAACATTACAATGTGATTGCATTGTCATATATCAGCATTACAAAATACAAAAAAGAAATAATTCTATTAGCATTCATATCCACCGCATACATTCTAAAAGGAATAGAAAAATAGGAATTCTAAACATCTACAAGACACATGTGAAATAAGCCAAGAGGAAGTCAACTCAAATACAACGAATTCTTGAACCAAAAGAAGAGTCTGTATATATCATAATGAGTCAAGTTTGTGTACAATGCCATCACGCGTTGGGCATGGTCAAAACGCTCGCAATGAGCCCAAAATATACAAAAAAAAAAAAAGTCATATAATGCCCGAAAAAATGGAAACAAAGCAATAAAGGCCCAATGTCCCATCAATCCCTCTAGGATCCCTCGGAAGGTGCACGGCCGCATCCAAAACTCCTACTATGGCTACGTAAATGAGAACGTCATTGAATGGTGTGAGTGATTGTGGTGGCAGCTAATGGTTGTGTTATCACTATGAGAATGACTCCACCTCATCATTCACTCGTTGTCTCTTACACACACACCTAGGTACGAAGGGAGGTCACTACCTCTCGCTATCCTCCGAGATGAGTTCAAACACATCAAAGTGTCTTCCTTGCTAGTGGTTATCTTGAGTCACCAATCAATTCGGCTTGGTTCTTCCCAAGGGTATAAGAAGGTTTTCAACACACACTCGTCAAATGAGATCTCGCCACTTCAAGGTCTTTATCGCTGCAAGAAAGAAAAGAAGAAGAAATGGAAAGTTATAAAATTACAAAAATAAAAAAACAAAAAGAAAAGTACCTAGCTAACATTTCTAACTAAAAAGTCAAGAGAAGAGTGTCAACGTATTTGGATCTCTAGGAATATAAGTAGGGTCAAGTGGCTATTTTTGTTGTTTCGGTGGCTACTGGCCTCCCAAAGCTAGAGGTGAGATGATGTCCTATCACAAACTCATCATCTCCCTCTTCATCCCGAGAAAGTAGTCCCTCCGAGACTAAGGTCTCTCTCTCTGCGCTTGTGTATACCCACTCCGCTCTCAACTTATCCTAAGTGTCATGCCACTCGGGATCATTCTCCTCCACCTCCATGTGAGTTGTCCCAAAAACCTCACCACTTAACCCCTCATCACCTATCCCCTCTCCAACCAACTCCTCCTTGATCTCATCTCTTGTGAACTCCTCAGGTTCACAGTCTACATCAATGGAATCATCCTCCTTTCCATTGTGAGCGGGAGCATCTGAAATATAAAGTAAAGTTGCTCAAGGGGTATCACCTTCCTGTTGGGCATGGACCACACACCTAACTATAATAGGCACACTTGGAGTAACCACAATCCATCTAGGATCCCCTCTAGGGCCCTTCTAGGCCTCCTGAATAGTCATGTATACCGGTGCCACTCGAGCAAACATATCTACATAAGGGAGGCCAAATTGTTGAGGAACCCGGTCAAATGGATGAATCTCAACTCTCCATGCCCTGTCAACTAACTGCCTTGTGGTAGAGCAAGCTACCACTGTGGTCACCTCCTGCCCCCACAACCTTGTCATATCCTAGTAGGGTATGGTAACCATGTCTGTTGTAGTCAAGGAATCCACTTTGGTTGATGTGGTGCCGAAGAACTGAAATCGTTGTCCACCTCGCTACCCAAACAGCCCCGGGTCTTGCACTAGGATTCCCATCCCATAAGGGGGCAATACACTCATATACCCAACTCATGACTAACATGGTATGGCTCAACGACTATCCCGTAACCTTATGAACTTGTATAGGTCTTGATAGGTAGTCTCTAAGATGTCTACTTCTCGTGCATACATATGGTCATGCCCCTCAATATATGTAATAATGGAGGCCCTATAGTAAAGGAGAGTTTCACCTCCATTGACCTAATCAGCTGCAAGGAAAAGATACCCATGATGGCTCTATGAATGATGGGGATAGGAGCAGTGTCAATAGATTGGACCTTTATCCCCTTATTTGAGCCAAAGGATATAATGACATCCCCCATGCATGTGGCCCACGTGAGTCATCGCAAACCTAGATCCTCCCGGGTGATAGTCCACTCACCCCCTGGAACGGAAACTAAAAATTGTTCCGGTCGACATCGAAGTAAGAAAAAATTCACACAATATGTGACTAGCAGGAGTGACATGGGGCACCTATGCAATCCTCCAAATCCCTTCCCTCTAGAGAATATTTGTCTCATCCTAAGTCAGCTGGTCTAAAATCTCTGGGAGCCAATCACACTCCCTCTCACGACTCCAGTGGATGTATTCCTCCTTCTGCATCCACCAAAACATATAAAAATAGCAAGTTAGTAACGTATATCAAAGGATAAGCTCACTAAAAACATGGAAATTTTTTTAAAAAATCAAAAAAATTCAAGTTAGCACACATTTTGGTCATTATGTTCAAAACCAATGTCCTAGCAGCGCGGCGGTCCTTGACCGATTTTCCTAACATGTTTAACCCTAGAAAATTCTCAAAAACATAAAAAAAAGACCATTTTTGAAAAAATAAAAGACTTCCCTATGGGCACCCCCCCTAGAGACTCATTTAAGATGATAAATTTTGAAAATGATCCCCCCTAAGTAAACTTTTCAACTTTTTTACATTTTAGGTTTTAAAACACAAAAGTGAAAAAAGCCAACCTTAGACCATGCAGCAGTCGATCTCCCGCTCGTGGAGGCATGGTCATGATCTTGTAACTATCGTTTGATTTGTACTCTCATTGAAAATGGTCACTGTGGGTCCAGAGCTCCAAAATCACCAAATCAATTATGCACAAATGAATTGAAAAATGAGTTTATTTGATATATATATATGTTATTTTGACCTCGTTTTGAGTGTATGTGTTCACAGGGTGGAGTGTTGGTGTAGGTATATCTCTATATCCCCACACAAATGGTAATTCCTCTTGTCATTTTGATTTAGTGTTTATTTTTCGATATTTTATCTATCTACACTTGAGTCTTCTCTTCTTTTGCCAGGTAGCAAGAGTTTGGATGGTGACATTTCGACACACGGGCATGTTAGGTATAGCTTCTAACTCCCCATTTTGGGAACGCCATACTCGGACTCTACGTTTTACACCTTTTCATGGCTAAGACGCTTCTCCGAGGGGGAAATATGTATGCACCCAAAATTACATGTGCTACATTATCGGAAAACATTTACAAAAGTCCCCAATGATGATTCATGTCCTTTCAGAATATGTTCGAGCTCCTAAACCCATCTGTAGTGTATATTTGTAGCCTAGACATCTTTACTTAGCCTTTCCACGCTTTCTTCCAACTTCTCACCTCTTTTTGTGCAGGTTTTGGCCTTTAGTGTCAGGACCACCACCCTACCTAGGCGGCGGTTCTCAAACTACCACCCCCGCACTTGAGTGGCGGACCGCACCGCTTTTTTCTAGAATCCATCATGCATGTTTTTGACATGCGACACTTCACTTAAATTCACTTTTAGGATGCATTTGTGAACCAAATTGTCTAAAAATAATTTTTATTTCTTAGTTCTCCTTCCCTCTTCTATTTTTAAATAGATTTAGTTAGTTGGAACTACCTCTTCTTGCCTTGTGCATGAAGGCACATCCCAACCCCAATTCCTATATATTCCATGCTTGTATTCAAGAAAATGGCTTGAGAATTTTTCATTTCTTGCATAGTATTTCTGTCATAATCTGCTAGGAATTGCATAGCCAAGCTCAAATCTCTTATGTTATCTCTCTTCTACTTGCATTCCAACTAGAATGCCTTTAAGCTACCATTGCTCAAGTGTCTTCTTCTACTGTTCTTCGTGTATTCCCAATCCCTTGGAATCATATGGACATACAAAGAAAGAAAGGAACAAACTGAGGGGATAGATACCGATACAACTGGATTTGCCAAAGCTCTTGCTTGTCCAGGTTGGAATTACTTGTTTTTTTACTTCATTTGTCAAATTATCAATTTTGAATCATTAATTTAAATTACATATCAAATAGAGTAGTAAAATTTTTCATTTCAATTGATTAGGTAATTAGAAGTAGATCAAATCATTAGAAAGCTTGCTCTTTGACATTACCAAGGAAGTTGTAAAGAATAATAGCTCTTCTAGGGTTATGATTTGTTCTTCACCTCTGAGGTAGGGTTTGAAGGGTTTTGATTAAATTAGGTTATCTGTTTTAGATTTAGATTCACATATTCGCACAAGTAGTTAGCTACATCTAGCTGATTACTTGTATTTAGTTTTTTTATTAGATTAGAAGTATTGCTTAAAACCCAAAAAAAGATAAAAATATTTACTTTTGTTAGATTAGTTTGCTTTTATTGTTTTTCTCTGATATACTGTGAAAACACCAAAAACATAGATTAAATTTCCTTTGATAGTTATCTTGTTTTACCAAAATCATTTCAATTCATTCTGTATGACCATCAATGAGTCCATAACAAGAAAATACGTATGGTTGTGATCCTTTGGTCCCACAACCCAACAGCAGTCGAATTGTTGATGGAAATTGATACGGGTTTATGCCTATAATTTTTTTACGCACACCTACTAGGTTTTATAAGAAAATAGAACAAACAAATATGTTAAACATCGTAGCTAATAAATCCTACGATTATTGGACTGCTCCTAAAGCAACAGGTTTGATTACGCACATGACCATACAAGGACCACAACCCACATGAGTTTTCAATTTTGATCCTCGGTCCCGTAACCTAATGGGCCTGTGACCAATTAAACATCGACACTAGTTTTCCTATGTTGGTATTTAGGTCATCACCACTTCCACCCGATAGCATTGCACAACTTTCATTATTGAACATAGTAGTCGATCAGGCTAAGACTTTCTGGACTAGATGCAAAATCACCTATATTCCTTGTGGTTTCATTATGCCTCTTGTTCTCACTTCCATGACCTTGTATGGAAATCTATATGAGGTACCCGTGGGTCACTTTCCGTATGTTCAAAAACTAGTGAATAGTATCTCGATAGAGCTCGATATATCTTGGAGTGTCTAAAAATTATTATATCGATTGATCCATCACACCACTTTAGGTTAGGAGAAAATTCTTTGCCTTAGACTCATGAGATCCCTATATTACATGTCAAAGATATAAGGTTGTCTTATTAGCTTACCCATCATCACCACATTCACACCCATCTCTACTCTACACCGGTTATCTCAAAGCATGACCTCGGAAGTCGGAGTGCTGAAGAAGGTCGAGTGTCGATTTTATGTACATTACCCTTCGAGGCTAACTAATGCTCCAACTATGTTCATGAGTCTCATTAATGAATTATTAAAGAATTTCCTAGACCATTTTGTGATGATATTTCTTGATGACATTTTGATCTACTCCTACTTAGTAGAGAGGAGCATGAGGAGAACTTAAGATAGGTTTTACGGTTCTTACGCAGCATTAAGTTTTTAGAAACATGGACAAGTGTTCCTTCTTTCAGGGCCGAGATTCAATATTTAGGGAATTTTATTTCTAGCGAGGGTATCTTTGTAGATCCTTCAAAGATATAAAATATTCTTAATTTACCTACTTGCACTTCATTCACCAAGGTTAGAAGTTTCATGGGTTTAGCAGGATATTATCACAAATTTATTCAAGTACTTCTTCTAGATTTCTAAGTTGATCACTTCTCTTTAGTAGAAATGGAATAAGTTTGTTTGGTCTAAAATGTGCAAGAAGGCATTTTAAGTGCTCAAGGATTTCCTAAATTTCACACCTATCTTGGAAGTTCTAGATCCATTTGCAGATTTTATGGTTTGCACATATACTTCCTTGGAGTTATTTGGGGATGTTCTTATGTAGTGAGCACATGTCATCACTTATGAGTCACACAAGCTTAAGGATTAAAAGCTTAATTACCCCACACACGATCTTGATCTTGTAGTGGTGATACATACATTGTGTCATTAGAGGCACATTCTTCTTGGTAGTTGGTTTATATTGAGGATTGACCACAAGATCCTTCAACATATTTTACCTAGCCCAATTTTAACACCTAACAATGGTGTTGGATGGAGTTCTCATGTAAGTATGACATGCATATTCAAATCATAAAGGGAAAGGAAAATGTCTTCACTAACACCTCGAGGGTGATATTATATTTCACTTTGACCCTTTGATCATATATTTGAGACAAGATTTGGTAGCATATTCTAGGGGAAATATTTTATGAGGGTGTTAGAAAGAGGGTTCAATCACGAGATCTACTTGGTGGGAAAGTATGTTGGATATAATTTGGAGGTAGATGACCTTTTTTTGCTTCTAGGGCACATTTAATTGCCTAAGGTAAGTGAGATTCACAGTTTGATTCTATTTGAGGGTCATCAAGATCCATATGCAACACATTCGAGTGGTGAAGAAGATGTGTACCAAGATTTTCCACTTGTTATTTTAACATGGTTTACGCCAGGATACAGCTATTTTTTAACTCATTTCTTTAAGTTCCAATGGGTGAAGGCCAAGCATTCTCATCCCACTAGTCATTTATATCACCATGCCATTCCAGAGTGGAAGTGGGACATAGTTTCAATGGATTTTATTGTTAGTCTCCCTATGTCCTCTTACCATCATGGTGACGATTGGAAAATTTGACTAAAGTCACCCACTTATCTCCCACAAACATAATGTATAATGCATTCGTGATAGAGTATACATTGACAACATTATGTGACTATATGATATCCCTGAGAAAGATCATTTTTGATTGGGACATGATCTATACATTGAACTTCTTTACTAAATATTAGATCACATTGAGCTCTCATCTCAAATTTAGTTCTTCTAAACACCCAAAAATATATGGTCAAATAGATTAGGTGATATAGGTTTTGGAGGATATGTTGAGGATATATGTGATGGAATAGAAAATTAGATTGGAGGAATACCTTTATTTGGTTGATTTCACATACAACAATAGTTTCCATAGTTTTATTGGTATGACACCATATCGAATCGTATGGTAGACTATACAAGACACCTTTGAGTTGGGATAGACTTGAGGAAATGATAGTTCTAGGACCAAAGACACTTGCACTATTTTTAGTCGGAGTTATTTTGATTAGACAATTTTTAGAGAAATCTAGGTATGCAGTAGAAGGCATACATAGATTCAAAGAGGGTGGAGCACCACTTCTTGGTTGGTGAAAATTTATTTCTAAGAGTGTGTCTGCTCATTAGTCCTATCCATTTTGGATAAGTCTATAAGATTTCCCTTACTTTGTTAGACTCTTTTATATTTTGGAGGTTATTGGTAATGTTTCCTATTGTCTATCCTTTCCACAACACCTATCTTGAGTCCATGATATTTTCATGTTTCTTTTTTAGAGATATGTACCACAGATAGATATCATATATTTGATTAGTTATCTTTACAAGTGAAGGCTAATGGATAACAGATGTTATAGCCCATGATATCTTAAAACACAAGAGGCTTTCCCTTTGAGGGTGAGACATGGACCAAGTTAGAGTAAAATGGGACGAGATATGATGGGACAATAACTACTTAGGAGGATGTAGGGCTGTTGATGGCCCAATATACTTATATTATTCAAGTAAATTCTAGGAGGAAGTCTAATTCTAGGATAGGGGATGTAGTTCCCACCTCTTCCTAACATTTTATATTGGATTATGTTGACTCATATTTTGTTCCATCATATGATATTGAGATAATTATATAAATTTGATTTCGATCCAAGTACATGGCATTATAATTTTGATGGATATATGATTTATACTATAGATAAACTAACTTGTTGGTAGGATATATGGCTATTTGTTTAACATTATAAGCCTTACGATGACTATATGATGGATTTCTATTTCATGATGATTAGCTATGTATGCTCTTTAATTTTCATTAATGTTTATGGTAACATACATGATGTTAGGTGGTGCATATCATTTTTAGCATGTATGTGCCTCTTGTATGTGATTGTTGTTCCTTGCATTGATGGGATATTGGTTGTTGATACACATGAATTTTATGTTATTAAATTATAATTTATTGATTAGGTATGATGTGTGTGTACTAAGTGTGTATATTACATGGTTGGTGAATGTGGGTTTGAGGATATTACTCTCAAGTTGATAAATTGGTCATTAGCCAAATTATACACCCCCTTATGTATTGTCATCGCATGGTTTGCCATATTTACTTGGGATATTTTCACATGGTGATCATTTGATTTATAATGTTTTCACTTAGTTATTATGGTATGGATATTTTATCTTTTGTTTCAATTTCCTTTATAGATTTGATTTATTTAACTTTTTTATTAATGGTAAAGAAGGGTTAAGGGGACCCTACCCCATGTAAAAGTCATATCAAAAGATAGGAGACAAAGGCCAAGGGTATACCCATTGAAACCTACAACTAATAGCAAGTACAAAGTAACAACCTAACTATTTCCCACCTTTTTTTTGTTTTCATTGATGTCAATGTGTTCTCCTAGTTCTTCTTGTTCATGGAAATTGTGAGTCTAGGGAGTCGGGTTCATGATACTCCATGCTTTGAGTCAAATTGATGCCTTTTTGGTGCATATGAGTCATGTCAAGATATCGTGGTGCAAAGTAAAGTAGTGAATACTTAGAACATGTGTATAAAAAGTAAAATAACTCATTCTATGGCTCAGAAAGTCAAGAAACATGTTTTGGATAAAAATGTCACCTCTAGCCAAAACTACCTTTGAGACACCTAGCTATTCTTGCATGCAAATAGGATGGGATAGACCAACTCAAATATATTTTTCAAAAAAATCATGTGATATGATGAAGGAATATGTCTTTGTGCTTCATGTAAAATTTCAGGTCATTTGAACAAGTTACTCAAGTTTTGAAAACCGGTTTCTTGCAAAGCTCATTTTAAGTTGCCTCACTTCTTAAGTGTAAAAAAATATGAAGTAATTATAATATAAGTCATATGATAATTTTTTTAGTAAATTATCCTATAATTCTAGTGCAAAAAGTTTCAGGATAGTTGTACATGTTTTAAGAAAGTTGTGAGCATTTTCGAGAGAGGTTTCTTCTCCTTCCTAGCGTGTGTCTTGAGTCTTCAAGGTACAATTGAGTGTTTTTTCATTCATCAATATTGAGTGCCCAAAAAATCTTCACATGTAATTTTTAAGATGATTGATAAGTTGGAATGTTTTCTAAGTGAAGTTTAAGGTGTGATCTTAGGTGATCTATGATGTCCTAGTGAGTGACTCAATAAACCTGTCACAATTATTCTTGAATTCACTTCCCAGTGCTTTCTTATTCAACTAATTTATCTTGATCATCATTTTCATCATTTTTAGAGAATAGTGCAACTTATTACATCACAATATGGAGCATTTATGAAAAATAATGGGTATGTTGGTCTACTTGTTTGTTGACAAGGGTATTGAGAAGCACAACCTTAGAGAAACTTTGACAAACAAAGGAAAATGGGAATTAAGTGATGTTCATGAGGTATCAGGTGGCCTAGAACACCCATGGATTTATTTAATTCACTTCTAAGTCATCCGCATGTTTCAAGAGGTGATAAACTAAACTGAAATTCCTTCACTACAAAGAACATTGACCTCTTACTAGTCTTTACCCTACAATTTTGTCTTCGAGAGCGTATGAAGAGGTTTCAAGTTTTATTATTGCTTGAAAAATGTGTAGGATGATTCCACAAAGCTAAACCATTTGAAATTTTCAAATTTAATTTTTTTTCAAAGGAAATATTGATTTTCTCCTACTCTTAGGCTTGCACGGTCCCATTACTTGATCTATTGTTTTTGAAGTAATTATTTGAACGAATAGAAAGTTCTAACCAATAATTTTTCATGAAATTTTGTGTGAATATTTTGGGACATATAATTCATCAATGAAAAATAAATTTTTTATTTCCATTAACCAAGTGAAGAGAATTTTGTTGCACAATCCTTTAAACCCGTGCATAGGAGGTGTAGAATAGGTTTTACATGAGTTTGCTCATCAATTCTTGTAAATTGAAGGTGGTGATTGGTTGGATGATCTTGTTGAAGATTTGAGAAAACTTTGAAAACCATCATTAGAGATTTAAAAATTTCATTCTTTCGGACATACTATAAATTCATCTACAAAGTCTCCGTATGCCCTTGCATTGAAACTTGCAATGTCAAACTATTTCTCCATGTTTGTGAGTGTATCTACTTGATTTGTATGAGTGTCTTCAAACCTACAAGAGTCTAGAGAGCCACTACAGAGTGAATAACATGATGTATGCAAGATTTGATGATTTTTTTTTTGAAACATAGGTATCTCTAACTATTTCTTTATCATCGGTAAAATAAACAAGTCTAGAGCTATCCACTCAAAGCTGGAAGAAATAATAAGGGAGTTGAAGAGATTAAGTCTCTTTTGGATACATGAAACATCTTCAAATTTTGAGGGGGAATTTGAAAAGGTAAATTATTTTTCTTGTCTAAGAAAGACTCTTCAAGTTGAATTGGAGACATGAAAGGTCAAGGGTCGGGAAAATGGAAGTTAAGGTGTCTCAAAGGAAGAAAAAGAAAGAAGATGATAAGTTGTAACTATGCCAAAAGTCGGGGAGCTAAAGAGTTGGTATAAGGAGCTCAAGATACATGAGATAAGTTAGAAGAGATATGAAGAATTATTGAATGTAAGAGTAGTGATTTGTAGTATTAAGAAGAGTATGAGTGAGATAGAGATACTAAGGGTCAATGTGTGAGATTATGAGATAGAGAATAGATGACATGAATGACTGAGATAAAGGATAAAAAATATGAAAAATGAAATATAATAAATATAGAGTTAGTGGACATTAAAAGGATGTTTATTCTTGAGTGAAAACTAGAAGAGACAGGTGAATAAACCTTGTCTTGACAAAGCAAGAAAGATGGTATATCGGTGACAAATGATAGTATAAAATGAAGACATGAAACAATGCGAAAGTGCTTAGATTGCTAAATAACAAAGTTAAACACTTAGTAATTGTTATCCCAAATTTTCCTTGGAAAATTTGGTGAACAAACCCCCGCACATAGAGAAAATATGAAGGGAAAAAATTTCATACCTACGAGCTTGCATTCCAGAACAAGGAAAAGGAAAACTAGAGGGCCAAAGAGTCAAATTTGACCCTACACATGAAGAAATATAAGAAATGGCCCTTTTGAGTTTTTCTATGTCTCAAATCTATTTAGCGGGTCGCATGTAGACTCAACAATGGTATTGCAGGGTCAGAAAAGAAGGGAAGTGTCGCAAAGGAGCTAGGAGCAAGAAGGGGAAAAAATGGTGAAGCTTAAAAGTTTTCTGGGGTCGAAATAGTTTATAACGAGCCCATAAATCGACTAAGTATGGAGGAGGAAGCGGAGAGAGCCATGTGTCTACACGACGCTTCTCCAAAGTTGAAATCCAGAAAGAGAGGCTGGAACAAGTACCAGGCTTCCATGCGTCTAGAGCCCTGAAAGTTACACAGCCATTGAAAAGTCTTCAACTAGAAAATAAGGTGTTAGGTGTGGCTCGGTGTAAATCTAAAATGGGAGCCTAGGACGGAGACTCAAACAAGTGTAGCATCTCCACGTGTCCTAGGCCGAAACAGGACAAAATCAAATGGTCAAACAAAGTCAAAGGTGGACAGAGTAGGCCTCAAAAGTGGATAAGTGTGTGCAGTGCAAGCGGAGAGTGCCAATTGTCAACCTGGCGCATTTCCAAGAGTTAGTCCGAAGGCGGAGCCCCAAATGAGTGCCAGCCCTCCACGTAGCCCAGAGTCCAAAAGGATAGGAGGGGCGGTTGAAAATTCCAAAGACCTACAGAGGCTACCAAGTGTCAACTCGATGCTCCTTCAAAGGAAAATTTTTTTGAATCGAGGCTTTTAAGCAAGCACGGTGCCTCCATGTGTCCAGTCTCAAAAGGGGGTAGAGTCGGTTGAATAGTCAATGCATGGGGTAGGCCAGCGGAGGCTACCAAGTGTCTAAATGGCGCTAATTCAAGGATTGAATAGAGAGAGGGTTTCCAAATGAGTGCAGATTGCCGCGTGTCCCAGGTCAAGAGATATGACCCCGCCAAGAAAAATAATTAGCCAAAAACATAGAAATTGGGTAGGCAGCAGAGGAAACGCCACGTGGCGAGCTAAATTAGTAAGCGCTATAGTGGGTCAGAGGGGAAAATTTGGTTTTTTTCCTTTTATTCCAAGAGGTAAAAAAGTTACAAAATGGGCGCGACCCGCCCAAAAGGAAAAAGTCATCCTTTGGACCCACCAACAAAAAAATTTGTGGGATTGGTAGAGTTGGACATTGAACCTCATATTACTTACTGTCATTAGAACTAGAGATTATTCCTCAAAACCTATCTTGATCTACCCAGCTATATCATATGACATCCGTGATACACTAGGAAATCCAAAGTATGATCTTATGACTTGATCGGTGACCAACCAAGACCTTCTCTCACATTTCCTTCTTGGATCTGTTAAATAATTCCCCTGCTCACAGAGCCACTCTATTAGAAGCACTAGGTCTTGGCCATTTGATTAATGTCACCCCTCCTCTAGAAGCGTAGATAAACCATGTGGAGTTTGATGTCTATCCTCGGGGCAGCTGAAAGAGATGTTGAATTCTATTTAACATCATTGAAGATGCCCACAAGCGATGAAATAGCTCATATAATTGATCTCATCTTTATTTTTACAAGTATGGGTTTACAACAAATATGCAAAACATGTGATGATTGATGATGGGGCATCGGTTAATGTAGTCCCTTCTCTTTCCTTCAAAATTTAGGTTATAGAGACCAATTGCTCCTCAATGAAAATGCGGCGAGAGAGGTTACGACTGACCTCAAAGTGACGTCAATTGGGACTATAGTGTTTCCAGTCACTCTCGGACCTACAATGGTGCTAGGCGAGTTTTATATTATAGATCGGGGAAACTAACTATAATATTATCCTTGGTCTTTCTTGGATTCATCGCATGAATGATATTCCCTCCACTTTGTTTCGGAAGTTAGGTTCTCTGTATTTAGGGAAGGTCTTTGTGGCATAAGATGATCCAAAACCCTTCGACATACATTTGGCTAACTTAAATAAGAGTCAAAGGGTCCACTCTAGGTTTTATCTTCCTACAAATAAGTTAAATAAACCTCAAGCTTAGTGCTAAAAGAACATTTGGTTCCTATAACGGAATTAGAAGTCACGGAGCTCGATCAAAGGCATTGCAGCAGTCAAAGATGAAACTGTCATTGTAGAGACAATGTCATTAGGAACCACAAAAATATTTTCAAGCTATTGGAGAAGGATTTACCTATTCTCCTTCCATTCGATTCTATGGGTATGGGACATACCATGGGACTTGGTTCTCTTCTAATAGATGAAGTTTGTATGGTTGAGTAAGCGAGGTAAAGGAGAAGATACAAAGGATGATCCAACATCCATTTTTCCAAGTAACTATTAGACTCTCCATTTTGATGGAGCCAAGTGTCATTTTGGCATCGGGGTAAGTGTGATCCTTACCTCTCCTGAGGGAAGGATTATGCCCTTTTCCTTCAATTTAAAATTTGAATGTACAAATACTAGGGCTGAATATGAAGACCTCCTACTTGGTCTCATTGTAGCCAAAATAATGGGTACTCTTAATATTAGGGTGATGGGTGATTCACAACTGGTCACAAATCAAATATTTGAGGTGTATGATACTAGAGCTGAGCATCTATATACAAAATAGCAATGCTAAATCTAACAAAGGGGTTTGAATTCATATCAATTGAAGAAATTCCACGAGAACGAACCTCCTCGTAAACTCTATAGCAACTTTTTCTTCTCATTTCACTCTAATCGGTGAGTTGGAGGAGAAAAACTTCAAGGTCTCGGTTCTGATGAACCTTTGGTTCGTAAAACACCGATAACCCCAATGTTGACATACATAGAAACCGAGAGTGAGTATGTCATCTCAGATCACGTTGATAGTGATAAAGCAACTCTGGGATATCTAAACGCTTTTGTAGAATTACATCTTACTCATCACAAGGTTGATCTTTCCCTAATCCCACATTATTCTTCTTATTTTGGAAACCCCATGGTGGAATCTTCCCTTGGGAAGGATCATGAAATTAATGAGGTAGGAGAAGAGGGGATTTAGAGTTACCTCTAGCCCCACATGATTTTGAGGAAGGTAATGCCTCCTTAGTCAAGGAATGATTGATATAAACATTCGGACAAAGGAGGAACCAAAAAAATTGAAACCGGGATCCTCTCTAATTCACGAGGAAGTTGAAATACATACCTGTATCCTCAAGGAGCATCAAAAAGGTTTCATATTTAGTCATATGCAAGAAATGACGGGAATTGCACCACACATTGTAGTTCACAACCTCATCACCAAGCTAGATGCTAAGCCAATTAAGAAAAATCAAGGCCCATGAAGCCAAAGGTGGCCCTCATGGTGAAGGAAGAAGTGATGAAACTCCTACAGGTAGGGTTCATCAAGATAGTTGACTACTCATAATGGGTGTCTAATATTGTCCCCATTCTTAAGAAGAATGGAAATATCCACATTTGCATAGACTTTCGGGATATCAACAAGGCTTGTCCCAAAGATGATTTCCCATTACCATCTATCAATGTTATTGTTGATACAATGAACGTATTTTGAGTTTTTGTCTCTTATGGATGGGTTTTCTAGGTACAATCAAATCAGAATATTTGAGGAAGATCAGGCCAAAACTACATTCATAACTCCTTAGGGAACCTACTGTTATGTTGTCATGTCATTCGAGACTTTAAAATGTTGGTGCCACGTACCAACAGAAATGACTTATATATTTCATGATCTTATACATAAGATTATGGAATCCTACATGGATGACCTTTTAGCTAAGGTGAAAAATGATGTGATCACTAGAGGCTCTTCATATCATCCTTTCTTGATTAATTGAATACGGTTTCATGTTGAATCTTGAAAATGTGTTTTCGGTGTAAGCTGGAGGAAAGATTTTGGGATACATCATATCTTCACGAGGGATTGATGTAGACCCAATTTTAAATTTGAGCTTTCTTTGGAAATGACTCCACCATTAGATGAGTCGGCATTAAATATTTTCTTGGAAAACTTCGAGTGTAATCGAAGGTTTATCCCTGATTTGACCTTTGTTATTCACCCAATCAACAATTTGTTGAAAAAGGATTGCTACATTGATTGGACGAAAGAATGAAATGAGGCATTTGAGTTAGTTAAATGGTTCTTATTGTCTCCTCCCACACTCATGCCACCTAGGTCAGATTGCCCCTTGATCCTGTATTCACGAGCTATGAATGTCTCGTTGGCCTACATGTTAGCTCAAGAAGATGATGATAAATGAGAATGTGTAGTCTATTTTATTAGTCAAACATTGCTTGATTATGAGATGTGTTACACACATGAAGAGAAGGAATGCCTTGTTATAGTATTTGTGAAAAAGCACTTAAGACATTACATGCTAAATCAAGAAACAAGGGTTATTGTTAAAATAGATCACCTGCAGACATTCCTCACACAAGGGTCCTTATCTAAGAAATTGGGGCACTTCATAACTCTAATGGGAAAATTTGAGTTAACATTTGTAAATCATAAATCCATCAAAGGAAAAATCATTTTGGTGGTTGGTTAACAACCCATTGGATGGAGCGATCTAGTAAAAATAGACTTCCCCGATGAGTGTGTGTATTTTGTTGAAACCAAGCCTCCCATTTCTGTGTGTCCATGGTACACTGACATCATTAATTTTATAGTGGACCATACATACCCAGAAGGGGAAACATCACAACAAAGAAGGTGGTTACGTGTTATAGCCTCTAAGTACATTATCTTAGAATAAGTGCTCTATCGTAGAGCCTTTGATGGAATTTTGTTAAGATGTCTTGATGAAGAAGAATCTGAAAATATTATTTATGAATCACATAGCGGAGTATGTGGAGGCCACTTGGTGGCCATGCCACTTCTCGAAGATACATCGATGGGCTACTTTTGGCCCATGCTAGAACATGACGAAAGAGAGTTTTTGTGCAAATGCCATAAATGTCAAGAATTCTCCCATGAGATCTGCATATCAGCACACTACAACCAATTTCAACACCATGTCCCTTTTCCACACGGGGTCTAAACTTGATAGGAAATTATCCCCCTCATCATGACGGATGGTCATAACTTCATAATCAAATCCACGTAGTACTTTACTAAGTGGGTAGAAGTCATGCTTCTTACCACCTTTGTGCCTAGATCTTTAATTGCTAAGTTCATTCTAAACCATATCATTTGTAGGTATGAGAACCCACAAGTCATTATCTCAGATAATGGCACATCTTTAAAAATGATGAAGTATGTGAACTATGTGAAAAATTCAAAATAAGTCACCACACATGACTTCTCTCTATTACCCTTAGGCCAATGGATAGGATGAGGCTATGAACAAGACATTGAAATCCATTCTCCTTAAGATTATCAAGGAGAACAAATGATATTGGCATTTAAATATTTTTCCAACCTTGTGGGCCTATTGGACATCGGTAAGAACATCAATGGGGCAACCCCTTTTTTGGGTATTTAGTGCGAAGTAGTTTTACTACTTGAAATCAAAATACCTAGTCTACGTATCTCATTGCAAGGAACTGCGGGAGAAGAAGGATATCGAAAGTAGTGACTCTCTCAATTAGAAATTATTAATGAAGATAGACTCAATCTTTGAACAATGACATAGCATTTGCGTTGTTGGATGGCTCAACAATACAACAAGAAAGTCTACGAGTATGAAATATATGAGGGAGATTTGGTTTTAAGACTTGACAACCGAATAGACAAAAAGATCAGCAAAGGAAGGAAATTCAGACCCAAGTGGTTGGGTCCATATCGAGTAATAGAAGACTACAAAAATGGGGCATTTCACTGTGTACACTAGAGGGTGAGGAGTTTAGCGAATCTGTAAACTCTCTTCACTGAAGAGATACTATGCATGATCCATTAGCATTTTCATATGTACATTACTACATCTACATTGCATTTTCATCTACCAATTCATTATGTAAAATTTGTGATCAAGGGACTTATTCTTATAGCAATTCCTAAAAACTTCTAAAAACATTGGAAAAACATTCAAATCATGCCTCTACAAATCTTCATGGTATCATCAATTGTTTCTGAATCATTTCATTGATCCAAACAAGATAAGAAAAAGTTTTGATAGTAACCATACCAAGGCCTACATACTTGGTTCTACTTATAGTCTCTTTCTAGATTAGGTGTCTTTGCCTATAGTCTGTTCTAGAAGCTTCATGGTGTCACATCTATCCCGTACACATCTCTTTGGAAATAAGAACATTCTAAACATTTTTCTAGATAAATAAGTCAAATGCAAATCCATAGAAAAATTTTATTTTACACATTTCTTTTCCCTACCAACCTTTGGTGTTGATCCTGTGTCTCTTACTAGTGATGTAGGGTTAGGAAAGGAGAGAAATTCCCTTACTCACCTATGCCTTGTCCATGGTGATAAGCCCATACTTCCTATTGGTAGCATGGGGAAAGGTGTAGGGGGTCTCTTTGACAAACTTGAAAGTTAGAAGCGGTTCATTCAAATGATGTGAAATCATAAATCAAAACAAAGTGAGTTAGATGTCCAAAATTCCAAAGGATTTTAAAACCTCAAAACCAGATTTTGTCAACTAAGTGATCATCTACGGATCTAAGTCTAGATAAACTATGAAGAAACTTGAGTAGAGTGAGGTTACAACGTCTCAATTTGTTGTTTTCAAATCATTGTCTTTCTCTCTAAGCATTACCATTCAACAAATTTCATAACTTATGCCCTTTATGGATCTTGGTGTTGAGACCTCACATCTTACTGGTTACGTGGAGTAAAGAGTGGGGAAAGTTCATTCACTTATCATATCACCCTTTCGCCGTGTTTTTCCAAAACAATACGAAGTACCGAAAGTTGCTTATAGAAACTAAAGTTCAACATTACAATGTGATTGCATTGTCATATATCAGCATTACAAAATACAAAAAAAGAAATAATTCTATTAGCATTCATATCCACTGCATACATTCTAAAAGGAATAGAAAAATAGGAATTCTAAACATCTACAGTACACATGTGAAATAAGCCAAGAGGAAGTCAACTCAAATACAACGAATTACTGAACCAAAAAGAAGAGTCTGTATATATCATAATGAGTCAAGTTTGTGTACAATGCCATCACGCGTTGGGCATGGTCAAAACGCCGTCATGATGAGCCCAAAATATACAAAAAAAAAAGTCATATAATGCCCGAAAAAATGGAAACAAAGAAATAAAGGCCCAATGTCCCATCAATCCCTCTAGGATCCCTCGGAAGGTGCACGGCCGCATCCAAAACTCCTACTATGGCTACGTAAATGAGAACGTCTTGAATGGTGTGAGTGATTGTGGTGGCGGCTAATGGTTGTGTTATCACTATGAGAATGACTCCACCTCATCATTCACTCGGTTGTCTCTTACACAGTCACCTAGGTACGAAGGGAGGTCACTACCCTCTGCTATCCTCCGGATGAGTTCAAACACATCAAAGTGTCTTCCTGCTGCTAGTGGTTATCTTGAGTCACCAATCAATTCGGCTTGGTTCTTCCCCAAGGGTATAAGAAGGTTTTCAACACACACTCGTCAAATGAGATCTCGCCACTTCAGTGCTATCGCTGCAAGAAAGAAAAGAAGAAGAAATGGAAAGTTATAAAATTACAAAAATAAAAAAAAACAAAAAGAAAAGTACCAGTTAACATTTCTAACTAAAAAAGTCAAGAGAAGAGTGTCAACGTACTTGGATCTCTAGGAATATAAGTAGGGTCAGTGGCTATTTTTGTTGTTGTCGGTGGCTACGGGGCCTCCCCAAAGCTAGAGGTGAGATGATGTCCTATCACAAACTCATCATCTCCCTCTTCATCCGAGAAAGTAGTCCCTCCGAGACTAAGGTCTCTCTCTGCGCTTGTGTATACCCACTCCGCTCTCAACATATCCTAAGTGTCATGCCACTCAGGGTCACTCTCCTCCACCTCCATGTGAGTTGTCCCACCAACCTCACCACCTAACCCCTCATCACCTATCCCCTCTCCAACCAACTCCTCCTTGATCTCATCTCTTGTGTACTCCTCGGAGTTCACGGTCTACATCAATGGAATCATCCTCCTTTCCATTGTGAGCGGGAGCATCTGAAATATAAAGTAAAGTTGCTCGAGGGGTATCACCTTTCTGTTGGGCATAGACCACATACCTAACTATAATAGGCACACATGGAGTAACCACAATCCATCTAGGATCCCCTCTAGGGCCCTTCTAGGCCTCCTGAATAGTCCTGTATACTGGTGCCACTGGAGGAAGCATATCTACATAAGGGAGGCCAAATTGCTGAGGAACCAGTCAAATGGATGAATCTCAACTCTCCCTGCCCTGTCAACTAAGCGCCTTGTGGTAGACCAAGCTACCACCTTTGTGGTCACCTCCGCCCCTTACAACCTTGTCATATCCTAGTAGGGTGTGGTAACCATGTCTGTTGTAGTCAAGGAATCCTTTGGTTGATGTGGTGCCGAAGAACTGAAATCGTTGTCCACCTCGCTACCCAAACAGCCCCCTGGGTCTTGCACTAGGATTCCCCTCCCATAAGGGGGCAATACACTCATATACCCACTCATGACTAACATGGTATGGCTCAACGACTATCCTGTAACCTTATGAACTTGTATAGGTCTTGATAGGTAGTCTCTAAGATGTCTACTTCTCGGGCATACATATGGTCATGCCCCTCAATATATGTAATAATGGAGGCCCTATAGTAAAGGAGAGTTTCACCTCCATTGTACCTAATCAAGCTGAGGAAAAGATACCCATGATGGCTCTATGAATGATGGGGATAGGAGTAGTGGCAATAGATCAGACCTTTATACCCTTATTTGAGCCAAAGGATATAATGACATCCCCATGCATGTGGCCCACAGAGTCATCGCAAACCTAGATCCTCCAGGGGTGATAGTCCACTCACCCCTGGAACACGGAAACTAAAAATTGTTCAGTCGACATCGAAGTAAGAAAAAAATTCACACATTATGTGACTAGCAAGAGTGACATGGGGCACCTATGCAATCCTCCAAATCCCTGCCCTCTAGAGAATATTTGTCTCATCCTGAGTCAACTGGTCTAAAATCTCTGGGAGCCAATCACACTCCCTCTCACGACTCCAGTGGATGTATTCCTCCTTCTGCATCCACCAAAACATAGAAAAATAGCAAGTTAGTAACGTATATCAAAGGATAAGCTCACCAAAAACATGGAATTTTTTTAAAAAATCAAAAAAATTCAAGTTAGCACACATTTTGGTCATTATGTTCAAAACCAATGTCCTAAGTAGCGGCGGTCCTAGACCGATTTTCCAAACATCTTTAACCCTAGAAAATTCTCAAAAACATAAAAAAAAAGACCATTTTGAAAAAATAAAAGACTGCCCTATGGGCACCCCCTAGAGACTCATTTAAGATAAGAAATTTTGAAAATGATCCCCCTAAGTAAACTTTTCAACTTTTTTACATTTTAGGTTTAAAAACACAAAAGTGAAAAAACCAACCTTAGACCATGCAGGTCGATCTCCCGCTCGTGGAGGCATGATCATGATCTTGTAACGGTCGTTTCATTTGTACTCTCATTGAAAATGGTCACCGTGGGTCCAGAGCTCCAAAATCACCAAATCAAATATGCACAAATGAATTAAAAAATGAGTTTATTTGATATATATATATGTTATTTTGACCTCGTTTTGAGTGTATGTGTTCACAGGGCTGGAGTGTTGGTGTAGGTATATCTCTATATCCCCACACAAATGGTAATTCCTCTTGTCATTTTGATTTAGTGTTTATTTTTCTATGTTTTATCTATCTACGCTTGAGTCTTCTCTTCTTTTTGCAGGTAGAAAGAGTTTGGATGGAGACATTTCGACACACGGGCATGATAGGTATAGCTTCTAACTCCCCATTTTGGGAAGGCCATACTCGGGCTCTACGTTTTACACCTTTTCATGGCTATGACGCTTCTCCGAGGGGGAAATATTTATGCACCTAAAATTACATGTGCTACATTATCGGAAAACATTTAAAAAAGTCCCCAATGATGATTCATGTCCTTTAAGAATATGTTCGAGCTCCTAAACCCATCTCAGTAGTGAATATTTGTAGCCTAGACATCTTTACTTAGCCTTTCCACGCTTTCTTCCAACTTCTCATCTCTTTTTGTGCACGTTTTGGCCTTTAGTGTCGGGACCACCACCCTACCTAGGCGGCGGTTCTCAAACTACCACCACCGCACAAGGTGGCGGACACCTGCTTTTTCTAGAATCCATCATGCATGTTTTGACATGCGCAGTTCACTTAACTTCACTTTTAGGATGCGTTTGTGAACCAAATTGTCTAAAAATAGTTTTGATTTCTTATTTCTCCTTCCCTCTTCTATTTTTAAATAGATTTAGTTAGTTGGAACTACCTCTTCTTGCCTTGTGCATGAAGGCACATCCCAACCCCAATTCCTATATATTCCATGCTTGTATTGAAGAAAATGGCTTGAGAATTTTTCATTTCTTGCATAGTATTTCTGCCATAATCCTGCTAGGAATTGCATAGCCAAGCTCAAATCTCTTATGATATCTCTCTTCTACTTGCATTGCAACTAGAATGCCTTCAAGCTACCATTGCTCAAGTGTCTTCTTCTATTGTTCTTCTTGCATTCCCAATCCCTTGGACTCATATGGACATACAAAGAAAGAAAGGAACAAGGCGAGGGGATAGATACCGATATACAACCTGGATTTGCCAAAGCTCTTGCTTGTCCAAGTTGGAATTACTTGTTTGTTTACTTCATTTGTCAAATTATCAATTTTGAATCATTAGTTTCAATTACATATCAAATAGAGTAGTAAAATTGTTCATTTCAATTGATTAGGAAATTACAAGTAGATCAAATCATTAGAAAGCTTGCTCTTTGACATTACCGGGAAGTTGTGGGGAATAATAGCTCTTCTAGGGTTATGATTTGTTCTTCACCTCTGAGGTAGGGTTTGAAGGGTTTTGATTAAATTAGGTTATCTGTTTTAGATTTAGATTCACATATTCGCAAGATTAGTTAGCTACATCTAGTTAGTTACTTGTATTTAGTTTATTTATTAGATTAGAAGTATTGCTTAAAAACCAAAAAAGATAAAAAATATTTACTTTTGTTAGATTATTTTGATTTTATTGTTTTTCTCTTATATACTGTGAAAACACAAAAAACATAGATTAAATTTCCTTTGATAGTTATCTTGTTTTACCAAAATCATTTCAATTCATTTTGTATGACCATCAATGATCCATGACAATCAAATACGTATGGTTGTGATCCTTTGGTCCCACAACCCAACAGGCCAGAATTGTTGATGGAAATTGATACGAGTTTATGCCTATAATTTTTACGCACACCTACTAGGTTTTATAAGAAAATAGAACAAACAAATATGTTAAACATCGTAGCTAATAAATCCTACGATTATTGGACTGCTCCTAGCAACAGGGTTTGATTACGCACATGACCATACAAGGACCACAACCCACATGAGTTTTCAATTTTGATCCTCGAGTCCCGTAACCTAATGGGCTCGTGACCAATTAAACATCGACACTAGTTTTCCTATGTTGGTATTTAGGTCATCACCACTTCCACCCGATAGCATTGCACAACTTTCATTATTGAACATAGTAGTTGATCAGGCTAAGACTTTCTGGACTAGACTGTAAAATCACCTATATTCCTTGTGGTTTCATTATGCCTCTTGTTCTCACTTCCATGACCTTGTATGGAAATCTATATGAGGTACCCGTGGGTCACTTTCCGTATGTTCAAAAACTAGTGAATAGTATCTCGATAGAGCTCGATATATATTGGAGTGTCTAAAAAATTATTATATCAGATTGATCCATCACACCACTTTAGGTTAGGAGAAAATTCTTTGCCTTAGACTCGCAGATCCCTATATTACATGTCAAAGATATAAGGTTGTCTTATTAGCTTACCCATCATCACCACATTCACACCCATCTCTACTCTACACCGGTTATCTCAAAGCATGACCTCTGGAAGTCAGGTGCAAAGAAGGTCAGTGTCGATTTTATGTACATTACCCTTGAGGCTAACTAATGCTCAACTATGTTCATGAGTCTCATTAATGAATTATTAAAGAATTTCCTAGACCATTTTGTGATGATATTTCTTGATGACATTTTGATCTACTCCTACTTAGTAGAGGAGCATGAGGAGAACTTAAGATAGGTTTTACGGTTCTTACGCAAGCATTAAGTTTTTAGAAACATGGACAAGTGTTCCTTCTTTCGGCCGAGATTCAATATTTAGGGAATTTTATTTCTAGCGAGGGTATCTTTGTAGATCCTTCAAAGATATAAAATATTCTTAATTTACCTACTTGCACTTCATTCACCAAGGTTAGAAGTTTCATGGGTTTAGCAGGATATTATCACAAATTTATTCGAGTACTTCTTCTAGATTTCTAAGTTGATCACTTCTCTTTAGTAGAAATGGAATAAGTTTGTTTGGTCTAAAATGTGCAAGAAGGCATTTTAAGTGCTCAAGGATTTCCTAAATTTCACACCTATCTTGGAAGTTCTAGATCCATTTGCAGATTTTATGGTTTGCACATATACTTCCTTGGAGTTATTTGGGGATGTTCTTATGTAGTGAGCACATGTCATCACTTATGAGTCACACAAGCTTAAGGATTAAAAGCTTAATTACCCCACACATGATCTTGATCTTGTAGTGGTGATACATACATTGTGTCATTAGAGGCACATTCTTCTTGGTAGTTGGTTTATATTGAGGATTGACCACAAGATCCTTCAACATATTTTTACCTAGCCCAATTTTAACACCTAACAATGGTGTTGGATGGAGTTCTCATGTAAGTATGACATGCATATTCAAATCATAAAGGGAAAGGAAAATGTCTTCACTAACACCTCGAGGGTGATATTATATTTCACTTTGACCCTTTGATCATATATTTGAGACAAGATTTGGTAGCATATTCTAGGGAAATATTTTATGAGGGTGTTAGAAAGAGGGTTCAATCACAGATCTACTTGGTGGGAAAGTATGTTGGATATAATTTGGAGGTAGATGACCTTTTTGCTTCTAGGGGCACATTTAATTGCCTAAGGTAAGTGAGATTCACGGTTTGATTCTATTTGAGGGTCATCAAGATCCATATGCAACACATTCGAGTGGTGAAGAAGATGTGTACCAAGATTTTCCACTTGTTATTTTAACATGGTTTACGCGAGGATACGGCTATTTTTAACTCATTTCTTTAAGTTCCAATGGGTGAAGGCCGAGCATTCTCATCCCACTAGTCATTTATATCACCATGCCATTCCAGAGTGGAAGTGGGACATAGTTTCAATGGATTTTATTTTTGGTCTCCCTATGTCCTCTTACCATCATGGTGACGGTGGAAAATTTGACTAAAGTCACCCACTTATCTCCCACAAACATAATGTATAATGCATTCGTGATAGAGTATACATTGACAACATTATGTGACTATATGATATCCTGAGAAAGATCATTTTGATTGGGACATGATCTATACATTGAACTTCTTTACTAAATATTAGATCACATTGAGCTCTCATCTCAAATTTAGTTCTTCTAAACACCCAAAAATATATGGTCAAATAGATTAGGTGATATAGGTTTTGGAGGATATGTTGAGGATATATGTGATGGAATAGAAAATTAGATTGGAGGAATACCTTTATTTGGTTGATTTCACATACAACAATAGTTTCCATAGTTTTATTGGTATGACACCATATCGAATCGTATGGTAGACTATACAAGACACCTTTGAGTTGGGATAGACTTGAGGAAATGATAGTTCTAGGACCAGCACACTTGCACTATTTTTAGTCAGGTTATTTTGATTAGACAATTTTTAGAGAAATCTAGGTGTGGTACGGTAGAAGGCATACATAGATTCAAAGAGGGTGGAGCACCACTTCTTGGTTGGTGAAAATTTATTTCTAAGAGTGTGTCTGCTCATTAGTCCTATCCATTTTGGATAAGTCTATAAGATTTCCCCTTACTTTGTTAGACTCTTTTATATTTTGGAGGTTATTGGTAATGTTTCCTATTGTCTATCCTTTCCACAACACCTATCTTGAGTCCATGATATTTTTCATGTTTCTTTTTTATAGAGATATGTACTGATAGATATCATATATTTGATTAGTTATCTTTACAAGTGAAGGCTAATGGATAACAGATGTTATAGCCCATGATATCTTAAAACACAAGAGGCTTTCCCTTTGAGGGTGAGACATGGACCAAGTTAGAGTAAAATGGGACAGATATGATGGGACAATAACTACTTAGGAGGATGTAGGGCTGTTGATGGCCCAATATACTTATATTATTCAGTAAATTCTAGGAGGAAGTCTAATTCTAGGATAGGGGATGTAGTTCCCACCTCTTCCTAACATTTTATATTGGATTATGTTGACTCATATTTTGTTCCATCATATGATATTGAGATAATTATATAAATTTGATTTCGATCCAAGTACATGGCATTATAATTTTGATGGATATATGATTTATACTATAGATAAACTAACTTGTTGGTAGGATATATGGCTATTTGTTTAACATTATAAGCCTTACGATGACTATATGATGGATTTCTATTTCATGATGTTTAGCTATGGATGCTCTTTAATTTTCATTAATGTTTATGGTAACATACATGATGTTAGGTGGTGCATATCATTTTTAGCATGTATGTGCCTCTTGTATGTGATTGTTGTTCCTTGCATTGATGGGATATTGGTTGTTGATACACATGAATTTTATGTTATTAAATTATAATTTATTGATTAGGTATGATGTGTGTGTACTAAGTGTGTATATTACATGGTTGGTGAATGTGGGTTTCAGGATATTACTCTCGAGTTGATAAATTGGTCATTAGCCAAATTATACACCCCCTTATGTATTGTCATCGCATGGTTTGCCATATTTACTTGGGATATTTTTCACATGGTGATCATTTGATTTATAATGTTTTTCACTTAGTTATTATGGTATGGATATTTTATCTTTTGTTTCAATTTCCCTTTATAGATTTGATTTATTTAACTTTTTTATTAATGGTAAAGAAGGGTTAAGGGACCCTACCCCATGTAAAAGTCATATCAAAAGATAGGAGACAAAGGCCAAGGGTATACCCATTGAAACCTACAACTAATAGCAAGTACAAAGTAACAACCTAACTATTTCCCACCTTTTTTTTTTGTTTTCATTGATGTCAATGTGTTCTCCTAGTTCTTCTTGTTCATGGAAATTGTGAGTCTAGGGAGTCAGTTCATGATACTCCATGCTGAGTCAAATTGATGCCTTTTTGGTGCATGTGAGTCATGTAAGTATCTGTGGTGCAAAGTAAAGTAGTGAATACTTAGAACATGTGTATAAAAAGTAAAATAACTCATTTTAGGGCTCAAAAAGTCAAGAAACATGTTTTGGATAAAAATGTCACCTCTAGCCAAAACTACCTTTGAGACACCTAGTTTTTCTTGCATGTAAATGGGATGGGATAGACCAACTCAAATATATTTTTCAAAAAAATCATGTGATATGATGAAGGAATATGTCTTTGTGCTTCATGTAAAATTTCAGGTCATTTGAACAAGTTACTCAAGTTTTGAAAACTGGTTTCTTAAAGCTCATTTTAAGTTGCCTCACTTCTTAAGTGTAAAAAAATATGAAGTAATTATAATATAAGTCATATGATAATTTTTTTTAGTAAATTATCCTATAATTCTAGTGCAAAAAGTTTCAGGATAGTTGTACATGTTTTAAGAAAGTTGTGAGCATTTTTCAGAGAGGTTTCTTCTCCTTCCTAGCGTGTGTCTTGAGTCTTCAAGGTACAATTGAGTGTTTTTTTTCATTCATCAATCATTGAGTGCCCAAACACTCTTCACAGGTCATTTTTAAGATGATTGATAAGTTGGAATGGTTTCTAAGTGAAGTTCAAGGTGTGATCTTAGGTGTTCTATGTTGTCCTAGTGAGTGAGTCAATAAACCCTGTCACAATTATTCTTGAATTCACTTCCGGTGCTTTCTTATTCAACTAATTTATCTTGATCATCATTTTCATCATTTTTAGAGAATAGAGCAACTTATTACATCAAAATATGGATCATTTAGGAAAAATAATGGGTTTGTTGGTCTACTTGCTTGTTGACAAGGGTCTTGAGAAGCACAACCTTAGAGAAACTTTGACAAACAAAGAAAAAGGGGAATTCAGTGATATTCATGAGGTCTCAGGTGGTCTAGAACACCCATGGATTTATTTAATTCACTTCTAAGTCATCTGCATGTTTCAAGAGGTGATAAACTAAACTGAAATTCCTTCACTACAAAGAACATTGACCTCTTACTAGTCTTTACCCTACAATTTTGTCTTCGAGAGCGTATGAAGAGGTTTCAAGTTTTATTATTGCTTGAAAAATGTGTAGGATGATTCCACAAAGCTAAACCATTTGAAATTTTCAAATTTAATTTTTTTCAAAGGAAATATTGATTTTCTCCTACTCTTAGGCTTGCATGCAGTCCCATTACTTGATCTATTGTTTTTGAAGTAATTATTTGAGCGAATAGAAAGTTCTAACCAATAATTTTTCATGAAATTTTGTGTGAATATTTTGGGACATATAATTCATCAATGAAAAATAAATTTTTATTTCCATTAACCAAGTGAAGAGAATTTTGTTGCACAATCCTTTAAACCCGTGCATAGGGTCGTAGAATAGGTTTTACATGAGTTTTGTCATCAATTATTCCAAATTGAAGGTGGTGATTGGTTGGATGATCTTGTTGAAGATTTGAGAAAACTTTGAAAACCATCATTAGAGATTTAAAAAATTTCATTCTTTCGGACATACTATAAATTCATCTACAAGTGGTCCGCATGCCCGCACTTGATTGAAACTTGCAATGTCAAACTATTTCTCCATGTTTGTGAGTGTATCTACTTGATTTGTATGAGTGTGTTCAAACCTAAAAGATCCTAGAGAGCTACTACAGAGTGAATAACATGATGTATGTAAGATTTGATGATTTTTTTATGAAACATAGGTATCTCTAACTATTTCTTTCTATCAGTAAAAAATAAACAAGTCTAGAGCTATCCACTCAAAGTTGGAAGAAAGAATAAGGGAGTTGAAGAGATTAAGTATATTTTCGATACATGAAACATATTCAAATTTTGAGGGGAATTTGAAAAGGTAAATTATTTTTTCTTGTCTAAGAAAGACTCTTCAACTGAATTGGAGACATGAAAGGTCAAGGGTCAGAAAATGGAAGTTAAGGTGTCTCAAAGGAAGAAAAAGAAAGAAGATGATAAGTTGTAACTATGCCAAAAGTCGGGGAGCTAAAGAGTTGGTATAAGGAGCTCAAGATACATGAGATAAGTTAGAAGAGATATGAAGAATTATTGAATGTAAGAGTAGTAGACTGTAGTATTAAGAAGAGTATGAGTGAGATAGAGATACTAAGGGTCAATGTGTGAGATTATGAGATAGAGAATAGATGACATGAATGACTGAGATAAAGGATAAAAAAATATGAAAAATGAAATATAATAAATATAGAGTTAGTGGACATTAAAAGGATGTTTATTCTTGAGTGAAAACTAGAAGAGACAAAGTGAATAAACCTTGTCTTGACAAAGAAAGATGGTATATCGGTGACAAATGATAGTATAAAATGAAGACATGAAACAATGCGATTGCTTAGATTGCTAAATAACAAAGTTAAACACTTAGTAATTGTTATCCCAAATTTTCCCTTGGAAAATTTGGTGAAACAAACCCTGCACATAGAGAAAATATGAAGGGAAAAACATTTCATACCTACGAGCTTGCATTCCAGAACAAGGAAAAGGAAAACTAGAGGGCCAAAGAGTCAAATTTGACCCTACACAAGAAGAAATAGAAGAAATGGCCCTTTTGAGTTTTTCTATGTCTCAAATCTATTTAGCGGGTCGCATGTAGACTCAACAATGGTATTCGGGCAGGTCGAGAAAAGAAGGGAAGTGTCGAAAGGAGCTAGGAGCAAGAAGGGGAAAAAATGGTGAAGCTTAAAAGTTTTCTCGGGGTCGAAATAGTTTATAACGAGCCCATAAATCGACTAAGTATGGAGGAGGAAGCGGAGAGAGCCATGTGTCTACACGACGCTTCTCCAAAGTTGAAATCCAGAAAGAGAGGTGGAACAAGTACCGGGCTTCCATGCGTCTAGAGCCACGAAAGTTACACAGACCATTGAAAAGTCTTCAACTAGAAAATAAGGTGTTAGGTGTCGGCTCGGTGTAAATCTAAAATGGGAGCCTAGGACGGAGACTCAAACAAGTGTAGCATCTCCACGTGTCCTAGGCCGAAAGCAGGGACAAAATCAAATGGTCAAACAAAGTCAAAGGTGGACAGAGTAGGCCTCAAAAGTGGATAAGTGTAACGGTGCAAGCGGAGAGTGCCAATTGTCAACCTAGTGCATTTCCAAGAGTTAGTCCTAAGGCAGAGCCCCAAAATGAGCACCAGCCCTCCACATAGCCCATAGTCCAAAAGGATAGGAGGGGTCGTTGAAAATTCCATAGACCTACAGAGGCTACCAAGTGTCAACTCGATGCGCCTTCAAAGGAAAATTTTGAATCGAGGCTTTTAAGCAAGCACGGTGCCTCCATGTGTCCAGTCTCAAAAGGGGGTAGAGTCGGTTGAATAGTCAATGCATGGGGTAGGCTGGCGGAGGCTACCAAGTGTCTTAATGGCGCTAATTCAAGGATTGAATAGAGATAGGGTTTCCAAATGAGTGCCAGATTGCTGCGTGTCCCAGATCAAGAGATATGACCCCGTCAAGAAAAATAATTATCCAAAAACATAGAAATTGGGTAGGCAAGCAGAGGAAACGCCACGTGGCGAGCTAAATTAGTAGCGCTATAGTGGGCCGTCGGGGGAAAATTTGGTTTTTTTCCCCTTTTATTCCAAGAGGTAAAAGTTACAAAATGGGCCGCGACCCCGCCCAAAGGGAAAAAGTCATCCTTTGAACCTAATTCAAGGTCAAAGTGGGGAGTCAAAGGAAAAGGTAAAATTTTTCCTTTTTGTCAAAAGAGCACAGAGATAAAAATTGAAGTGCATCTCCCTAACTAACCAAAGGGTGCCACGTGTCCAAGAGGAGCGGCGGGGCCATGGGAGTTTTCTGAATTTTTCATTTTTTTCCGAAAAGGGGGAAAATATAAATCATAGACCCACAAACCTGGTTTTTCCTTAATCTGGCTGCCACATGTCCCATATTAAAGCAGGGGCCCGTTTTTTAAACTAGTTTTCTCGCTCCTTTGTGTGGACCCGATACAAACTTCAAAGGGGCATATCTTTCAACTCAAGGCTCAAAATATATCAAATATGACACCATTGGAAGCGTCTCGTCATCCTCTATGCTATGGAAAGATTAAAAAAATCATTTTTGTAGGCCCTGGCAGGTGAAAAAATGGAGAAACATCTTCAGGCCTTTAATGCAGGATTTTCTTGCCTCAACTTGACCCAGATCGAGTCAATCTAATATTTTGTTTCCTCCTTCTTCGAGGCACTGAATAAGAAAATGATACAATTAAGACAAATTTGGGGGTAGATATTGTGGAGGGCATTGATGGCAGTGGTTGAGCTCAAACTAGTTTTTTCACTCTTCTCTCTTTCTCCCCTCTGTACTGAGTCTATAAAAGAAGGGTCGGGGCTTATTGTAAAGTTGTTCATTTTCCTCTCCGCCTCCCCTCCTTTTCTTCCTTAGGGTTAAAATGGAGTTCAAACCTCCTCCCCTGCTCTGTAAATGGCATTTCTTGCCTCTTGCTCATAGATGATGTTCTGTGCAAACTTCTGAAGCAATTAAAAATGTGTTTTGTGATGCATTTGTCCATCCTTGCTTGTTTTTGGTTGTTTCTTCTTGCCTCTCTTCATTGCAGGGTATTTGTGCATGTTTTGATGTTCATTTGTAGATCTAGGAGCTATGTTTGCTGGGTTTGAAATATTTTCTATGTGAATATGATCTTTGGCCTGTGATGTAGTTGTCCATCCTCTCCATTGCTCACCTCTCTTCATTTCAAGAAGTCTAGTTAGATGACCAACATTTCTCCTTCTCTGGTGTATCATCGTTTTAGTGTAGGCTCCATTTTTTCTCATTTTATTTCTCTCCCTGTCTCCTTGGATATTTAGATAGATTAGATTATCTTTCAGACCTTTGGAGTAGCTCATGGCGGAGTAGTTTAGGAAGAGGAACCAGCCTTCTCTGGAGAGCTTTCCCATTTGCAAGGTCCCACACCTTGGGGAAAGTTCAATGTTATGTAGATCACACCAAATGACTCTACCCTAGAAAAGAAGACATGACCACTCATTTGGGGGTGTTGTGATTTTGCACTAACAAGTAACCGAGGAGACAGTGATCCAAAAAGTTAAATCGAGTCATTATAAGGTGCATAATCGGAAGAATAGGTTAATTGAGATTTGTTAAATAAGAGCACCACTAAAGTGATCATAACTAATTGATGCGAAACAAGGAAACTATATGATCATCTTGAATTCTTGGATTGTATAAGTAGGTGCTTAGGATAGAAGAGGTTAGTGCTTCTTACTCTGTTAGTTGAGTGTGTGTGTGTGTGTTGGTACCCAAACCACTCCCACCTTGTAATCTGAGAAACATCAATAGGCTAAACAAGATGTTTAGAGAAATACATACTAGGATTTGAGTCATTTTGTATCCGGGGATGGATCTGGAAGTCTCTTTTCACTCTGACTTGGGGAATATTGGATAAAACCTCCACTAAGGGTATATATAACCTACTTGCTACTTTAGGTTTTTCCTACAACCAGGGTGAGAGGACCCATTTTGTAACCTATATTTGTGAAAGAAATAGATATAACAACACTATTTGGACTCTCTTTCTTAGGGATGTGAAAAGGAAGCCTCAAGAAGACATGGTCAATACAACATCATCTAACTCTCACGAGTTGTCACACTAGAAAATGCAGATATCTTCTATAAAGGCTCAAGTTACTAAAGACAGTTGTAAATTCCAACTTGCTCTTGCATACTTTAGACAAAGGATGGAAAAATTTAACAAATCTCCACAGTATTTATGCATAAATAGTGCAAGTAGGGGTAGTTCTAGTGGATCTAATGGTTATTGGTTGAAATTTTGATGTATTTTTGGGAAGTTAAACAAGATAAATTTGATTATACAAAGAAATCAAATGAACCTTGCAAATACTGCAGAAAATTACTCTTGATGTAAAATATGGATCACACAATCTAATGCATTCCTTCAACTAGAAGGTTTGTGTTCATGGAGGCCCAAGAACACAAGATTTCACAAAAACTTTGAGAATTCAAAACACAAAATCTCATGAAAAATTCTCAACAAAATACTAACAATATTTGATCAAATACACTCCAGATACACTCAAGAATTGACAAAGATCTTAAGACAAACAACTACAAATTGATTTTAAAACCGTTTACCACATCATGAAGGAAAGCTCCATCAATCATGTAATTGTAGTTACCAAATTGTCACTATTTTAAACTAAAGATTTGTGTAATTTAGAGAGATTAATTAGCATAAGATTGCAACAGAAATGTGGACAATTGATTCAAAATAATTCATCTTGAACAAAGTAACAACACTCGTGAAAATACACATAGATTAATTCAAATAACTCCAATTCTTCAATAAGGGGACACAACAACTATGACCTCAATATTTTCCAATGGTTGTACAATGCAACCATCTTGGCAAGAAGGTTTGGGAACAAATGAATAGCTCGGGTTTCTCATATTGGTTCATTTTCAGCAAGTACAAATAGGTTCTCTCCTTTTTCTCTAAATCTTAGAAAAATTTAACCCCCCTATGCGAGAGTATTCTCATCACATTTATAAAATTTCACTCACTCACTCATTCTCCATTTTCCCCCAAAAGCATGAATCTCTAAGAGAATATTCTTCTCTAATTTTCCAAGTGGAAAAGTTATGAGCTATTCACATTTTTCACTTCCTCAGATATGACTAGGATGCCATGTCATCATTTCTCCCTTTTGTGGGAAAGAAGTCTTTTGGTAGTTCCCAGGCACCTCCATATGGCTTGATGTGATGTGCAATCCCTTTCACCTTTTGAGAATCAACTTTGAGCAAGTATTTGTGTCTTTTAGAGATGAATATCCTCACATGGATCATATCACATCAATCAAATGTATTTTGTTGCATGATGTTGATCTCCCTCAAATTTATTTCCCTCATGTGAGCTGAGTGAAAGATCTTTCTTCATTTGATGGTAGTGATTTTTCTCAACTCATATTGTCTGCACCATCCTCATTATAAATTCAGATCTATTTTCCCCAATATGCATCCTTTTTCTACTCTTGAACATGAGGATTAATATTAAACTCTTTTTGGTACAATGGAGAGGGTACCCATGGTGAGTAACTTGAAGGAAATATCCTCAGAAGAATTAAATAAAATATTTGATATAATCTGGTCTAGATGAAGCCTTTTCAGGGCTTTGTTTGAAATCATGGACACGGGAGATAAGAAAGGGAATTTAACATATCGGGAATTCTGGCTCTCCCTTCTTTTGAGATTGATCAAGATCAATCTTTTTCTTAGCCTTCTAGTCCATGTACTATCATCTCTTTCGGTGGGAACATCAAAAATCCATAAGAATTTAAGAAATTATGGATTTAAAGGAGGCATGTTGTGGTAGGGGTGACTGAGTATGAGTTTCCCTTCCTGTGTGATGAAATATTTATGCTGAAGGAAATTCCCAAGGAGTCCTACATACTTTATGACAAGAGCTCGATTGATACAGTGCCATCCATTTCTCACAAAATAGAGGAACTGGAGCAACAAGTCATCCTTTTGGAAAAAGGTCAAGCAAGACCTGTGCCACCTCAACCATCCACAATACCAACACCATCATCAAGAATAAAGAGGGGGGAATCAAGCTCTAAACCCCAATTATTATTTTAGATGATGAAGAAGTAGAGCCTTCATCCCCACAATGTTTTAAAGCATCACTTTCCACCACCAAGGAGGGCAAAGGAAAATCTATTCTCTAACCTTCTTTGTATCCGGTGAAATGGGATCCTTTGATGGAGAAAAAAGTATTGGGATCTTTGCATGTTCCTCTGCCAAGAGAGCATCCACCTTTCATGAGGAGTCATAAGGGTGAGTCTAGTTCTAAATCTCTTGCTCCATCAGGTCTAAGGGCCATAATGCTTTCTCTCCCAACCAATCCAAATGATTATCTTGATCCACTTCTTACAAGGAAAAAGGAAAAACGACATTTCCTACATGTGGTTTAAACATTTTAGATTGGGTATCTTCTTATCAGAAGAAGATTGAGTTGAGGGATATTATAGACAGTCCCAGAATGAATTTTGAATCTTTGATGGATAAGGGGATGTCTCAGAATTTGGCAGGGTCAGTCATATTTATTCAGATAGCTCAAGGTTCAAATGAATTTATACCAAGGAAAAACAAGTTGTTGAACAAAATTCCTCCATTTGGAGGATATTTCAAGGTGGAAGTGGAAAATGAATGAAAAAAATCTTGTTTCCTTCGATGTATTTTCTAAATATGTATGTAACTTTCTTCATCATGGGTTGGGGCCCCTATAGAACCCCAATTTTTCATCTAAATCTTTATTTCCATCATCTTCTGAACATATATGAATTTACATGCTTGACTCGTTGCTCCACTTTTGACTTTAACTATGAAATGGAATCATGTCCTGTGTAGGGCTTCGGGGACATATTTTCATTTTGCAAAAAAACCCACTACATCACATCCAATGGTGTCACACCACATGTTTGTTTCATCCCTTAGTGTATCAAATCTTTTCAAAACCTCCCACGGCTCATCTGGATGATGTGATTTGCTTCACTGTGATCCATGACCTGTCTTTCACTATTACCCTAGTCCGCAACACTACTTAGAAGAGAGCAACTTTGAATATCTCATTAGTGGGGCCTTTGCTCTATTCCACGAAATTTCCTTCCTCCCACAAACTTGTTCCTTTTTGAAGTTACACATGGGTGACATGTGGAGGTATGTGTGTTCTTTTCCTTTACTTTGACCTTTCAGCCCACTTGGGCTGCCCTGCACGCACTTAAGCCACATGGCCAACTTTCGTAACTTTAAGGTTCTCGATACCTTACGCTTTCTCTAAAGTTCACCGGAGGGACACGTGTATAACATTCCTCCCTTCCGCAATGATGTTCCTTGCTTCCATGATTTCTCAATTTTTGTCTTTGAATATATGCCAAGTCCAACCCTTATGCAAATTGCTCAAATTTTGCAAGGGGTAAAAATTGGGCAACACCACGTATCATCAAAAATCAGAGAAATTTCTTACAGTTTACAATTTACACTGGGGACAATAGGGACAACATTCAAAAGGGATAAACTATGGTTTTACATAGTTTTCTCAACCTATTTCATAGGGATTCTTTAATAATGACACATTTTCACAATCCTTGACCGAAAAATAGGATCAATGCCCTAAACACAAGGTTTTCATTCACATTCGACATGACTATATCTTCAAGCATACATTTTCACATGAGCAAACTAGTCAGAGAGAAATCTTCTAAGGCATACACTGGATAAAAGGGTGAGATCAAATCAAGCACTAATAGGGTGCTTAGTCCTTCATCAAGTTGGAGTTAGGTTTCATCCGAAGTTGGTATTTCACAGATCAAGTGGGTGTTTGATCAATTTTAAATCAATGTTTAGAATTGGTGTTCTAAATAAAGATGATGGTTTCAAAGTGGGTTTTCCTTTCTTAGGTTCCCCACTATAAACATTGTGTATTTCTCTTTTGTGTTGCTTGTTTGAAGTTGCTCTTGTGTTCTTAATATAAATACTAATTCAAACTAAACAAGATATAAAGTTTGAAAAGACCTTAATTGTGATTAACATTGATTCAACCCCCTCTCAGTGCTTGTGATATCTAAAAATTGGTATCAGAGAAGGGACTTCAGTGAAAGTTTAATAGCTTCAAGGTGATCCTCTCTTCACAAGCATGACAAACAATCAGGATCAAGGTAGACTATCAATCTCAAGGTCACCACTCTTTACAGGGACAAACTATGCACTCGGAGAATAAGAATGAAAAATTATCTCATGTCACTCGGTTTTGACATATGGGAAAGTGTGAACAAGGGATACAATCCTCCGGAAACTTCAATTACATATGTAATAAATAAGACTAAATATCAGAACAATTCAAGAGTCATGAATGTAATTTTGTGTGGGTTAAATGAAACTAAATTTGTAAAGGTAATGCATTATACTGCAACTAAGGATATTTAGACCAAAATTCAAATAATTTATGAGGGAGATGACAAAGACAAGATTTAAAAATTGTAGACTTACAAAGCACAATTCAAAAGTTTAAAAATGAAATAATATGAAAGCATAACTTTGTACATGTAGAGAGTGGGTGAGATAATCAGCATGATCAGAGGCTTGGGTGAGAAGCTAGAAGAGACAATCATTGTTCAGAAAATTTTGAGATCCTTAACATCCAAATATGATGCAAAAGTCTCAGCTATTGAGGAAGCAAAAGACATGAAAAATTTGACTCTAGATGAGTTGTAAAGCATACTAGTAGCCTATGAAATGAGGATAAGTGGAGCCAAATCTGCCAAGAAAGAGAGTCATTCCAAGTAAGAAAAGAGGAATCCAATTTGGAGAATGAAGAATATGTTGAGAAGATTAAAGCTTTGTTTGTAAGAAGATTGGGAAGAGGAAAAGGCAAATATAAAGGTAAGCTTCCTTTCAAATGTTTCAATTGTGGTAAATTAGGACACTTTGCTACTAAATGTCCAAACAAAAACAAGGAGGTTGAGTTTGAATGTGGAGAATAAGATCATAAACATGGTAAGAAAAATATGGACTATAAGAAGAAGGGAAACAAGAAGAATTATTTCAAGAATAAAAGAAACTTCTATTCTAAAGAAAATTCAAGTGACTCATAATCAAGTGATTCAAGCAGCTCAGAAAGTGAGAGTGATGGAGCTAAAAGTGAAACCTTATTTATGGCTCTAGAAATTTCAAATGAATGCAGCAATAAAATAAAAATATGGTCATCTATGAAGATTCAGATGAAGAAGAGGCAAAAGTAAATTTAGAGGCTGAATTGGTAAGTGCTCTTGAAGAACTCCAAATTTCTAGAAGAAAAAATATAAAATATAAAATGCACCCTAACGGATTATGAGGAAAAAATATGCATTCTTGAAAAGAAGCAAAGACAAAAGGAAGAAGAAGAAATGAATGAACTCAAGGAGCTTGAAAATCAGCTGGAAAAGATTTCTCAATCCTACAAAGAAAAAGAAGAAGAATGTCAAAGTTTGAAATCTGATTTAGAACTCCACAAGGCTGAATTAGAACAAGAAAATAACAAACTCAAGATGTATGAGAAGCTAGAAAGGAGCTCAAATGTCCTAACAAACATTCTAAGCACTCAAAGGGATGTAGGTGAAAAAATAGGTATTGGTTTCAAGGAAGATGAACCATCAAAGAAGAAAGAAGAGAAGTCTATATTAATAATCTCATACACCATGAAAAAAGAAGCCACCAAATATGAAAAAATAAGAGCAAACCCTCCAAGAGTCACATATGCTATGAGGTACTCTCATTCCTTCTATGGTTATTGTTTTTCTATAAATATGTTTGGTCACAAAGATGAGAAATGTAGAAGAAATTCTAGAGGAAATAGAAGAAAATTTAACTGCAGCATACAAGAATAAGCTACAATCCAGTGTGCTACAAATGTCAAAAGGAAGGTCACATAGCAAGCATGTGCAGCTCACAAACACCCAAACAAATCAAGTGGATATATGTTGTGAAAGATAGATCAAACAATAAATAATAAGATGGTATGATAGCTCAAACTTTTTTCATGTGCAAGATGAAGGGATGATTTGGTATTTGGATATTTTCTTCTACATTCATATGACAGGTGAAAAAATTAAATTTATTTCTTTTGCAAATAAAACTTTAGGGGTTGTTAGATTTGGTGATAATAATTCTAAAAATATTGTGGGCAAGGGAACTCTTAGTCTTAACAATGGAAAAATAGTTATAGAAAATGTGTTATATGTTGAAGGACTCAAACATAACTTGCTAAGTGTTATCCAAATGTGAAAACAAGGATACAATCTGATTTTCAATGATAAAGGGTGTAAAATCATTGATGGAAAAATAGGGAAGAGAGTTGGAAAATAAAAAAGGACAAAAATAACATGTATGTGCTCAAAGAGGTAAACAAATAAAAATGCTTTACAAGAAAACTTGATGATAGTGTGTTATGACACGAGAGATTGATACATATCATATTTGAAAATATTGTGAAATTGAGTGCTAAAGAGGGAGTTAGAAACATGCCAAAAATTGTGAAACCAGCATATTCTATGTGCAAAGCTTGTTTACATGGAAAACAGACAAGAAGAACATTCAAATCAAAAGAGTATTCAACTACTCAACCTTTGGATCTGATTCATACAAACTTATGTGGGCCTACAAGAACTACAAGTATGCAAGGTGATGAGTACTTCATGCTTATAATAGATGATTTTACTAGGATGACATGGGTAGCTTTCCTAAAACACAAATCGAAGCCTTGGATAGGTTTAAAGCCTTCAAAGCACTTGTGGAGAATGAGAAGAACACAAAAATAAAATGCTTAAGATTAGATAGGGGTGGAGAATTTTGGTCTAATGAATTTGATGACTATTGTAAAGAACATGGAATACAAAGGCAATTCTTAGCTGCTAGGACACCACAACAAAATGGTGTGGTTGAAAGGAAGAACAAGACCATGTAAGAGATGAGCAGGACTATGTTGAATGAATTTAGACTTCTGATAGCTATTGAAGTGAAGTGTGCATAGTTTTTATATTTTTAGTAGAGCTCAATTAAGAGTAAATAGTAGCAAAACACCCTATGAACTATGGAAAGGAAGACCAGCTAATGTGAAGCACATAAGAGTTTTTGGGAGCAAGTGCTATATCAAGAGAGATGAAGACAATTTGGGAAAATTTGATTCCGCATGTGATTAGGGCATATTTCTTGGGTATTCTTCAATAAGTGTAGCCTATAGATGCTACAACAAAAGACTTAAAATAGTGGTTGAAAGTACCAATGTGAAAACAGATGAAATTCGCCCCTTAAAAATTAGAAAGTAGTCTAATGACAACCATCAAAATGATGCACATACCATTGAAAATCATGGTGATTATGAGTAAATAAGAAGCACAAATAAAGAGGTAGAAGAAGTGGAAGAAGAAGAAGAAAGGCATGACACCAAGACACCTTCAAGGAAATTTATAAGAGACCATCCTGTAGATCTGATTATAGGGAGTAAAGAAGGTGGTATGCTCACAAGAAGAAAGCTAAGAAGTCAAAAAATAATGAAGACACAACCCTCTTATCTATGATAGAACCCAAGAATGTGAAAGAAGCATGCAATGAAAAATATTGGATAGATGCAATGAATGAATAACTTGATCAAATTGAGAAAAATGAAACATGGGAGCTTTTTCCTAGGCCAAAAGAAAAGAATTTCATAGGAAAAAAATGGGTGTTCAGGAATAAAATGAATGAAAAAGGTGAAGTGACAAGAAATAAAGCAAGACTTGTGTGTAAAGGCTATGAAAAAATGGAAGGAGTTGATTTTGATGAAACTTTTGCACCAGTGGAAAGAATGGAAGCAATCATATTGTTCTTGGCATATGTTGCTCATAAGAAAATCATAATTTATCAGATGGATGTTAAGTCTAATTTCCTAAATGGAAACCTAAATGAAGAGGTGTATATTGAGAAACCTAAAGGATTATCTTTAAGAGTTGATAAAGACTATGTTTGCAAGCTGAAAAAGGCTTTGTATGGACTCAAACAAGCTCCTAGAGCTTGGTATAGAATGTTGGATGCTTATCTAATTGAGCAAGGTTTCAAAAAGGGAGTAGCAGATAGTAATTTCTACATAAAATAAGAAGAAGACAAGTTGCTAATTGTCATAGTTTACATTGATGACATCATATTTGGAGGGGATCATGAAAGGATGAATCATGAATTTTTGATGTGATGAGTAAAGAGTTTGAAATGTCTATGCTTGGTGACCTTTCGTACTTTTTAGGAATTCATATAAACCAATCAGATCAAGGAATCTTCATATCTCAAGCTAAATACATCAAGGAAATGATAAAAAGGTTCAAAATGGAAGATTGCATAATAATAGGCACACCAATGGAGGTAGGATGCAAGTTGAGAAAATAAGACGACTCACCTAAAGTGGACAAAACACTATATAGATCTATAATAGGTGGTCTTCTCTATTCCACTGCATCAAGGCCAGATATAATGCAAGTTGTGGTTTCAGCAGCAGTGATTTCAAGAGAACCCAAGAGAAACACATCTCAAGGTAGTCAAGAGGATACTTAGATATATCATGGGAACTTTAGAGTATGGCCTTTTGTATCTCACAAGTAAAAACTTCAATATAAGAGCATAAATTGATGTTGATTGGGATGGAAATATTGATGACATGAAGAGCACAAGTGGTGGAGATTTCTTTGTTGGAAAATGTCTATTGTTATAGTTGAGAAAAAATTAATCTTCACTGGAATTATCAACTTCTTAAGAAGATTACATAGCTACTGCCATTTATTGCAATCAAGTTCTTTGGATGAGGTATACTTTGGAAGACTACTAGGTAAAATGTGATGAACCAAATCCCTTGCTTTGTGATAGCACTAGTACCATTAGTGTCTCTAAAAATCTAGTATTTCATTCAAAGACTAAGCATATTCCAATCATATTTCATTTCTTGAGGGAACAAGTGAATGATAAAAATATTAACCTTGTATATGTGAGCTAAAAAGAATAAATTATAGACATTATGACAAAGCCACTACCAAAAGATACATTTGAGGATCTCAGGGATGAATTGGGAGTCATTCCTGATCCTATAATTTGTTAAGAGGTCTTGGAAAACTCAAGGGAGAATTTTTATTGCAAAATCAGCTCCTGTAATGTGCCAAAAGAGCTTTAATATAAGGGAGTGTTGGTGAGAAAAATTTTCGGGGAAATTTTTGTGGGTTTCTTGCCAACGCTCTAGGAATTTAAGACACTACTCAAATGGTGCAGCTTCCATATATGCATGCATGAGTAATGGTGGGTTTTATCCGGGTTGGCCTTATGGCCGGGGATCTAACAGGGGCACTCCACTGACCCTATGGCAAAGCTAGCAATGGATTGCTAGGGAGGAATTTTCTAGGAGAGTGGGAAAGGGAGTGAGAATGTTAGATAAGAGAAGTAATGCTGCAAGTAGAAAATCAGAGTGTTGCATACATTAGTTATAATTTTCATCACATGCATTCAAATTAAGAAGAAACAATTCTGTAAATAACAACAAGACCAATTAGAATTCAATGAACACAAAGTATAAGTAAATTCCTTAGACAAAAGGCTAGAAACTCCTTCTTGTATAGATGCTCAAGTAGAAATTATACATAGTATGAGCATGGAAGACATTTGAGGATAAGGGAGGATAGAATAATTTTCTATCTCTTTGCTCTTTTCACAAGGATCTCTTTCTCATGAATTCACAAAAAATAGCTAAGAAGACCCTCAAATGAGGAGTGCATTACAATTTATAGAAGAAGAAAAACTCTTCATCTTCCTAGTGATTCTTCATATACCCCCAATGACTCTTCGTATGTCTTGACATGACTTAAGACTCTTTTCCTTCTTAGGAAAACATTAAGTCCCTTTTTATAACATAAAGGTGACTTATTACATTGGAAACATTAAGACATATGAAAAAGTGTAAACCCCAATGCGAAATTAGAACATTGAAGAAAGAGAATGTTGGGAGGGAAGAGAAGAGAGAGAGAAAGAAGGAATAAGGAAGAATGATGTTGATGATGAAAGATTATTCCTCCAATAAATTTCATTGATCCTTCTAGATGACTCGATGGAATGCTCCAATGTGATGAAATCTGAATCCCGAACTCTTTGCACCCTGAGAAACTTCTTTTGGATGACGCGTGAACACCACAAACTAAGTGTTTAAAAACATTGTCAAATGACTTCATTGGTGACCATGAGCATCACTCATGAATATCCCCTCTGAAGGGACTGAATCCTTGGAACAAATCCTGCCAAGTTGAATGAATTATTTCACCGATGACTGCAACTTCTATCCCGCACATGATATACTTGTGACCCGAATCATGAAGTGATTATCGAAAGACACATATCGAGTTCCCTAGGATATATCTTGAATTCCCGTGAGAAATTCCCATGAATGACCCCAAATGATGCATATGTCCTACGGAATGATACATTTGTTTTGACAGGTGCTAGGTACCGATGAACATACTAGAGAAACTATGAATGGTTCATCAACACTTGCTATTCTTGAATGGAGCAACTTACTATTTTTAGTAAGTATACAAATTCTTCTCGAGACTCTAAGCGCAGCTACTAATTTGAATGTTCAACCCTCAGAATGCTCCTTTTGTGAAATTCATCCTCTAGAATGACTTAATATCTTTAGTAAGTGCTAATGAGATGATTTATTGTTTCTAGTAAGTATGAAAATTTTCTCCTTCGAACCTCAATTGGATATTGCAACTCAAATTCCTCTTTCTCCTTGTGTTCTTCTCACCTTCTAGACTAGTTTGCTATTTTTAGCAAGTTCTTGTGAGACCACTTACTATTTTTAGTAAGTGTCAATTCTAGACCGAGATGACCATTTCGATGATTTTTTCCTACAATACCTCTTTTTGTTCACCACCTCCTTCGTAGCTTCTTCAGTTGGTGAATTTCCTGAAATAGTAGTCTCCCATGTAGAAGACCTACTATTTTTAGTAAGTGTGCTTCTGGTGGTTAGATCATGGTGGAACAAAAAAATTGATATGGGTTTTTTCCTAATATCACCCCTTTGAAATTTTAGGCTTACCCGATCATTGGTTCATGAGATTTTAAAATTTCAAAATTTTCACTGGCGGCAACTATGGACATGGTAGCCATGGCGAAGCTTGAAAATTTCAGGTTTAGTTTTCTCCTCCATTCATGACGAAAATCATATTTTTGATATGGGTTTTTGTTTCTCATTCCACTGTGAATTTTCTCTTCAAATCTGGTTTTTGGTTTGACGGGAAATCTAACTTTTATCTTTGTTATGACAAGAGGGAGATTTATTCACTGCAAAAAATCTATATTATGGAAGGGATATCTGTTTTTGAGGTTTTTCTAGCCTCGAAAAATTAATAATGCAGCAAAAAACTCTTCGATTCGTGCACTGGTTTACAAGATATATCAAATTCTTCGTCTCACGGCAATGGGGTTTTTCAAATGAATCTCTTTGTTCTTCATTTCTCGATCAGTCCTTCCTCTAAGATCACTATGATTTCATGGTGTGATGAACTTGATGGAGCTGGTTTAGAGTGCAGTGATGGTGGCAAGAATTTTTGAACAAGAATGGACAGAGCTATGATAGGGTGTGAAGCTGTGAAGAAGGAATGGAGAGAAAAAATGGCTAAGTGTCAGATTTAAAATATTCAAAAACACATACTAGGGGTGGGGCACATTTTTATGTCCCTGATTTACCTTTAGCTAAAGGGATTAAAGGCTCATCAAATTACACATCATGCCCCCACCTAACACTTGTCAAGATTTGGATGATTGAGCATTATGGATAGGGAGCTGGAGAAAAAACACCTAGGGGTTGAATATGGCCCGTAGAAGGTCACATCATGACCTAGGGACCACATGGGGATGGGAATATTTTATTGTCCCTCATGTCCCTTTTCTTAAGGGATGAAAGGGACATCAAAATTCTTCAGCCTCCTGGAGCTGACACATGTCCACTTGAGAATTTGGCTAAGTGTTGAATGCGTTCCTTGAGCCAACTTGTGATAGCGATAACTTGGGCTCCTGGATGAGTTCGGAGGTGAAATGTTTTATGATATTGAATAAAAACCTCAATTAATTGAATGGTGATGGTTTGGAGCTCCAATTATGACTACATCACCTTCAAATTCCACCTTTTCTCGGGATCGCTAGTTGTGTGCCGGAAGAATGAGTTGCTAGGGAAGTGTATGATGTTTCACAAGGTCTCATTTTTCCAAAAATTTAGGGCATGGAAAATACCTTCCATTGGTAATTTTTGGGCTCTTGAATATTTAATAATCTCCCAAAATCCTTTCTTGAAGCTCAGGTACTCCTTTGTGGTGTATGCTCCTTTAGGCCCGAAAACCCAATTTTATTGAATCGACTCCAAAAAGGCTCTGCCGAATTGATCCTGATGCCTTCAAACCCTTTGGAACATTTAAATCCTACTTTTTGATGATGAATTTCCCTTTTTATCCACTTTCTATTTTTATTATGCCTCGCCATGGACACATGCTATTTTTAGTAAGTGCACTACAGGTGTCAAATTTCGACAAAACAAGTCTTGAAATTCTAGGTTTTATTATGGGGTTCCATGCTTCAATTTTGGGTAATATCTTCATCTGAACAAGTGGTAAAATGATATTTTCCTCATCATGGGAAGAATACTAATTAAAAAACACAACCCTCCATATCCCTAAAAATAGGGACTTCATGGCGTGAAAACTAGTTTACACAAAACTAGATTTTTCAACAATCATTCCCTCAATTTTTGTGCGATTTCACCCACTGGAACCTTGAGAAGTGAAGAGGTATCTCATTGAATTTTTCACTATTTTTCTTCATGTGACAAGGAATAATGCTGATGAAAAATCAGTCCTCCATATCCCTAAAAAATAGGGACTTTGTGGCACAAAAACTAGTTCATGCAAAACTAGATTTTTCAATGATCATTCCCTCCAATTTTTGCGCGATTTCGCCCACTGGAACCTTGAGAAGTGAAGAGGTATCTCACTAAATTTTTTTCACTGTTGTTATTCATGGAAGCCATTAATGGAGTCTTCAACCTTTAGATATCACATAGGTGGTGATGGAGGAGAATGAAGTTATTTGTAGTTGAGAATGAGAGGGAGGCTAGGAAAAAGCATTTGGGAGCTAACTTTCAAGCGCATGAGGAATCACAAGGCTTAAGTGGGATGGGGGAATTTTTTTCCCCTACGTCCCTTTTTGAAGGGATGAAAAGGACATCAATTTCTGTTTCATGCCTCATCGTGACACTTGGCGATCATCCGTGCAGGGAGAGGGAAGGCTCCAACTTAGCTCTCGGGGGCTTAACTGGCAAATGAGATGTCATATTAGTGTTTTGGGGGCTCAAAAAGGGTTGGGCATATTTTATTTTCCCCTATGTATATTTTTCTAAAGGGATGAAAGGGACATAAAAATGCACCAGGCTCCTAGAGCTGACACGTGTCCACTTCAAAAATGACTAAGTATGAGAACTTGAGAGTGAACTTGTGAAGGCCGTATCTAGAGTTCCCAATGGAGTTTCAAGGTGAAATTTATATTAATTTGACTGAAAATGGAATTTTGAATCCAATGGTGGGGTATCAGCTCTTTATTCCTCCATTTTATCCCTAAAAAATCAGATTTTTGTTTTGGATCAATGACTGAGCATGAGAAAAATAGGATATAGACATGTTTCTCCTAGAAGTTGTTAAGAATATTATTTCACTATCTTGTAGATATCTAAATTACCTTTCCAAAAATTTCTCTTTTAGCTCCTAAATCCTTCCTAAGCTCTTGTAATCACTTCCGAAGCTCAATAGATCTTTTGGCCCTGCGCACCGCCTAGGCCTGAGAACCCTGTTTCTGATGAATATGCCCCAAGACCTTCAAATCTTTCCTAAATCTTCCAATACCATTTCATTTATGTTATTAAACCTTTGATTCATATCCATGTTGTATGTTTATCCTATGTTCCACTCTGGGGGTCACACCGATCTTGGGAAGGCGGTGGTAGCCCTTCCCAACACTGACCAAAATTGGCATTCTTCGATATCTCCTAAAATCAACTAGGGGATTGACTTGACTTTCCTAATTCACCTATCAGGTTGAGTTAGCATCCATTGATGGGTCATTGTACTAACTAGGTAAGGCCGGTATTTAGGACGGATAAACTTGGGGTGTCTTGGAAAGGTAAAATTTGAAAATTTTGACATAGGGGTATCATTGTCATGCTTGAAAATTGTAAATTTTCCTATTTCACATTGCATAACAATAGGGAGATAGTTTAATAGCTCATGGTGTTGCTCATTATATTCTTTCACTCAAGGTTATTTATTTTGTGTCCTTGTTATACTCGGGTGTATCTTCATATCGTATTTTTAAATAGTATTGTGTCATACATGGTGGTTGTTCATCTCACTTATGCCTAAAGCCCTGGGGGAAGAATTTATGCAGTATGCCTTTTTTTTTTGGGTGCTTATTTTCATTTCTTTTCTGCCCCATCTTTGTCATGGATGTTAAAGGGGATAATATGTGCCTTAGGAACATGAATATGGGGTTGTCCTGTCATGTGGATTTTCATGTTTTCATCAATTTTTCCTGTCTTGTGTGGGTGTTGACATCAATGACAAAGGGGAGTTTGTTTCCCACATTTTTGTTTATTTTTCATTGATGTCCATGTATTTTCCCAATGCTTCTTTTTCATGGAAGTTTGGAGTCTAGGGATTCACGAGTGTTAGGTTCATGATACTCCATGTTGAGTCAAATTGATGCCTTTTGGTGCATGTGAGTCATGTGAGTCTTTGTGGTGCAAAGTGAAGAAATGAATACTTGGAGCATGTGTATAACAATTAAATTAACTCATTCTATGGCCCAGAAAGTCAAGAAACATGTTTTTGGAGAAAAATTTCACCTCTATCCAAAATGCCTTTGAGACACCTAGTTGTTCTTGCATGAAAATTAGATGGGATATACCAATTTAGATCTATTTTTTCAAAAAAAAAATTATATAAAATGATGAAGGAAGTTTTCTTTTTCTTCATGCAAAATTTCAGGTCCTTTCGAGGTCATTTGAACTAGTTACTCAAGTTTTTGCAAAACCAGTTTCTTGAGAAGATCATTTGGAAATGCCTGGATTCTTAGGTGTAAAAAAAAAATATGAAGTAATTATCAGATAATTCCTAAGATAATTTTTTTAGTAAATTCTAGTGCAATTTTTTTAGGATAGTTGGACATGTTTCAAGAAATTTATGAGCATTGTTCAAAGAGGTTTCTTCTCCTTCCTCGCATGTGTCTTGAGTCTTCAAGGTACAATTGAGTGTTTTTGTTCATTCATCAATGTTTGAGTGCCAAAACCCTCTTCACAGTTCATTTGTAATATGATTGAAAAGTTGGAATTATCGCTAAGTGAAGATAAAGGTGTGATCTTAGGTGATCTATGTTGTCTTGGTGAGTGAGTCAATAAACCTTGTCACAATTCTTCTTGAATTCACTTCCCGAGTTCTTTCTTCTTCAACTACTTTCTATTGATCATACTTATCACCATTTTTAGATAATATATAAAATTATTACATCAAAATATGGATCATTTATACAAAATAATGGGTATGTTGGTCTACTTGCTTGTTGACAAGGGTATTGAGAAGCACAACCTCATAACAACTTTGACAAACAAAGGAAAATGGGAATTAAGTGATGTTTATGAGGTATCATGTGGTCTAGAACACCCATGGATTTTTTTAATTCACTTCTAAGTCATCTGCAAGTTTCAAGAAGTGATAAACTAAACTAAAATTCCTTCACTACAAAGAACACTGGCCTCTTACTAGTCTTTACCCTACAATTTTTTTCTTCTGGGAGCGTATGAAGAGGTTTCAAGTTTTATTATTGTTTGGAAAAGGTGGAGGATGATTCCACAAAGCTAAACCAATTGAAATTTTCAAATTTCATTTTTTTCAAAGGATATATTAATTTTCTCCCACTCTCGGGCTTGCACAATCCCATTACTGATCTAGGGTTTTTGAAGAAATTATTTGATCGAATAGAAAGTTCTAACCAATAATTTTTCATGAAATTTTGTGTGAATATGTTTGGGACATATACATCATCAATACAAAATAAAAAAATTATTTCCATCCACCGGTGAAGATAATTCTATTGCACACTCCTTTAAACCCGTGCACATGCTATAAAATAGGTTTTACATGCGTTTGATCATCAATTATTTGAAATTGAAGGTGGTGATTGGTTGGATGATATTTTTGAAGGATTGAAAAATATTTGGAAACCATCATTAGAGATTGAAAAATTTCCATTCTTTATGACATACTATAAATCCGTCTATAGTGGTTTGCATGCATGCACAGGTTGAAACTTGCAATGTCAAACTATTTCTCCATGTTTGTGAGTGTATCTACTTGATTTGTATGAGTGAGTTTAAAGATACAAGAGCCCAAACATCCACTAAAGATTGAATAACATGATGTATGTAAGATTTAAGGACTGTATTTGACTGAAACACATGTATCTCTACCTAGTTCTTTCTGTCAGTAAAAATAAACAAGTCTAGAGCTATCCACTCAAAGTTGGAAGAAAATGGAAGTTAAGGTGTCTCAAAGGAAGAAAAAGCAAGAAGATGATAAGATGTAACTATGTCAAAAGTCAGGGAGATGAAGAGTTGGTCTAAGTAGCTCGAGCTACAAGAGATGAGTTAGAAGAGATATGAAGAATTATTGAGCATAAAAGTAGTAATTGCAGTGTTAAGAAGAGGATGAGTGAGATAGAGATACTAAGGGGCATAGTGTGTGAGATTATGAGACATAGAATAAATGACATAAATGACTGAGACAAAGTATAAAAAAGATGAACAATGAAATGTAATAAAGATAGAGGTAGTGGACATTAAAAAGGGTGGTTGTTCTTGAGTGCAAACTAGAAGAGACAGTGAATAAACCTTGTCTTGACAACAAGAAAGATGGTATATCAGTGACAAAGGATAGTATACAATGAAGACATGAAATAATGCAGTGATGAGATTGCTAAATAACATAGTTAAACACTTGGTAACTAGGGAGATAGTGATCCAACAAGTGAAATCAGAGTCATTATAAGGTGCATAATCAAAAGAATAGGTGATTTGAGATAGGTTTAATAAGAACAGTAGTAAAGTGATCATAACCAGTTGATGCAATAACAAGGAAACTATATGATCATCTTGAATGCTTGGATTGTCTAAGTAGGTGTTTGTTATCCACAATAGCTCTTCTAGTTATTTGGATAACTCATGTCCATATTATGGCTCATATATCTTCATTGTAATTGGCGTGCACCTCGGTTGTCTTCTTGGCACATACACTTGGTCATTGTTTCCTCACGCGCCCTTATGCACTTCCCCTTCTCCCCTTTTCTTTTACATTTCTTCCTTGCTCTATCATCCCCTTGTGTGTATATTTTTGTGTTCACCTTCTTCCTAGAATCTATTCATCCCACGCACATGACTCAAACTTGCCTCAATCACCCAAGTCCATGGCCCTCTCACACACCTCGTGTATTACTTTTTAATAGTTGTGCCTTGACCATACATTTTCTACTCACTAGTTTACTCCATTTACTCTGCGTGCATTGTGATTCCACATTCCTTCCTTCTTCCCACACCTCATTCTTCCACGCGCATACCTTTTTGCCCTTCGTTTCTGCATTTTGTGTCATGCCATTCTCTAACACTCTTGAGTGTACCATACGCAACCTATCAAAGCATGTTGAATCCTTGTAACAAATCAGTGAGTGACACATGGAAAAAATGAGAAAACACTTTTGCACGGTTGGCGATACTTTTAGCCAATCTGTGCACACCATGTGTCTCAAGTGCGTGAATAACCCTAAAAATATTCGACAGCCATATCTTTTCGACGAGCTCGATTGGCGTGTGCCTAGTCTCAATCGATAGTTGTTGATGTAGGCTATAATGCTAGATATTCAAATTCAAATTCTTGGTAGATCTGGTAGGTGAGAAATGGGAAAACATCTTTATGGGCATTAATGAGCAGATCGAATACTACAACCACCCAATTTTATCGATCCTCCTCTTTCCTTCTCCAACATGCCAAATAGACTTGGGGAAATGTATTTGATAGATTTGTAGGTGGATTTACAGGCATTGAATGCTTCTTGTTGGTGGTTTTATTTCAAAATTGGGTTTTCCCTCCTTCTTCTCTTCTTCTTCCATCGATTCATCTATAAATGTAAGAGTTGGGCTCATTGTTAATGTTGGACACTTTGGATCCTTACGCACTTTTCTAAGGACTTCATATTTCGTATTCTGAGTTACATACCTCTATATCTAGCTCGTGCATGTGGATATCAGCCTCTTTCACCATTGTAATAGTTCTATGCATTTCTAGAAATAATGGAAGCATCATTTTGTGACTATTCTTTGTCCTAAGCGTGTTTTTATTCTTTCTTCTTGCCTTTCTTTTACATTGCATGCTTTCTATGTCACTCTACATCCCTTACAACTCCATTTTTAGTTGTGTTCCATGAAACTGATCTCGGTAAATGTGTTTTAGTTGTTATAAAGTGCCTAGCATTCTTTCATTCCTTTCCCTTTCATTTCGCTCGAACATATGGTGTTCGTCCCTCTTTTTTGGTGTTATCACCTTCCTTAGATTAGTTTTTCCTTTTTTATCCTTATATCCCTGGTCCCTTAGCATTGTTAGCTTAGTTTTCCCTTTCAGCATTAGGAGTGGCAGTAGCAGTAGAAATAGATAGAGGAACCGTCCTTCTTCGGAGATCCATATCAAGTGCCTAAGGTCCCATAACTTTGAGACAGCAGTTCCATTGTTTCCTCAAATAACTTGGCTCTTCCAAATCGAGACATAGGTGCAAGTTTGAATGACCAATAGTTTCGGCATTCGATGGGATAAGCAATAAAATATTAAATTTCATATTGCTAAGTTATGGTGTGTGAACTTAGTATTTCCAGCCTTTGGAGGCTTATTTCAACACATCTGATGACTCCCAACATTTCTAAAGCTCCTTTTTTACAGTCCTAAGCACCTTTTATGAGAAAAGTTCATACCAAATAGAGTGCTACACCGAAGTATCCTTTGAATACTTCCAACTTTTCTTGAGACACACATAAATCATATCTTTGATGCATGCATCTTTATCTCCAAAGCACGCTAAGCACACTCTACTCCTCCTCAAAACAAACAATTACACCCAACCATAGTGCTTCAACCTCCTCCTCCTCCTCCTCTAAGGAACTTTGTCAATTTCATTGTAAGAAGCCCACTTAATGTCAAATCCAAACATGATATGTCGGTGGCCGCGCTCAAGAGAATTCCCTAGTTCATGGGAGAAAATCAAGTCACCCCTATTGAACACATTCAAGATGTGGCCAATGTATGCTCTGTCTATCTGATTACACATGATGATGTTATTGTCAGGTTACTTGCAGCCTCTTTCAAGGGTAAAGCACTCCAATGGTATCGTGGCTTGAGACCTGCATCTATTGCTACCTAGGATGAGCTTGGAACGACTCTATGTAATTAATTTGAAGATAAATCAAATCATCTATGCATCTACATCATACTCTCCTACACATCAAAAATAAGATGATGAGTTAAAGGCCCTAATTAGAAACTTGTCCAACAAGGTCATATCATTGGAGAAGAAGCAAGCATAAGCCTACAAAGGTAGTTCCAATCAGGCGCAAATCCATAGAAATCAACCTTGGTGGAATCATTATGGGAATCAAAGATATGGAAAAAACTAACAAAATGATAGATGACATGTTAATGCGCACTTGCCTTTGCAAGTTATTCCTCCTATGCAACCTCTTTCAACACCCAGTATAAGTCAAGCACTTGTCCCAATCTAGAACAACATGGTGCAGGAGTTTGAATGGTTTTTTCCTTACAATATGCCTCATAGTCAATATCATTATGCCAATGTTACACGTGCACAAACTTATATGATCCAGAATGCTTCCAGTTGTGAGCCTTCAACAAGTGCACTTGAAGTAGATAACCAAGAAAGGATAGAAGATCCTCCAGAGGAAAATATGATGTTCTTTGGTGTTAAGGACTTTTATGTAATCAACCAAGCTGTAGATGATGCAAACAAACCGCACACCCAAGTTGCGGACAACACAAGATACAAGAAGATAATGCTCGATTCTAGTGCACAGGTCATAATTCCAGTAACATTGGCCGACCCTCAAAATCAAAAAGAGGCAGCTAAGGCATCCAATGGTAGAATTTCTCAATTACCTACATGTGAGGCTTTGGGAAAATATTCTCTTGAAGTGGCGTGCATCCATCCTTTGGTAGGTCAAGCCTCTACGCCATTTAAGGTTCCTTCCTCTATACCCTAGTAACCAATCAAGGATGTTATTGTTCCTCAAATGCGTAATTCAGTGGGTTTTCCATTTAGCATTGTGGACTAGATGAAGAAGACAAACATAAATGTTACAATGTGGGATGCCCTAACCATTCCATCTCAGTATGACTTGTTGCATGAAGCTCTGGCTCAACTCCCACACACCGATCCAGCTATCTAGAAGCCACAAACTTTTGTCAATATCTTCTAAGAAGATGAGAAGTAATTAAGTAAATTTTTAACAACCCCACCCTTCTATATGTCTTTAATCAAAGGCAAACATCTTGTCCATAAGCGTATAATTGAGTCGGGTGCTAGTTTCATCATGCCTAGGAAGATTGTTGATTTCTTAGGTCTTAAGTATAGCCCCCTAACAAAAGGAGTCCTGCAACTTGATGGTTCAATTGTCACTACCCTAGGAATCATCAAGTATCTTGAGTTAACTCTCCATGTATGTCCAAGTCTAACAATAACTCAAGATGTGTCAATCATTGATCTGCCCTTTTATTTTCCTTATGTTTATCAAGAGATTTTACTGCTAAAGTGGGTGGTTACTTGTCTTTTGATTGGTCTCATATGTTACTCAAGACAAGGTATGGTACCCGATTTACCATACAAGTTGAGCCAATTTTTTCCTATCATGTAGATTCATATGTCCCATCCCCTCTCCAAGCTAATTGTTTAATCCAATAAGAACAAGTTCCAGTCTCTAAAGAGCAGCCTCTTCCACCTTCTATCCCTAATCTACTACTTGATGAGTGGGCAAAGAAGCACCATAAATTTAACCCATATGCTGAAGAGCTGGAAGCTTATGAAACTAGGCTTGGTACTTAGTGCACTCTTGAAGAAGAAGTTGTGTTACTGCGCGTGCTCAAGAAAAGTGAAGAGAACCCTAGTCTGTGGAAATTATACTTTGCTGGATCTAGAAGAAAAAATGGCACGGGAGTAGGAGTTGTTCTCATTTCCCCTAAGGATGAGAAATTCTTCTTCGTACACAGGTTTTAGTTTATATGTTCTAACAATGTGGCATAATATGAGGCATTGGTGCATGGTCTACTTATTGCTGGAAAAGAATAAGATTAAGGCGATGCAAGTCTTTAGGGACACAGATTGGTTATCCATAAGGTTACTAATAAGTGTGCAACAAAGAATAAGCTTCTCAAATATTATAGACACAGAGTTTGGGACCTCCTCAAGAGATTTAAAAATCTAAATCTACAGGTGGTGTGACGCAAGATGAATAAGGAAGTAGATCAAATGGTTGTCTTTGGTTCATAGTTCTCTTCTCTTGAGGACTTTGTCAAAGGAAATACGTAGCACATCAAGATGGTGATTATACCATCCATTCCAGATAATAACACCAAATGGAAAGTTTTTTATAGTGATGTGAAGATCATCTAGAATGAAGTTGAGTTCTCATCAAATATGTAAGCTGATTTTCATGATAGCTATGGTGACCAAGTAATATAGCCAAAGACAAAAAAATTCCTAAAGGGTTGGTCACCTTAGAGAAAATGTTTAGCCCTCATGTTGAGTTCAAGGGTGAATAAAAGTATATGCACATCATGCAAGAAGAGTGTTTCTCCAGTCACTATTACACATGGAAAGGAGTTGTTGCTCAGTAAAGCTTGCATGCATGATGAAAATAAGGCCTTCATTTATATCTATCAAAAATAAAGTGATATCTTCTCATGGGAGTATGAAGACCTCAAAGGTTTTAATCCAAGTGTTTCCCAACACTCCATCAAACTTGATCCGGTATCAAGCCCATCAAACAAAATCATTGATCATTCAATCCAAAGATAGATCCCTCATGAGGAATGAGTTATCTAAACTCATTGAGGCGAGGATTTTTGTCCCATCAAGTACTCTACCCGGGTTGTGGATCTAGTTTTGGTGCTCAAGAAGAACAGTGAAATCGGACTCTGTGTTGATTTCAGTGGATTTGAACAAGGTATATCTAAAGGATAATTATCCTTTGCCTTCAATGGAGTAGATTTCAGAGGCGTGTGGCTGGTGCACAAAGATTCTCAATACTAGATGGATACTCTGGCTTCAATTAGATCTTGGTCAAGGAAGAAGATAAATTCAAAATAACATTTACAACCAAGTGGGTAACATATGCATATCAAAATATGCCCTTCGTTCGTCAAATGCGGGTGTAATGTTTCAATGCGTCATGGACATTGCCTTCAAAGGCTACATCAATGAGTTCATCTTGGTTTACCTTGATGACATTATAGTCTTCTCAAAGCAGAGCGCAGATCACATGACACACCTAGAGAAATTATTTGAGAGATGTAGAAGGTATGGGGTATCTCTTAACCCCAAGAAGTGTAATTTTGTAGTGGCACAGGGAAAGATCTTGGGCCATGTGGTTTTAAAGGATGGCATCACAATTGATCCTGAGCACATTTTAACCATCCTAGCTCTTTCCCTACCGGCACACAAAAAGGCCTTGTAGTCCTTCCTCGGTAAGATCAATTTTGTTAGGCGCTTTATTCCTAACTTTGTAGGACTGGTAAGACCAATCACCCTCATGCTCAAGAAAGACATAGCTTTCAGATGGACAATAGAAGGAAAGGAAAGCTTAAACAAAATAAAGAAAGAGATTTCTTGTGTTCCAACACATATAAACCAGGAATTACTCAAAGGATTTTATCATTTATGCTTATGGCGCTAATGCACTAATGCGAGTGTTGTTATCCTAACACAAGAAAATGAACAAGGGCTAGAACAACCAGTGGCTTTCTTCAGCCAGACGCTGAAGGATTATGAATTAAAATATAGTCACATGGAGAAGCAGGTATTTTCCATCATGTGCGAGTTCAAGAAATTCAAGACTATCCTCATAACAAATGACATCAAGGTGTTAGTTTCTCACTCTTGTGTTAGAGACTTCATCATGGGAGCAGAAATCAGTGAGAAGAGAGCAAGATGGGTGACCAAAATCATGGAGTATGATGTGACAATAAAATCCAAAAAACTAGTAAGAGGTATTACGCTTTGTAAGTAGCTTGTTGATGATGCACACAATGAATCGAGAGTTAATTTTTTTATGAAGCTCTCCCGCATGCGAGAACTTGGGAAGAATACAGATCCTAGCATGTGCAACTAGATGAAGGATATGATCACATTCCTTTCTAAGGTCACATACCCTCTTGTCTTAAATAAGTCAAGGAGAAGACATATGAGGTTAAAATCTATCCCTTAGTTTTTGATTGATGGACTTCTCTTTAAGAAGAATCTTGATGGTGTGTTGTTAAGGTGTATCAACGACGCACATACTTAAAAAGTGTTAACATAATTTCATGATGGATTCTCTGGTGAACACTTCTCTACCAAGACTACAAAAATTAAGATCATATTGGAAGGTATCTTTTGGCCTACTATGTTTGCAAATTCACACAAGTGGATCACAAAATGCAAGGAATGCACTTCTTTGTAGGAAATAAGAGATTGATAGTGCTTCCCCTCCAAATAATCCAAGTGGATCAACCTTTTGTGCAATGGGGCCTCAAATTCATAGGCATGATCAATCCACCTTCAAGCGTTGGACACAAATGGGTGCTAACAATTATGGACTACTTTACCAGATGGATAGAAGCTTTCACTCTATGAATCAACCAATTTAGTCATCCTTGAATTTCTTGAAGGTATAATCATAAGGTTTAGCATTCCTCAAACAATTATCTCTGATAATGCAAAATCCTTTTTTAGAACTAAAATTACTGATTGGGCTCTAAAGATGGGCATTTATTTGAAGACTTCTTCCAACTATTACCCTCAAGGAAATGGTCTAGCAGAATCAACAAACAAAAACCTAATCAGGATCATGAAGCACACAATGAACATCAACCAAATATAGTGGCATACAAAGGTCACACGTGTGCTCTAGGAAGATAGAATCACAGTTAAAAAAGTAATAGGAACTTCACCTTACAAGCTTGTATATGGCAAGGAGGCTACCCTTCCTTTGACGTTGGAGTTGAACTCATTGGAACTTTCCCAATAGCTGGAGTTTGAAGGCACAAACCAGAGAGAAATCAAAATGGCAGAGTGGTTAATCTTAAAGAATCAAGGAACTCGACATGATCAAGCTAGAAAATCATTAGCAAGCAACAAAGAAATGGTTTGACAATAAGTATAGGCCTCAAGCTTTCAAAATTGGGGATGTGGTCTTAAAATGGGATGTTGATAGAGCTAAACCAAGGTGTCATTAAAGGTTTGATGCCATTTAGAGTCGCCCATATATCATCAGCTCATGCAAAGAGGCTAACTCTTTTGACTTAACTCATCTTGATGAAGGCATGCTGCAAATCCCAATAAATGGGATCTATCTCAACCCCTTTCATTAAGTCTATTGCATCATTTTTTATATTTTAGAGTAGTTTCAAAACCTCCATGTGCATTGCACGCACATTGTTTATTTGTAAATATGTCTTTCTTCTCGCATGATTTTACACGCACTCATTTGTTTCTTCCAGATGATCGGTCATCTTCTAGCAATTTCAGAAGTTTCACGAGATTCGAGAAAAGAGTTTAGAATGTGTTTCAAAGTGACTTCAAGTTGAGTTCTTCAAAACATACAGATCAGAATTTCATAATTACATATCAGACTCCATGCCCAATAGATTCTCTATGCTACTGATCTCCTTCATCTAGCAGACAGATGGCCCCGAAAATCACCAAATTTCTATCCACAATAACTCTCCTCATTATTTTAGTAACTCATCTCCATATTATGGCTCAGATATCTTCATTACAAGTGGCATGCACCTCATTTGTCTCTTTGGCACATTCACTTGGTCATTGTTTCCTCACGCGCCCTTGCAGCACTTCCCCTTCTCCCATTTTGTTTTCCTTTTCTTCCTTATTCCATCTTCCCCTTGTGAGCATATTCGTGTATTCACCTTCTTCCTAGCAGTTATTCATCCAACACACGTGCCTTGCACTTGCTTCAATCAAGCTAAGTCATTGGCCCTCTCATATGCCCCATGCATTACTTTGTAATAGTTACGCCTTGACCATATGTTTTCCACTCACTAGTTTACCCCATTTCTCTGCACATGTTGTGATTATGTGTGCCTTCCTTCTTCCTTCTTCCCATGCCTCATTCTTCCATGTGCATACATTTTTTCCCTCTGCTGTGCCATTCCATGTCATGTCATTCTCTGACATGCTTGAGTGTGCCATATGCAACCTATCAAATTACACCAATAGGGAGCCAAATCCTTGTAATAAATTAGTGAGTGACATGTGGCAGAAATGACAAAACACTTTTGCACAATTAGCCATCCTTTCAGCCAATTCACGTGTGCCATGTGTCTCACATGTGCGGGGATCCTGACAATATTATGAAAACCATATATTTTTCTATAGATCTCATATCTGTGCACACATAATCTCAATTGATAATTGTTGATGTATGCTACAGTGCTAGATATTCAAATTCAAATTCTTGGCGGATCTGGTAGGTGAGAAATAGGAAAACATCTTTCTAGGCATTAATGAGTATATCTTATTATTCCAACCACCCGATTTAATCTGATCCTCCTCTTTCCTTCTCCAACATGCTAAACAAAATTGGGGAAACATATTTGATAGATTTGCAGGTGGATTTGTAGGAATTGAATGCTTCTTGTTGGTGGTTGTATTTCAAAATTGGATTTTCCCTCCTTATTCTCCTCTCCTTCCATCGATTCATCTGTAAATGTAAGAGTTAGGCTCATTATTAATGTTGGACACTTTGGATCCTTATGCACTTTTCTAAGGACTTCATATTTCTGTATTCTAAGTTGTAGACCTCTATATTTGGCTTGTGCATGTGGATATCATCCTCTTTTTCCATCATGTGATTACTGTGCATTTCTAGAAATAATGGAAGCATCGTTTTGTGACTATTCTTTGTCCTAAGCATGTTTTTATTCTTTCTTCTTTCCTTTCTTTTACATTGTGTGCTTGTTGTGTCACTCTACATCCCTTGTAGCTCCATTTTTAGTTGTGTTCCATGAAACTGATCTGGTAAATGCATTTTAGTTATGTTACATGTGCCTAGCCTTCTTTCATGTCTTTTATTTCACTTAGAATAGATGGTGTTCTTCCCTCTTTTTCTGGTGTTATCACCTTCCTTAGATTAGTTTTCCTTTATATTATCCTTCTATCCCTGGTCCCTTGGCATTGTTAGCTTATTTTTCCCTTTTAGCATTAGGAGTAGTAGTAGCAGTAGAAATAGATAGAGGAACCGACCTTCTCCAGAAGATCCTTCTCAAGCACGCAAGGTCCCACAACTTGGAGATGGTTCCATTGTTACCTCAAACGACTCGGTTCTTCCAGATCTGAGACACAGGTGCAAGTTTGAATGACCAAAAGTGCTTACACTAGAAGAATTTGGTGCTTCTTACTTTTTAGCTGAGTGGGTGCTTAGTCCTTCATCAAGTTAAAGCTAGGTGTCATCTAAAGTTGGAGCTTCATAGATCAAGTGGGTGTTTGACCAATTTTAAATCAGTGATTAGAACTTGTGTTCTAAATAAAGAGGTTGGTTTCAAAGTGGGTTTTTCCCTTCTTTGGTTTCCCACTATAAGCATTGTGTATTGCTCTTTTGTGTTGCTTGTTTGAAGTTTCTCTTGTGCCCTTAATCTAACTACTAATTCAAACTAAGCAAGATAGAACATTTAAAAAGACCTTAATTGTGATTAATAATGATTCCCCCTCAAAGTGCTTGTGATATCTAACACTAACTAATAGCCATGTAGGCGGTGAAAAAAATAACAACTATGATTTAATTGTAATTAAATGGTTTATCTATTTCATTTTTCCCTTTATATTTTACTTAAATTTGAATTGAGTGGATTACGCCTAATATTGTTTTAACCTTGATTATGACCTTCTTACCTTATTTAGTGGAGTATAAACTCTTCCCAAGGTACCCCTTCACCCAAATTTGGATTTGGGAAGAATGGGATTTTTGAAATCTATGGCTTGTAGAGGGCCTCATTTTCCTTGAAAAGACACCCTAGAGCCATACATATGGATAGGGAAGGCTATTTTTTATGAAAAGGGAAATTTCCACCTCCTCGTGTGCATTTACTCACAAAATTCTTTATGATTATTTACCTTGTAAATATCACTTGAGGTGAGTTCAATTCACCTCAAGTGGGTGAATAATTCTTCTTGGATTTTGGGATATCCTCTTTGATGGATTTTTTTGTCTTGGGTTTGGGGGAGAGAAATTGACATGGCACCTAGTTAGAGGATGACTAGATTCCACATGGATCTCTCTCCATTGGTTCCTATTTTGGTGCTTGTTATTTATCCTCCAAATTTGGGGGAATTGAGGTTCCACTTGCTTTGATTCTGATGGATTTTTCAAAAATTGGGAGAGATTTGTACTTTCTTGGAGTATTGTTTTGGATTACACTTGGATTGGCTTGGATATCTTAGAATTTTGAATTATTGGCTTGAATTTTCAACGTATGTTTCTTATCATGAAAGACTTATGGATGCATGTATTTTTGAGTTGTTTGAAAGTGGTAATTGTTGTGATAATTTTTCTAGTCCATCCTCACCAATTTTGATGGGGATTTTGAATAAGTGATGGATTTGAGGATCCCGTATAGATGGGTATTTCCTCCCTCTTATGGGTGGAGTGGGATCCCTCTTGAATATGGTGGAAGGAGTATTTCCTATCATTGGAAAACCAAGTAGTTTGTGAGTTTGAAAATCCTTACAAAGAGGAGCTTGGGAGCTATAAGTTTCATGGAGGCATAAGGATTTAGAGTCATGGTTACTTATTATCTATATTACAAGAAAAAATAATATATTGAAATACCTATGGCTATGTATGGATTTTTACCCTCTCCTTTGATTGCCTTGGAAGATGTTTTTGGGTGGGTTTCTTGTTGTTTGCATTTTGTGTTTGTGTGTGAACCCTTGTGCCAATTTGAGAAGCATCTCCTCTCTCCCATGGGCTTGGAGGGAGGCTAGTATGCTCATCACCTTGATATGGATATGATGATGCCTAAAGGTTGGGAGGAAACCAAGCCATGTGCATATTTGTTTTGGAAATCTTGGAGCTAGCAAATGGAGTTTTGGGTAAATAGAACTTTGTAAAAAATTGGGCATGTTGTTTCCTCTTTGGGGAGGCTTGTCCACTTGCATTTATTCATTATTTTTAAAGTTTTAAAGTTCACTTAAAATATGATTTATTGTATGGGAAAAAGAAAGGATTGAATAATTATTTTGAGTATGCAAATGTAAGAGATAATTGTTGTTTTTCTTCTTCATTGTAATGGTAATGATGTATTGAAAAATGGTTGTAATGATAGTTTGAAAATTGTACTTTTTAGGGAAATTATTATGCATGGTTAATCTCCATATTCCCTTTGAATTAGTGAAAATATAATTAGATATGAATGGAATTAGAAGAAATTCCTCTTATAAAATCTCATATTTTTGTGATGTAATTTATCTTTGTAAACTCATTCCAAATTAAATTCCAGAATTGATTTAAGAAAAGTGCCTATACACATATATGTATATATATTATATAGTTTGTAGCACATATTTATAGTTGGATATAGTCACATGTATGATGGTTTTGACCCCCTTTTTGCTAATAAAAATATATACAGTATACACACACATGTATATATATCCCTCAATGGGATTTTCTTTAAATATTTAAGAAATAAAAAATAATCCATTGTTGTGGTATTCAAATATAAACCACATGAAATCTAGATTTTGGGGGAAATAAAGGAAAATGAATAATCAATAAAAAAGAGTGTTCTTTAGGGTGTGGGTCCAAAATGGAGAGCTCATCTCCATCGCCATGCTCCCATAAAAGCTCCAAAACCTTGAAAGTAAAATGAAGAAAGAAAAAGAGATAGATTTGAGAAGAAAACCTAATACGAACCAACCTTGAGTATTTTTTTAGGGTTTTGGGAGATGCCCTAAGATCTAGGAGGAGATTAAAAGATCCTAGGGTGGGATATGGATGATCCATCTTCCACCCCACTTAAATAATTTATCTAGAGACTATAATCTCTCTATTATAGGTAAAAGAGGGTTAAGGGAACCTTCCCTATACATAATCATAACCCACTTAATGAGAAATTTTCATTACATTCCATAACCTTTAGGAAAAATATGCATAGATACTAAACCAACGGTAAAATTAAGTATAATCTAACAGAAAATAACAACTTACTAATAACATCATTAAACCAAGTAATACAACATCAAAGGATAAAAACCAGCAGATCATGGAACGCCACATCATTTAGGATCATCATTCTTCTCTATGTCTTCCAGGAGGACATTCCATTCTTTCACCAAATTGTTGATGGAGACACAATATTTTCAAGATCCACTTCGGTGAATCCTCGTTTCCTTTTATTTGATGTATCCCCATTGTCAATTAGTCTATATTAATTTATCGGTTGGGCTATTAGGTGAAGATGTTGAATAGTTGAATTTACATTTATGTGAAGCATAATCCAATTAGTAACCTCACCCATAGTCTCTCATTTTAATTTAGGTGTAAAGGATTAATTACTCACTTGGTTTTTTTTTTATTATTGGAAAATAGTTTTAATGGGACTATACCCAGTTACAATGAAGGCTCAAAAGCCAGATCTAACATGAAAACAACATCAAAAAAGGATCAGAATCCAAATAAAATATAAATTCCAACAGTAACCCAAACAATAGCTACTAGGAAAAAACAAAACATAGAAACAACTACAATTAAGCGCCAAAAAATAGCATATTATCCGTAGTAGAGAAACAACTAAAACACCACCAACCAGACCAAGGGGTGTTATTTCTTGGAGGCCCTTTCAATCCTTGTTTTTATTGTGCATAAAGAAGTGAACAACACTAGAGTGGTAGTGTGCATTGGATCATTCACATTCAAGTTTGAGATAGCCTGGTTTCTTTCCTTCTCAGTCCCCCAAATGGCTTCAGGGATCCCGCTCAACATAGAAATGCTTCTAACCTGCTTCTCCAAAAACTTGCAAATGGTGTTGAAAATGGCCATATTATGGTCATGCCTGTCCTTGGCCCTCCCCAATCTGTTGTCCAAAGAGTTCAACTTTTTGTAGATATCCTCAATCTGATCAATTTCAATATCTGTATCATCACTTAACTTTCTTTTCCCCTTCTGCTTGGTTAAATGATGCAGCTCTTTCTTGATATTCTCAACCTCTTTTTCTAATAAGTCTAGTCTGAGAGGAGTATTATCCCTCTCATACTGCAAGGTACTATCCTGACCAAAGCATTACTAATGTGTAAAATATTTTGAACAACTTCCATTTCTTTGTTGCTTCTTAGAACACGGGCAAGAGGGAGGAGAGGCCCCTTTGTTGAATTTGGGGTTCTTAGATTTGGTGACCCTAGCCTTGGAGGAGTTGGGCGGGTTGTTAGAGGGATCAGAGTGGATGGGAATGAGTGGGTCACGGGGGATGGAGGAATGGATGGGAATTTGGAGAGGTAGAGTTTGTGTAGGATGAGGATGAGACCCTGGTGAAGGGGGATGGCCCTGGTATGTTTCTGGAATTCAAGAATGGAATGTTCAAGTGAATTCAAAAGGTAATGCGGGAAAAAAACTACAAATTTTCTCCTAAAGTGGTTGAGGAAGACCAAGTGCTTGGTAGGAATAAAGTGACATACCACCCTTCCAGGGAAATGAATCGAACCATCATTTTAGTAACATCATCGTAGGGTTTTGGAATGGAGCTTACCTTAATGCCCACCACAATAAAGATGATCTCCTCCCCTTCTTTATATAACTTATTTTCTTCTACAGTTTTATCGACCCGTTCACTAAAGAACTAGCACCTTCCAAATTGAGACCAGTCACCTCAGTAATCAGCTCCTCATTTATCAGCACATGATGTCCCCCATACTTTACCTTCCTATCCTTCCAATCCATGGAAAAATGCACTAAAATGTTTTGGTCATGGCCCTGGATTTTTTCGATGAAGTTGGAAACACCCCTTTTTTAAGAAGATTCCAAAGCTCCAGGTTGTCCTTCCATGTCACATGCTAGGTTCCAATTGGCATGGAGCACCCCCCATCTTCTTCTCTCTATAATTTATATGACTTCCCTACTTAAAACCACCCTTAGAAGCTCTGTTTATGATATGAATAACCTGATTTTTTAAAATCCAACCACAAGTTCGAGAATCATGTGAAATTTATGACCGTGATTAGTATTACTTTTCTCACATGTGTGATCTGTCTTGTACTTTGCAGCCCACACAATCTCATTATAGATCCTACACAATGTGTAAGTGTCCATGTTTATCTTTATTAATACCATTTTGTACCTCCTTGGGGGTGCATTTCTCATTATCCCAATAGGTGATATTGTTGTTGGTGCCATAATTAGCCAAGGAGTCCGCCACCTTGTTTCCCTCCCTATAAGTATGCTCAATTTTGATATTTTTGAAAGTGTGGCAGATATTAATGGATTCCTCAATGAAATATTTGATAGTCCAACTAGGGGGATGAATCTTATTAAGATGATTGATAATATTTAAGGATTCCCCTTCCAAAATGATGTTTTGGATGTTATAATCCTTAGCAAGCCTCAACCCCCAAAGAGTTGTCAGGACTTCGCATAATGATTAGTTTGATTACCCATTTTACCAGCATAAGTAGCAACTAAGAAGCCTTTATGATCCTAAATAACCCCTCCACCAGTAGCTGCCCCTGGGTTTCCCTTGGAGGCTCCATCAAAGTTAAGTTTGTACAAAAATTTGAAGGGGGATCCAATGGATTGCCGACCTATCAATGTTTGGAGTTCTCCGTTTTTGCACATTTACATCACCAATCTTCTAGTTGGAAAGAATAAATTCTTCATCTTTAGGATACTTCTTATTCTTGGGAGGTTTGAATCTCTCTATATTGTCTTTAATAGCATTAACAATCTTACCAAAGCTTTTCTTGCAATATCTGGTTACTATTTCTAAAAATGATGTCATTTCTATCTTTCCAAATCCTCCAGATAACATGGGGCATAACCAGTTTCCAAATCCTTCTAACAACACAATGCTTAAAAGGAGGATCCCACTGGATCCAAAATTGGAGAAAATCCTTTGGCACTATCCAATAAATATTGAACTTAGAGAAAGCATAACTCCAGATCATTGAAGCATATTCACAGAGTGAACCAAGAGATGTTTGATGTCCTCAACCTCTTTTTTGCATAAGTAGCACCTGTTTGGCATTATAAATCCTCTCTTAATTAGGTTGTCATTTGTGAGAATTCTTCCTCTGAGGACAAGCCAAAAGAAAAAAATGATTTTAGGGGTTAGTTCTGTCATCCAAATCCTGCTCCATTTGAAATCACTATGAATGTTTTCAAAATAAGAATTATAACCAGATTTCACAATATACTCTCCATCACTTGAGTTGTTCCAGACTAGTTCATCCTTAGCTTCAATTTGGTTCAGGGGAATGATGTCCAATTGTTCTGTAGGGAGGAGATTATGGGGCTTAGATCTGTCCTTTCCACTGTAAGTTGCTTCCATCTCTTTCTATTACCATCCATTTCCATGTAATCATGGACTTTTGTTCCATATTTTTCTCTAGAATGTTTTGACTGCACCAAATCTATCATTTAGGCTGGAATTAGACCAGTTATCTTCCCAAAATTTAATATCCCCTGCCATTTAATTTGATTTATCTTTTATAAAGTAATTTAATTTTAGGGAAAATTAAATTAAATTAAGGGCATGGAATCCTAAAATTAAATGAATAAAAAAATGTATTAAAATATATTTTCTGAAAATTTGAAATTTGAGTAAATAGAGAACTCTTAAGTTAAAATCTCAATGAGCATTTTTGGAGCCCACCTATGATTACATTTTAATAACACCAAATTTAACCTAGTTTTAAGCATTGGTAATTAATTAGCATCTTATTAGGCCTAATTAGTTGTAACCCCATTTTTACGGTAAGTTTTAATTAGGTCATATGGGTTCATTAGTGGGTCACACATTTGTTTTGTAACTTGTTTTAGTAAAAAAATCCCAAATTTTGTTCTCTAGTTTTAGGGTTTATTTTTGGCTTGTGTGGAGCGGGGTGTAACATCATGTCTCTTGAAACCAAGATATCAAGTTAAATACATAATATAAAATGTACCAACATGGTAGTAGTGATATGTGGTGTGCCTCAGTTGTGTGAATGTAAACACTTAAATTTGGCAATTTATCCTTTTGACAATATTGGTTGTGACTATGCTTTTGTTTAAGACAACCACCATTAACGTATGCCCAATAAGTACATCATATTGTTTCTCTCCCAAATTTGTTATCCCTACACACTAATGTGCCATTACATTATGAGTATAATTCATAAAATAGGTACTTAATATTTTCTTATCATGATACAATTTCCAAATTTCACTCACTATCTTCCTATCTAAAACCATATAATAATACCAAAATTTAATTTTTAGTCATGTCCGAAATTTATGGTCTTGGAATGAAACATCTTATAACCCGATTTCAATTGCACTATCTTTTTGGGTCTTTTTATCCTCTAGGTCACCCTTTACATAACAAATTACCTTTGGATTATTTTATAGGAAAGTTTATACAACCTCATTCACTAACCTATAAAAACATAACACTCTCATGAGATCTCATTACAAATATACATAAAAGGCATCCAAGGCTCCCTAAATATTCCCAAAGATTATGCACATCCATTAGGGAAACCACTACTATAGTTTTGAAGCATTCAACTAGGTCAAAGAGTTTATGCTCCTCATTCAAAATAACTCAAAGATCCCAACTCAATTTATTATCAAGAGCATAATCATCTCAAGTATGGTCAAAGTGGTTAAAATTTCCAACTAGTTGCATTTATATAGGTATTACATGTTGGTTGTGTAACTATGTATGGTTTTAGGAATCTTCTAAGTAGATTTGGTGTATGCGATGCATAAATTTCTCTTCAACCCAAACACTAACTTTATTATAGGGTAACCTACCCATGATTAGGGTTTTAATCGATTAATCTAGTTTTATATGGTTTAAATACTGTGTGATACTTATGGTTTGGCATAGAAACATATTTACTAACCAATTAATGGTACAACAAGTTGTAGAACCCCACTCCAAGAAGATCCAAGACCTGTAGAGTAGGTGAATTACCATATAAGAAATCCTATTAGAGTTATATGGTTCTATACCGGAGTATTTTCTAGTGGTAGTATCAAGTACAAAGTATCTCCAAGTTCAAGTACTTCTATTTTGTCTAGTCAATGCACCTATATCTCTCCTTTATCACTCTATATAGCTAAGTATATCTTCCCTCTTGTGTATTTGACATTTATCATGTTTTAATCAATAGATGTATGTATTGATGCATTATTATGATATTTCATGATTAATGATATAAATTAATTAATCAAACTAACCTCTTGTAATAAACTTTACATTCTTTTTTATGTTTTTGAATTACCATAATAATATATTAATCTTAAAAAGAGTGTAGACATTTGGTGACCAAAATCTTGCATAAATTTTTTTGGATCAAACCCTATCTACCCTAGGGTTAAATTTTATATGTTCATATCTCTTGGTGTTGTTTGTGTCTTTCTATTATATATCATCATGACTTTACCTCGAATATTTTATGATCTCCGCTTTGATCTTAAGGGTTCACTCCCTATTTTGGTATGGGTTATTATCCATCTAACCAAGTCCATGCTCATAGTATGCATATGGTTGGGAAACCTTATGTTGACCTTTCTTGTCACATTCATGATATGATTCCTACTTATATGGATATACAATCTGAGATAAAAAAATTCACCGAGGACTACCCACCATAATTTGGTCCTACCCATCTATTTCCTACCATTAATGCAATTACAATAGGCCCTACTAAACACACAAGTAGGGAGATCCACCATTTCCTCCACCACCTGCAAATACTTTAGCTATGATTAGTACTCCCCCTAAAGGGTGTGATATATTGGAATAAATCAGTATACCATGCTAAGACATATCTCTTAGAGATGCTTCATAAAACACTTGTATAAAAATATATTTTACAAGACGATATGTGATATTTCACCTTCGCTAATGATACTCAATTATCTACCTGTAACTATATCTCGGATACATTCAAAGAACTTGACAAATCCATCACTTTTTATGAAACTAACATTCATCCTATATCTAATGAGGACACAGCTCCCCTCTTTCTTATTACTACACACATTCAAGGGTTTTCATTAAATGAGTTTTCATTGATATTGGTTTTGGAGTAAATATATGCTCATGTTCCTTACTTACATAAATCGTTATTTATCTTTATGAAATAAATATAACCACTACTACCATGCGAGGATTTGATAATGTTACATGTTTTACTTTAGGAACTATTACCTTGGATATCATCATTAGTCCTAAGAAGTTTCCTACTAATTTTCACAAAATATAGAATGTTATTCATTACAATCTACTCTTAGGATGTCTTTGGAATCATGATATACGAGACATTCCCATCTATTTTTCATCAATGTGTTAAATTCCTCCACAATGGTTATAAATAGATCTGTACATGTTGACCCAATCCTTTTCAAATATTTCCAAGTTGATATGTCTAATCCATAAATTCCTACTATAAATCTTCCCACATAACCAATTCCTATGGACATATTTCCTACATATGTTTTTAGAAAAAACCAACCACACTCATGTTACCCGTTTACTTTAGGCACTATTACCTAGGATCTCCTCATTAGTCCTAAGAAGTTTCCTACTACTTTTCACACAATAGAGAATTTTATTCATTACAATCTACTCTTAGGATGTCCTTGGAATCATGATATGCATACATTCCCATCTATTTTTCATCAATGTGTTAAATTCCTCCACAATGGTTATAAATAGACTATACATGTTGACCCAATCCTTTTCAAATAAATTTCGAAGTTGATATGTCTAATCCATAAGTTCCTACTATAAATCTTCCCACATAACAAATTCCTGTGGACATATTTCCTACATATGTTTTTGGAAAAATCAACCACACTCATGTTACCCGTTTTGCTTTAGGCACTATTACCTTAGATCTCCTCATTAGTCCTAAGAAGTTTCCTACTAATTTTCACACAATAGAGAATGTTATTCATTACAATCTACTCTTAGGATGTCCTTAGAATCATGATCTACAGACATTCCCATCTATTTTTCATCAATGTGTTAAATTCCTCCACAATGGTTATAAATAGATTGTACATGCTAACCTAATCCTTTTCAAATATTTCCAAGTTGATATGTCTAATCCATAAATTACTACAATAAATCTTCCCACATAACCAATTCCTATGGACATATTTCCTACATATGTTTTTGGAAAAACCAACCACACTCCTATGATACCTATAAAACCATTAGTGGAACAACCAACATTTACACTCGGGTTAATTTTAAGGGCAAATATTAGTACATATATGAATATTAGGATTTTGAAGTTTGAAATTGGTGATTTTTTCACTACCATCTTGTCATCGAGTTCATAAAATTTTATGGGTCATTAAATTTGACCCTAATTTCCCCTTACTTATTTCCACTAAGGTTCGATCAATGTTGGTAAATTTTCGATTATGTTATAATATACTATTATATATGCTTAATTCTCCTTAATGTAGTAATACAATATAATTCCAATACAATGATGGATGTCATCAATGCTTCCAAGCAAATTGTCACCACGGTGAAGTCCAAGCAGAAACTTCTTGAGCTGGAGGACCAGGTCAAAAAGCTCAGCGACAAGTTGGAAAGGATGGAGGAGGGCACCAAAAGAAGGATTTTCAACTTGTGCATCAACAACTCCGAGGATGAGCTGGAGGATGATATTAATGATAAAGGTGCTGAGAGTGGTGGGAACAAAGATAGCCATGATGGTAACAGTGGGGGATCCCCAAAAATTAACGTTTTTTTATGGACTGTTGGCAGAATTTTGGTGAACTTTTGTTGTTTTTCCGTTTTGGAGATTGTTTCTCCTTCTCTCTAGGTTTCCCCACCTTGCTATAAATTTTGGTCCTTCTCTGTAAGAGTTAAGCATGTTTAACTCCTTTCCAGGTCTTTTTATTTCCTTCTTCTCGGTTGTTTATGAATAAGCCTATGAAAAATTTGAAAATATAAGCCAAAAAGTAGAAGGTATAATAAAAAAGGTAAGCAATAAAGTTTAAGCTCTCAAGGCATTATACGGAACTATTACTAGATGAAAACCTAAATACATGATGCCTCCCGATAAAAATATTCTACAACATCAAAAGGTAGCAAAATTAATGTTACCAGATGATAACCTAAATCTAAGTCACCGTATGGTGGCATGAATGTATATAAGCTGAACAAAGTGGCCCGATAGCGTGTTCACATAACCCTATTTGGTATCCTAAGCCATGTTATCATGTAGCATGAGGTTTATTTTTCACAATGTCTTGAATTTATTTTTTACATATTTTATTTTAAACTTTTATATTTTTGTCACATGTGTAGACTTCAAAATCACCCATACGATGGCCCCTAATATAAATGAGAAAATAGTTCAAGGAAAAAAATGTGACATGGACATTTCAAAATATTTTGATCAACTTATAGTTACACTAGTGCCAATAGGTAATTCGAACCTTATTATTTGATGCTACTTTATATGTTGATTTCCTGAAGTATGTAATAAGTAACTCAATTTATTTCAAATGCAAAAACCCTACCAATGAATATACGTCGGATGAAATTCGTAATCAACATAGTAATTCAATTCACTTAAATAGTAGTGATAATCCCAATTGCCATCAAACTCAAACTTTAGATAAAGATTCAGAAACAGACATCATAAATGTAAGAGTGGGAAGTGGACTTTAGGAAGGACTTATAAATTTGAATGGTCAGAAAAATATCTATTTATTGAACCTGTTGAACTAGAAAACACTACTGATAATCCCACCAAATGTAGATGTATTATATGTAGTTGGAAACTAGGAAAAGACCAAAAAATGCAATTGAAGTTAGACACAATAGAGAAACATTGTGGGAAAGTATACGAGTTAAAAAAATAAGAAGATGGAACAGATAATAAAAATATCTATATTAAAAACCAAGGAATATTTTTTTCATATGAGATATACTGAAAAATTTGAAAATAATCATAAACATCTTCAATACCTTGTTAAGAAAGGTGGAACAATAAAGGCTAAATTTACAAAAGCTGCTTAATGTAAGTCTTCATCAAAAATATACAATTCAGACAATATTTCACATTTTAAAAAAGGAATACCTATTTTAGATATCATTGATTATAATATATTATTTCAATGTAACGGGTTTCTAAACATTCCAACATCACATTGGTCGATACCGGTGCTTGGGAAATGGTAAATCGTGTGACAGAAATTGAAATTCTGATTTAAGAGAGAAGGTAAAAAATGTGAATTTTATCTCATTTTCGATTAATGAGGTCACAACAGTAAAAATTACATCATGGGTTTGCATGCATGTCTACACTTTAAATTTTAATAACCATTTGAGGGAACCTCATCTACTAGCTATGAACAAAATGATAGTGAATTATAATTCGAAAACCTCTGCAAACTAATTATTGAATTTTTGAAATAAATAGATAGTATGGACAATCATTCAATCTCTACGAATTTGATTTTTTGGGGGTGGTGGGTAATTTATCATGCAAGGTCATAAAACTAGGATTTGTATTCACCTTCAAACAACCATTTCCTCGTACATGATACCTATTCATTGTATGGCTCATAGAATGAATCTTACTTACAAGATTGTAAGTAATTTTGAAAATGTCGCTAAAGTGGAAAAGATTATACGTGATTTACATTCATACATGTCAAAAAGTCCTAAAATATTTTTAGATTTTCAAAAAAAAAATTTGGAATTAAAAAAGGTAAAAAAATGTTGAAAGATGTTGACACAAGATGGATATCGATGTATGATCCGCTTCTGAAGTTTTGAGGAATACAGATCATTAGCAGGGTATATGATCAAGAATCATAGAGAAATTGACAAGGTGAAATATATTTTATATGGATTGAATTATTTGGAGACATTATTAACATTTTGTGGTATTTTTCTAATGTGAAGGAAATAAAAAGCTTGGTGAAATAAGCTCGTGAAAGATTTATATACATTGTTGATTTTATCGATTAAGGAAACATGTATGTATGATTTTGGATAAACTATGTTCTATCCAAGACTATTTTCAGAAGCTGGTATTTAGTAATTGGAAGGCCTTAACGGATACAAAATATCCGATAGCTATTTGAAGTTCAATATCAATGCTCATCTTTGTATCTCAATCGATGGGAAAAATATACCAATGCACACTTTCCAAATAGATCCTTTTGTCCAAAGTTTTGATATTGAGTAAGTATTAGTGACAAGCCTTCTATTTTATGTTGCACTATATGATACATAGAAAAAATCAATTACTATATCAGAAAAATTATCTTTTAAGATAAGAGAACAATATAATAATGGTGATCTACTTGAGGCCATGAGAATTGCAAATCCCAATTTTTGGAATCCAATGATTGGTGAAGAACAAGCAAATCAAATATTTACAAAATACATGTCTATACTAATGGATCAGTTTTACAAATCTTCAGATGTTAATGGAAGAGAATTGAATGGTATATTGAATATAAAATTACTCATATCACAGTCTACACATTTTTCATCAACAATAAGTGATCAATATAATACTCTTACTGAACCAATAGAAAATGGAGCTATTATACGTATGTGGAGAAATTTCTATCACAGTTGAATTTTGAGGGAAACTATAAGTGAATAATTCAAACTATATGAACTCATATATTAGAGTTTTTAGATCTCGATGAAAAAAAAATGCACGAGTGATTACAAACATCAAAATAACTAATAATAAGATACAATATGATCAAAACTCAAAAGGTACGAATGGCTCTAAATAAACTCGATGCTCCAAATACTCCATGAGATAGAATGATGAAAGAGATGTACATATAGGAGGTGAATGTGTGACCTCCTCCTAGATTGGTGGTGAATAACTCTCACTAAGCGATACTAGAAGTGGATATGACTTTACACAATTTAGTAAGCTAACTCAAACAGTAACTAATAAGCTAACTAAACATAATCTGGTACACCTAAGCAAACATATCCCATGAATGTAGGAAATCTCCAATTAAATAAAAATACAAGGAAAATGAATATCCTACAATAACACCCCCATAAGCATAGCTTAGGTGGGTAATGAAGAAGGAAAGTGGGCCCCAAAACAAGGCCGATGAGGTACCCACTTGCAATACAAATCTTTCATAAAGTGGAGAAGAGGAGAAAACCCAATGGGAAAAAACTCCCCCCCAAAACTAAGAAACAAAGAAGTGAAGAAGGATAGAAGGCCCCCAAAGATGATGAAGCTATTAATGTGGATAAAAGAATTGGGTCCTGGCAATAAGGCCATGTTAGGTACCCAAGTACATAAAAAGATAAAATGGGAAGAAATAAGACAACAGATAAGAATCCAAAATTTGATGAAGCACTAATAAAGAATCTCCAACAAGTAGAACTTGCTCCAAAGATTACCCTCTAATAAGCTAGAACTTACATGAAAAAATATGTCCAATATTGTTTTAAAACCATCGGTTGGCCAAACGGGCACAAAAATAGAGGACAAAGTTGGCACTGTAGAGGAATGGAGAAGTTGTGTGAACATGCCATGCTCAAAGAGTACTATAGGAATTCACAACTGCTACAAGGAAGACACAATGATTCTCAATATGGGTTCCGGTAATAGGTGCCTTTTTAGATACCCATTTACAATGCATGTACAAAATTATTCTCAAGAGAAACACATGCACTAAATGTGCTTATTGCAGAAAGAAGAAATGAAACAAATAAGTCATAATGAGGGGGTTTGGTCTCCTACCAAACTAGGCCCCACCCTCCAGTCTTCAAAATAGATTTCTAGAAAATGAACCAAGTGATCATTGTCTTCTTCATCATCCATTGCAAAAATCCTCCCAAAATGTGGCACTTTATAACTTAGTGTGTTTTACAATATAAATAGGACTAATGCATGGGAAATTAAAAATATGAACTTTTGCAAAATACGACGCTCAATTCTAAGCTACTGATCAAAAGTTATTACAATAATGATTTTCCATAAATAAGGCCTATTTTAAATAATATTGCTCTCAAGCATTAAAAAGAACTAGATGAGGTTCAACATAGTCTTCCGACCACTCATTGGAATCACACAGAATCTAGATTGCAATGGTTTAATTTTTGAAGGGGAATCGACCTCCTACCAACCCGTTCCTCACACTTCGTCTTCGTCAGGTGAAGATACAAGTTTAATTAAACACTTAATTCCTTCCATGCAAATTTTTCCAAATGAATTATTTTCAAAAAGGCATGAAAATGATAATTTTTAATGCTAAAATCATACAAGTTATAAAAAAATGAAAATAAGGATTAATACTACCCTTTTTCCACTTAGATGTGGGCCCACCAAGGAAGAAGCATTGGAGGAGTTGGCTTTAGGGTTTGAAACCCCAAATTTTCTGATTTTCTTGTTCTAAATTGTTATGGCACCGCTTAATGACTATAAATCAATGCAAATGAGGTCATTTTGGGGTTGGAGAGGCCAAGTACAAGTTCCGTAGGTTGATTTTCAATGTTTTAGGGGCATTTTTTTGCAAGTTTGAGGCATTTTTTCAGGTTTGAGGTTCTTTTTACATATTTCAACCAAAAAAACCAATGCTTGGGTTAAAACGCCTCCCAGGGTTTTGTTCACCCTCCAACACTATTTTGATGGGAAAGGATATGACCTAGCTCTACAAATGATCCAAAATTGTGGCTTTGATGATCAAAACCATAACCCGATTCCGAGGACGCCCTTACCGATTTATGAGTGAAACCAAATTAGAATCACATCAAAAAATGCCTTTGGAGGATTCCCTACAACAAGAAAATGGCCCAAAAAAATTCCAAAAGATTTTTCCTACGTAGAAATGTCCGCCACAACAGAAAAACTACAAATATTTCTCCTTTACTAACAATAAAGTAATGTGATTTTTTTCTTTACAAATAAAAATCTCAATTGAAAAACTTTCACAATAAAACAAGACACACTCAATACCATCTCAGCTCGATATCATATCGAAGAAGCACCATGAATCTACTAGTTAGAAGATCTGTACATGTGAATGATGTAAGACATGAATTGTTCTAAGACAAAACACCTGCAAGCATACAAGACTGCAAATTACAAAAATAGAAGAGAGATAATTGCAATAACACAAAAATAGCTCCAACTCAATATGATCAAATTGAATAATGCAATAGATGTACATATAGGAGGTGAATGTGTAACCTCCTCCTATAATCATGGTAATCTCCACCTAGAATAGTGGTAAGCAACAACTAGAATGGTGTAGTCAAGTGGTGACTAACACCTAAAATAGTGTAGTCAAGTGATAACTAACACCTAGAATAATGTAGTCAAGTGTACACCTAAGCAAGCATATCCCATAAGTGTAGGGAAACACTAAGTGAGGTGGAATATCCTGACTAGGATAATACAAATAAAGCGAGGAAAATAAATCCTACACTAACATCATATATACAATTATTCTCGGGGTTCGCTTGAAGATGAAAGGGTTTTTAGCACATTAACATTTGTTAAATCAAAACTTCGTAATAAATTGGACAAAAATATGGAAACTTGTTTGAGACTGTATGTTTCAAGATATGGAGTGGACACATTTCCATATAAAAGAGAATTATCTACTTAAACATCCCTTGCAAAGTAGAGAGTTGTTAATCAAATAGCAACCAATAGAGACTCAAATTATATTAAAATAGACTTGGACTATGGCATTCCTACAACTACAAAAGATAAAATAAGTGATGAAGGACCATTAAGGATAGGGTTGTTTCATTTACCAGACACTTGAGCATTTTCCTTTTTTAAATATATATTGTGACTCGTCATTTAGTTATTTTTCCTTTACATATTTTTTTATAAATAATGTTTGGAAATTTTAAATCACTTCTATGTTTTTATATATTGTGTGAAATAATAGATAATAACTAGTGCAAACTAGATGATGTAAAAAAATTAATTACATTACTTAAGAAAGTATGTTCAATCAATATTTCTCAATATCAAATCCACACATGTTCGCAAATATATTATAATCCATATATCCATCAAGATTTTGGGGATTAATAAAATACATAGGAGTCTAGAGATAATGTTTTCTATATTTAATTCAGCCAATTTGAAAATACACTATAAGTATAATCTATCTATACATCAAGAATCAACTATCAAGATTCAAGAGTACAATGTACATCCAAGTTTTCAATATTGAGTCCATCCAAGTTTGAAACTAAATTGTAAATCCATGTATTCATCAATTGTACATGTTTTAAAATAAGATAATGTTTTCATCTCGAAAAATACAATGATTGACATCAATAGTTTATCTTCATTTGGATCCTTGTCCTGGAGAAACTTCTACAACATCAACATTTGTACTATCTTTAATAACACCAGAATAGACTAATTCATTTGCAGCGGCATTAATATTTTCAAGATTTTTCCTATCCTCGCTAGTTGCATCTCCTACTGAAAAGAGAGTAGGATCCTCTTTAGTATTTTCTTCAACAGAATATCAAGATCCAATCCATGCTCTTTTATAATCCTTCACAATATATTGTTCTTCTTGTTTGGCGGGAACAAGTTTTTCTTTAAAGACTATTACTCCTCGTACACTTTCTCTTACTTTTTAAGGTGCTCATCTAACACCTGCACTTTAGTCTTCAATGTATGGTATTTGGACTACATGTAAAATTCTCATAGTTATAAAGTAGATAAAATATAACAACATAAAATATAATATTCAAAATATCAAGTACTTACCAAGGTTGTCTTTTCTGCATTTACAATAGTGACAAGTTTTTGTCTCTATTCCACTTATTACAATATGATTGTGCCTCGAATTCAATTTTTCCAATATGTTAAGAACTATATTTAAGACATTATAATTATTTTTGGTGACAATATTACCAGATTGTTCTTGAGTAAGTAAATCATAAAGCTTAACCGGTTCATTTTTTATCAATGAAAAAAATTGTTCCCTATGTGAAAATTATGATTTTGATCATGGTTTTCACTCCGATCTCCCATATCCTCAATTCCTTAAAATCAGTCACATTTTTTTCCATCATAAGGGTTATATAATTACTATCAACAAGAATGTCAATCAAAAAAAAAAATCATCATCATCCAAAATTTCCTCCCCAATTAGTGAAGGAGGATCTGAAGTGGCTTGTTGTTGTGGCATTGGCTACTCCTTTCGTGCGTAATGACTAAGATCATCACGATTGAATTGTCATTTCCCTACTACTTCCATGTTGTAAGGGATGTTAAAGCTAATATACTCCTCATCCATATCAATATAATGTAAAATAGAAGTGCCTCTAACACTCAACATGCTACCCAATGATATGTTAGGGAACTCTAAAGTGGTATAATTATGTGCCCCCTACTTGTTCCAGGAACAATATCCTCTTTCCCCTACCATGAGGTATAAAGGGAGGTGGTTTTGGTTTACTCCTTAAGTGCTAAGAAGAGGGGGTGGTTGTTGGTTAAACATGAGACTGAGGATGCAAAAATTATGCAAGCATTAATCATTTAACAATATCAAGTATGTTGTATAAACAAAATCAAACAAGAAAATAATAAGCACTTAAACAAAATGAAATCAATATGGATTTTTAATGTAGTGAATGTTGTTATTGTCCATAATTGATATAGTGTGGCACCGACTTGAAGGGTACAAGATGTGGTGACATTGCAATTCCCAATTTTAAGGAAAACTACTGAAATTGAATGATAAAATCATAAAACCAAGACTAATATAAATACAATTTAAATATATTATTTATCCATACCCGAACTTTAAGAGAAAAGAACTTCTATAGACTGAATATCTTGTTGCTAAGGTATGTAAGTAGTGTATGTAGCATTAGACACCATGGGTGATGTTTCGGACATGGATGCACATTAGAAAAATGACATATGCCATTGTTAAGACTCGAATTATCATTAGTCTATAAAAAATTAATAAAAATTAACACGATTGTACATTATGGATTAATTAAAACCCGTATTGTCCTGAGTATGTATTTTTCATGGCTATGGGATGATCCAAATGAACTGTACATGAATTTGCTTCTTCTTCTAGGATATTGGGGTCTAGTGAAATTCATAGTATCATCAGTAATGGTGACATCAATCGTAACGCGTTTTCACCATACCCCTTAGGCCCAATAGGGTTATGTGATTTAACAAAAATAAAATTTTATGTTAAACCCTAATTGTTGAGTAAATGAGTGTACACTATGATATACAAATGCTATGATGCACTATGACACAAACAATAAGCTAATGAAACATGAAACCCTAAGTGTAAGAGAGATGGAAAACAACTTAGTTGATTTACGATTCTCCTAGAACTGATCTGGACTTGAAAATTATTGAACATGAGGACGTCTATGTCTTCAATGCTCGATTAAATTCTATGATTGTCGTACAAGGTAGGAATAGGGTGCCAGGTAGGTCAGGGAACATAGGCACAAAATTCTACTTTTAGGAGCTGTATTTGTGAAAGTGGGCGGAACCTAATTTTTCTCATGTTGTACGAGTGTTGTTGATAGTCAATGTTGGTCACCTGTATGTCGTAATATGATCACTTTGAATCACTGAAACATATAAGACAAATATTCACCTACAAAACCCACAATACCACATCAAATATAAAAGAATAAAAATGCAATATGGGGAGTCGGACTAACCCCAACGGTCACCTAAATGAGTGAAATTACGACTAAGCACTGCACTACATCTCAGACTCCATGTAGTTCTTGTGCATGTGTGATAGAATCATGTCCTAGGATTCCCTTGAGCAAGTGCACTTGCTTAGAGACAATAGCTAGATATAGTAATGTAAATAGATGTGTGGACATAATAATGAAATTCCCCTTCTATATGCACGAGTGTATGTAGAAAATTCAGTCCCTTTTCCCTTGAATAAATGTTATATGGATGAATTTAGTGCTCTTAGATGCCTTTGGTTAAAAATTTAGGTGATGATAATAGATGCTTAAATCTTGGTCCTTTATTTTGGTCATATATCTTTGTATTGATATGATTACCTTGGTTGAATTTTTAATTGAAAAGCTGGAAGGCCGAACCATAAGAAAATAAGATACCCAAAAGATTAAAAAAAAATCCCAAAAAGAGTGAGAAAAGTGGAAAGAGGTCAAGGCCACCTAGAGGGGACGAGGGCACTGACATCCTAGATGGGTGCTGGTGTCTAGAGTATGAAAGATATAGTAATAAACTATCGATTGGGCTATATGGTGTACAAGAAAAAAAAGACAAGAAACAAAGAAAAGAGGCCAAAGATAGTTTTCAATTACTAGTTTTCTCACTTAGGAATCATATGAATGCAAGTATACTTTTAGGACCTAGAAATGTACCCAAGTGTGTGATTTTGTGTCTAAAATTTCCCCTAATTTATGTTGTTGAGTGAATAATTGATAACATAAATTAGATAAGATATGCATACCTGATAACCATGTAGAATGTGATGGCGATAACGTGTCGAGGAGACAAGTGAAAGCGTGAAGTGATAAAAATGAAGCATGAAAGCTAAGAAAGAGGAAGTGACCCTAGGGGTGAAGTGTATTGTGTTGTACCATTGTAGTCATTTTTATCTACCCTTAATATAAATTTCTAACCCTAAGCGTGTCGGCCTATCACCTAGCAAGCATCGGGTGCTCACCCGAGGCACGTGTGGGCGCCGAGCCCCTCCTTTATGTGAGCATTGTGAGAAGGTTTTTCCATTGAAGGAGGATGATTTGAAGAATGATAAGTACAAACATTTAGTTAAAAGAAAAGTGAAAGGGGTAGCTTATAGATCCACATATCAATCCATAACAGAAACAAAGTAATAAGCATGCTAAATTAGATCTAAACCATGATAACCATTTAACACAAGGGTTTATACCCTTAAGTGTGATAAACAAAATGAACCCTTATATATATATTCATTGGTAGCCATATTACATTCAAAAGAGGTCATCACAGACCATACATCTTAAATGACAAAGAATTACTTACTACAGATCTTCCCGATGAGATATCCTAGTATGCCTTCCCATTTCAACCCTAGTGCCTTGCGAGACACCTATCACATCCTTCGTAACCCTTAACACTAAGTGCTCTAAGCCCTAGTATTACCGCAACATCCTGTTACTCATTAATTTACTCTCTATGCACTCTCTTCTATGCCTTCTGTGTGCCTTCTTTACTTCCAAGCATCTCTTTTTATAGCATCAACACCCACCATCATGCCTCCTCTCTTGAATAGATTGCATGCCAAGTATCAATGTGGTCCTCCAATGGTGAATGATTATCCTCTTACGAACCATCCACTTTTTGTAAGGATGTCTCTTGGGAATATTCACTATGTGGAATATCCTTTTCTTGATCTCAAAGGTTCCAGGATGGCTCCTTATCCACTTAGCATGCCTAGTCAGGTCAAGTTTTTCCTCAAGTGCCTCCAAAATGCCAAATATGGATGTCTTTTGAACCCAAGGCCCTACATTTTGTATGCACCCTGGTTTCTCCTAAAACCTTCTTAAACCTCTTTTTCCCACATGCTTCTCCCTGTGCGCCCTTCTCCTTACTTGGTTCTACGTGCACACAAACCCTTTTGTACTTAGCCAATATTCCAAGGCCCAACATCACCCCACACTAAGCTTGTTTTTTGTCCTTGGAAACATATTTCTTCTTTAAAGAATAAATAATGGTGGGACCCAGACAATTTGAATAGAGAATGAAAGAATGGAAGAATGGAGAATGAAAAAATGGAAGAATCAAAGAATCTATTATGCTACAAGAGGAGTGGAAACTCCTTCCTCACTGTCACCTCAATCTTCTCCCAGGCATCCACTTCACCTTGTTCCTGCTAAAGTAGGTCACCCACTAGAGCGCTCACCTCCTCAAAACTTAATTCGTCATCCCTAGCATTTGGCATATCCACAATTCCTTCTAGATGCTTGCTAAGATCGTCCAGTGCGTCCATTATGTAGGTGATCTGGGGACACAACTCTTAAGTCGGTTCTTAATCGAACCTCGCAAGGCTTTGATTGCTTTCATCTTCTTCTCAACCTCGGCTAGGATTTTATCCCACTCTACCCTGTTTCCTTTATTCTTCTCTTGGAATTCTTTTAGATCCACCTCATGTGTAGTAACTAGTATGCTTGCTACCCTATCTCTATCAGTGCAGCTATCATACATGACCTTAACCATTCGTACAATTGTATTCATAGTGGCAAGGAGCTCGGAATACTAAGTGAATATTTCCCCGATCTTTAGCTTATCTTCCTCCTTCTGGCACAAAAATGCCTCTTCTACTAACTCTAACATGAGAGACCAACTTTCCATGGTGAGGATATGGGTTAAGTAATCCAAGCATTGCAAGTTTGACTAGTATTTTTTCTCAGGCAAGGCCCTGTCTGGGTGTTTCAAGATGATGGTGTTTGTGATCATCTCTATCTTCTTATACACCTCATGAAACTTAGCCTTCTCCTCCCTCAATTCATGCCTTAGTTGTGCACTGATCAGCTCCTCCTGCTTCAAATCCTTACTTTTCTCAATGATTTATTCATTCTTCTTCTCTAGTTCTTCCTCCAGGACCCTTACTTTGTCATTCCTCCTAAAGAGTCTCACCTCAACCTCCACCGACACCTTGTTGAGTGCATTACATAATTTCTCATTAGATAACTGTTGAGCATTCACCAAAGGGTTTACTCCCTTAGACTCTAGTATTTTCATCAGTGCCTCTTGATTGACTTTGAATTCTAGCTCATCAACATGGGACTCAAAAGCCCAAGATAGCATCTTTCTTGTATGAGGGTATGCACCCTCTTCTTTGAATGAAGACCATGTAAGGATTTGGTTGGAAGGCATGATACTTTGGAAGATCACACACAAGTACCTTACTTGGATCAGTGATATAACCCATTCCTTACTCCTTCATCGCTACCATACCTTTTCCTCATGTGCATGCTATCTTAGGAAATCTTACCACCAGGTTGGGATCTCCACCCGTGATCTCATATTCCTTATCTATGCTTTTTCTCTCCATCTCCTTAAACACTTCATCAGCGTTGCGCTCCACCTCCTACTCCACCAAGTCCTTTATGATACCCGCTACCTCCCTTTCGTGGCATCCTCTATCTACTCCTTGGTGAGGCTTGGGGTCCTTTGATCCTTAGTGTTCACCTCCTCACTTTCCCCCTTGTTGTGAGTGTCTCCTTTGTCCTCATCCTTCTCTTCAATTCCTTATTTGAATTCATGTATGTTGTACATGGGATGTTCATGACCCTCTTCGCGCTCATCATTTTCCCTTTCGCCCTTGTAAGCCTTCAGGATCTCCATTTCTTCTGAGTTTTCCTTCTCTTCTACCTTCTTCTTCTTCCTAACTAGTGATTCCAGTATAGGAGACTCTTCCTTCTCTTTTTCACCAAGTGACTCCTTTCTTGCTAGAGACTCTTCTTTTCAAGGGAATATTTTATTCTAGTAGCTCCTCTTGGTGTATTTTATTTTTCCTCTGTGGGGATTTCTTCCTCCATGCATATGTGCTTGGATTTACACTCGACTCATGCACACCTCTGATTTCATTGTCTACATACTTGGTGCCTTTTTCTCAAGAGCCTCCTCTCTCTCTCTCTCTCTTCCTTGGTGTAACCTTCTTTCTTGTGGTAGGGTCCTCTAGGATTGAGACATAATTTTCCACATAGGCTCCCTTCTCATATTTTGGCCTTATGCACAGGTATACCCTTGTTGTGGTTCTTCCTATAATAGGTAAGGTTATTGGCTTTATCATATGCACGTCACGGGAGATATATTTCTCCACACGGGCGTGCTTATTTGGGTATATCGTAGTCCTGTATAGATCACGGTAGTCTTGGTCCACCGCACTGAGATTGAACCTCAACCTTTTTGCCTCCTTGAAGTGGTTGACCCCGGCTTGGAAATATTGTGCAGTGAAGGAGAAAGGTAATTTGCACCATGGGCTCTTGGTGTTGTCTACCAAAGTGAACCTGCCAATACAAAAATGTTGGTATACTGCAAACTCGGCTTCTCCTTGCACTAGAGCTAGCAATTTCTCGGGTATTCTCCACTCGTCCCGAACACGTCACACATTTGCTTATACCATTTCTCCAGCGCACCTTGTTGTGGGCGGTCATCATTGTTTCGAAAGTGTATTTCTAAAATCTCTTTGCGGGGAGGGGTTCTCATCTGGGTACTCCCATACAATTTTTTTGGCCTATTGGGCACTCCTATTTCTAAAAATACGATGGTGAGGAGAACATTCCCAAACATGATCTTCTCCCTGTCGTGGGTGGCACTGATGATCTACTCTGCTATGAACATTGAGATGTTGTAGATGGTTCCTTATGAGATATTTTAGCAGACATTCAACCAAGACTTGTTAACCTGTGTCCACCTCTCTTGTCCATTCAACTTGGATACTAGGCACGGGACCATCCTCATCACAGGGTAAGAAATTACTGATATGTCAAAGTACCATGATCACTTATTATAGTCATAGGCCTCCACGGTTTTCTTTATGGCCTCCTTGTCATCCAAGTCATCATCAAACAAATCTCCCTCACGGGTGAGTCCGGTTATTCTAGAGATCATTTGGGGAGCTATCCTCATCCTTCATCCTGTGAAGTAGAAATGGACTTCATGAACGTGTGACATTATCCATTGGTACAACCGCTCAAGTTTTCCAAAATAGGGAAAATCATAGAGTTGCAATGACCCGACCTTTTCCATATTCACCTTTACTTCATCATCGTAGATTGGCATTCTATTTGGTGTCCTTTGTCTGTAGGTCTAACCATTTCTAATGCCATCTCTTTATTTGTGGTGCTTGTTCGATGGTTGTAGTCACTTACAGCCATATTTCTCATGTGAGACAACCATTATTTTCCCGAAATACGCCATCTAGGTATTGCATTTTTGCATACCATTCCTCATTGAAACTGGTGGAAATAACTTGTTTCTCTTTGCCCTTTCCCTTCTTTGGTAAAATAGTGGTTACTTTCCTTGGTACCATTTATCTTGTTGACTATTTTAAAAACTCTTTCTTCCCTCTAATCATGGCTCGATTAACTTTGTGGCTTTACTCTTACGTGAAAATCCCTTCAATCATATGCCCTAGATTTGGAACCCTAACTTGGAAAAACCCTTCCTTCCACAAGATAGTGTATTTCCTTGCGGGTTTTGAAAACTCCAACAACCCTTTCCCTCACGCCCGTGTACTATTTTTCCACCCTAGTTTGTTAATCAAACTTGTTATGCACTCAGATCTTCACACCTTTCTTTCACGTAACTTTTCTCAAGGATGCCCTAGTTCACAAGAGCTCTTCGATATCACAAATGAAATGTAAACATAATGTATCACAACCTTCTACTTATAGATTTTTCTTCTATTTTGCAGTAAATGCAATCCCACCTACCATTGTACCTTTATAATAAAGGTAGATTTTCCCCTTAATCCAACCTTCAGTGCCTTTATCCCCACACCCAATCTTGCATTAAAAACTTCTACAACCTTCGGCATAGAAAATTCCTTCTGCGATGAAGATCCTTTCACGTGCGCTCATAGCACCGAAGCCACTTCTTCTTTCCTTACCTCGATTTTTGACATCGCCTACCTTGTGTTGCTCCTACACTTATCATCCTTGTATGTGGTCTTTGTAAAGCTCTCCTGACACCAAAATCCTTATGTCCACCTTTTCTACGCGTACTCTTCCAAACTTTGTGCTTTTGATTCTTCAATCTGGGCCATCAAAACATAGCTTCCACTACCAGCTTCTATTATTTGTCGCACTACTCCACCCCACACTAAAATGGATGCACGGTCCTCTACACATAGAAAACTTTTTGAAAATAATAAGTGGCTACCAGCACATAATGCACACAAAAAAGAAAGGGAACAAGCAACGAGAAGGGGAAACACAAAGAAAGGAAAATGCATTAAAGGAAATCCTAGGATAAATGACAATACTACCTTATTTATGATTACACATAAGCCTTATTTATAGTAGGGCTTCACCTACTCCCATTGAAATGACATGGTAATCTTGTCCCATCCAGTTCTTGTAACTAGCACATGCCTGAATCAAGGATGTATGAGATGATATATGGCCCTAACCAATGGACTTTCAGTTTCCCAGGATGGCGTAAAAATTTGGATTCATAAAGCAAGACCATATTCCCAACCTCGAATTGTTTTTTTAATATGGTGATCATGTCATGCTTTTTGTCACACCTTTTCAGTCTTCTGACTCCACCTAGTAAGTGATTACCTTTTGTCTAATTGCATTAACTTCTCCATACACTCTTGTAGTGCTTTCTCATCATCTAATCCTCTTGCACATGCAATACGTAGGGATGGTAGCATGAATTCTACTGGTAACACAACTTCCATGCCAAACACCAATTGGAATGGTGTGGCCTTGTTCAATTTCTTGTAGGTATTCCTATAAGCCCATAGTACAGATTGAGACTTTGTCATCCCAATCTGTCTTCCCACATCACAATTTTTTTTTTGCGTGTGACTCATAATTTTGTTAAACACCTCAACAGTTCCATTAGCTTGTGGGTGATATGGGGTAGTATTGTGGTGGGCTACCATGAATTCTACCAACAATATTCTAAATGTCTCATTCAAGAAATGGGTACCCCTATCACTTGTTAAACTCAATGAGACATCCATATCTATTGATTATATTTTCCCATAAGAACCTAGTTGTTGTTGCTTTATTGTTCAATCCTTTGTAGGAACTGCCTCTTCCCATCTTGTTAAGTAGTCAGTGTAAGTGATGATATAGTGTGAACCAGTCCTTCATGCAGGTGAAATTGGTCCTACAAAATCAATGGCCCACTTCTCAAATGGTTTTGCGCTAGCTATCGACCTTAAGGGCATCTCATCCCTTCTCCCTAGTTTTCCAAGGCGCTGGAAATGGTCATAGTCCTTACAAAATTCAATGCAATCCTTGTATATGCTTTCCCACTAAAGCCCTTCCACTAGAATCTTTTGCGCGATGGCATTCCCTGCATAGTTTCCTCCTGCAATCCCACCATGTGCTTCCTCCATGATTGTAATGCACTCATGTTCCAACACACATCAGCGTAATTCCTCATTGCGAGCTAGTTTGTATAAGTCTCCGTTGATTAGCATGTAGGGCATGATGCGTATGGCTAACTATTTTCTTTCCATAGTCTTCATTCCTCGGGCACCACACCTGTTTTGAGAAACAAAACAATATCTTCTAATTCAGAGGGTGTGTGTCGCAACCTAAGCGATTTCACATCCGAAATAGTATCCTCAATTCTCTGTGTGTCCTCCCCTGAGTCAATCCTTGACAAATGGTGAGTTCGAGTTACTTTTATTTTTTCACAACAATTGTAAACTCAAAATCTTAAAACAACAAGACCCACCGACATATGCACCATCGCAAAACGGGATTGTTCACCAAGTACTTCAATGCCATGTGGTCTATGTAGAATATGAAGGGTGTTGCTAACAGATATTACCTAATTTTTTGTAGTGCGTAGATCATTGATAGTGCTTCACACTCAGTAGTAGTGTAGTTATGTTCTACTGGTGTTAACTTCTGCTAGCAAAGCAAAAGGGATGGTCAACAATCCCTTCTCTAGGTTGTGCTAAGACTGCCCCAATCACCATCCTTGAAGCATCAACATGTACATGGAATGGATTATCCGAAGAGGGAAAGCGTAATATGGGCATAGTGATAAGCTTATTCTTCAATGTATCAAACATTGTCTGTTGCGCCTCTCCCCAGTGAAATGCACTTTTTTGTTTTAGTAACTTCTCTAATGGATTCGGCACTATGGATAGATCCCTTATACAATATCATAGCATTAGTGGAGGGAGGATTCTTGAATCGGTATTCACCGGGGCCATCAGCTACAAAGGTTTCTTCAAAATAATAGTTATCAATGCCTAAAGGAGTAAAATCCAGCTATCTTAATTATTCATCTGTAAGCTCTATAACATCCACCTTATCATCAAAATCTATAGAATGATTAGTGTGAGCATCATCATTTAGGGTGGTATGATTGATTATATTAGTAGGAGGCACCGTAATAAGAGGAATAGGAGGTGTGGTAGCTAGTGGAGATGGAACACTAGTAGGGATGAATATTATTGGTGAAATGATAGTTGAAGTGTGAGTAGATATAATAGGGTACTGACATTAGTAGTAGTGGATTGTGAGACACTAGATTGACCAATTTCATATGTGTCAAAACTATCATATGTAATATGTTGCGATGGAGGTATGGGCATAGTAGTAACATGATCTATGCGGCAATACTTGAATGGCTTGGGATCGGCGGTAATAGTATGTTTGTATCCCTCATGTAAAAATTTGACACATTAGTGGATGGTAGATGGAACTACTTGCATTGCATTAATCCAAGGCCTTCCTAACAAGAGATTGAATTGAAAGGTGGTGTCAAGGACATAGAAATCACTTTGGGAGCAGTCTTAAAATCCAACTTTGAATATGTAATGAGATAGTTCCTAAGCACATGTGAGTGGTAGAATCGTAACTGCGAATGAGAGTGGAATTATGAGAAATGAGGTTATCGCTTATACCTAATTATCATAAGAGAGAATGAGAAAAAATATTAACAATAGATCCATTATTAATGAGGACTCACTTGATGCAAATAGTACTAACAAATACAATAATGAGTAATGGAGCACACATATTACTTTTAGCAAAAGGTCACATATCCTCACTAGTGAAAGAAATATCACGTGGTAAATTATGAAGAGATTAGATGAGATGTGCAAAGGCCTCTGTGGAGTTATCACGTTCAATATGAATAACATGAAGGTTAGCTTCTAAGGTGATATGAAAATATGGTGCATTACATAGCAAGTCATAGAGGGAGATCTTAGCAGGCATGTTTTTCGATTGTTCAATAATGTCTTAGCCCTTAGAGGTGGTAGGAGGAGATTCCTATGTAATAGGTGGTGGACGGGACGTGGGTGGAGTTGTTGGGGATTAGGACAAGTATCAATGAAATTAAATGGATCAGCCCTATGTGTGACAAAGTGAGGAGGATGTTGTGTATGCACACACATAAAATTAGTGGTGGTAGTGATTATACTGAAATCTTAGTGGGTGCATAGGTAGGAAAATAAGATTGAGTCGTGACTTGAGAAGGAGATGACATGGAAGTGTTAAAAAGTGGGGTTCACCAAAATGATTAACTAAAATTGGGAATATGGGAAGGTAGTTAATCTAATAGGAGGACATAAACATAGTAAATAACTATGCTAAGACAATATGTAAAGTAACTAAATAACTGAAGTAATGTAATAAAAACCCTAATATGCAAGGAGGTAAGGAAAGAACTCAGCTAACAACTAGTTATTGTCACGAGAGGTGGTTGGAGAAATAAGGAGCATGAATGACTATGCGAAGTCTGAAAAGGCTGGATCTAGAGGATATGAGTGGTGGGGATCTTGGAGGAGGACCGAGGCACCCATGGGCACTCGGTATGTAATTTGGTCCCCCTAGTCTACAAAAAATCTCTGGAACTAGTTCTTACATGTTTAGAGGGTGGTGTGAAACCCTCGTTATGTGTTGTATCAAGTTTGTTGTCCGTGCTATATGGCAATTGTACGATGGAAAAGTGAAAAGCGAGCATGAGAATCTAAAAGTAACTCTTCCTCACACCCGACCTCCCGAGGTTGTGCGAGAGCAGCCGGTGTGGATGGAATATACATGGGGTATAGACAAACTAGTTAGGTAACCTTATGTCTTCGACACACACTAATGGGATCTGCGAGTCTAAGGCAAAGAATGCCCTCCTAACTTTAATTGGTGTGATAGATTAGTCGGTGAGGATGACTGCTCAAGGCTCCAATAAATATCAAGCTCTAGCGTAATCCGATCTATAGGTTGTGGGATATGTGGAAAATGACCTGGGATAGTTTTGTGTATGTCTCCAAACAGGGTCATAAGATGGATGATGGATATATAGGGGATTCTATGGGTGATTCTCTGGCCTAGTCCAGAAATCCTTAGCTTGATTAGCTATTATGTCTAGTGAGGATAATTGTGCGATAATGGTGGTGGAAGTGGAGAAGATCTAAATACTAATGTGCGTAAACCAAAGCATCTACGTCTGATTGACCTGTGGACTTGTTGGATTGTGGGATCTGTGAATCACAGCCATAAGTTCATGGTCATTGTGGACCTCCTATGGTCATGTGTGGAATTAATTCTTGATCCCTACTATCTAATAGTCATATGCCTTTTCAGCCTCTATATTTAGAACTAAAAGTTGTGTAATCTTCTCAGAGTACCTTACAGGCGTTCTGGCAACTTGAATTCTTAGGCTAGTGTCTATGTCAATGAGGATATCTCCTACATCTAGCTATGGGACCAAAGGATCACAACTAAACACTTTCTCTCTTTCAAGCCCTTCTACAGTCATGCAAATATCTATTTAGGGAAATCTATAGTTTGGCTGGTTTGTCCAAAACGCATGTGCTTGGTCGTCTTCTATGTTTAATCCTCTTAACTGTGGGCTGATTTCTTGTAGGTCTATTGTTGTTTGGAAGACTTGGATTCTAAGATTATGATCTATATCAGTTATTGCTGTAACAAGATTGGGTTGAGGCACGATTGGCTCGAATACATATTCTCTGGGCTCCCTAGGTCCCGCGATTTTCATACGAAAGAAACAATATAAATCTAACTAAGTTAAAGTAAACTAATTATACGAAGTATATCCACAACATATATATAAATTCCCTGTTTTTGTATTTTCGATAAACTATTGGACGAAATTGAAAGAGCAATTATTTAAAATATCTAGAAATTGACAACTAAACTAATAACGAAATTAAAACAAACAAGGCAGCTGAGTATAGCTACTTGCCTGTGCAATTGTAAATCTATTCTAAATAATGAAATAATTGATCTAATCTATTTGAAAGACCCCCGATCTTACCTCAGAAGTGGAGAGTGAATCATAGTTTCTCAGAAACTATCAATCCCCACAGCTTCCCTGACAATATCGAAAGTGAGATTAATTGAAATGAAATGATTGATTACTCTATTTGATATGCTTTAACTAGAACTTTTGATAGCTTGAACTTGGATTTTGCATAACAGTGGCGAATCTGGTTGTGTGTGACTTTGTCCCCTCAGTGTGGTCTCCTCATTCCTTCATGCTCACGTGAATCCAGAAAAGTGTGTGATGTTAGCATCAACAGAAGTTGGTATCAAAATAATGGTAGTTTCGAATGCAGATCGAATACAATGCGAGTAGGAGAGGGATACGCAAGATAACAGAGCTTGGCTTATGCAATTCCTAGCGGGATTTATCGCGATTCATACAACATAAAACATCTAGAACCTGAAACTATCCTTTTGACTAAAAAAACCTATAACTTTAATGGCTTTAGACTAAAAATGAAACTATCTTATCTCAATTGATTGTATGAAAAAGTAATAACACTAGTACAAGAAGATCATGTAGCTTCTAAACAGTAAAACAACACTAACTATGCATGCAACAAATAAAACTAATAAAATTCCTAAGCAAGAACTGAAAGACTAAAATTGAAATGAGAGAATGAGAGGCAAATTTTGAGGGGCCATTTGCTTGAGAACCAACCAGCTATTTATAGAAATCTCATTTACCCAAAGGTGAAATCCAAATTGAACTCCTTTACAATAAACAATGGAAAAACACTATTCCAGGGAACCAAAATCATAAATACGAGCAAAGGTGGTGAAAAAAGATGGTAAACGTTGAAATTTCACATGAGTCATGATAAAAGGAACGTTCTAGAAAAACGCGTGAAGGATCACGCCCGAGAGCGGCGGCGGTTACGGACCGCCCCGGGCGCAGGCAACAGCAGTTTTTAATCAAGACAAAAATGCAAAGGAAAAGAGGGGAAAAGATCAAAATAAAGCACGCAGGGGCTGAGTGGGGTATGTAGGATGTTAACATACACTTGGAGAGATTTTCCAGATCCCGAACACCTTACGAGGAGACCTGTATCATCATTGGGGCATGTGTGACATCGTTCTGGCAGTGCAGTACCCTACTATTTTGGGTATGTACATATTGCCCCCTCAGAGAAGCATTTTAGCCATAAAGAGGCGTAAAATGGTGGGTCCGAGTATAGCGGTCCCGAAATGGGAAGTTTAGAAATTATACCTAATACACCCGTGTGTCGAAATGACGCCATCCAAAATTCCCACTACTTGCAAAATGAAAAGAGGACTCAAGTGCAGATAGATAAAATAGATTGAAAAATAAATACTAAAATAACATGTAGTGAGGACTTACCATTTGTGCGGGGATAAGAACTTACCTCCGTTGGCACTCCAAATTTGTAAAAAGGGGCATTCAAAACAAGCCAAGATTCTATATATATAAAATGGGCCCATTTTCCTATTCATTTGCACGTGTTGATTTGATTGATTTTGAGCTCTGGGGCCCACGGTGATGGTTTTTTATGAGAGTATAGTCAAAATGTTCGTGACGAGATAGTGATCATGCCTCCACGAGCAGATCCTTGACCCGCGAGATCACAGGTTAGTTCTTCTTGATTTAGCATTTTTACCCCCAAAATGTTAAAATGATGAAATTTTTGTCATGGGGGGATTATTTTTGAAAATGTCAGTGTTAATAGGGTCACTTAGGAGGGGCGCCTAATGGGTAGGCTTTGTTTTAATCAAAATAGTCATTTTTTTGTGTTTTTAGGCATTTTTAGGGCACATGACCCGTTTGAAAATTCGGGACACACGCCGCCCTGAGCAGGGTGGCGGTTACAAGACCGCCACCCTTTAAGGTGGCGGTTATGGAACCGCCGCCCTGCTCAAGGCGGCGGTCCTTTACAGAACACCAAAAACTCAGTGTTTTGAGCCAAATTTTGCATTTTTAGTATTCTTATATGTTTTAATGATTTTTCCAATGTAATTTGAATACTAACTTACTCCGTTTGGCATGTTTTTGGGTGTATGCAGTGAAGGAGGAATATATCAGATGGATCAGAGAGAGAGTGTGATTGGCTTCCAGCAGTGTTGGATGCACTTTCTCAAGATGAGCAGGATACTCTTCAGAGGGCCGGCATATTACGTATATCACGGGTCCGCATGTTGCACCTTCTAGTCACATACTTTGTGACTTGTTTTCGTATTGGGATGCTGATCGGAACACTTTCTGATTTCCAAGAGTCAAGGGTGAGTGGACTATCACCCTAGAGGATGTCTACTACATTTTGGGAGTCCTGATCATCGGGAGATGACTCACACTTGAGACAATGGGGTCGCGGGCTCTGATAGCTCAGTGGGCCACATACATGGGAGATGTAGTTGTCTCCACTAGTTCGAAGAAGGGGGTGAGGGTCCATTCCATTCCTAGCTTGCCTATCCCCTTGATTCGTCAGGCTATTATGGGGATCCTTGCCTCGAGATTGATTAGGGACAAGGGAGGGGACACTTTACTCTACTGTTGGTCCCCTATTATTGCACAGATTGAGGCACATGGCCGGATTTATGCCTGGGGAGCCGACATTCTTGGGACCACCTATCATGATTTGTACTAGGTGGTTCACTTACAGGGACAGTCTTTGAGCCATCCGACCCTGGTTATGAGTTGGGTCTACGAGTGTATCATCCCTTATGGGAGAGGCGTAGAGGTGGCGGATCCCGGAGCCGTGAGGGCAACCAGATGGATAGAGATGTCGGTGCTTAGAGCACCCCACCAGCCAGTTTCTTCCCTACTGATGATATGGAGGCCACACCTTATCAAGCCATGGCAGGGTTGTGGGGTGAGGAGACCCTCACTTTGATTTCTGCTCTACTATAGGGTAGCTTGTGGACAGGACGGGGAAGGTGGAGACACACCCTTTTGATCAAGTGCCTCAAAGCATTTGGCCTTCCTTACGTCGGTATGTTCCCCCAGTGGTGCCAGTGTTCAGATCAGTTCGGGAGGCTAGGGGAGGTCCTAGAGGCCAATTTTTGACCGTTGTTACTTTTGGTGTCCTTATTACAGCTAGGCAGGTAGTACGCGCTCGAGGGAGAGCCAGTGCTCCTCGGCACCCCTTACTTGCCAGATCACGCCGGTCCTGCCCATAGCAGTGATGACCCCATTGATATAGACTTCGAGTCTGAGAAATTCACAAGGGGAGAGACGGAGGAGGAGACCGAGGATATGGAGGTTAGTGAGTCGGGTGGAGAGGAGGACAACGATCCTGAGTGGCATGACACTCAGGAGATCTTACAGGCCGAGAGGGCAGAGCAGAGTGTGGAGAGGGTGACTCTAGTCTCAGAGGAGCCGCCCTCTCAGGACATAGGTGGGGAGGATGAGTCCGTAGTAGGACGTTATGTTGCCCCAAGCACCAGAGGAGGACATCAGTCAGCGGTGGCATCTATGGTAGGCGCTGATCCTAGGGATCCCTCTTGGAGGCCCGGAGATCCGAGTGAGTTATCACCTTTCTCTTAATATTTGTTTTTAGCTAGGATTGTCTTAGTTGCTATCTCTCCTTTTGTTCATTCTTGGTTTTACCTTTTGATCATTTTCTAATTTACTTTTCTCCTTTGCTTGCAGAGATTGATGAGTGGTGAGACCTGATTCGCGGGTATGCACTGATACCCTAATGATCCCCATGGAGAAGACTCGCGCGGAGCTATCCTGTGGATGCAAGGGAGCCTTCAATAGCTGGTAGGCATAGCGATGTCTTTGCCCCTGTCTGGCATGTGGCCAAGATGGTGACTACCCTCCGTACTGAGTTGGCCAAGTATAGGACAACAGAGTGCCTGATGAGGAGTCGCTCTCATAGCGAGGCCATAGCTGCTCCTCGGGACCGTGAGCCCTCGGTGCATTCAAAGCGCCGGCATAGCCAAAGTCTTAGACATGGTCGTGCACCTTCAGAGGGGTCTCATAGGGGTTGAGAGGCCACTTGGCTCTCTTAGATTGTTTATACGATTTATTTTGTATTTCCCGGGCTCATTGAGCATTTTGACCATGCCTAGCGCATGATGGCATTGTACATAAAACTTGATTATATATATATATATATATATATATATATATATTCTTTTTGGATCAGACTCTTGGTATCTAGGATTTTGTGATTTGTTTCCACATGTAAATTATAATGTTGTTTTTATATGCTTTTTAGAATGTATGCAAATGGAGAACAAATGACACAAATGCTTTCTTTCTTTTGTATTTCGTGATGCTGATATATGATAATGCAGACACAATGTGATTTTGAACTTTAGCTTTTATAAGCAATTTTCCGGTACTTCATATAGTTTTGGCAGAACATGATGACAAGCTGGCATGATGAGCGGATGAACTTGCCCCACTTCTAACTCCATGCAACTAGTAAGATGCGAGGGCTCACCACCAAGAGCTAGAAAGGGCACAAGCTATGAAATTTGTTGAATGGTAGCGATGAGAGATAGACAAAGATTTGGTGGAACCAAATTAGGATGCTACAAACCTATTCTACTCAAGTGACTCCATAGTTTAGAATGCAACTTGCTTTGTGGTTTATCTAGACTTAGATCCATAGATGGCCACATGGTTGACAAAATCTGGTTTTCAGGGTTTTGAACTCTTTGGAATTTTGGACATCTGATTCATTTGTTTTTGACTCAAGATTTCAAAGGCTTGTTCAAATTATTTGCTTTGTGACTTTTAACATTTATTGTCGAGAGAACCCCCTGCACCTTGCCCCATGCTTCTAGTAGGAAGCATGGGCTTATCACCATGGATAAGGCACAAGCGAGTAAGGGCATTCCCATCCTTTCCCAACCCTACATCACTAGTAAGAGATGCAAGCTCATCACCGAAGGTTGGTAGGGAAAGGAAATGTGTAAAAATAAAATTTTCTGTTTGATCTACATTTGACTTATTTATTTGAGCAAAATGTTAGTATGTTCTTATTTCCAAAGAGATCTATATACAAGATAGATGTGACACTATGAAGCTTCTAGAACAGACCATAGGAAAGACACCTATCCTAGGAAGAAACAAAAGTGGGAACAAGCATGCAGGCCTTGGTATGGCTACCATTAAGACTTTGTCATATCTAGCTTTTAATTGATAAAATGATTCTGAAATAGGTGATGATGTTATGAAAATGAAGAAGTATGATTCGAATGCTTATGCCAATACCATCAGAAGTTTGTAATGAATTGCTTGAGAATAAGTTCCTTGATCACCAAACTTTATGAAACAAGTGGACAAAATGAACCTAACTACATGAAGATGTAATGTAGATATAATTATACAAATAGTGTTGGTTGCTTATGCATAGAATCATTTAAGGTGCAAGGAATTAATTGTTTCGTTGAATTCCTTAACTTCTAGTGTACATAAGAGATATGCACCATTTCCATAGTCTTTCATGACTTGGTATGGACCCAACCATTTGGGCCGGAATTTCCTTCCTTCACTGGTCTTCTTATCGATCCGGTTGTCTAGTCTTAGAACTAGATATCCTTCATATATTTCTCGTTCATAGAACTTTTTGTTAAACTGCTGGCACATCCGGTCAGCATAAACTCTATGCCATTGTTTTAACATCTAATCGGCTTCATCTAGGATTTCTACTGGGAGAGACGTGCTTCTCTATAAGCTTCTTCATCTAGAATCCCTTGTAGTGAGACGCGGAGAGGTATTTCAACCGCAGAGACCGGGTATTTCAACCTCAAGTGGGAGAACTACTTCTACTCCGAATACCAATGAGAAAGGACTTGCTTCTGTTGGTATTCTTATCGAGGTTCGGTGGGCCCACAAGGCCGGATATAACTTTAAATGCCAATCTCGTTTGTTTTCTTTTACCGTTTTAAGGAGAATAAATTTCAACATTTTGTTTGTTGCTTCAACCTGCCCATTGGCTTGAGGGTAATACAGGGAGGCCGTATGATGGTTTATTTTAAATTTATTGTATAGCTCACATACCTCATCATTCTTAAAGGAAGTGCCATTATCTAAGATAATGATTTGTGGGACACCATACCTGCAAATGATCTGGTTCGAATGAACTTGGTGATCACAACACCTAGTACAGTGGTAAGAGGCATGGCCTTTACCCATTTGGTAAAATACTGATGGCCATGATTATGAAGTTATGGCCATCTATTGACGAGGGAGACAATTTCCCTATCAAATCTAGGCCCCATGTAGAAAAGGGCCATGAAATCGCATGATTGGTTGTAGAGCTTGTGCCGACATGTGAATTTCATGAGAAAATTCTTGGCATTTATGGCACTCCGCACATGAACTCTTTGCGTTGTGTTCTAGGGTGGGCAGAAATAGCCCATCCGATGTATTTTATGGGTAGTGGCATGACCACCAAAGTGGCCTCCACATATTCCACTGTGGGATTCGTAGAGAATCTTCTTGGATTCTTTCGTGTCAACACACCTTAGAAGCATTCCATCAAAAGCTTTGCGATAGAGCACTTGTTCTATAATAACGTATTTAGCTACAATAATGTGTAACTGCCTTCTTTGTTGTGGTGTAGCACCTTCTGGATGTGTATGGTCCATGATATAATTTATAATATCAGTATACTAAGGACATTCAGAGATGGGAGGTCTAGTTTCGATGTAATATATGCATTCATCAGAAAAATCTAGATCTACTAGATCGCCTCCATCTAACAGGTTGTCGGCTAACCAATCTGTAATGATTTATCCATTAATGGACTTCTGTTTTACAAAAGTTAATTCGAATTCACCCATTAATGTTATAAATCATCCAACCTTTTTAGACAAGGACCCTTGCGTGAGGAAAGTTCGTAAATTGTCTATTTTTACAATGACCCTTGTTTCTTGATTTAGCATGTAATGTCTTAAGCATTTGGTTGCAAAGACTATGGCAAGGCATTCTCATTCTACTGCGTATGACACATTTCATAATCGAGAAATGTTCGGCTAATGAAATAGATCGCATGTTCTCATTTATTGTTATCTTCTTGAGCCAACAAGCAAAGCTAGCGAGACATCGTAACTCATGAATATAAGATCAAAGGATGATCCTGGTCTAGGTGGCATTAACGTGGGAGGAGACAGTAAGAAGCGTTTAAGCGCTTGAAGGCCTCATGGCATTCCTTTGTCTAAATAATGCAACAATCCTTTTTCAACTAATTATTTATCGATGAATAGCAAAACTCAAGTTTGGAATGAATCTCCAGATTGCACCGAGCTTTTCGAGGAATGACCTAATGCCAGAATCGTCTGATGGTGGGATCATCTCAAGAATAGCCCAGATTTTGGATGGGTCTACATCGATCTCTCGTGATGATATAATGTAACCTAGGAGTTTCCCTCCTGTCACACCAAATACACATTTTTCTAGATTTAGTGTGACTTTGTATTTGATCAAACGTGAAAGGATGACACGGAGCACTTCCAGTGATCACAACACTTCCTGGCCTTGGCCAACAAGTCATCTACATAAGATTCCATGATTTTATGAATAAGGTCATGAAATATGTATGTCATTGCCCGTTGGTATGTAGCGCCAGCGTTCTTGAGACCGAACGGCATAACCATGTAGCAATAAGTTCCCCAAGGAGTTATAAATGTGGTTTTGGCTTGGTCTTGTTTAGATATTTTGATTTGATTGTATCCCAAGAATCCATCCATGAGAGATAAAATCTCAAATCTAGTTATTACATCTACGATGATGTCAATGGATGGTAACGGGAAGTCATCCTTGGGGCATGCTTTGTTAATGTCTCAGAAGTCTATGTAGATGCATATCTTCCCATTCTTTTTTAGAATGGGGATGATATTAGATACCCATTGAGAGTAATCGACCGGTTTGATGAACCCTACTTGGAGAAGTTTCATTACTTCTTCCTTCACCATGAGAGCTACCTTGGGTTTCATTGGTCTCGATTTTTGTTTAATTGGCTTTGCATTTGATTTGGTGATGAGGTTATGTACCGTGATGTGTGGTGCAATTCCCGTCATTTCTTTATAAGTAAATGCAAAAGCCTTTTGATGCTCTTTGAGGATTCGAGTGTGTATTTCTATTTCTTCTAGAGTTAACGAAGATCCTAGTTTCAAGATCTTTGGCTCTTCCTCCATTCCGATGTTAATATCAATTGTTTCTTCGATTAAAGAAGTGTTACCTTCTTCAAACTCAGGTGGGGCTGGAGGTAGTTCTAGATCTTATCCATTCTCTACCGCGTATATGTCGAGTTCCTTTTGTGGGGGAAGCTCTACCATGGGATTTCCAAAGTAAGAAGACAAATGTGGGATTAAGGACAAATCTACCATGTGATGGGTGAGATGTAATTCTGCATAGGTGTTTAGGTAATCAAGGGTGGCTGTATCACTGTCAATGTGACCTAAGATAGTAGGTGTATTCTCAACTATGTGCATTAGAAGAGGGTTTGTTGATGTTTTCTTTACTAACGGTTCAGTACAAAGGGATACCATGAAACGGGTGTCCTCCAACTCACTGTTTGGGGTGAAATGTGAAGCTGAGGTTGCTATCAAATCTGTGAGAAGGTTTTTTTCTTGCGATATTGCTTCAATTGATATGAAGTTAAATCCTTTGCTCAAATCTAATATTGCTGTTTTGTAGAGCTGTAAGTGTTTAGCTCTAGTCTCATACACCTCAGAGACTTGGTTTGCTACTAATTGTGAGTCTCCTAGCACTCTGATGTCATTAACACCGAGCCTCTTAGCTATGATGAGGCCAAGGAGGAGGGCTTCATACTCAGTGCCATTGTTTGTACATTTGAAATTTAGTTTAAAGGTGAACGGTAGGATCTTTCCTTCGGGTGAAGTAAAGATCACACCTGCCCCAACCCCATAACGACATCTAGCTCCATCAAAATGGAGAGTCCAATATTTAGTTGGGAAGATGGATGTTGGGACATTTTCTATGTCTATTTCTTCTGCTTCGGTTACTTCTACCATGTAGAGTTCCTCTGCTAGAAGAGAACCAACTCCTAGGGTATATCCCATACCTACATAATCAAATGGTAAGAAAATTGGTAAATCCTGTTCTAGCAATTCAAAATTTTTGCAGTAGTTCCTAGTGATACTGTTTCTACAATGTTAGCTTCCTCCTTGAGAGCTGGGATGCTCTTCGTAATCTCTAGTTCTGTTGTAGGTATTAATTTTTCTTCCGGTTTTGAGTCGGTTGGCTTGTTAAGTTGGTTTGTTGGGAGTTCAAACTCAGAGTGAATGCCTGGCCTTTTCTTCATGTCTGCTAGGTGTATATCGAATGGTTTTGGATCACCTTTTGCTACGAATATCTTTCCTAAGTGCAAGAATCTTACTTCTTGAAATAATGTAGAAGGGATTGCCTTCATACGGTGTATCCATGGTCGGTCGAGGATCATATTATAATTGGTTTCCCGATCTATAATATAAAACTCAGTTAGGATTTTTTTGGGTCCTAAGGTGATTGGTAGTATTATAGTCCCAATTGAAGTGGCTTTAAGGCTATCATAGCCTCTTAGCGTATTCCGAGTCGTGGAACAATTTGTTTCTCCATACCCTAGCTTTTGAAGGAAAGAGAAGGGGACTATGTTAACTACTGCCCCATCGTCAACCATTACATGTTTAACATAGTTGTTATAAACCCATACTTGTAAATGTAAGGCTAGATCACCTCTGCGTGCAATCTCAACGTTTGTTGGCATTTTGCTTATGTCAAATATAAACTCGGTATCCCTATCTGGTTGCCCCGGAGGGTGAATATCAAAGTCTATATGGTTTACTTTTGTTTTGGGAGGTGGAGTGATGTTAATTAAATGACCTAAACCTAATGCTTCTAAAAGAGCAGCCCTATGGGTAGGAGAGTTCTTCAATAAGTCCAAAAAGGAGATGTGGGAGAAAAAAAATTTAGGTCATTAATTAAATCATAGGCACCTACGGGTTTTACTAATGTTTGTTGAATGTTATCTGTCTCTAGCAGGTAACTTGGATTTGGCTGAGAGGAATACTCTCGTGTCCTCGTTATGGCTTCCACGTGTAGCTCGAGTGTCTAACTCCACTAAACCGACTATTTTGGGTCGTGGCTGACTTCCTAATTGTGGTGCGACAGGTGGATTTAGTGAAGTCGAGGCTTCATGATCATTGTTTCCTGTCATCACACCCTTGTTCATCCCATTTGGGTTTAATTTATTGTTATTGTGATTTGGGAGTGGATCATTGAAGATTTTGAGGGGAGCATTTTGAGGGGAGACTGCTCCCGTGAAAGTATTTGGCGCAGTGATGCAGGATCTACTAAGAACATATCTATGAAAAGTTGTCTTTGTTCCTCTGGCAAATGTTGCATGAATTTATTGTAATCGTAGCAAGTCCTAGTGTCATGGCCTCGAATTTTGTGGAAACCACAATACGAGTTAGGATTGTAATTCCTAGGTTGCTGGTTTGGCATGTGTTGTGGTCCAAAACTCTGATTAAACTGTTGACTATTAGGATTAAGGTTTTGCGTTTGTTGTCTTTGGTTTTGGTTTTGGTTTTGATATCCAGTTGAGTTTTGACTGGGACCCTACGTCTGGACCCGCCATTGTTGTTGTTGTTGTTGTGGTTGTGGATGATTAAAATCCACTGCATTGATTGTTGGGGTAAAATTGTTGTTTCGTTGATTGTTAACTAGTGGTGGAGTATTTACAACATTTTCCTTTTTAGCTTGGTCAGTTACTCCATCTGTTGTCACTCCATGATTTTTAAGGATTTTAGGTCCTTGATTGGCATTTACTGTACTAGGATAGGTTGTAGTGTTTTGATTGGGGATGATTAACCTCTGTTTGTTCCATACGTCTTTGCGCCGCTATCTATTACAACTTGATCTATTGGAGGGCACTCTCAAGTAATTCATCACAAGTTCTTAATGGGAACCTCTGGACTTCTTCCTTTATCTCTCTGCTGAGAGAATGAAGGAATAAATCACATAGTTCCATCTGATCCATGTTTGGAGCACTTGCCAAAGAATAAAGGACTGTACGCCATCTTTGGATGAAATGAGCAACAGATTCATTATGTTCTTGCTTAATATGCAAGAATTCCCGATTCATGTTCTCAACAGTTTGTTCATGTCGAACGCCTTGATGAACTCTGAAATGAGTTGTTTAAATGAATGGATGGAAGCTTGGGTATTCTCAGTAGTACCAATCGAGGGCAATGCCCTCTAAATTTTTGGGGAATATTTTAGCAACAACCCCATCCCAAGGGAGTAGTTCTCGAATGGCTATGGCATAGGCCTTGATATGTGCATTCGGGTCTCCCTCCCCTTTGTATTTGGGAAAATTGGGAAGAGGTCTTGGAAGCATGACGCTTCATATGGTGAAGTCTAAAGGTTCTTTCAAATATTCTGAATAAGTTCCTATCGCATAGGTTTCGACCATCGATGGTGCTTGTTGAGGGGGTGGAGGTGGAATGGGTTGTTGGTATGGCGTAGCATATGCATTTGTAGGGACATAAGGAAATCCCTATGGTTGAGAAAATATCTCGGGAGAAGAGAACATATCTCCTTGTGGTGACTTGGAATACATGTTTAAGTATGGAGGAGTATTGCCCAGGAATGGATTATTTTGTACTAGACCGAGAGGTATCATATTTTCCGCCGGAGTGACGTTAGAAAACGTGGTTCTAGTTGGCATTTGTTGTGAATACTGAGGAGGCATGCCCAACGTGCCTATTCTTATGAGGAGGTCTACTTGGCTAGGATGATGTGGAGGGTTGGGGATTCTTACTTGCCCAAAATGTGAATTTTGATTAGCTTGAGCAAGTTCCAACCCTCTAACCTTTTCAGCCAAGGCTGAAATGATCTCTATTGGTGAAGACACGGTATTTTTGCCTTACGGGCATTTGTTGTGTCATTTGAGGCTGCAAAGGGGTATGATACCCCACTATGAATTGGTTGTTATCCTACCAAAATTCACCAAGGGAAATTCCTATTGGTAGTGGCATGGAGGTGTTTTCTTGAAAAGAGACCTCGGGTTGTGTTTGCAAACTTCCTATAGGTGGGTACATACTCTGAGAGCGTTGTTCACTCCTAGCATAGCGCGCTAAATGTTCGTCATCTAAAAATAGATATGGATCTGATTTCTCCGATTTGTGGTCTAAGCAATACCTGAGGAGATGAACTAGATTCTCCCATAAACATCATGTTGTTTGAGCCTAAAGGCTCTGGTTGTTGTGTTTGAGCAAGCTGATCCAACTCCTCTATTTGGAAAGAAGAACTATATCTAGTCCTTGGAGGTGGAGTTTGTGTTGAAAACTAGTTAGTTGAATAGTTGTCACCCCATGCTGAGAGTGAGGGTGATGGTTGTCTATTTAGTTGATCATAGTATGCTTCAAGACCTAGGAGAGGTCTGCCATATGCATCGAATCCTGAAATATTCGGGGGTATATGAATACCCGTAGAATAATGGGAAGGAGCGAAGATGGATGAAAGAATAAAAACTAAAAGAGGAAGAACTATTTGATTCACGTTGGGTTCACCAATTTTGTTGGTGAAGCTGATGTGAAGGCTAATGTGGTAGAGAAGATGAAACAATTGTTTGTTTCACATCGGGTTCACCAATTTTGTTGGTGAAGCTGATGTGAAGGCTAATGTGGTAGAGAAGATGAAACAATTGTTTGTTTCATGTCGGGTTCACCAATTTTGGTGAGTGATGTGAAGGCTAATGTGGTAGAGAAGATGAAACAATTGTTTGTTTCACATTGGGTTCACCAATTTTGTACGATGGAAAAGTGACAAGTGAGCATGGGAATCTACAAGTAACTCTTCCTCGCACCCGACCTCCCGAGGTCGTGCCGAGACAGCCGGTGGGGATGGAATATACGTGGGGTATAGACAAACTAGTTAGGTAATCTTATGTCTTCAACACACACTAATGGGATCTGTGAGTCTAAGGCAAAGAAGGCCCTCCTAACCTGAATTGGTGTGATAGATCGGTCGGTGAGGATGACTTCTCGAAGGCTCCAATCAATATCGAGCTCTGGCATAATCGATCTATAGGTTGTGGGATACGTGGAAAATGACCTGGGATAGTTTCGTGTATGTCTCCAGACAGGGTCATAAGATGGATGATGGATATATAGGGGATTCTATGGGTGATTCTCTGGCCTAGTCCAGAAATCCTTAGCTTGATTAGCTATTATGTCTAGTGAGGATAATTGTGCGATAATGGTTGGTGGAAGTGGAGAAGATCTAAATACTAATGTGCGTAAACCAACATCTACGTCTGATTGACCTATGGACTCGTTGGGTTGTGGGATCTGTGAATCACAACCGTAAGTTGTGGTCGTTGTGGACCTCCTATGGTCATGTGTGGAATTAATTCCTGATCCCTACTATCCAATAGTCATATGCCTTTTCGGCCTCTATATTTAGAACTAAAAGTTGTGCAATCTTCTCAGAGTACCTTACAGGCATTCTGGACAACTTGAATTCTTAGGCTAGTGTCTATGTCAATGAGGATATCTCCTGCATCTGGCTGTGGGACCAAAGGATCACAACCAAATGTTTGCTCTCTTTCAAGCCCTTCTACAGTCATGTAGATATCTATTTAGGGAAATCTATAGTTTGGCTGATTTGTCCAAAACACATGTGCTTGGTTGTCTTCTATGTTTAATCCTCTTAACTGTGGGCTGATTTCTTGTAGGTCTATTGTTGTTCGGAAGACTTGGATTCTAAGATTCTGATCTATATCAGTTATTGCTGTAACAAGATTGGGTTGAGGCACGATTGGCTTGAATACGTATTCTCTGGGCTCCCTAGGTCCCGCGATTGTCATATGAAAGAAACAATATAAATCTAACTAAGTTAAAGTAAACTAATTATACGAAGTATATCCACAACATATATATAAATTCCCTATTTTTGTATTTTCGATAAACTATTGGATGAAATTGAAAGAGAAATTATTTAAAATATCTAGAAATTGACAACTAAACTAATAACGAAATTAAAACAAACAAGGCAAGCCGAGTATAGCTACTTGCCTGTGTAGTTGTAAATCTATTCTAAATAACAAAATAATTGATCTAATCTATTTGAAAGACCCCGATCTTACCTCAGAAGTGGAGAGTGAATCATAGTTTCTCAGAAACTATCAATCCCCACAGCTTCCTCGGCAATATCAAAAGTGAGATTAATTGAAATGAAATGATTCACTATTCTATTTGATATATTTTAACTAGAACTTTTGATAGCTTGAACCTAGATTTTGCAGAACAGTGGCGAATCTGGTTGTGTGACTTTGTCCCCTCAGTGTGGTCTCCTCATTCCTTCATGCTCACGTGAATCCAGAAAAGCGTGTGATGTTAGCATCAACAGAAGTTAGTATCAAAATAATGGTAGTTTCGGATGTAGACTAAATGCAATGTGAGTAGGAGAGGGATAGCGCAAGAGAACAGAGCTTGGCTTATGTAATTCCTAGCAGGATTTATTGCGAGTCATACAACATAAAAATCCAGAACCTGAAACTATCCTTTTGACGAACAAAACCTGCAACTTTAATGGCTTCAGACTGAAAATGAAACTATCTTATCTCAATTGATTGTATGAAACAAGTAATAACACTAGCACAAGAAGATCATGTAGCTTCTAAACAACAAAACAACACTAACTATGCATGCAACAAATAAAACTAATACAATTCCTAAGCAAGAACTAAAAGACTAAAATTGAAATGAGAGAATGAGAGGCAAATTTTGAGGGGCCATTTTCTTGAGAACCAACCAGCTATTTATAGAAATCTCATTTACCCAAAGGTGAAATCCAAATTGAACTCCTTTACAATAAACAATGGAAAAACACTATTCCAGGGAACCAAAATCATAAATACGAGCAAAGGCGGTGAAAAAAGCTGGTAAACGTTGAAATTTTATGCGTGAGTCATGATAAAAGGAACGTTCTGCAAATATGAATGAAGGACCACCACCCCGAGCAAAGGCGGCGGTTACAGATCGCTGCCCCCGGGCCATGACCTGCTACCCAATCGGGGTGGCAGTTTCATAACTAAAGACCAAAATGCAAAGGAAAAGAGGGGAAAAGAGCAAAACAAAGCATGCAGGGGCTAAGTGGGGTATGCGGGATGTTAACATACACTTGGAGAGCTTTTCGGATCCCGAACACCTTGCGAGGAGACCTGTATCATCATTGGGGCATGTTTGACATCGTTCTGGCAGCATGCAATACCCTACAATTTTGGGTACATATAGTCACCACTAATTCAAGCTGATGTAAAGACATGCAAAAGACCAAAAGGAAGTATCAAAACCCTAAAAATAAAAATACATAATGAATGGTTCAAATTGACCTCAGCTGTCACAACAGTGGGCTTACTACTCGAGAGCATTGTACTACATTTCAGACCGAAATATCTTTTTGGTGAGTGTGTGCATGTCGTGCCCTAAGTTCTCTTGTATCAGTCACACTTTGTGAAGTAGCGAGCAATAACTAAATGTAGAAAATGTAATAGCATGTGTGCATGGAATATAATAGAATCCTTCCATGTGAAGTGTGATGCAGACTTCCTAGCTTTTGCATTGATGATGGGGCTATGTGGATGCAAATGCAATAGATGGATGTAACTCTAGATGAGTGATAGTATTAGATGATGTTAGGTCCCTCATTATGGTATCATAACTTTATATTTATAGGGTTCTCTTGATCTGATTTCGTAATTAACCCTAACATAGCTGACTACCAAAAAGATAAGTATGAAAAATGGATAAAAAGAGCCAAAAAGGTAGCGAGAAAGTATAAAAGGACCGGGGTGCCTCCGGTAGGACCAAGGTGCCCCAATAATACCTTGGGTGCCCCATCCAAGGTGAAAATGATGGGAAAATACCAAAAAGACTAGGCATGTGGATAAAAATGTGTGGAAATGACAAAATAAAAGTAAAATAAGATGGCCAAAAGACGGGGTTAATTATTACTTTCTTCACTCAAGAACCTTCTAAATAGTAGTATGAGACTGAGATAAATATTGTCTAAAGTGCATGATTTTGTGACTACACTATCTAACAGCATAACAAACAAAGTGTACATGTAAGTAGTATAAGATAACAATAATGAGTACAACCAAGATGTACAAATGCGGTGTGCATGTGATGGTGTGTTGTGATATACTAAATGTGTAGATTGGAGGAACCACGTTTCCCCAGAAGATGTGTGTGGTGTGAGGTTCATTTAGAATTCCCCCTCAACAGTCAACTATGAACCATAGAATAACAATGTGTCATCGGGTAATGATGGTAAAGTATGTTTACCATAGATGTGGTGATGCTCAGAAAGATATATAGGAAGTATGAAGCGTGAGTATCCATGATCCAATAAGTGATGTTCATGGAGGAATTACACCTTCAATAGTCAAGCATAAACCATAGAACAAGATTGCATCATTGGGTAACGATAGTAAAGTATGTTTACCAAAGATGTAGTGACGCTTAGAAATAAATTCATGAAGCATAGAGTGTGAGTATTTGGGATGTGACAAGTGAGGTTCATGGAGGAATTACACCCTCAATAGTCAAGTATGAACCATATAACAAGAGTGTGTCATTGGGTAATGATGGTAAAGTATGTAGTAATAACATTGTGTTGTATATATATGAATAAGTAATGGTATGAGAAGCCGGTGAGGAGGGGGAATTCTGATGCCCCCCAAGTGTGTATATCAGAGTCACTGGAAAATAGATGCAATCATTATGCGTAAGAATAGCCATAGTATGTATAGTCAACGAAAGGACATATACCATAGATACAAATTTAGTATGTATATCATGAATAGAAGGATTCATAAGTAAGCATGAGTAGAAAATCATGTATAGATTAGAATAGGATTGGAAAGGGAAGCCATAAGTATAGATATATGTAGTACGGTGTGCTCATAGTGTAGATAAGACAAAGTGTTGCTAGAAAGACTGACTTGAAGTCCAAATGAAAAGTAATATATAGGTGTGTATGTGATTAGTATAGATAGTAAAGTGTTAATTAGAACATGCATCTATGGGGGATTTCAATGTCCCTAAAGTGTGTGAGTGATGAAGATCTATCTTATGATGGAAGAGAAACCATGCCATGGTGGCGGATGCAGCGATTTGTCGAAGTATCGGTATTGGTGTTCGGAGGATTAGATTTACCAAAGGAAGTTGTAACATTGAGAATAGATTTAAAAAATGTTTTTTTGTGATGGTAAGGGGGATGTTCATAAGCTCCCATGTATTCTAATAGAGCATCATTAGTAAGGAATTTGTCCAATTCGGGCCAATTAGGAGAAGTGGGATTGCTAATAAGCTCGGGGGTGTAGTAGAGGGAGATGATGTGTGTGTGTAATAGTATAAATCTCATGGAGAGATGTGGTGGGAATAAAATGAGCAGGTGGAGAGGGATACCCAATGTTGAGTTTGGTGGATAGTGTGGGAATGGATGTAGGATTTTTATTACCTTTCCATATTTGTCTAACCCAAAGTGTACGTGAAATTGTAACAAAGCATATACTAATACCCGTGACCATATTTTGTGAAAGTGGGTGGAGATGTGGCAGAAGAAGGGGTGATGGTGAATGATCTATAATGTTGCAAAATGAAAATGAGGAGGGATCAGCTAAGGCTTCATATACCACACCTTGATATAAGAATTTAAGAAGCATATGAAGGGTTGAAGGAACCACATATATAACATGGATCTAAGGTCGTCTGAGAAGGATATTATAATTGATATTATTAGGAATGTCATTACATAAAATGAGAAAATTACATGGCCAATTGTAATTGGAAGTGTGATTGTCCCAAAGAACCTTTTGGGAATATTATCAAATCCATGAATGCAAATATTGGCGGAGTTAGGGAGGCTTCAAAGAGATTAATTTGTTGAAGGAATGCTAGATTAAAAATGTTAAGACCAGATCCATTATCAACTAGAGCGTTTTTAACCCCTATGTTATTGATTTGAACTTGGATATAAAGGGGTGGATCATTATCTAAAACAACTTGAGAAGAAATTTCAGCAGCTATAAAAGTAATATGCTCTTCGTTAAAAGAAAGTGTTGTAGTAAGTATATGGTAAACACATACATGAGAGGTGTTAGGATGAAGGTAGTATAAGACAAAATAGAATGTACTTTATGCTCATATTCAAGGTTGGCCTGCAAGAAAGCGAGGAGATATATACTCATGTTATTGAAAAGGAAAAGATCCTAGGGTGAGAAGAAAGAGAGAGGTATTATGCAAGACTAAGATCTAGCTATGCGAGCAAGAGTACGTGTTAACTAAATGATTTAATATAAATATAATTTAAATTTAAATTTAGAGTAACTTTATTGTAACTAATGATATTTTGACGATAAATTACGGTAAGACAAACAATAAGTAAACAAAAATATAAAAATCTAAGCAAATGAAAGAGGGGATGACTTAGATGATTTTCATGCACTCGGAGATGATTTAGACTAGATAATCGATGGAACATGATGGGAACAATGTTGAACATGCTTGATGAGGGTTCGGAACTCGAACTATGTTAGTCATTAGCACTCGTGCACTCATGTCCTCTTGTAGGTGCTTTTATCTAACACATTTCTTATTTCCATAACCCTCATTAATCATGTTCGACATTGTCCCCAACATGTTCAAGTAGTTATCTAGTCGACTCATCTCTAGAGAGCACGAAAATCAACTAAGTCGTACTCCTCTTTCATTTGCTTAGGGTTTCATATTGTTTCTTGCTAATTGCTTATGTGTTCTTTGTAATTTATCATCAAAATATCATTAGTTACAGTAAAGTTACTATGAATTTAGGGTTTAATTACATTTATATTAAATCATATTTTCCTCAACATTTTGGTGTGCATCTGAAGGATCTCTTCTGATTCCAATATAATCCTTTCCTCCTCGGAAAAACTCAAGAAGAAATGATTAGGTTGGAATCTTCTTCCCAATGACCTTCTTCAAATAAGAAGCATGGAGGATTGGATGTATTTTTGTTCCCTAAGAGAGCTCCATCTTGTATGTGTAGACACAAAATCATGCACTTTGGGTAATTATTTAGTCCCGGTCTCATACTACTATTCATATGGTTCTTAAGTGAAAAATAGTACTAATTAACCCATGTCTTTGGTCGTCTTGCATTTTTTTCTGTTGTTACTTTTGATCTTGCACCCGTACTTTCCCAATTTGTACTTTCATATTGTATTTTTCCCTATTTCTGACTGGGGCACCCAACCAAGACTGGGGTGCCCTAGGTTCCCTAGTCCCCTCTAGGCACCCTGATCCTCTTTACACTTTCCTCTCACTTTTTAGGCACTTTCCAATTTGTTTGAGCTTCTTATATTTTTTTGTGGTTGGCCTTTTGGGGTTAATTACGAAATTAAAGCAAGAGAACCATATAAATATAAAGTTATGTGACCATAATGAGGGACCAAACACTAAGCATTACTACCACCACCTAAGAGTGCATCCATCCAAGGCATATATAGCTCCATTTACATCCATCTAGCTCCATCACAAGGGAAAAAGGATGGTTTTCTACATCACACTTCATAGGAGGGGAGTTCATATATTCCATGCACACATTATTTACATTCTACATCAAGTTATTGATTCTACTCATAAAGTGTGACCTGACACAAGAGAAACCTAGGGCACAATTCTACACACACACACACACCTAAAACTACATATGGTCTAAGATGTAGTGTGACACTCGATGATATTTTTTTATGGTTTTGATGCTTTGCTTGGGGTTTTGTATGTGATTCTTCCATTGCATGTTTATGGAGACATCTAGTGAAGTGTTAGAAATATCATAGTGCTCTCATTATTATATATTGTAATATTATTAATATGAGTTATATTATAACTCATTATTAATAATATAAGTTTGTTATATTGTTTCAACAATTTATCTTTGTTATACCCGTAATGATATTAACGGGTTGTTTTGTTGTGTGACTTCCTGGTTTGTAGGAGGTCAGTTTTCTATTTCCATGGCTATTTATTAGCCTTAGTATTATTTGTAATCGGGCCGAATACAATATCAATAAATTATTTCTTGTGAAAAGTCTGCTGAACAAACATTTGGTACCAGAGCGACTGTTATGGGTAACCTGTGTGAGCTAATGGAATTTCAAATGAAAGTCTAGAGGATCATGTCAAATATATGAGTCCTTAGGATTACGTTTGAGCATATATTTGGTGCGTGACAGTTTTACAGCTGGTACGTCTGCATTTGGGGTTCCCACATTTTTTCTACAGATCTATGGGTAAACCATTCCATTAACTTCATCCTCTTTAGTTGGAATGGGCTTTGTTTTATCTGGCCTTATTCAAAGCTGATCAACATAGAAATTGGATTCAATTGTTGTGCATGCAGTCTTAAATCAACGGCTTGCTTTAGTATAGAATCATTTCATAATGTCACTGTGTATTGAATAATTTGTCAGTTGGTTTGCATCTGCTCATTTATAAATATTATCTTTTCCTTACACGGCCAACATCCCAGCACAAATAAAGAATATCAATGTCTCAGGGAAATACGTGTGCAGTGTCAATAATCAGAGAAATACGTGTGCAGTGTCTGGGGTTGTTTTGTTTGTGTATGTTCAGTTTTCTGTAACCACCACAGATCCAATTTTCTATTGAAAAGAATAGTTTTGAATACTTGAGCACGCGAATCTCTTCTCCTGTCAGATCCAAGTGTGATATTTACTACAGTCAATACAGAGGTTCAAGCAATATTCTCAGCATTAAAATGCGTGGTCATTATTAGCACATGCCTGAATAAAGAAATTTTGGTTTGGAGATCTGTATTTTAAAGCCCATCATTCCAAAATCTGCTAGCTTATATCGGTGAGTTAGTTATCTGCCAAGTTTTGATATATATCCTTTATTAAAATCAAGTATCTCTGCTAGTATAAAGATTTTATTATTGTCTGGTTCAAGTTTCCCAATTTTGTGGAATTTCAAAATGGAAAAGATAAATGTAATTGAAAGATTTGATGGTAAATACTTCCACACATGGCAAGTACGAACCCAATTACAATTGATTGATAAAGACTTATGGGACATTGTTGAAGGAAAAATTAAAAAACCGAATGATGTAGATGAAGCAATGAAATGGGAAAGTAAGGATCAGAAAGCAATAGCAATTATCGGCCTTGGTCTTTCCGATGCATATTTTCATCATATTGATCTAATCAAGTCATCTAATAACATTTGGGTGACATTGAACAAGTTATTTGGATCTCAATTAGGTAGTGCAGCAATGGCATTGAAGAAAAAACGTTTTGGGCTAAAGATGGGAGAAAATGACAATATGGTTCAACATATCAGTAAGTTTTGATCCATTTTAAATCAATTAGTAGGAATAAAAGCACGAGGTAGATGGAGAAGATGCTAAATCAATCTTACTAAATAGTTTTCCAAAAGAATATTCGAGTATTGTTTTTACTCTTAGTAAGATCAATCCCAGTTTGGAAAATTTAATTTCCTCGTTGCTTTATGAGGAAGAAAAAATCAAAAGGTGTGTACCAGAACAAGAAACTGTCATGGTTGCAAACAATAAATCATCATTCCAGAAAGGTAAAAAAAAGTTTGTATCGTCAAAGAAACGTCTTTTGTGTCATTACTATAAACAACCAAGACATGGTTTTGTGAATTGTAAGAAAAGAGCTCAAGATCTCTTAGATGATAAGTTGGAACAAAACGCTTTAGCTGCTGAAGAAGATTGGGATGATTATTCTAATCCTGCAAGTGACAATGAACCTATTAATTACATCTATCCTCATATTGGAGGATGGAGGCAACAGAGGCAGGAGGACAATCAGCGTCCTCAAGTTCGTCACTACCTCAGAGGTCACAAACTACTTTAGTGACATCTTTGTGTCTTGTGTGATGAATAAGAACAGATGAGCATCCCTGTTCCCGTGTAATGCAAGTGCTTGTGTGTCCCCGTGATGATAATGATTTGTACCATTGATACTATTGCAGAAGTGTTCTTGATCGGTGATTTGATGGTTGATGTGAATTGGTTGAACGGTCCCGAGTTCATGTATTCATCTAATAGGTTGAACGGTCCTGGATGATGTAACACATCAGATTTGATATCGAGACCATGTGCGGGATACGGAGCGGCATGTTGCTTGGTTGAAGATGGTGTTTTTCCGTGTTCACACTAAGGGGGAATGTTAGAAATATCATAGTGCTCTCATTATTATATATTGTAATATTATTAATATGAGTTATATTATAACTCATTATTAATAATATAGGTTTTTTATATTGTTTCAACAATTTATCTTTATTATACCCGTAATGATATTAAGGGGTTATTTTGTTGTGTGACTTCTGGTTTTTAGGAGGTCAGCTTTTATTTCCATGGCTATTTATTAGCCTTAGTATTATTTGTAATCAGGCCGAATACAATATCAATAAATTATTTCTTGTGAAAATTTCTTTGAACAAACATGAAGTGCATTTACATACATGTGAAAATAAGTGAAGGATTTTAGACATCTTACGACCTTGAAATTTTGGGTTTTCACCATCCATGCGGACTAGTGAACCCAAAATTTAGACCTGGGAACTCACAAGTGTCCCTATCCTTCCCCAAGTGCCCTAATTCAATGAAATCCTCTAAATCTACATTTTCTCACGCTCTTGTGTGATAGTTTCCTCCTCCAATTCGGTCGGTCTCTATTTCAAGATAGTCCCATGACATCTTCTAATAAACTAAGGCTCTTCTAACTCTATTTACACATTAGGGTTTATGCATTTTATTTTCTTATTTTACTTGGGTATTATTTTAGTACTTTATCATTTCATTTATTCATATATTTACTTCTCCTATATCAATCTAAATTACACTAGAATAATTACATTTTAGTTTAATTATTTTGGTGAACCCGACCGCTTTCACGCTTAAGATCTTCATCTTTCCTCTATCATGGGTCATCAAATTCCTCAAATTTCTTTGTCTGATTTACTTAAGATGCATCCCAATTTCTAGGTTGTTCTACAAAAAACCCTAGACACCATGTATATTCGTCAAGATATGCCTCAGTATCAAATAAGTTCTATTTTTATCATTTATTTAACGACCCTAGTCTTCATGACCATCCATCTAATCAACCCATGTTGGATTCAATTCTAGCTTTACATTATTTATTTCAATACAAATTTAAGGTTATGGAATCCATGATTACATATCTCAAATCTGAAATACAACATCTTAAGGACACTTCTCAGGCTCATGCTTGTTCTCCTTCTACATCTCATCTTCATTTTATTCCTACTACATGTGCTCATATCAATGAACCTTAAATCATACCATTACTAGATCCTCTCACCTTTGATCACAATACTAAGCAACATGACATTCTTGCTAAGCTCCTTAGTCATCAATTGATCACTTTGTTGTTTACTCATTATTATCCTTTGTATTGGCTTGCAAAATATCAAGGTCATTCGTATTACAATTATCATCGAATCAATGGCCATAATGACGATAACTATTACAATTTACAATGAAGAATCAAACATCTTAAGAGTCAAGGTTTTATCTCATTCATTGCACAACATTTTGTTGCATGCCCATCTCCAAATGCTACATCTTAGTCTATTCCTAAATCTGATTTTTCTATGTCTAGTGAGCATAACATAATCACTTCTATTGTTTCTTCTTCCATCACTCAAACACCACCTATGCCATCTAATCAAGTCAAGAAATCACCTCTCCAAATTGGTCCAACACTTCCTCCTACTAAGTCACCTACAGTATTACCGAGTCAAACTAAACAACCCCCTCTAAAGATCACTGCAACTCCTCCACCTCTCAAGTCATATGCGGTTAACAAGAAACCACTCGTTACACAAGACAAACACACTCTAGCTGACATCTTTCAACTCTCACAATTTAAGGACCCTATCCAGTCCTTGCTTCAACATCCAATCAATTTTTTCAAAGAAACTACTCCTTACATTGATCCACTTAGTGTATTTTGACTAAATCTCCATCACTTACATACTTGGGGGCATAACGCTTATCATCCCCCTTCCTCTTCTAAACAACAAACGTGTATGACATAACAATCCAACATCTGCTTATTCCACTCATACTTTGACATACACTAGCATCACCATTACCCAATGACGCACTTTTGTGCTTCAATTCACACTTGAATATTGATGGCATCCTATACACATGAACCTCACATACTAAACATTAGACGTTACAATCTCTATATTAAACATTGTGCATCCTACACACTTCATGGCATGGTTTCATCACTACATATACTACACATCTTACGCATCTTACACATCCACTCATATGCTCCATACTCACTACCCTATGCACACTCTTCTCTCACAGTCCATGCTGAAATTTTTAGGGTATAGATCAAAAATGGACCCAATCACACTCGCACGTTTATCATTTATTAATTTCCATCATGAAACATTCCTATTTTAGTGATATACGCCATAGGCTACATCGTCACTTCCGCTTACATCACTTAGTGGTATATACCGTAGGCTATATCACCACCCCTTTCGATCATCTCATCGTGATATACACTTTAGGATTAATCATCACGTGTTTTCATACATCATCTCTAGGTCACATAGCATCACCACACATACACATTCACCACAATGTGCTACACACAACACATAGTTTGACCATTTCCCGATGACGCACTCTCATTTATGGTTCATTCTTGATTGTTGAGGGGAATAAACAAATGAACAACATCGCATACACTTCCATTAACTGGGGGCACTCAGATCCTATCATCCACTCTACCTTCCATTCCACACAATGCACTACATACTACATTTTATGGTTGTATTTACTCTTTATTGAATTTAATTTTACATGCTCCCTTTATTACACATGCTAGATAGATATATTGTATGTCATTCCTTTTACTATACACACATGAGCGTTCACTTTCTTTTCTAGTTTTGATCGCAGACTATACAAATCCATTACACGTACTATGGATGTTTGGACCTAAGTACCGGTCCGTACTTATGGATGTTTACACTTTCTCACTAGTTAAATAAATATCACGTGGTAAATTACGAGGAGATTGGATGAGATGTACAAAGGAATTTGTGGAATTATCACATTCAATATGAATATCATGAAGGGTAGCTTCTAATGTGTTATGAAAATCTGGTGCATTACATAATAAGTCATAGAGGGAGATCTTAACGGGCATATTTTTAAGTTGTTCAATAATGTCATAGCCCTTAGAGGTGGTAGGAGGAGATTCCTATGTAATAGGTGGTGGACAAGATGTGGGTGGAGTTGTTGGGGATTAGGAATACTATCAATGAAATTAATGGATGGATCAGCCCTATGTGTGACAAAGTGAGGAGGATGTTGTGTACGCACACACATAAAATCAGTGGTGGTAGTGATTATACTTGAAATCTTAGTGGGTGTGTAGGTAGGATAAGAAGATTGAGCCATGACTTGAGAAGGAGATGACATGATAAAAAAGGAAGTGTTGAAACGTGGGGTTCACCAAAATGATTAACTAAAATTGGGAATATGGGAACGTAGTTAATCTAATAGGAGGAAAAAAACATAGCACATAAATATGCTAAGACAATATGTAAAGTAGTGAATAATCAAGTAATGTAATAAAAACCCTAATATACAAGGAGGTAAGGAAAGAACTTAGCTAATAACTAGTTATTGTCACGAGAGGTGGTTGGAGAAAGAAGGAGCAAGAATGACTGTGTAGAAGTCCCAAAAAGACTAGATCTAGAGGATGTGAGTGGACTGGGGATCCCTGATTGCAGTACCTGGGGTGCCCATGGGCACTATAGTATGTAATTTGGGTGCCCTAGTCTACAAAAATCTCTGGAACTAGTTCTTATAGGTTCGAGAGGGTGGTGTGAAACCCTCGCTATGTGTTGTATCAAGTTTGTTGTCATGTGCTATATGTCACCACTAATTCAAGCTGATGTAAAGACCTGTAAAAGACCAAAAGGAAGTATCAAAACCCTAAAAATATAAATACAAAATGAATGGTTCAAACCGACCTCATTTGCCACAACGGTGGGCTTACTACTCGAGAATTGTACTACATTTCAGACCGAAATGTCTTTCTAGTGAGTGTGTGCATGTCATGCCCTAAGTTCTCTTGTGTTAGTCACACTTTTTGAAGTAACAAGCAATAACTAAATGTAGAAAATATAATAGCATGTGAGCATGGAATATAATAGAATCCTTCCATATGAAGTGTGATGCGGTGCAGGTATGATGATGGAGCTATGTGGATGCAAATGCAATAGATGGATGAAACTCTAGATGAGTGATATTATTAGATGATATTAGGTCCCTCATTATGGTCTCATAAATTTATATTTATAGGGTTCTCTTGATCTGATTTCGTAATTAACCCTAACAGAGTGACTACCAAAAAGATAAGTATCAAAAATGGATAAAAAGAGCCAAAAAGGTAGCGGTAAAGTAGAAAAAGGATCAGGGTGCCTCTGGTAGGACCAAGGTGCCCATGGGTGCCCTGAAGATTACCCAGGTGCCCACCAAGGCTAAAATGATGGGAAAATACCAAAAAAAACTGGGCATGTGGATAAAAATGTGCGGAAATGACAAAATAAAAGTAAAATAAGATGGCCAAAAGACAGGGGGTTAATTATTACTTTCTTCACTCAATAACCTTCTACAAACTAGTATGAGACCAAGTTAAAGATTGTCTAAAGTTCATGATTTTGTGACTACACTATCTAACGAGCATAACAAACAAAGTGTACATGTAAGTAGTATAAGCTAACAATAATAAGTACAACCAAGATGTGCAAATGTGGTGTGCATGTGATGGTGTGTTGTGATATACTAAATGTGTAGATGGGAGGAACCATGTTTTCCCCCAGAAGATGTGTGTGGTGTGAGGTTCATTTAGGAATGCCCCCTTAACAATCAACTATGAACCATAGAATAAGAGTGTGTCATCGGGTAATGATGGTAAAGTATGTTTACCATAGATTTGGTGATGCTCGGAAAGATATATAGGAAGTATGGATCGTGAGTATCCATGATCCAATAAGTGAGGTTCATAGAGGAATTACACCTTCAACAGTCAAGCATGAACCATAGAACAAGATTGCATCATCGGGTAACGACGGTAAAATATGTTTACCAAAGATGTAGTGATGCTTAGAAATAAATTCATGAATCATATAGTGTGAGTAGTCGGGATGTGACAAGTGAGGCTCATGGAGTACTTACACCCTCAATAGTCAAGTATGAACCATTTAACAAGAGTGTTTCATTGGGTAATGATTTTAAAGTATGTAGTAATAACATTATGTTGTATATATAGGAATAAGTAATGGTATCCAAAGCAAGTGAGGAGGGGGAAGTCGATGCCCCCAAGTGTGTATATCAGGAGTGTTGGAAAATAGATGTGATCATTGTGAGTAAGAATAGCCATAGTATGTATAGTGAATGAAAATATGTATACCATATATATAAAGTAGTATGTGTATCATGAATAGAAGGATCCATAAGTAAGCATGAGTATAAAATCATGTATGGAGTAGAATAGGATTGGAAAGGGAAGCCATAAGCATAAATAGATGTAGCAAGGTGTGCTCATAGTGTAGATAAGACAAAGTGTCACTAGAAATATTTACTTGAAGTCCAAATAAAAAGTAATATATAGGTGTGGATGAGTAGTATAGATAGGAAAGCTGCTAATTAGAACATGCGAGTATGGGGGGTGTTCAATGTCCCTAAAGTGTGTGAGTGATGAAGATCTATCTGATTATGAAAGAGAGACCATGCCATGGTGGTGGATGCGGTGATGTGTCGGAAGTATCGGTATTGGTGTTAGGAGGTCCAGATTTACGAAAGGAAGTTGTAACATTGAGAATAGATTAAAGAAAATGTGTTTTTGTGATGGTAAGGGGGATGTTCATAAGTTCCCATGTATTCTAATATAGCATCATTAGTAAGGAATTTATCCACTTCAAGCCAAGTAGGATAAGTGGGATAGCTAATAAGCTCGGGGTGTAGTAGAGGGAGATGATGTGTGTGTGAAATAGTATAAATCTCAGGGGGAGATGTGGCGGGAATAAAATGAGCAGGTGGAGAGGGATACCCGATGCCAAGTTTGGTGGATTGTGTGGGAATGCATGTAGGTTTTTTTATTACCTTTCCATATTTTCCTAACCCAATGTAGTTGAAACTATAATGAAGCATATACGGATACCCAGGACCATATTTTGTGAAAGTGGGTGGAGATGTGGTAGAAGAAGGGGTGACAGGTGAATGATCTATGATGTTGAAAAATACAAATGAGGAGGGATCAGCTAAGGCTTCATATACCACACCCGATATAACAAATTAAGAAGCATATGAAGGGTTGAAGGAACCACATACATAACATGGATCTAAGGTCGTCTGAGAAGGATATTATAATTGATATTATTAGGCATGTCATGACATAAAATCGGAAAATTACATTTCCAAAATATAATGGGAAGTGTGATTTTCCCGAAGACCCTTTTGGGAATATTATCAAATCCATGAATGCAAATATTGGTGGAATTAGGAGGCTTCGAGAGAGGTTAATTTGTCGAAGGAATGCTAGATTACAAATTTTAAGACCAAATCCATTATCAACTAGAGCATGTTTAGCCCCTATGTTATTAATTCGAACTTGGATATAAAGGGGTAGATCATTATCTAAAACAACTTGAGAAGAAATTTCAGCAGCTGTAAAAGTAATATGTTCTTCGTTAAGAAAAAGTGTTGTAGTAAGTATATGGTAAACACATACATGAGATGTGTTAGGATGAAGGTAAGTATAAGACAAACAAGAATGTACTTTACGCTCATATTCAAGGTTGGCTGCGCAAGAAAGTAGAGAGATATATACTCATGTTATTGAAAAGGAAAATATCCTAGGGTGAGAAGAAAGAGAGAGGTATTATGCAAGACTAAGATCTAGTTTGTAAGAGTAAGGGTACGTGTTCACCAAATGATTTAATATAAATATATTTTAAATTTAATATAAATATAATTTAAATTTAAATTTAGAGTAACTTTATTGTAACTAATGATATTTTATGATAAATTACGGTAAGACACAAACAATAAGTAAAGAACAATATGATACTTAAGCAAATGAAAGAGGGGATGAATTAGATGATTCTCCCGCACTCGGAGATGATTTGGACTAGATAGATAATTTGGAACATGATGGGAACAATGTTAAACATGCTTGATGAGGGTTCCGGAACTCGGAACTATGTTAGTCATTAGCACTTGTCACTCATGTCCTCCCGTAGGCACTTTTATCTTACACAGATCCTGATTTCCATAACCCTCATTAATCATGTTTGACATTATTCCCAACATGTTCAAGCGATTATGAAGTCCAGATTATCTCTAGAGAGCACAAAAATCAACTAAGTCATCCTCCTCTTTCATTTGCTTAGGTTTCATATTGTTTCTTGCTAATTTCTTTTGTGTTATTGTAATTTATCATCAAAATATCATTAGTTACAATAAAGTTAATATGAATTTAGGGTTTAATTACATTTATATTAAATCATCTTGTCCCCAACATTTTGGTGTGCACATAAAGGATCCCTTCGATTCCGATATGATCCTTGCCTCCTCGGAAAAACTCGGGAAGAAATGATTAGGTTGAAACCTTCTTCCCAATTACCTTCTTAAAATAAGAAAAATGGAGGATTGGGTGTATTTTAATTCCCTAAGGGAGCTCCATCTTGTATGTGTAGACAAAAATCATGCACTTTGGGTAATTATTTAGCCTTTGTCTCATACTACTATTCATATGGTTCTTAAGTGAAAAAGAGTACTAATTAACCCATGTCTTTGGTCGTCTTGCATTGTTTTCTCATTGTCACTTTTTATCTTGCACTGTACTTTCCCAGTTTGTACTTTCATACCGAATTTTCCCCTATTTCTAACTAGGGCACCCAACCAGACTAAGGTACCCCTGGGCTCCCTAGTCCCCTCTGGGCACCCTAATCCTCTTTGCACTTTCCTCTCACTTTTTAGGCACTTTCCATTTGTTTGAGCTTCTTATATTTTTTGGTGGTTGGCCTTTTCGGTTTTAATTACGAAATTAAAGTAAGACAACCATATAAATATAAAGTTATGTGACAATAATGAGGGACCAAACACTAAGCATTACTACCACCACCTAATAGTGCATCCATCCAAGGCATCTATAGCTCCATATGCATCCATCTAGCTCCATCATAAGGGAAAAAGGATGGTTTTATGCATCACACTTCATGAGGGGAGTTATGTTATATTACATGCACACATTATTTACATTTTACATATAGTTATTGATTGCTACTCATAAAGTGCGACCGACACAAGACCAACCTAGGGCATAATCCTCGCACACAAACACCTAGAAATACATTGGAGTCCGAGATGTAGTGAGATGCTCAAAGTGATAAGTCCATATTTCTTTTTTAGGTTTTGATGCTTTGCTTGGGGTTTTCTAGGTGATTCTTCCATTACATGTTTACAGAGACATCTAGTGAAGTGCATCGGCATACACATGAATAGAAGAAAAGGATTTTAGACATCTTACGACCTTGAAAATTTGGGTTTTTACCATATATACAAACTAAGGAACCCAAAATTTAGGCGGGAACTCACAAGCATCCATATCCTTCCCAGGTGGCCCAATTCACGAAATCCTCTTGATTTGTATTTTCTTGGGCTCTTGTGCGATAGTTTCCTCCTCTTGTTGATCGGTCTCCATTTCGAGATAGTCCCATGACATCTTCTAATAAACTAAGGCTCTTCTAATCCTATTTTCACATTAGGGTTTATGACTTTTATTTTCTTAGTTTTCTTGTGTATTATTTCAAGTATTACTCATATATCAATCTAGATTACACTAGAATAATTACATTTTAGTTTAATTAGTTTGGTGAACCCGACCGCTTTCAAGCTTAGGATCTTCATATTTCCTCGATCATAGGTCATCAAATTCCTCAAATTTCTTTATCTGGTTTACTTAAATTGCATCCCAATTTCCAGGTTGTTCTACAAAAAACCTTAGACACCATGTATCTTCCTCAAGATATGCCTCGATTATCAAATAAGTTATATTTTTATCATTTATTTGATGACCCTAGTCTTCATGATCCTCCATCTAATCAACCCATGTTGGATTCAATTCAAGATTTACATTATTTATTTCAAGACAAATTTAAGGCTATGGAATCCATGATTACATATCTCAAATCTGAAATAAAACATCTTAAGGACACTTCTCAAGCTCATGCTTGTTCTCCTTCCACATCTCATCTTCATTTTATGTCTACTACATGTGCTCATATCAGTGAACCTCAATTCATACCATTACAGATCATCTCACCTTTGATCACAATACTAAGCAACATGACATTATTTCTAAACTCCTTAGTCATCAATTGATCACTTCTTCATTTACTCATTGTTATCCTCCGTATTGGCTTGAAAAATATCAATGTCGTTCATATTACAATTATCATCGAATCAATGACCATAATGACGATGACTATTACACTTTACAATGAAGAATCAAAGATCTTAGAATCAAACATCTTAAGTGTCAAGGCTTTATCTCATTCGTTGCACAACATTTTTTTGCATGCCCATCTACAAATTCTACATCTCAATGGGTTCCTAAATCTGATTTGTCTATGTCTAGTGAGCATCACGCCATCACTTCTAGTGTTCCTTCTTCCATCACTCAAGTGCCACCTATGCAATCTACTCAAGTCAAGCAACCACCTCTCCAAATTAGTCCAACACTTCCTCCTACTAAGTCACCTACAAAGATTACCGAGCCAAACTAAGAAACCCCCTTTAAATATCACTGCAACTCCTCCACCTCTCAAGTCATATGCGGTTAACAAGAAACCACTTGTTACATAAGACAAACACACTCTAGCTAACATATTTCGACTCTCACAATTTAAGGACCTTATCCAATCCTTGCTTCAGCGTCTAATCACTTTTTTCAAAGAAACTACTCCTTACATTGATCCACTTAGCATATTTTGACTAAATCTCCATCACTTACATACTTGGGGGCATGACGCTTATCATCCCCCTCCCTCTTCTAAACAACAAACATGTGTATTACATAACAATCCAACATCGCTTATTCCACTCATAATTTGACATACACTAGCATCAACACTACCCGATGACACAGCTTTGTGCTTTGATTCACACTTGGACTATTGAGGGCATCCTATACACATGAACCGACACACTAAACATTAGAAGTTACACACTCTATATTAAACATTATGCATCCTACACACTTCATGACATGCTTTCATCACTACATCTACTACACATCTTATGCATATTACACATCCACTCATATGCTTTGCACTCACTACCCTATGACACACTCTAGTCTCACAGTCCATGCTGGAATTTTTAGGGTATACATCACAAATGGACCCGATCACACTCACACAGATTATCATTTAATAATTTCCATCATGCAACATTCCTAGTTTAGTGATATACGCCATAGGCAGGCTGCATCGTCACTACTCGCTTACATCACTTAGTGGTATACATCATAGGCTACATCACCACCCCTTTCGATAATCTCATCATGAGATACATTTTAGGATTAATCATCACGTGTTTTCATACATCATCTCTAGGTTGTATATCATCACCACACATACACATTCACCACAACATGCTACACACAACACATAGTTCGACCATTTCTCGATGACGCACTCTCGTTTGCGGTTAATTCTTTATTGTTAAGGGGGAATAAACAAATGAACCTCATTGCATAAACTTCCATCAACTCAGGGGGCACACAGATCCTATCTTCCACTCTACATTCCATTCCACCCATGCACAACATACTACATTTTATGGTTGTATTTACTCTTTCTTGAATTTAATTTTACATGCTCACTTTATTACACATGCTAGATATATATCTTGTATGTCATTCCTTTTACCATACACACATCCGCGTTCAATTTATTTTCTATTTTTGATCATGGACTATACAGATCCATTACACGCAGCATGGATGTTTGGATCTAGTACCAGTCCCACAACTACTCATGGGGCATCCACATTAGTACACTACAGGTGTTATTGTTTAATTTTTGTTCATAACACACTACTTTATTGGTTTACACACGATTTGACATACATTTTATCTTTCTAACATGCTAATGGGTGTTTCATGTGTAAAATTTTTCATGCAGGGATATTTACTTCCATACTTGTTTGTTACATTGTTTACTATTATTTTCTCTTGTTTGCGGGATTTTACCTTTGTCTTGTGTGCACACTTGTTTGTTTTGCAGCCATTGCGGCCTTGAGTGTCTTGCGACATCGTGAGTGATGTCCCATGTTTGTAACCCACTTTGTGTGGTCTACACTATCTTCTTGGGTGTTTACATTATCTGTTTGTGTACTAGCTTACACATTTTTTGTTTGGCTTACACTTGTCTTCTATATACATGTTTGTTCGTACTAACACTTGTTTTCTAGCCACCTTGTTTGCATGTGCCTTGGTTCTACCAAGCACATCCCCTTCCCCATGTAGGACACAGTTTCAGTGGTTGGTCCTCTTTTGGGTCGCATTCTCCTACAATGATTGCACATGTGCCCACAAATAGGGTGCATCATTTAGGTTTACACACACTACATAGTGTAGTACCAAGTACAATTCAATTTTTAGTTTTTTTCCCATAACAAGGGGTTACACAACGAGTGGGTTCATACCATCCTACAAAACTCTATACACAAAGTGAATTTTATAAGGAAGATTGTTCTTAGCAATTTAGAGAGAAGTTATAGGTTAGAGGATAAACCAGACCTTCCTCTCTACACTACTTCGGCCTGTGGCATCAGATCACCCAAAAAACTAAATAGTACAGAGATCTCTTTAGTTCTTGGGAAGTAATTACAGGTTGGAGGATAAATGAAACTTTCCTCCCTACACTTCTTCACTCAATGGTGTGAGATTTCCCAAAAAACTCGTGCGTGATGACATCATCTACAAGATCCTTTCTACACACTTTTTCTCATCATGGATCAGGTGCACATGTTCCTTTTTCATTGTCATACTTTCCTTACACACACTTTTTACATATATATATATATATATATATATATATATATATATATATATGTTTTTTACACATAATACATGCATATTTGACTACTTGATCATCTTCTCTTTTGCAGTCCATTCATATGGGAAACAACCATCAACATCACACACATAGTGGGTAAATCACACACATGATACTAACCATGCAAGTACATGACACACATCAACATATACACACATGTTTCCACCCTAGGTTCACTTTCATCACTTTTTATGCTTTTGCATATTTAGTCTCCACGCTCCATTTTTGTCACTCCAAACTTTTTCCAATCCCTCAACACATTTTCTACATCACTCTACATGGGTATTAGGTATGCATCTCTATCTACTTTATGTTACCGAGCATTCTGCTCACTAACATAAAGTGGGGGCAAATGTAGACACAAAATCACGCACTTTAGGTAATTATTTAGTCCTGGTCTCATACTATTATTCATATGGTTCTTAAGTGAAAAAGAGTACTAATTAACCCATGTATTTGGCCATCTTGCATTGTTTTTTTTGTTGCTACTTTTGATCTTGCACCCGTACTTGCCCAGTCTATACTTTCATACTACATTTTCCCCTATTTCGATAGGGCACCCATCCAGGACTAGGGCACCCTGTGCGGGCCCCTGGTCCCCTCTTGGTGCCATGTTCCTCTTTGCATTTTCCTCTCACTTTTTTGACAATTTCCAATTATTTGAGCTTCTTATATTTTTTGTGAGTGTCCTTTCGAGGTTAATTATGAAATTAAAGCAAGAGAACCATATAAATATAAAGTTAAGTGACCATAATAAGGGACCAAACACTAAGCATTACTACCACCACCTAAGAGTTCATCCATCCAAGGAATCTATAGCTCCATTTTCATCCATCTAACTCTGTAGTGTCTGTTTATTCAACCACTTGAGACCAAGAAACAACTTAGGGTTAGCTAGAAAATTATGGAATAATTTTTTTTTCACTAAAAGTGTCTACAACTAAGTGGCAAGACATCAGTTTGCACTAATAGGTTCCAAAACAATTCTTATTTACCAAAACACAAGTTTCCTTTATCAACCTATTTCATGTTCACATAGTTCAAATTTTAGGGTTACATATTTTGCTTAGGTTCAGGGAGTAATTTACCCCATGCCTGCTCTCTAATGACTCATAAATTCAACTGGGTTTTTCTCATAATTAACACTTCCAAAATTTCCTAAACCATTCCCAATGGATAGGATATTTTCTCACCTTTCCGATGATATAAATAAGTCCTTCTAACTCCTTATAAATCTAGTTATGAATGGGTGGAGTTCTAGGCTAAAATTTCCCTAGAGGGACACGTGGAAAAAGGAGGGGAAAAGCACCGGTGTTGTTTGGCGGGTCGCAGTGTGGCATTTAGAAAATTTCCAAACCTGCATGGCTTAAGGGATAAAAATGTTCCGCGCCTCGCGGGTCCCAAGGGGACACTTGTCATGTTCTAACGCCGAGCGGAGGAGGGAGATGGGAAAGCAGAGCGACAAGAGGAAATTGCGCTTTGTACCAATCGACGGGAGAAAGGGAGAAAAATGGTGCAGAGGTCCGCACACCTGTAGAAAGACAAAGGCGAAGGGGCAGTAGATTTACGGGCTGCGGGGTAAAGTTTAAACTTTTTCCCCAAATGTCAAAAACCAAAAGGTCAAGGGGGCCTCCGCCCTACCCGCCGCCACCCCGGCATGCCACGTGGATCATTTTCATTGGCCGCGGGCCGGCGGGGTCAAAAGGGTGATTTTCCTAAAATTTTCAAAGGGAAAAAAAGCTAAAATGAACCGTGCCTCCGCCTCGGCCCTTGGAGGACACGTGTCACCCGGCCCGATTGGGTCGGGCCGACAGAGAAAAGATGAATTTTTTTCCCAAGATCAAATTTTCAAAAAGTTAAGTTTCAAAAGAGTCCACCCTTTGAAGTGCCACATGGCAACATCTGATTGGTTGTGAGGGTTGTGGGGCCGTGCACTTTTGGGGAATTTTTTTCCAAAGGTTAAATTTTGATTTTTATATAGTTAGATTAATTTTTGGATGGCCATTTTGAAGTAAAACTTCAAATGGCCATAAATTTTGATAGAAAAGTCATTTTTGGGAAAACAAGGACTTTCCGAGAAATCTCTCGAAGTCCTATTTGCATAGAAATCATCAATTTTGGATTTTGATGAAGTTTTAAGGGTCAATTTTAAGAAATTGATCTGCAGGATTTTAATAAGTGAACTGAGTTTTTTAACTTATAATTTTGATAAAATTAGAAATCCTCCTTCACTCAACATGTCAAATAGACATTTAGGATCAGTTTAGGGAGGGTTTAGAGTATTTTAGTGAAGTCAATTTGTTCATTTATACAAGTTTGCATTTTTCCAACAGTTGACGGGAAAAATGGCCGTGCAAGTTCTGATTTGAAATTTCTTGAGTTTTAGAGATTCATTCTTGACTGTTTTAGTGAATTTGGGTTCCTTAAGTCTTCCTAAGTATAAATTTCAAGTTTCGTATCTTATTGTTGAGTGTAAAGTCGAACTGCTCATTTTTATTAAAATGTGCATTGCCAGATTTGAGTTTTAAAATAGTGAACTGTTTCTTTTAAATTTGTTTATCATTTTTGTAATTTGGATGTGCATATGATTCCTAAACTTAGTCAAATACAGTTGCTTATCAAACATCCGTTCATTTCAATTTACAAGGCATTCGACTTCAATTTATTTTTATATACGTTCTGTAAAATATAACATTATCTTTTCTTTCCCACATCTTTTCTTATTTTTTTACAAACAACAATCTCATCCTTCAATAATAATTCAAATCTAATATGTAATATACTTTGAGAAAAGAATGCAATATTTCATTGTTCATCAAATACAAAGAGATTACAACTTTTCTATTTACAATGAAATCACTTCACATTACAACATTTATATATTCATCCACTCGAAGTGGGAAATGTTACATTGAATTTGCTCAAGAGATAGGACTGTCAAAACTATAAAATTCTTTCTTCAAACAACAACATGTTGATTTCTTCCTCTTTTTAACTTTGATCACAACAAGGAAGGGGGAAAGGCAACACTCTCCACCCAACCAAGACATCTAATGAGAAGGGAGAAGTCTTCCTTCCTCATTGGCCCCGAACCCCAACCATATTGAAATAAAGAATGAGAGAAAATCATGGCAACAAAGGCTTCTATCACATACAAGCAACATTCACATTGCATACAATCAATAGAAAGCACAGTTCAAAGTAAGGGTAGTTCCCATTGCATTTGAAAACAATTCATACAACACATAGGCTTGATCAAACAAGCCAACAAGAGCAATGACTATGAGGAACTCCTTATGCCTCCCAATTTGAAATTGGGCATCCACCAAAATGCATACCGCCAATAATCATGTCAAACCCATAAACCTTATATCTCCCAACCCCTCCTTATGCCTCCCCCTCAAGTTTATCCATTATGCTCCCCATAGTAAGAAATGTAAGCAGTTTCTTTTCCAAGGTGGATCCCAAACCAAAACTCCTTCCACAATAAAAGCGTGCCATTGGAAATCTCTTATGCCCCCCATATGAAATCCCCATCAGCCTTCTCCTACACCATGCCCTAAGCATTCTACCCAACCAGCCAAGAATGCAAACACAAACACCATTTAAACATGCATGCAAGAGAAGGAAAGACAATTAAATACGGCTCCAAGATCCTACTCTCTATATTTGAAGTTGGTTCCAAGCTCACAAGATTTCCAAATTGTTAAAGTGCAAGTACAAAACCAACAAGTATAAGTAAGCAAGAAGACTCCAAGCTCGCCTCAAACAAGCTTCAAAAGAAACAACAAAAAAATGCGCCCCCAAGAGGAAATAAAAAGTTTCAACAACCTCCAAATGAGCAAGAAGCTTCACTTTTATAGGAAAGGAAAGAGAGAGGATGATGTGGATCCAAGTGGGATGCCACATCATTTTTCCTCATCCCCAAGAGGAAATCAACATCAACAAACAAATCACAATAAATTAACATGAAAAAATCACTTACATACTCCAATTCAACCCATATTCCAAAAAGGACTGCATTAAAAATTATGTAAGGGAAGTGCAATTTAAACTTACAAATGTCATTTCAAAAAGCATTAAAAATGCCTATATTTACCCTCCAAACCATAGGCATGGTTGGTGGATTATTTTAAGAGGGTGTGGACAAGTTTAACTTGTCCCACAGAGCCTCCAAATTTGGCCTCCAAGGTCAAATTCGAATTTCATAAGAGATGGAGTGTTTGACCTTCCAAAATATGCCTTACATACTCTTATATAATAACTTACACACTCTTCCAACATTAATATCTAAGACAAAAACTTTATTAATTACATTCCACATCCCAATTAAATTTAAATTAAGTTTAACTATACAAATCTCACATTTAAATTAATTAAAAGAAGGAACACATTACAAATAAAATACATACAACAATAATAAAAGGAACACATAAATAAAACACATATCCCATGGTCACATAATAGAAATCCCCCATGAGAATTCCTAAAAAAAACACACACACACAAACAATACAGTTGCCATGGTGACCTTGTTGAATTCACCTAGAATTTCAATATGGTTAGTCTCAATTCCTCGACATTGTTGTGATTTTTAACCTGCAAAATGCAAATACCTCCTTCGGCCTCGTGGCTGCATCAGACATCCAAAATGATATAAAAAATATTTCAAAATCATCTAAACACACAAATCACAACAATATCATTAATTCAACATTATCATTTTTAATTAAATAAATCAACTATATCATCATCAGTAATATTCCAACTAGGTCTACTCAAACATCCAATGTCATAAGTCCAAATCAACATCCATAATATATCCATGTCAAAAGTATATCATCAACCACATATAAACATGTCTCTAGTAATCATCAAGCATAATAACTAAATCCAGATCAATAATAATCCATGATCTAACATCTAACCATCATACTAAAACAAACATAATAGTGTCCATAATATGATCAATAGTATCAAAATCAGTATCTAAAAGTGTCAAAGGGAAGTGGGCACTACATCCCCCTCCCCTTAGACTTGACTTCCTCCTAGAAGTCACTGGAACAAATGTGGAAACTGCACTCATAATGTTGTGGTATCCTCCCATGTGGGTACAATCTCATCATATATATCCCAATGCACCCGTACCTGATCAATATCTCTACCTCGAAGGCCCAGGGTCCTGCGATCTATGATACAGATGGGCTCCACCATCACCTACCCCTGATCCTACACCTGTAATGATGTCCAGTCCAACACATGAGAAGGATATGAAATGTACCTTCTAAGGACAGAAACATGAAACACATCATGTACATGAGACAAGCAGAGTGATAATGCTAGACGGTAGTTCAAAGGGCCGATACGCTCCAAGATCTCAAAAGGACCAACAAATCGAGGAGTTAACTTAGAACCTTTTCCATAGCGGATAGGGCTCTTGTGTGGCCTAACATGAACGAACACCTTCATGCCCACATCGAAAATAAGATGAATCCTATGTTGATCCGCATACTTATTCTGCCTGTCTTGTGCCTCCTATAATCTCTGCCTTATCAACACTACCTTTGCTCCATGTCCTATAAAAGAGCTGGTCCAAGAGATACTCTATCCTCCAACCTATCCCAACTAAGGGGTGTCCTGCACTCTCTACCATATAATGCCTGAAAAGGAGCCATGCCTATAGAACTTTGAAAACTATTATTGTAGGCAAACTCCACTAAGTATAGGTACTCCTCCCACTTAGACTGCTGATCCATCACGTACATCCTGAGCATATCCTCCAAAATCTGATTCACTTGCTGGTCTATCCCATCTATCTTGGGGTGATATGTCATGCTGAAGTTAATCCTCATCCCGAGGACATACTGCATGGTAGTCCAGAAATGTGAAGTGTACAAAGGATCGTGGTCACAAATGATCTTCTGTGGAATCCCATGCAACCTGACAATCTCATCCAAATATACTCGTGCCACTACTCTAGCTGTATAAGTGGTCTTCACTGGAGAAAAGTGAGCCACTTTTGTCAATTTATCAACCGTGACCATAATGGCATCGTGGTGATATCTCGACATAGGTAGTCCAACAATGAAATCCATGGAAATGGTGTCCCACTTCCATTCGGTATGGCATGAGGATAAAGAAGACCTGCTAGATGCTGATGTTTAGCCTTAACCCTTTGGAACTCTAAACACCGTGACACAAACTGAGCCACGTCTCGATGAAGTCCTCTCAGTGATATAACTATCGTAAAGTGGCGTGCATCTTCTTCACCCCGAGATGGGCTGAATAGGGTGCACGATGTGCCTCTACCAAAATGTCCTACCACAAGTCTCCATCTCTGGGAACATATATCCAGCCTCTATGTGTTTGAGAAGACCATATGCCTCTAAGGTGAAACCATCAAACTTCCCCTCAAGGGGTCTCTGTGACTCTATCTCTGCTCAAGCCACAATGTAAAAGTTGTTAAGAGGAAGCTGCCAAGAATCATGCTCGTAAATTTGTGCTCAGTGGCCGAGGTACCCATAACCACATGCCTCCAGAGCATCTGCTACCACATTCTCCTTCCCCTTCACATGCTTTATCTCCATGTCATACTCACAAAGCAACTCCATTCAACTTCATTGACAAGCATTTAGATTGGGCTGCGTGAAGAGGTGACGAAGACTCAAATGATCTGTCCTGAGTGTAAATCTCCATCCAAGAGGAAAATGTCTCCATATAACCAAAGCATACACATCTCTCGCAAGCTCAAGATCATGGGTAGGATAATTAAGCTTGTAATATTTGAGTTTGAGACTCAAATGCTATAACCCTATGATCTTCGCATCAACACACCTCCAAGCCCTACTAAAGAAGCATCTGCAAACAAAGAACTCACCTTGTGGATCCGGAACTGCAAGAATGGGTGTTGTAGTGAGACACTCCTTCAATGTCCTAAAGGCCTGCTTGCATCTATCCATCCAAAAAAACTTCTTCCCTTTCCTCTGAAGGGAAGTGATAGGGTGCGCAATCCGAGAGAAATCCTGAACAAATCTATAGTAGTATCTGCCAAACCCATGAAGCTACACACCTCGGTCACTATAGTGGGTGTTGGCCAATCCATAATGGCTCTAATCTTGGAAGGATCGACTACGATACCTTCCCTGAAATAATATGACCTAAATATTACACCTCTGTCTGGAAGAAAGCACACTTCTCCAAGTTCCCGTAAAGCTGCTGCTCACGAAGACACTAGAGAACCTGTCAAAGGTGCCCCTCATGCTCCTCACATGTACATGAGTATATCAAGATGTCATCAAGGAAGATGAGCATGAAGTGATCTAAAAAGGTTTTGAATACCCCATTCATCAAACTCATGAACACTGCAGGGCATTCGTCAAACCAAAAGGCACCACTGTGAACTCATAGTGCCCATACCTCATACGAAAAGTGATCTTATGAATGTCTCACCTCCGAAATCCTCAACTGATGGTAGCCTAACTTAAGATCAATCTTAGAGAAAACTATGGCTCCCTTCATCTGATCAAACAAGTCATCAATGCGAGGAAGAGGATAATGATTCTTGATCGTTACCTTGTTCAACTAGCGGTAATCAATACACAACTATAATGATCCATCCTTCTTCTTCACGAAGATCACCAGTGCACCCTAAGGGGATACACTAGGATGGATAAGGCCCTTCTCCAAAAGGCCCTCAAGCTGTAACTTGAGCTCACAGAGCTCTGGGGTGGTCATCCGATAAGGTGCCCGTGAGATAGGCTCTGCTCCAGGGACTAGATCTATATGGAAATCAATCTCACGTGGGGTGGCATCCCGGTAGCTCCCCTAGAAATACATCGGAAAACTCTCTCAAGATGGGATGATCATCTAGTGATGGCCCACTAGACCCATCCTCTGATCTGTCACTGACTGTAATAACATACATCTGACAACCCCGTCGCACACACCGCTTAAGTTGCATAGCGGAAATGGTATGAATAGAAACGGGTCTCCTGACCCCGAGATCACCGACTCAACTCCCAAATCATCTGCACAAGCTATAGTCTTATGATAACAATCCATCCTGGCCCTATGTGCAGATAGCCAATCCATACCTAAGATAACTCCATACGAGCCCAAAGGAAGAATACGGAGATCTGAGGTGGTGGTGAAAGGTCCCAAATCCACTACACACTCCTTAACTAAGGAGTCCATAGAGATCTTGGCTCCAGAATCCATCTCGACATCCCAACTAAGACCTTACCTAACTGCCACCAGCCTGCATCACTCTACTAAAGATGGTGTAATAAAGGAATCAGAAGAACTAGAATCAAACAATACAGAGGTAGAAATACCACCAATGCTACCTGTGGTCTCAATGACTGTGCTCTAGTGCTCTGCCTGGTAGTTCTCAACCACTGCATAGATCATGTGGTCGTCCCATGTCACCAAATGTCGGCTCAAAAATTAGTGCCTTACCCTTGTTAGGGTTCTGAGGGAAATCTCTCCGAAATGTCCAGCTACTCCACATCCAAAGCAACCACCTGATCCTCTCCAAGGAACAACACCTCAATAGGTGCCCTAGAAGCCTGTGGTGTGGATCCTGATGATCTAGCTATGGTCTATTGTGGCCTCTGCTAGTGAGCTCCACTGACTGAGCTCTAGGTCCACCCTGTGTCCTGATGGGACCCCTAGGAGGAGGCCCCATGCTCGACCTCTCTATGCATCATCTCTCTAAGGAGGTCTATATGGTGGGTGAGATGCCGCTTGCAGCCTTGTGGCCTAAAGGATGACTATGCTAAATGTTGGCCATCACGAGGGAGAGGTATTGAACCTCTCGATATACCATCCGGTATCTACTGTATATGGCTCCTGACTCGGTCTCTAGCCTACTGGGTTTTACCCCGAGTCTCCTCTGCAATATAGGCCTTCTCGATGGCCTCTACTAAAGTCTATGGATAGTGAATCCGTACTGCACCTCCAATGTCCAAATTTAGGCCCCGGATGAACCTGTGAATCCGCACACCTACTCATCCTACATGTACTCTACATACTGAAGTAGATCTAGAAATCTACTCTCATACTCTGCTATTGAAAGGGTAGCCTATCGGAGGTCATGGAACTCATCAATCCTCTGCTGGATGAACCTCTCGTGATAGATATATACTCCTAAATCTCTCCTCAAATAGATCCCAAGTCACTATCTCTGAATCAACATGGAGCTTCTGCTCCTCTATCCTCCACCATACTCCTGCTCCATCCCTTAGTAGATGGATCGCAACACGAGATTTTGTGTTGCTAGAACAAGGACAAAGCTTGAAGCAACCGCTCAAGCTCACTAGCTAGGCCTCTGCCTGAAATCCACCTGTATCACCTGAGTAATGTGAGGGCCTAAGCTTTAGGATCTCCCTGATGTGATCCGCTGCTATGGTCTATCAGCCTCTAGGCCTCTCTGTAAGCTCATCCCTAAGCCTAGGGCTCCAAGACCTCTCTCTCTACTCCGGAACTCTATCACCCTATCTCCTAGGTGGTGAATCTACTCTGACTGACTCTGCATGGGAGTTCTCTCCTCTATGTCTCCTCACTAAGTCGAGGGGGTACTGACCCTCGATAAAAGGAGATCGATCATGACTAGCTGGCATGCCCTCTACTGATCCTCCGCGTAGAGCGACATTAACATCTTGAAGGGTCTGTAGAATCTGAGGTAGAATGGTTACTACACCCTGATCTAGTGGTGGTGGTGGTGGTGAATCTAAGTCTCTATGAAGGTTCCTCTCACTCCGTCTGCGCCTCCTGCATAGACCAAAGTGAGAGTCAGTTCATTTGTTAAGTTATACAACTTCCATGTTTACTAAAAACACAAATTCTTGCTAAGTTGTTTTCTAGGTTTTCAGTGTGCTAGGTTTAAGTTTTCATGTCTCAAGTTTTCTAGTGTGCCCAATGGTCCAAGCCTTTGAACCACTACTCTGATACCAAATTGTAGTGCCCATTTATTCAACCACTTGAGACCAAAAACAACCTAGGGTTAGCTAGAAAATTATGGAATAATTTTTTTGACTAAAAGTGTCTACAACTAAGTGGCAAGACATCAGTTTACACTAATAGGTTTTGGAACAATTCCTATTTACCAAAACACAAGTTTCCTTTATTAACCTATTTCATGTTCACATAGTTCCAATTTTAGGGTTACATATTTTTCTTAGGTTCAGGGAGTAATTTACCCCATGCCTACTCTCTAACAGACTCAGAACTTCAACTGGGTTTTTCTCATAATTAACACTTCCAAAATTTCCCTAAACCATTCCCAATGGATAGAAAATTTTCTCACCTTTCTGGTGATATAAAGAAGTCCTTCTAACGCCTTACGTAAATCTAGTTATGAATGGGCGGAGTTCCTAGGGTAAAATTTTCCTAGAGGGACACGTGGAAAAAGGAGGGGAAAAGTGCCTGGGATGGTTTGGCGGGTCACGGGGCAGCATTGAGAAAATTTCCTAGCACATGGCTAAGCGCTAAAAATGTTCCGCACGCCCCGCAAGTCCCAAGGGGACACTTGTCATGTTCTAACGCCGAACGGAGGAGGGAGATGGGAAAGTGGAGTGGTGGAGGGAAATTTGTGCATGCCAATCGACGAGAGAAAGGGAAAAATGGTGTGGGTCTACATACACCCACGTGGAAGGAAGACAAAGGCGAAGGGGGAAAGTTTAAACTTTTTCCCCAAACGTCAAAAACCAAAAGGTCAAGGGCCTCGCCTACCTGCCGCCACCTTAGCCTGCCACATGGCATGTTTTCATTGGCCGTGGGATGGCGGGGTCAAAAGAGTGAATTTTTCCTAAAAAATTTCAAAGGGACAAAAAGCTAAAATGACCGTGCCTCCGCCTCGGCCCTTGGAGGACACGTGTCACCCGCTGATTGGCTGCGGGCCGGCGGAGAAAAGATGAAATTTTTTCCCAAGGTCAAATTTTCAAAAAGTTAATTTTCAAAAAGAGTCCACCCTCCAAAGTGCCACATGGCAACATCTGATTGGTTATGAGGGTTGTGGGGCCGTGGATTTTTTGGGAATTTTTTTCCAAAGGTTAAATTTTGATTTTTATATAGTTAGATTAATTTTTGGATGGCCATTTTGAAGTAAAACTTCAAATGGCCATAACTTTTGATAGAAAAGTCAGTTTTGGGAAAACAAGGACTTTCCGGAAAGCTCTGAGTCCTCTTTGCACAGAAATCATCAATTTTATATTTTGATGAATTTTTGAGGGTCAATTTTAAGAAATCAATCTGCAGGATTTTAATAAGTGAACTGGCAGCTTTTTTTAACTTATAATTTTGATAAAATTAGAACTCCTCCTTCACTCAACATGTCAAACAGACATGGAGGATCATTCTAGGGAGGGTTTAGAGTGTTTTAGTGAATTCAATTTGTTCATTTATACAAGTTTGCATTTTTCCAATAGTTGATGGGAAAAACAACCGTGCAAGCTCCGATTTGAAATTCCTTGAGTTTTAGAGATTCATTCTTGACTGTTTTAGTGAATTTGGGTTCCTTAAGTCTTCCTAAGTATAAATTTCAAGTTTCGTAACTTATTGTTGAGTGTAAGGTCGAACTGCTCATTTTTATTAAAATGTGCATTGCCAGATTTGAGTTTTAAAATAGTGAACTATTTCTTTTAAATTTGTTTATCATTTTTGTAATTTGGATGTGCATATGATTCCTAAATTTAGTCAAATAGAGTTGCTTATCAAACATCCATTCATTTCAATTTACAAGGCATTTTGACTTCAATTTATTTTTATATAAGTCTGTAAAATATAACATTATCTTTTCTTTCCCACACATTTCTTATTTTTTTACAAACAACAATCTCATCCTTCAATAATAATTCAAATCTAATATGTAATATACTTTGAGAAAAGAATGCAATATTTCATTGTTCATCAAATACAGTATTACAACTTTTTTGTTTACAATGCAATCACTTCACATTACAACATTTATACATTCATCCACTCAAAGTGGGAAAGGTTACATTGAATTTGCTCAAGAGATAGGACTGTCAAAACTATAAAATTCTTTCTCCAAACAACAACATGTTGATTTCTTCTTCTTTTCAACTTTGATCACAACAAGGAAGGGGAAAGGCAACGCTCTCCACCCAACCAAGACATCTAATGAGAAGGGAGAAGTCGTCCTTCCTCATTGGCCCCGAGCCCCAACCATATTGAAATAAAGAATGAGAGACAACTCATGGCAACAAAGGCTTCTATCACATACAAGAAACATTCACATTGCATACAATCAATAGAAAGCACAGTTCAAAGTAAGACAACAGTTCCCAACTGCATTTGAAAACAATTCATACAACACATAGGCTTGATCAAACAAGCCAACAAGAGCAAGGACTATGGGGAACTCCTTATGCCTCCCAATTTGGAATTGGGCATCCACAAAATGCATACCACCAATAATCATATCAAACCCATAAACCTTATATCTCCCAACCCCTCCTTATGTGCCCCCAAGTTTATCCCTTATGCCCCCCTCCCCCATAGTAAGAAATGCAAGCAGTTTCTTTTCCAAGGTGGATCCCAAACCAAAACTCCCTCCACAATAAAGCCGTGCCATTGGCAATCCCTTATGCCCCCCATATGAAATCCCCACAAGACATTCTCCAACACCCACCCTAAGTATTCTACCCAACCATCCAAGAATGCAAACACAAACACCATTTAAACATGCATGTAAGAGAATGAAAGACAATTAAATACATCTCCAGATCCTAGCTCTCCATACTGAAGTTGGTTCCAAGCTCACAAGCTTTCCAAATGTCAAAGTGCAGTCCAAAACCATCAAGTATAAGCAAGCAAGAAGACTCCAAGCTCTGCCTCAAACAAGCTCCAAAAGAAACAACAAAAAAAAGCACCCCTAAGAGGAAATAACAAAGTTTCAACAACCTCCAAATGAGCAAGAAGCTTCACTTTTATAGGAAAGGAAAGAGAGAGGATGATGTGGATCCAAGTGGGATGCCACATCATTTTTCCTCAACCCCAAGAGGAAATCAACATCAACAAAAAAATCACAATAAATTAACATGACAAAATCACTTACATACTCTAATTCAACCCATATTCCAAAAAGGACTGCATTAAAAATTATGTAAGGGAAGTGCAATTAAAACTTACAAATGTCATTTCAAAAAGCATTAAAATGCCTATATTTACCCTCCAAACCATAGGCATGGTTGGTGGATTATTTTAAGAGGTGTGGGACAAGTTTAACTTGTCCCACAAGCCTCCAAATTTGGCCTCCAAGGTCAAATTCGAATTTCATAAAAGATGGAGTGTTTGACCTTCCAAAATATGCCTACATACTTACTCTTACACATTCTTACATGATAACTTACACACTCTTCCAACATTAATATCTAAGACAACAACTTTATTAATTACATTCCACATCCCAATTAAATTTAAATAAAGTTTAACTATATGACTCTCACATTAAAACTATCACATTTAAATTAATTAAAAGAAGGAACACATTACAAATAAAATACATACAACAATAATAAAAAGGAACACATAAATAAAACACATATCCCATGGTCACATATAATGGAAATCCCCCATGGGAATTCCTAACAAAACACAACACACACAAACAATACAGTTGCCATGGTGACCTTGTTGAATTCACTGAAATTTCAATATGGTTAGTCTCCAGTCCCCGACATTGTTGTGATTTTTAACCTGCAAAATGCAAATACCTCCTTGACCTCATGGCCACATCAGACATCCAAAATGATATAAACAATATTTCAAAATCATCTAAACACACAAATCACAACAATATCATTAATTCAACATTATCATTTTTAATTAAATAAATCAACTATATCATCATCAGTAATATTCCAACTAGGTCTACTCAAACATCCAATGTCATAAGTCCAAATCAACATCCATAATATATCCATGTCAAAAGTATATCATCAACCACATATAAACATGTCTCTAGTAATCATCAAGCATAATAACTGAATCCATATCAATAATAATCCATGATCTAACATCTAACCATCATACTAAAACAAACATAATAGTGTCCATAATATGATCAATAGTATCAAAATCAGTATCTAAAAGTGTCAAAGGGAAGTGGGCACTACAAGCTCCATCACAAGGGACAAAGGTTGGTTTTGCATCACATTTCATAAGAGGGTAGTTCTATTCTACTCCATGCACACATTATTTACATTCTACTTCTAGTTATTGCTCGTTACTCATAAAGTGTGACTAGCACAAGAGAAACCTAGGGCACAATTCCACACACACACACCTAGAACTACATTGGGTTTGAGATGTAGTGTAGTGTTGAGTGATAAGTCCATCATTTTGGAAACTAAGTCAGTCTTACCCCTTCATATACATATTTATTTTTAGGGGTTTGATGTTTTGCTTGGGGTTATACAAAGCGATTCTTCCATTGCAGGTTTATGGTGACATCTAGCAAAGTGCAGTGGCACGAATACAAAAAAAGTGAAGGAGTTCGGACATCTTTCGACCCTATAAATTAAGGTTTCCAACCATCCGTGCAGACTAAGGCACCCATAATTTAGACCAGGCACTCACATGCTCCCCTATCCTTCCCTAGGCACCCTAGTCCAAAGGTGAAATCCTCTAGATCTACATTTTCTCAAGCTCATGTGTGACATTTTACTCCTCATGTTCAGATGGTCTCTATTTCGACACGATCCCATGACATCTTCTTCTAATCAACTAAGGCTCTTCCAACCCTCTTTGCACATTAGGGTTTATACATTTTATTTTCTTAGTTTTCTTGGGTATTGTTTTAGTACTTTATTATTTCATTTATTTAGTTATTTACTGCTCCTATAGCAATCTAGATTACACTAGAATAATTACATTTTAGTTTAATCAGGATTACCATTTTTTGCAAAATTTGGTAATGAACATAGTATTTAGGTGAGGATTTATTATCCTTTTTATTTTGTTTTAAGGACAATTACTTATATGGTTCAGGTTGTACACAAACAAATTCTCCATCTTCAAAGTGTCACTCACTACGATGTTAATCATCTTGTTGTTTCATACGGTAATTTGTCATTTCCGAATTCTCCATAAGCTTGGAGGGTACCTTGTGTTGGTGCTTAATGTGATCTTCTCACTTTAGGTTTGACCTTTAAGCTATAGATGAGTGATGGAGGATGGTACCCATATAGTGCCAAAAATGGAGACATTTTGGATGAGGTATGAAATGAAGTATTATACCACCATTCTACAAGTGGAAACCATTGCACCCATCATTCTTGTTTATCTAAAGTAAAACATCGAAGATACCCCTCAAAACATTTGTTTACCACCTCAATTTTCCCATCTGATTGGGGATGATAAGATGAAATCTAAGCCAATTGGGTACCCAAACAAGAGAGAAAATCAGTTTGAAAATTATAATAAATATAGGGTTGTGATCACTTACTATAATTTTGGGTGTGCCGTGAAGATTTTGAGCGGTATCTATATAAAAAATGGAAACTATACTAGTTGTAAACGTATGAGATGGGAAAAAATGAACATACTTGGTAAGTTTATCCACCATGAATATGATTATGATTTTCTCTTATGATTTTGGTAATCATGTGATGAAATATATAGAGACCTCATCCCATCTTTGACTAGGAATAGACAAAATTTTATAGGAGACCCGATGTCTTAATGGTCTCTCCCTTATTACGTTGACAAACTGAACATTTTGCCACAAATTTTTGAACATAAACTTTCAACCCCTCCCAAAACAAATCTTGTTTAACACTATGATAAGTTTTCAAGAACCCAGAATGACCACCTAGTGGAGAAGAATGAAGCTCTGAAAGATTATGTTTAAGTGTAGAGTTCTTACACAAATACAACATGTCCTTATATCACAATGTATCACCCTTCCATATTTATTTTTTCAAATATGTTTGGATCCTGCTAGAGATTTTGAATGAGAGTGTGGTTCTTTACATCTTGCTACCATTTTTCCTTTCCTAATCTACATAATCTAACTTCAATATAGAGATGACACATAACAATGCTTTTGTAGACTCATCCCTCCTAGATAATGCATTAACGACCATATTTTCTTTCCTTTTCTTATAAATGATCTCAAGCCATAACCCGACATCTTTGTGACCCACTTTTGTTACTCTTGAGAATATATTCACCGCTCTAATAAGTATTTAAGACTGTCATGATTTTTCTTTACCTTGAAGTGTTTACCCATCAAGTACGGTCTCCATTTTTTACCGTATGTAAGGTTTCCATCATTTCCTTATCATAGGTGGGCTTCAAAAATATTTCCTTTTAGTTGATGGATCTCAAATTCTATGGGGTATCCTTATTCCATGAGTAATGCACCTATCCCCTTTCTTGAAGCATCACATTCAACTATGAAGATCTTGGAGAAATATGGAGTTCTTAACACTAGGGTGGTACACATTACCTCCTTCAATTTTTCAAATGTGCTAGAATCTTACTCATTCCAATGAAATGAATATTTCTTAAATAATGTTATGAGTGGTGTCGTTATACTTCCATAGTTCTTTACAAATCTGCGATAGTACCCTGTGAATCCTACGCAACCTCATAAATTCGTGAGGGTTATGGTAATTTCCCATTCCACCACGACCTTGATCTTGTAAAGGTCCTCCTTAACACCTTCATAAGAGACGATATGACCTAAGTATTCCACTTATTTTACCCCAAAATAACACTTCGAAGGATTTACATACAATTGATGTTTCTCCAGAGATTCCAAGACTTTATTTAGATGATGTAAGTGTTCCTCCTATGATTTGTTGTAGATTAGGATATCATCAAAAATACCAAGACAAAATTTCATAGGAATGGTCGAAATACATAATTCATCAAACTATAAAATGTGGATGGTGCATTAGTAAGACCAAAAGGCATCACTAGAAATTCATAATGGCCTTGATGAGTTATAAAGGTTGTCTTAAGAACATCCTCTTCCTTTACCCTAATTTTTGGATACTCAAAAACGAAGATCTAGTTTTGTAAAATAAATTACCCCATGTAACTCATCTAACAAATAATCAATGACAAGAATAGGAAACTTATATAATTTGATAGCGTACTTGTTAAGTTTTCTCGTAGTTTGGACCGTGTGCCACTTATCATCCTTCATATGCACCATCACCACTGGAGCTAAATAAGCACTCGACTATGATGGATAATACTCGTTTCCAACATTTCCTCTACCATCTTCTCAATCTCACTCTTTTGCACATATGGGTATCTATAAGGCCTGATGTTTGGGGGTTGGCTTCTTTGAACTAACTGAATGAAACAATCATGATCTCTTTTGGGAGGTAATCCTCTCAGGATTCTTGAAGACAAGCTGTGTGTTTAACAATAACCTTCTCGAAGATCGAGATGTACGACTATATTTGGTGGTTGAAATTCCATGGAGAAAAATCATGATACGAATCCTTTTACCCCCTTTTTAAAAATCTTCTACATTTGGTGAGAGCTAACCAATTGTGGAGATTTATCATGTAGTCCTCAAAGTTTAAATTGTTTTCCTTTAGAATGAAAGCACACAAATAATTCCTATAATTTAAGCTCTATCGTGCCTAAGGTTGTGAGCAACTTAACACCTAAGACAATATCAACTCTACCCATGGGAATATAAAACATAGTGGACTCTAGTTTGTAGTCACCCATCATAAGTATGATTTTATGGCATTTCCATGAACATTGGATTGTGCCACCATTTGTAATCATTACTTGAAATTCAAGTGTTGGGTAGATGAAACAATTTAGCCTTGTTGCCAACTTATTATTAATGAAATTATGTGTACTCCCAAAGTCAATCAATACCATCACCTTTTGCTTCTTAAGGTAACCCACCACCTGAAGGGTTTTTGGAATGCTAATACTAGATAGAGCATGACATGAGATATTTGGATGAGGATCTTCATGTTCTTCCTCTGGTTTTTCCACTTCTTCACTTGATGTTTCCTCATCTTCTTCCTCCTCACCGGTCCCTTTAATGTAAAACAATTTCTTCTCTACACATTTATGTCCTCTACTCCATTTATTATCACAATTGAAACATAAACCCTTTTCTCTTTTCTCTTCAATTTGTTGAGGTGTCAACCTTGTAGGTTGAGGGAATGATAGTGACACATTTCTCTAATCGTTGATGTTGGTGATTTCGAATGCATCTTAGTTGAATAAAATTTCTCCTCATCCCCGCATGATAAGACAATAGATTCAAACATAGTATTTGAAAAAATATATGTACCTCATGTTCAATGTGGTCCTTGAGACCTCCAAGAAATATGTCATTCAAATAGTCATCATGTATGTTCTCCACTGCAAGGACAGGTTTTGGAATTGATGAACATAATCCTTAACAAAACCTATTTTTCGCAGCTTAGCTAACTGGATAAAGTAATTATCATTTACACTACTATTGTAATGTATTTGTAACTCCTCTATAAAAACTAACCATGTGAGATTGAGACCCTTCTTCTTCTTTTGAGCACAAAACCACCAATACCAAGTGAACTGGTTAGGTTCCAAATATAATGATGTCATGGTAACCTTCTATCCACATGGGATTTGATGTATATCAAAAAAATTCTCCATTTGGTTGATCTATGTAATTGGATCCTTCCCATCAAACTTGCGCATTTCCACCTTTGGAATCATGTGTGGCTGTTGTAATAAAGTGTGGCTAGGTTGTGTAGGGATTAGTTCCAAAGATCCACCCTGGTTAGGGACATTTTGTAGACTTGAAGAGGGCTTGTTACCAAGATTCTACATGAAAGTAAACAATTGGTCGATTTTTCCCTCCATACAAAACTTGAGGTCGTCTATATCCTTCGCAAGTTGGAAAACTTACAATCCAAATCAGGAATCAAGATCTGCACATATAGTAAACATTATAATAGACAATCCTATAGATCCCATATCTAGTTTTGTATCATCTTTTTGTGGTATTTTACCTAGAGTTTCAGACCCTTCTTTTGGCCTCGGGGTTGCGGTCCGCCATACCCATGTTTGATTAGGCATAGATTGAATTTTCCCTTTGATCCAAATTTGTTCAAGATATTTCAAACTTATTTTAGCCTAAAAATAGAAAAGATAAAGAATGAACCATAAAATGTTTTATCCAAGCTTTCCGAAAATGTAAGAAAATGAGAGAAATTCATTAATATGTGGCGTATAGGGCGAAAATGTGAAAACCCCTAAAATAGTGATAAATTTTGTAAAATAGTTTTAAAAATCTTGAAATTTTCAGAGAATATTACTTGATATGTGTCACATTTTTGGTAAAAATGGCCGAGAAATTGATACCCTTTCGCACAATATGGATGAAACAAAAAATTAGGGGTTTTAACCAAATTTTGGTTGAGTTTGCAACTCTAATACCACGTGTAATGAAATTACTTAGATAGATCTGAATATCAACAACAATATAACACCAAGGAACACCAAAATATAGATAAATGATCACAATATGCAAGTATAATGAATTAGCCACTTTGAGGGGCCAACCTCCAAACCATACAACAAGATTCAAGCGCTCAATATGGTGCTTAGCTACTACTTACTACCCCTTATATATACACTCTCTATCTATGCTATGGCCAACACCTAGGTTGACCTACTAAACAAAAGAAAGCATAAATGAATGCCATATGAAAAGAAAAGAGATTATGTAAGTCATAAGTCAACACCTGCATATCCAATATAAGCTATAGGACCAAGAGCGTAACAATACAAGGTTGTTGGAGAGCACTTTACACACTCCAAAATAGATGTAGGAATTTGCGGAGTTATGGGATTGGAAGACCACTAAGGTCCATTTTGGGTTACTTATAGCTCGATGGTATTATATGGTTATGAGGTGAGGGTTAGTGGTATAATTAGTTTGAAATGGAGGCAAATAGAAAATATCCAAAACGTTTAATCATAAATAATTTTAGAATTAAGGCTTTAGTTCCCCACAAAATCATCATTATCAAGACATGCAATTTTTCTTTAGAGGCAATTCACTACGACTAAGGTATTATGTTATTTGAAAAATAAGAAAACATGAAGTCGACGATGATGCCCTATGGCCGCAAAAAAGACAAAGAGTTGATCAAGAGAAGGAAGAACACTTGGATGAAGCAAAACCACAAGTGGATGAGTAAATGGCTTATCAAGCAAAGACATAAAAATTATGTGAATGAAAGATGCAGAGCAATAATATGGAGGAAATAAATAAGTAGGAAAAGACCACACCATATTTTAGTTTTCAACCCAATCCGTGAGTACGGTGAAAAAGTGCATATGGGGGTTGAAATTAAATGGAGAGAAAAATACTAATTGCTCAATTGAGGACTAACTCTCGAAGATTAGATGTGAGACAGAGAGATAAACGATTCCCGAGAAGTAGTGGGAAGAGAGGGTTTGTGTTTTTGCACTACAAAGGTGGTAGAAATGGTGGAACACCTTATTCTCATATGTGCTTAATATGTGGACATACGGGTCATGTATTTGAAAATGTTAAGAGTGGGCTCCATAATTCAACTATTTGAATAAGGGAAGCAATTAGTATACCGTTAGGTCCTGTGAAAGTAAGTTGGCCCATCGCCAGGGAAATAAAGAGTAGGTTAGCTGGGCTGCGGGCATCTGAAAACCTAACGCAACCTGGACAAAGATTGTACGTTGTAAGGATCTGCAAAATGACGCAACATTGAGTTGAATATGTACCCTCGGTATTCATTCTTCCTCAAAACCCTCCAAACAATCGAGTTGAAGTATGTGCCCTCGGTATTCATTCTTCCTCAAAACCCTCCAAACAAATTGTATTTAGATGGATCGTGCAGAGGAAACCCTGGCATTGCAGGGATTGGTTTTGTTCTCTACGACAGTGATGAAACAACAATTCTGGAAACTTTCAGCGCCCTGCTCGGATTCAACTTAACAAGTAACTACGCAGAATACAAGGCTCTCATCGCCGCCCTCCAAAATGCACTTGACCGCGTAATCACCCGCATCATTGCCCTCGGTGATAGCCAACTCGTTTGCAAGCAAGTGAGAATTAATTACATTGAAACCCTAATTGTTTCTTTCTTTCTTTCATCAATTTTTCTTACTGTATGATTTTAACAGAGGTTCATTGAGGATTTATCAGGTGAAGGGGGAGTACATGGTGCGGGCTGCCAGGCTCAGGAGATATTACAACACGGTTTTGGATCTTGCTGGTAAATTTGAGAGTTTTCAAATATTGCACATCCCGCGTGAGCAGAACACGGTTGCAGATGGGCTTGCAAAGGGAGGAACTGAACGGCCATACTTAGGTCCTAATACCCTTAATGGATATGCCGTTCCTTCTGCGCCTTTCTACATTAGTGCTTGCATGGACGATAAGAGCGCCATTGTTCGGAGCTGCTGGACAAGGGGTTCCACCCGCCGATATATTTTGGAGAAAAGGTGTCAAGGCACTGCACAGCTGCGGTATATTCTCGATGTAATCCACACTGTGTTGCCCGATTCATACGCTGCCGTTGCCGAGCTCTGCCGTGAAATTAAACAGGAGATGGAAATGTGTGGGGCATTTAGCGAGAACAACATTTGCATGGGGTATATCCTGACCACGATGTAACTGAGGATGTAGAATATCACGACCATTCTGCAGACGGCATTTGCATGTGCTGTTTACTGGCCATGTCTTAGGGTAAGCTACAACGCTGTCTCTGCAGACGTGATTTCATTGTTTATTTGTATTGCTTCGAATCTAAACACCATGAGAGTTTGGCCAGGGCTCTAATTTGGATTAGATATAATTAAATTTTGCACTTTTGAGGTTCTGGAAATTCCAGGATTTAGTCATTCCAGGATTTTGCACTTTCGAGGATCTGGAAATTTCAGGATTTTGCCATTCTAAAAACAGCAATAATATGTCTTCTGAAAAACTGTAATCTGTTTTTATAAATGACATTTCGATTAGCATGGTGTACCCATTGTCACTATATATGGCTATTGAAATATAATTTTTGTCATTTATTCCTTGCAATAGCCGTTCTAAATAACGGTAAAGATAGGTTTTAAGGTTATCTCGAAGTTACAAACCATCTTATTGTATGACTTTTTGTATTAGTTGGCGTGTAAAGAACGTGAAGTTGTGTGAATACAGGGGTTTCTTCTTATATTATTTAAGCAAGTCATAATTGGCCCTTAAAATGAACTGTGGACAATTTAAAACTTTAAAAAGAACTGCATGCACAATTTAAAACCTAATTTTAAAAAATGCCTAATGTGGGCTTGGATCAGTTTACAACTTACTTTCAAGGAAGTAAGAAATAATTGGGTGGCTCTTTTTCCTTCAAAATTTGGGGCATCTGTTTGTACCCCATTTTAACTGAAATTAAGCTTTAGTTCTACACCCTGAACGATGTCTCTACAATAACATTATCATCTGTTTAGTGTAGGAAACCAAAACACCAAATGGAAATGTGTTACAAAATTTTATGTATTATTCAGCCTATTGCAGGTCAAAACATTGGGATTTGAGCTAACTGCATTAACTGCAAATCTCTGATATTTTTTTACTCTCATAAATGTGCTTAATAAAATGAAATCTAGGATTATTTTATCTTTCTTTAACATTCCAGAGTTGTTTGTCCTTGAGAATGAGGGTAGCACATGATGATACTCTGATTTTGTCTCCAAGTGCCTCAAGCTTCTGCTTTAAAATTATTACTCTTTCACAACCATAACAATTTGACCTCTGACCCCACCTGTCAAACCAAAAATTTATGAAGTTAAGAGGTCTTAAAAAGCTTGTCCATCTCTGTTAAATGTTTTTTCTTTATTTAATAATTTAAAAATACATTATTTGTTTTAGCTGTATTTACAAATATTGGGTAAGTTTTGGGGATTATATGCTCTATATAAATGCATTTTCAGCAAAATATGTTATTTAAATGTCTATGTAATGCTGGGCTTATATTTATATTGAATGTGTTCATAGTAATAATGACGGTTTTGCCAAGTTGTTCCATATCAAAATAGAGACAGGCTGACAATTTTAGAAAGTGTAAAATATGATTAAAATAGACAAAAATATCCAAAATGGACGTCAAATCTCAACTCTGATAACAATTCTCTTTCAATCCTTTGCAATCTAATTTATGTAAGCACCTTTTAAGCTGATTTTTTTCTAGCCACATCAAAGGACTGGACTTATTTCTCTCTTTACGTTCTTAACAATATCAGATCAATTTAATGAGTCAGGTGGTATCTTGAAGGATAAAGTAATTTAAACCCATTACAGAACATTTGATGCTGTAAGAAATTGCTGTAAGAAATTGCTGTAGCAGATTTTTAATTTCACCAAATTATGCCTATGTTCAATAAAGAAAGTCCCTCGACTTCCTCTCCCGCAATTCACCGGCATAAACTGGCATGCCCTTGATTGGAACGAGGATTCCTGTAAACCAATACACTAATATTGTATATGTGGTGAATGAACAAGTTTGACCAAGGGAACAAAACATTTATACCTACATGGGTATCACAAAGCTGCACAAACCATGATTGTACGCAGAAGGATTCAAAAATCAAATATTGAGTTCAGATTGTCTGCAGAGTAATTTTCCAGATCCAAAATATCATAACAAACACATTATTTCTTGCCATTTGTACTTTCTTTCCTATCCATCACGTGCTTGCAAGGTTGACCAGTCAACCAATGAATCAGCTGTTTATCACTTTTTTTGGGTGGGGGGCGATTTATCATTGGTTGGTTAACTAAGCAACCTTGCAAACATATATGATGTTTAAACTAAACACTTTTACATGGCCTACTTTATTTGTCACTTTTATCTTGTAAGGTGTTGTAGCTAGTCGGATAGATCTGATTTATGTACCTTCATAGCTAAATCTTTACACCTATTCATTTGCAATTCTTTATCCTTATTTTGGATATAACCATAGTTAGGGAAAAGTAAGTGATGAACTGAATATTTGTTTACATTCATACTAGGGCTTCTACCCTCGTCCTCTTAGGATTTGTTCCATTATTCTAAATTTGATGTTTACATCCTAGCCTAGATCACCTAATCATGCTAAACGAGTGTGCTAGGTGAAGTGGTCATATTTCTAAATTTCAATAATTACTTTTTGCAAGATTACTTGTAATTTGATTCTATAACACTTGGAAATAATATTTGTACGTTTGTTTTGTCACTATCCCATTTACACATTTATTTACTAAACTAAAAGCATCCTACTCAATCATACACTTTGAATCCACTAGGTCATGCCTGTTTTTCAACTTAGCACCTTAAGAATCAATCTACCTTGAACATAAAACATCTTTACTATCTCAAATCCATCTCGTCTTAGCTCAAATTCCATTGAAGTAGATGAGTTTGTAGGCCCAAGATAGGATTAGCTGATGAACATGTCCCATGTTTGATGTACCTATCCTTTGAACTTGCAATTGTTATCTCTTTATGTGTACAAGTTACCATAGTTAGCCGAGGGTCGGTTGAACAAAAGGCATCTATATAAACATGCACACCCTAACTCATTACGACATATAAGGATCCCATACCTAAGCACACTCTAAGAAGGTCACTGAGCCAAGCATTAAATAACTCTCCCATTGAGCACATTGAAACAATGCTACTAAAATCTAAACCCATTTATCTTAATCGCCTAAATTAAAACTATATACTAAAATCAAGCCAAGCATTGTTGCCCAGAGTTGAGGGCTTATTAGGGATCCATCTTTATTTGCACTTTCTAACCTTCACCCGGTCACAGGACTTGGAGAACTATGTGTGGCTTGATTTTGCCTCGACGTATTGGTATATAATGCTACTCATCGTGTCGGTGGGGGCACATTGATGTTAATTCAATGTATATGATGAAATACACTTTTGGAGGTTAATATGAGCTTGAAGACAAAATAAGTCACATATAGGTACTTAAGATTCAATCGAGTTACAACTATACAAAACACATGCAAAGTAGGTACCAAAGGTAGATTGTGAATCAAAGCAACATAGGACATATTAGTCAACCCTATGACACCTTCATTGTGTGAACTTGTCCCCAAACAAATGAACATGCCTTCCACTTAGTCTCAAGCTCCCAAATTTCACATGTAGATTTACAACACCCCACACAACATTCTCTTCCAATTTTAGATCATTGTCACATAGTTTGAGCTTGCTTGTAGTGAATATGTTCTACATCGTAACCCTAGTTAAATTTATCTACTTTTTAGAAGTGTATTAATCAAACATTTCATTCTTACATAATTTTAGGTTTGTGATTTCCATATCTACATTTTTAGAATTATCTTATACACATATTGTAACATGTTAATTAAATCAACCTAGATTTGATACTTCATTTTGTTGAACCCACTTTATCTATCAATTGCACTAACCAATGACTTCATTCCTCACCCTTATTCTAGATTTTCACACTATTTTTAACACCATCACCGATTCTAAGGTTATCCTTTAAACCATATTGAGCTTCGCAATCACCATGGAACGTCTTCTATATTCCAATCTTAAGGCCCACTTGCAAATTGAGCTATTGAATCTTATTATTGCAAACCTTTTTAATTTTCCACATGATTATGCCATTTACTTTAGTAGATTCATGGCATAAAACTCAAAGAGGATGCCCCAACCTTGGTCACACCAAAGCAACAAGTAAGCTCTCAATCTATTACAACCTCAAATCCATCTCCACAATATTCACAATGGCAATGGATCTATTCACCAAATAATCCTATTATGATACACAAGAAGCTTATAGAGCACAACCTCAATATTCTACCTTCCCCACGGTTATTGACAAGACTTGGCTAAAAGCAGTCTAAAATAAGCATTGTCTTATATTGTTGCTATCACCAATGTATAGGCCATTCAACCAACAAAAGCTTCACATTATATAGTAAGATCCATGACTTAAAGGTGACAACACCATTGTTCTAGTAAATCACCAAGTTTCTCAAGACAACCTAATGTGCCTCTTAATGCCATTTTTTCATTGACTAACATCATTCCTACCAAGGACTTATAGTCATGCATGTTGAGGATGCCATGCAAGATATTGTGCATCACACATTGTCAAAAATGCTCTTAGCTACATGTTGATTTTACCTCACCATATAGTACATTTGAGCACCCTTCTCATTCCTCTCAAACTTTTAAGGGCAATCCTAAATCTAATGATAATAAACCCAATGTAGCTTTACCTCTTTGTGACTATGATGTTATTCCGTTAGATATCATCATTTCTAGTGGACTTCATGATATTCTAGATTGTGTGTAATCCATATAGGGTGTGTTAACTGGTGACCCACCATTTGATGGCATTATCCTCTTTACTAATCACATTTTTGACATACACATCTCATGTAACCCAATGATTATGAAAATATGCCCTCACTGACCAACAACTATACACACAAGAAGACAACCACTTGTATTCCTAGCTTCACAAACGTACACTAGTCTTGTGATTCCTAACTCTTGTGTTATTCAAGCTAACTACACATACATGTCGGTTTGGGACATATGATATTAGATATGCCTTATATAAGTTTATTGCATCCCATGGACATCCTTTGCGACCATGTATGTTACCTACAAGATACTCCTTATTTCACATTTAGTAGTTACAAAATACTAACAGTTCTATGCATCCCATGGATATCCTTTGTGACCATGCATGTTACCTACACACTTTACATAATCACACATACTCCTAAATTCACATGACACGCCACACATTCTATTAGACACCTCACTAATGAGACCATGAGACTTTTGTCCTAATATGATACCTCTATACACTATGACACCACTCATGCCTACTTTGATTCGTCATTTGTTGCCCTTTTTGTTAGCAAACCATGTTAGCTTTGTTGTGTGTAATGTGTAGTAGACATACGATATCCATGTGAGTGTGACCCATATGGGACACCAATGCGCTAACCTTTCCCACTACAAGGAACAATCATTGCTCATGTTGCTCATAGACTACAACTAAGCGACACCACTACAAGCATTGGCGATTTCAATCACTATCTTTGCATGCCACAATACAAAATTTATTGCTACTAGAAAAACCATTTAAATTTGATAATTAGATTATTTACTTTGCTTTATCGGTAAATAATTGATGGATTTATCATTATATGGATGAGATTTACATGTTTATCTTTATGGTTCGAGTTGGAAAAACCGATTCATATTTGTCAATTATTACAATCAATGATTTAATGATGCAATTTAAATTTAGTTAATGATTTCAAAATTGATGATAGCCTAATTAGTATTTTTTATGAGCTTTGGATACAAGAAAAAATACCCCTAACTAAGACTAGGACACCCAAAGTGAGGTTATCATCAAGGGGAAGGAGGTATGTTAGTCAAGACACCACTTTGTACATAAGGGTAAAAGGAAACCATCACACGTGTTAATAATATAGATCAATATATTAATCAACGGAAATATGTTATATATAAATCTAAGAGTTAAAAGATCCTATAATATATGAGGTTACTATAACAACATCTAACTATAGCTAACCATCTCTATAAACACTCAACAATTATAACGAGAGTGTTGTATGTAGTACAACAATATTTTAAGAAGTGAACACTAACATAGCTACATTCCTAACATTCCCCCCTTTAGTGTGAACATGGGATGAAAGAGATATCATGTAAATTCCACTCGAAAACATTACATAGACCAAGTAACACTTCATCCGGTTGTAGTTGTGAACCGAATTCCATTGAGGCTCCCAATTCCCCGAATTCTTGAGTCTCTTATGGATTCTTGGAACTCCCTTGAGATGGATTTCTTAAGCTAGCTGAGCCTCGACTTTTGAATCTCTCATGGATTCCTAGAGCTCCCTAGACTAACTATACAACAAAAGTTTACTTCAAAACCTTCTCCAGTCCCCCAAGAGCTAGATTCATAGGTACATGCCTCATTCTAAATTTCACATGGGTTTATTGAACACAATATGAAAACAAGAACACTAAAAATGCTGAAAACAAACTAAAATGAAAGAAAAACCAATGCTAAGAGATTCACCTTGGGATATGAAAAAACAGAAATGCGTACATGCTATAATGCATGCGCGTTTCCCTTCTTTGATATTTCCTAAAACACGTACGTGTTATGGTTTGGTAATTACCATACCAAAATCAACCTCATCTTAATTTTTTTCCATTTCTCATGTGTTTTTTCCACTTTTTGGCCCCCATTTCCATGCACTTACACATATGCTTTTGTCTGGAAAACAAAGATTTGCAAATCTTATCAATAGTACTTGCCTAAAAGGGGACATGACTACACTTTGGGTGCTAGTGTTCATCTTTGGGCACTAGTGTCCTAGCAGTGAGTCCGGATCTAGTCTTTTTAGGGTCTGATCATATCACCTTCATTTTAATATGTGTTGCTCGACTTTGTTGTAGGGTTTTCTTATTGCACATGTACCTACAAAACATACCCTAACTACTTGCATAAGACTCAAGCACACATTAGTTAGAATAAAAAGATGCATATGTTTGAGTTGAACTAACCTCAATGGTCACCCCAATGTGATTGTCACCAAGTGCTACACTACATTTCAAACTCAATGTAGTTTTAGTGCATGTGTGATAGAATGGTGTCCCTTGAAGCTACTTCCCTTGTGATATTCACACCAAGATAATAGGCTACAACTATTTTCCCCCAAGCTAATGTGTGTGATGGAATTCAAAATTTTTCCTTTTTATGTAGTGAATAATGCAACCCAAATGTAGTCCTTGAGTGTTGCTTTTGCCCAAGTAGTAGATAGAAATTGATAACCCTTAGAATTGCCTAGTAAGTTGGTATCTTAATATATATAATATATATATATATAATATATATATATATATATATATATATATATATGATTATATTATATATGAATTTCATCATTAATAACTCTAAAAAGATGACGTAACGTGATGAATAAAAGTTATGAAAGGATGACAAAGTGATATGGCATTTTAAACATAAAAGAAGAAGGAAAGATGACAAAATCACCCAAAGGGGATAGTAGTGCTTGGGTGTTCCTATCCCTTATCGGGCGTTGGTGTCAAAGAGCTCTAAAGATAAAACAAGAAATATTGAGTTGGGTAACACATTGTGTAATGTCCAAAAGTAAAAGGGATAATTCTAGAAAAGTAAAGGATGTAAGTATGAAAAGATAAAACAATGTCAATGTAAAGCAAAACAAGTGTTGTTAATGTCTAGTTTTCTTGCTTAGGAATCATGCATATAATGACATACTAGAGGCGTGATGTAATAGTACTAAGTGCATAATTTCATATCTACACATAGATCCATGTCTCAAGAGCAAAGACACCCCAAAAATGTTTCAAGGGTTTCATAGAATAAAGGGTTAGGTTACGTAGTTGAGGTAGAACACATCACACTACTACTACGTTGGGTACATTCTATATTTTGTAGTTGGCCTACTTTCTTGGTATCAAGAGACACTGAGGATTCCTTGGGGTTGGCTAGTTTACACTCACACTCGCACAAGAACCTAAGAGAACTATAAGAGGCTTGATCTTGCAACAAGGGCTTGTAGTGAAACACTTGATTGGTACAACAGTTGGGGTTGACCACCAAGAGTATTCTAGTCTCGCTACACACACATGTTTTCTCCTTTTTGGTTTTCTAATGCCCCGATGAAGGGTTTTTCAAGTTTCTAGAGTTTTCACTTTGTTGTAGGTGACTATAGGCCCTCTCAAAGTTTTGCGAGCAAGAGCAACTTACAATGAAAGTAATTTCTAAGAAAGAAAAACATACGAAAATTTCAGACCCATAATGTTCATGCAGGGGTTTAAGACCATATAGATCTAAGTAAAAGACATTTTAAGAATTAGTGAAAATAAATAAACTTGTTCCATTAAATATATTGTTTTAACAACACACTAATATATACATAAATATTAAATATTTCTTTATCTTGTTAAAATTAGTTTATTAGTGGACTCTTACAATTTAGAAGTACAACATTCTATATATTGTAAACTTTATTGAATAATTTATGTATAAAATATATTATTATCCCCGAAACACTCTACTAAAATATTCATTTAGTACGAGAGGTACTTCATTGCAATACATGAACGTTTCTGTTTCAACTTGCAATGGTTTTTTGACTCACTCTTGGCATTGGATTCTCCCACTCTACTCAGATCCCGAGTTTAGTGGTTACATTCAATCCCAAAGTTTCATCAGGTGGCAGATTTGCAGTGAGATATCATTCCGTATATATTCTCTTTGCCATCTGTCATGGCTAGATAATGTTTTGATCAACACTTTGTGCAAGCCGATTATTTGAAATCTCAAATCAAGGAAAGATATTAACAGTTTAATGATGCCAAGGAGTCTAATTTCTTGAAATATATTATACATGCATGCACGTCCACTCCAGTGAATCACATACATGCACGTCCATTCCAAATACCTTTTCATATTTTGTTTTTCCACGTGATTCTTCGTAAAAATTACATCTCCCAATTCCACGTTTTAAGCATGGGATTTTAGGATATATGGTTTCATATTTTGTTTATCCGAGTGAGGTGAGCATATTTGATTGTGGTGCGTGAAATTCATAAGATATTAGTTTTAAACATTGGATTTTAGGATATATGGTTTCAATTAAATAGTGCAATAATATTATTAGTCATTTTAGGTTGTAGTTTTTACGAGCTTTAATTAGTAGATAATATTGTTTTGGGTGTAGAGTCTATTGAATTTTAACTTATTTTCTAAATTTTAATATGTATATTAAAGATGAGTCATATTGTCTTTAATTGACATGTCATTCATAGTTTCAAATTATTTAGTTACGTGTTTATAGTTGATATAGATCTTGTTGTTACTTTAAATAGTCAAAAAAAAGTGTCAATTGTGAGTCATTGTCGAATATCAAAATATTAAAAAATTATCTCACTTATGCATTTAAAGTGTTATCCGACGCGTTTTATGAAAAATAAAGTGTTATCCAACATTTTATGATTCGTTTACGGATAAACCGTTTACCCACCTTTTTCAACATATTTTTCAAAGTGACAACTCTTCCTAGCGATGGTTCCTTGCCCTAAACGCCTCCTCGCAGCTTCTATAAATACTCGGTGCTCTCCTCCAAACGTGCAAGGCGACAACAAGGCATCAGGTGGGAGAGATCCACACGAAAAAAAAAATGATAAACTATACTTTGGACGCGGCCACGGTTCTGGGAATGTGCAGGGATCTGTAGATCTTTTTCCTGAGATTTCAGGGGCGACTGCAAGCTTCGAAACCCAAACAAATCTCTGAGCTGCGTGAATAATGGAGGCCGCAGATTTTCGAGAGGGGAAACAACTTTGGGGGACATGGATCCACTGGTATCTCTGACTGTAATCCTGGGGGCTGCCGGGATCACCAGGAGAATATTGATCCAAATCTTTTGCAAGGCCATGGATATAATAAAAAACAAGACGCATCGAACCCTAAACAGAGAAGGTTTGCAGACCTATTTCCTGAGATTCCACTGGAGGCGCCATTTGTAACTTCGTCCCCTGTTACAATGATAGAAGCTGCAGATAAGAGATCATTCAGGGAGGTTGTACAAAAAGCCAGAGTTTGCAAGCATGAAGCCTTCTGAGACCAACCCATGTATAAGCTTTGGAGATGAAGTCCTCGAAACAGAAGCATTTTATCAAGCTCATGCCTTGATTTGTCGATTTGCTGGACTCTGGCCTAGTCTACCTATCTTACATGCATGGATCTCCAAACATTGGATCCCACTCCTAGAAGGAAGGTTAGATCTTTACCCTTGTGCTAAGGGCATTTTTATTATTGCTTTCGAATCCATTGCTGATAAGAATATCATTGCTAAGCAACTCTGGACCTGTCAGCAAAAATACCTTATTTTAAAACCCTGGTTCCCATCATTTAACCCACTCACTGAATCCTTCTCCCGTAAACCGATCTGGATTCGATTACCCCACCTTCCTCTACAATTCTGGGATCAAAAGTGTCTGATATCCATAGGTAATGCCTTGGGCAGTATCATTAACATTGACTCCCAAACCTCTGATTTTACCCATACAACCTATGCAAGAATTCTTGTTGAGATTGATACTTCAAAGGATCTTCCAGCTCATATTGAGCTAAAAGTGCAAGATAGATCCTGGACTCAGCCTCTGGACTATGAAGGCCTGCCTTTTAGATGCAGGAGATGTTTCTCTTTAGGACATTCGGCCACTAATTGTGAGATAGTAAAACAGAAAAATGACAAGGCCAACTGGTGGAAAAATGCCCTCCCGGAACATATGGTGTTTGAACCAAATGACATTCCTGATGCGGATGAGGAGGTGGCTATTGTCCCTGATACTAATATTGATACTGACATGGATGACAGGTTGGAAATGACCCCTTTGCGTGAAAAGACACCTGGGATGAAGCTAAAAGGTCAGAAACATTGAACCAAATGTGTCTTTAGCGACTGTGGTCCCCCCTGGTTCAAGCAATAATTATCAACCGATTACTGACCTTGAGGTTCTTATTCCTTTGCAGGAAATTTCAGATGCTTGGATCACAGTTAGGAAAAAGAAAAATTCCTTCTCCAGGAAAACTACCTATCCTTCGAGATAGTTCTCCAATGTTGTTTGGCTATCTCTTAGCTGGACAACAGCTGTTTGTTTGTTGTTCTTCTGCTGTTTTTTGTTGTTGTTCTGTTGGTTTTTGGAACTTCTCTTGGTAGATTGGTTTCTTTTCTGCCGTGTGGGCCTTAAATGTTTAAATCTGGTTTGCAGAGCCTTGCTGTACAAGGGTATAGTCCCTTTCAAAAAACTATTTGCCAATAATAAAAAAACATTTTATGATTCTATTTTTCAATTGTTCCTTGCCCCACGTTCGCACTAAGGGGAAATGTTAGGAATCACCGCTCCATAATATTAATTTGTTGGTTAAATCCTAAATTTTAGGAGTACACCATTCTATATATTGTAACATTTATTGAATAATGAATAAATGAAATATGAAATATATTATTCTCTATGAAACACTCTACCTAAATATTCAAGACCATACATTTCCATTCTAGACCATACAATTCCATTCTAGACCATACAATAGTTGTAATGTCACCCCTATTCAATTTCTAGTTCTAGAACTTGCTACTAAAGTATTCCCAATCTCCGATTTACCTTTTCCCTTTGTCTCGCACATCCATATCTTCTCTATTTTGACATATATACATAAGTATCTTTCTCCTCTTATGCATATGATTTATTATATGAATCGTTGCAAGTGACGATGCATTATTTTGATTATGAATGGTTGATGATGAATCAATTAAATTAGAATAATTTCCTATTACAAACCCTTAAAACCTTTGTATTGTTGTGTATTTTCGTGGTATTTTTCATAACACAAATTTAATCGAGTGTAAACACTCCTCTATCTCGTCCCTAAAAAGGATTTCATTATAAAGATATAAACCGTTTTTAAAATTTCCACATGAAATCACATACAAAGTTAGAAAATATTGTGTTGTTTCTTTCAAACGGGTTAAGACTAACTCTATAAATATTATGAGATAATAATGGATAATATTGAAAGTGTTAAATGAGAATAAAGAGATTGTGATTGTTGGCAAGGATAAGGGAAATTATATGGTAGCAATGAAAACAAAGGACTATGATGCCAAGGTGGATGACCATCTAAACAATAATGGTAGCTACTTTATGCTCACCTCTAAACCAATTTCTTGTATTACTAAGAAAGTAACTAAAACCATCAAAGTGTCACCCTTTGAGGATTCTATCAAGAATAAACTTATTCCTAATAAAAATATTAAACCGATAATATAGGTATCCCAAAAATTAAAAAAACAATATAAGTCCTAGACCAATTTTTGACACCACGGATTTTAAAGTCTATAATCTTGCTTCATTTTTAACAAATAAGATGAAACCTTTAGTTGAAAAGACATCTTCATCTATACATGATTCTACACATTTTGTAAATTTTGTACGAGATAAATTAATCCAAAAAGAGAGTTTCTAGGTGGGTTCTAGTCACTTTTGACATGGATTCCTTCTACACCAATGTTTTGATTGAGGGGTAGAATTGAAGTGGTTAGAGAATGCATTGATGATGTAATTGTCGGCGTGGTTTCTCTATGTGTAAAGTCCACTTTCTTGTCTTTAAAGGGTTTTTGTATGAGAAAATTGAAGTGGATATGGGCTCTCCTTTGTCTCTAGTTGAGGTGAACTTTGCATAGATTTGTTTGAAGAAAATGTGATTCAATCCTATCCATTGAAACCCAAACCATGTAAAAGATATGTGGATGAAATTTACCTATGTTGAAAACATGGTGGATGTTGGTGTGTGTTATTTTCCACATCATCAGGTGAGTCATCTCGCTTAGGTGAGATCGTAGGTCCATGTGTCCTTTAGGGGTCATTATGAGATTCCCTTACACGTCAGTGCGTCAGCACATCAGTGCATCATATGCATCATTAGGAGTTACACTTCTATTCTGGGAATGTAACTCCCCCTCTCTACTTGAGTTGTCATGATTGCAACACTGGGGGTTACTCAGCACCTCCTATATGTACACGTCTTTTGATCTATGAGATAGGTGGATCCGTGCACTCATCGGTGTTTCTGTGTGTGTTTTCCAACTTTCGGCGTGATATACAGATCTCTTTTAGCGTGTGTCGTAATGGATATTCTAGTTGTGCTCTTCTTGCATTGATTCGGGCATTTATACTTCCATTTGGGTTTGATCGCGGTTTGTTTGGTTGTGTTCAAGTTTCTGGTGTTTTCGAGTTTGGTGTCTTCTCGGGCTCGTCAGTTCCTTGCTTGCATATGCTCGTATTTGCATTCTCTACATCAGGTTATGCTATGGAATCTTCGACGGTTCATTTTTTCAAGCTCCTCGGGCCTTGTCTGTAACTCGGTGTTTGGTTTTGGTCTTTTCTCGGCCTCACTCCATCCTTGTGCATCAAGTTCACCATCAGACATTGCTCTCTCTTTGCTTTGTGCACCAAGAGCTCGTACTCAGCCCTGCCTTGTTCTCACGTTGGTTAGAAAGCTCCCTTCTTGCTGGCTGTGAATGTCTGGACGGATCCTTGCATGGAACACCAACAAACTGCCAAACTACGTTTTTTTGCTTTGGAAAAATGTTTTTGCACTCTGCTCTAGGTCATTGGTCCTTGCTCCAGCCACCTACACACATCTCAGGCATCTCAGGCACGTAGCTCCTTCCAACCTGGCACTTGGCACATCTCCAACCGCTCCTCCAATAGCTTAGCACGTTTCAACACTGCAATCAGCCGTTTTTGGGTGTTTTTGGCGTTTTGGGTCTTCAAATGGCTCCTCCAGCTTGTGCAGACCTAAAACACCTACTCCCAAAGACCTCCAAGAACCGCTTTACACATCTCCAAAGAACTCGCAACTGCGACGTCATATTCAACAACTCAGTCTTTGCTTGAAACGTTTTTATGCATTTTTGGCATTTTTAGGCGTTTTGGGTCTTCAAACGGCTCCTCCCACTTGTGCAGACCTGCCACACCTCCCTCCAGCACCTGTGAAGACTTCTGGGCATGTGGCAAGCACCTCCCACCTGCATTCTGGTCAGCACAGCTGCAAAACAATGGTTACACCAAGTAGGAGTGGGACGTGGCATCTCCTTGTTGTCTAGCTCCTTATGTGGCCTTGACCACTTCAAACGTGGGTCCACCTTCTTTTTTTAATGTTTTAAGGTGGTTAAATAAAAAACATTTCATTTCATGGCATGTAATAATCATTTAGGCTGTTTTTGGCTTGTAATTTAATCCCCTCCTACGAGTGTCGAAGACGGAGGGCGAGGTCCAGGGGTTGGCAGGAGGCTAACCCCCTCGTAGTCAAAACAAACCCCTGCTAAAATTCCATGTCATTTCCAACGAGTAGTCACACGACACCCTTTGCACCCATTTCAGGCATTTTTTTAATGCGTTTGCAGCATCTAGTGTATTTTTCCATCAGTTGCGGGAATCGTTTCAATGCTATAACTTTTGACTCGCTGCTCGTTTCTGAGCGCTTCCTTGGTCAAAGTTGCATGATTTTTCACACTTTACGTGATGGGATTGCCAATTTTGTAAACACACTACTTTTATAAAGTGCCACATTCTGGGGGGGTTGCTTGTACTCTTGGGCCTACACACGCAAACACATTATCACCGAGTCCGACGTCTTGCTTTTGTGCATCTTGCATTTTTTCATCATGGAGAGTGCTCTTTCCAGACTTGAGCATCATAGGATCACCTTACAACCTCCACCACTTCTCACTGGGAGAGAGAACTATTCAGCTTGGCGTGCTTCTATGGAACGTTACTTCGCACACGAGGGTCTTTTACCCTTCTTGCTTGGGCCAGTTCCTGCACCCGCTGATCATCGTCATCTAGAGGACTTCCTTGAAACTTGTGACCATGTCTTTGGTCACATGATGATGCATGTCTCTCGTTCTCTATGGTTTCACGTGGCGCACTCGAGATCCACATCATTGTGTCCTGGAGCATTCTTGATCCTTCATGGAGACCCTTCACATATTGTCGCCTTTTTTGCTACTACTGATTTAGATGTCTCCTCTTGTTCTTCATGTGATGATAGTTCCACTAATACAGAATCGCTTGATTGTACTTTGATGATGAGGATTGTGCACCTAGTTCCGATGCAGAGAGCATTATAGAGGACTCTTCTCCTCTTTCTCTCACTATTCCAGATAGTGTTGTCACCCCCCACATCTCATCAGATATCGAGCAATCTCATACTCAGCCTCACACCGTCATTACACTAGCCTCTTTTCCACTTCCAGTGTGTGAGGCCCACTTCACTCCTCTACCTTCATTGGATGACTCATATCTATCTGACATTGCTCTTCTGTTTGTCGAGCCCCCTCATTGGGATGAGTATCTACCTGACCTTAGTTGTCTTTTCACAAAGTCTACTTGTGATGCACTACAGGTTCCGCATCCATCTACAGGTGTTTCAGAGGAGTTCATCATCTCTGTTGTTGGGAGTGCCCCTTCTGGGAATCATACCACTTCCACTTTTCCAGAGACCTTCATTGATCCACCCTCAGTTGTGGATCCCTTTTTTGTTATGGAGGATGTTTTGTTCCCTTCACATCACTTGGACATCCTTTCTACGGGTGTTCCTCTTTTTCACTCTGACAGTTCTACGCATGTGGCATTACCTTCAGTTCCTTGGCACTCACTCGCTAGACCTATGTCACACTTTTGTGCACCAGACTCAGAGTTCTTCATGTTGCTGCCTTGGTTTCCTTTGTGGAGTGGGCGGACTTCTAGCACATCATTTCTATCCTTCCTAAGGGTAGGCACATAGTTTGGTGTGGGTGGCTCTTCTTCAGTCCAGAGGCAGAGGATCTCGTCATCGACATTCTTCTGGGAGACTTCTTAGAGCTGTAGAGTTTAGATCCGTCCATGGCATCTTCTACATTCCTCTCGTCTCCCTCTTCTTCTCTCTTCTTCTTCTTTCCGAGAGATTTCCTCTTTGTACATGGGTACCCTTTTAGGCTCGTCTATGGCCGGGACCCATATTTGGCATCTTTCTTAGATTAGAGAGTGTGTTGTTCTCTTGTGGTGGATGTTTTTCCCACTGGGTTTTCCTTCACTGCTTGGGATCTTCTTCTTGTACATGGGTACCTCATCAGGCTTTGTGCCGGGACCCATTTCTTATTTTTGACTTGTCGCCTCATCCTAAGTTATGATGAAGGGGGGGTGTTGGTGTGTGTTATTTTCCACATCATCAGGTGAGTCATCTCGCTTAGGTGAGATTGTAGGTCCTTATGTCCTTTAGGGGTCATTACGAGATTCCCTTACACGTCAGTGCGTCGGCGTCATATGCGTAATTGGGAGTTACACTTCTATTCTGGGAATGTAACTCCCCCTCTCTACTCAAGTTTTCATGATTGCAGCACTGGGGGTTACTCAACAACTCCTATATGTACACATCTTTTGATCTATGAGATAGAGGAGATTTTTATGGCTTAACTAGGTTATGCCCATTTGTCGAATCCTTGCATGCACATTCGGTTGATGCTCACTCCTCCCGAGATCTCTTCACGCCACTGTTCGTATGTCCGTTGATGTGCACATCGTCCTTCATGATCCTCGCTTGCGGGTTTTAACCCCTCTTACAAAGTGGAGACACCTTAGAGGAATTTCACACAATATCAACATTTTTGTTCTAAACATAAAATTCACCAAGGAGGTGGATCGAGAAAACCATATATTATTGCTGCATCATACTATATACACCTAATTGTTAAATTAAATTACTTAGTTAGCTTATATAGCTAGTAAATTATGTCTAGAATTAGAATAAATAAAGATATGCATCTAATTAATGCTATGTTTAATCTCTCCAATAATAAAATGGGAAAATAGCTCTTGTTGTAACTATATATACCCTCATATTTGTACATTATAAATTAATTTTAGCAGACATGCTATGAGATGTATAATCCTATGGGAAACTAGCCATCTTTCATATTCCCTTCCCTGGATGTCCCCCTCTTTGAAAATAAGGTGGCTCTTTGGCATGCAAGGTATTTAGGAAAAGCACACCTTTATCTACACACTACATGTCACACAAAACCATGTTCAAATGGACAAGGTGTGTTGAAGACACTTTCCACCAAGATATTCAATATTGACGATGAGATAAACTTAGAGCTCCAAAATAAAGCATTTAAAAATTGCCCTTAAGAAGACCAAGCATAAAAGTAAAAAAATTAGTAGGGCTTTGAGACAACTGAAAGTTAGTCATGACAATTTACCTCAATATAAATCACCAACAAATGGTCACATGACTTTCATACTACACATTGAAGGGGTTCTAACAATATTTCAAAAATTCTTACATTCCAAAATCTTAGAACCTTTTTTTTAATGATAAAACAAAACAAATAATTATTTAAAATCAGTTAAGATTCAGGTAGAACCATGGTCTAAAATGGGATTAACAAACTAATTGAGTATTCTTATAGGGTCTCTACATTGATGAAATGGGAAGGTCCATGTGGACTAAGATAAAAACATGCAATTGGAATCCTTCTAGAGAAGAAGGAGAAATCAACTTTGGCATAACACTCCAACAAAATTAAACATTCCATTTACATTAAGGAGGCCAATGGTGATCTTGTTGAAAATCAATATATAAAAATGTAAGTTAAGAGAAACCACTAGAATGTGGCCGCACTTGTCAAATTTAAATTGGGATTTTATAATCTATAATCTTGCTTCATTTTTAACAAATAAGATGAAACCTTTAGTTGAAAAGACATCTTCATCTATACATGATTCTACACATTTTGTACGAGATAAATTACTCCAAAAAGAGAGTTTCTAGTCACTTTTGACATGGATTCCTTCCACACCAACATTTTGATTGAGGGGTGGAATTGAAGTGGTTAGAGAATGCATAGATGGTATAACTTTCAGCATGGTTTCTCTATGTGTAAAGTCCACTTTCTTATCTTTAAAGGGTTTTTTGTATGAGAAAATTGAAGTGGATATGGGCTCTCCTTTGTCTCTAGTTGAGGTGAACCTTTGCATATATTTGTTTAAAGAAAATGTGATTCAATCCTATCAATTGAAACCCAAACCATGTAAAAGATATGTGGATGGCATTAACCTATGTTGAAAACATGGTGGAGACACCTTAGAGGAATTTCACACAATATCAACATTTTTGTTCTAAACATAAAATTCACCAAGGAGGTGGATCAAAAAACCATATATTATTGTTACATCATACTATATACATCTAATTGTTAACTTAAATTAGTTAGTTAGCTTATATAGCTAGTACATTATGTCTATAATTATAATAAATAAAGATATGCATCTAATTAATGCTATGTTTAATCTCTCCAATAATAAAATGGGAAAATAGCTCTTGTTGTAACTATATATACCCTCATATTTGCACATTATAAATTACTTTTAGAAAATCATTCTCTAAGCAATATATCTTTGTCTCTTTTTAGATTAAGTTTCATGTTGGTGTGAGAGATGCTATGAAATGTATATAATCATGTGGGAAACAAGCCATCTTTCATCGTCCCCTTCTTGGATGTCCCCCTCTTAAAAACAAGGTGGATCTTTGGCATGCAAGGTATTTAGGAAAATCACACCTTTATCTACACGCTACATGTCACATAACAACCATGTTCAAATGGATGGTGTGTTGAAGACACTTTACACCAAGTTATTCAATATTTATGATGAGAGCAACTTAGGGCTCGAGAAATAAAACATTTAAAAATTTCCTTTAAGAAGAATGGGCATAAAAGTAAAAAAATTAGTAGAGCTTTGAGACAACTGAAAGTTAGTCATGATAATTTACCTCAAGATTAATAACCAACAAATGGTCACATGAATTTCATACTACACATTGAAGGGGTTTCTAACAAGAGTTTAAAAATTCTTACATTCCAAAATATTAGAACCATTTTTAATGATAAAACAAAACAAATAATTATTTAAAATTAGTTAATATTCGGGTAGAACCATGGTCTAAAAGCGGGCTTAACAAACTAATTGTGTATTCTTATAGGGTCTCTACATTGATGAAATGGGAAGGTCCATGTGGACTAAGATAAAAAAACATGCAATTGGAATCCTTCTAGAGAAGAAGGAGAAATCAACTTTGGCATAACACTCCAACAAAATTAAACATTCCATTTACATTAAGGAGGAAAATAGTGATCTTGTTGAAAATCAATAGAAAAAATGCAAGTTAAGAGAAGCCACCTGGAATATGGCCGATAAGGATGCATATAACATTGGTGGCATATTTCATTTTTAGTTGTTTGTGTGTGAATAAGAACAAAAGATCATGTTTGTAATTCTAGTAATTTCTCTTGAATGTGTTGTGATATGACGTAGAAGGTGTAAAACTATAAAAACAATTATATAGGAGGGCAGATGACCTGTAGAGACCCTATAACTGCAGAGATCCTCTGACTAATGTACTGCATTGGAAGATGTTGACCTAAAACCTAGACAACAGTGTGACATTTAGGACGTTCGACCTTCTGTTAAGGATGTACATGGGAAAAGTAAATGGATCTAAATTATTAACAAAAATAGAAAACATATAACAGATTTCATCCCAAACTCTAATCTTTATTTATTCCTTAGGAATCACTACATTAGTCTCAATTACATTCATATAATTTTCATTCTATCTCATACAATTCCTTCCTTATACCATTATTTTAATATGGCACTCACACATTCATTTCTAGTGACGCGCCCATATACAAAACGTTAATTGTAATAAATATATAACATCCCAAAATTCACTTCTTTTGGTTCATGCCTCTGTCAGCCTCTATCTCGTACTAGCTCGATTTGTCTTCAATCCGCGGCTTTATGTTGGCTTCGCGGCTTCCTACTATGTGACACAGATTTTTCCCATTTATTGCGTCTTCCTTTAGTTATGTGCAACTTATTCCTTTTATATGCGGCTTCCTCCTTTATCTGCGGTTTTCATCTACATCCGCGGATTTCACCCTTTTTATCCGTGGCTTTCACCCTTTTATGTGCAAATCCGTTCCTTGGCTCATGGCTATTTCAAGTCTTTGGTGTTTTTACCTTTATCTTCGTAAATATCTCAAAATGTGATGAAGAACCCTGTTAACATCATCCCCAACTTAAACTTTGTCTAGTCCTCAAGACAAACGACAATGATGTAGAATCTGTCTTTATCTATTGAATTTGAACATAATTTGATCTATCTTTTCCCTTAGTCAAAATTGGGCATCACCTCTTAGGAACTTAGATGTCTGGCATAGGGAAAGGTTCCCTCACTCGAATCGCCCTGACTGAACTTATGGGACGCCACTTTAAGGGACCTTAGGCATCAACCCCTAGAAACTTAGACGTTTGGCATAAGGAAGAGTTCCTTCACTCGACTCACCTGACTGGACTTATGGGATGCCATGCCTTTGAAAATTTCTTCTTCTTTATGGTGGTGTTGAGGGGATGTATTTGGTAATCTGGGGTATGATATTCTTCTCAAAAGTATACCACAACTCTATATGTGCATCTATTTGCTTTGTCCACTCATGTAGTTGTGTATTTTCCAGTATCATCTAAATAATCTCGATGGAGGTGCCTTTTCTTCTACTTGACCCAATCTATTTTGGGAGGTTACGAGCTCTTGTTGCATTCTAATCATGGCTCTATCCAGTGGTGTGTGCTACATTATTACATATCTAATATTTTTTCATTCCACGATCTTTGTCGTGTTTGGTACTTTTAAGTCATTTCGCTATCTTTCTTCTTTGAGTGCCATCCTTGTCCTTACTGATATCATAAGCCGTTGATTCTATATGAATATATTGTTCCAACTTTTCTAGCTCTACTTTTTCTTTCTGAGTTTCGCTAGGCCATCCAATTGTATAAGTATAGTAGGCCATGAAATTTTGTAACTCTATCTCCAATTGATCCATCACTGCGACTTTCATTTATTTTCTTCTTCTTAGATTCTCCAGACTCTGTGGCTTAAGGATTTGTTGTTTGTAGTCTTCCACAATGTTTTCTTGGATTTTATTCTTTTCTTCTTCCAGATTAACTTTTCCTTCTTTTAAGATGTCATTTACTACTTATTCTGTAGTTGCTTCTACTTGTAGCTTTGGATCAGTGGTGATGTGTAGTTTTGTTGTTTGAATGGAAGATAAAATCTTTTGCATAGCTTCTTCCAACTCTACGCATCGTTGCATCCAGTCATGTTTAGCACTCTATTCCAATATTTGACCCACAGGCTATCTTCGCGTAAAGGGGAGAGTTTGTCTAAGTGTACTTTATATCCTTTTGTAGTTTGTTCTACTACCCCTTGGTGTAGTGTATGGATTGATTTTTTTCTTTGTTGTAGTGCTAGTTTTATTTTTTCTAGTGAATCTCTTGGTGCTTGTGTAAGTACCAAACTTGTAGATGTATCTGTAGATGAGGTTGATTGTAGTCTATGTTGTTCTTGTGTCTTCCTCTCTTTTTCCTCCTTTTTTTTCTCTTCCTCCACCGCTGCTTTTGTATGTTCTGAGTCTTGAGCTATGGGTTTTGATGCTTTGTCTTCTCTTTCCTTTCTTGTTTTAATTAATAACCCAATTAGTTCTTCTCTTTGAAGTGGTTTTGTTTCTACGGTAGTCTTCTTCTTCTTTTGCTTCAATTCTAATCATTCTTACTAAAGGTATTTTAGGTGGTGTGTTTCCTTTGCCTCTATCTTTTTCTTGCATCTCCTTTTCTAACTCTTAGAGTGAGAGTAAGTGACTAATATCCCCAATGTCTAATGCAAATTTGTTTAGATAGTAAACCAAGGCCTCAACTATGGCCATTTGTTCTCTCCCTAAACTGGCTTCATACTCTTGAGCTATTTGGGATATGCTTCTGGAGATAACCATTTTTTATAATACCCATATGCCAACCTGGTTAAGTGTGTTTCCACCCATGGCTTTGCTTCTTTTGAAAATTGAGGTGTTGTTTGTTCTTGTGGGTGTATGGGTGATGGAGTGCTCTCTTCTTCTTTTGACTTTGATATTTATTCTATTTCTTCATATTCATCTTCTTATTTTTCTATATTGGTTGTGGCTTGTTTTAGTTTCCCTTTTTCTGCTAATGCTTTAGCATTTGGTGACAAGTTTTTACAACAGTAGGCCTTTTTTTCCTTTTGTATGTTTTAGTTCCTCCTTTACTTGATTATGTCTTTCCAGATTGTGTTGAGTATTTTTGTCTATACTTCTCAAATGTTTCTTCAATAAATTCATCAAAATTAGGCAATTTAGGTTTTCTAGGATCCACGGGAAGGTTTCTAATTGCTTCAATTGATGTGGCCACTAGTTCATTGAAGCCTCATATGGTAGTGGAGGTATGTGTTTTGTGCGTGGAGTTGTGGGCTAAATGAAGGTATAATCGATATCAACAATGAAGTATACCTCTTTCTCATATTGTGCCACTATTTTCTTTAAAACCTATGCCTTTATTTCCAATTATTTTCCTAATTTTATTTACCCATCCTAATAATGATGTAATTTGGGTGATGACATCTAAATTGTATTCATATGTTCCCAAATTTTTCGGCCACTGGTTTATCTTCCTGCCATTCTACTAGTTCTATTTGTGGGGTAGGGTTTTTGTAAAATACATAGCTAAGCATATTAATATGGAGCCATAACAAAATGTATGCTTTCCTTCTTTTATTTTCCTTGTGTTTTCATGAAATTGGAGGTCAATAATTTGAGCTAGGTTATATTATGAGTGTGAATTCACCATGTCTAGGGCTAATTATGTGCTAAGTCCTGTGGGCACCATCTTCTCTATTAGTGTGATAAATATTTAAACATATGGCCTTAGCAACATACTTGAGTGCATGATTTCTAATGTCTTGCGATGCCTACCTCGTGCTTTGACTTTGTTACTCCCATCGCTAGTGTCGTATCTTTTAATGTCGTCTTCTTCTTTGTAATTATCGAGTGTCCTTGTGCCCACAATCAGTAACCCTAGCCATAACTTATATATCAATAAGGTATGGTTGATCCAAATACAACATTTGATTGTGTAGTGACTCAGAAGGACCTGAATGACATGATCTTCCCTAGGAAAATATGGAATGTGACTCCATGCATCGATCTTTAATTCACTAATTACTTTGGTAGTATTTTTATACACTAACTCCTTTGTATTGGGATATTCTTCTATGAGTAAGATTTGTCTACCTCGAGAAATGTGTGGTCATATTCAACAATCTAGGAATGGATATACTTTTGTAAATCCTGTGTATGGGTGACTTTGTAGGGAATATGTGAAAATGTGCCCTCTGGATCATGTTGGTTTTTTTTTCATGGAATGCTTCATAAATTTTGGCTTTGGGAGCTCTACTTGTGTGACCTCAACTGGATTGTCCATGTTTTTTTCCTTCTTAGTTTGCCCTATTTTTCCCTAGCTCTCTTCTTCACACTTGTGCTAGTGAATCATTCTCAATCTTCTTCTTTATCTTTTTATGCCTTATTTTGTTCTAAGTTGATGCCTTTTATAACCTCTCTCCTTTCACCTACCACATTTATTGCATTTTTGTGGGATAACTTTTTTTTGTTTTATGACTTTTATTCCACATATTTTTTATGTTTCATGTGTTTTTCTTTATTTGGTGGTTTTTTTCTTCGTCCCATGGCTATATACCTTTATTGTGTGGTTTTTCTCCTCATTTGTGGATTTCTTTAGTCCCATTTGTTCATTATGTGGATATTTTTTCCTTCATGAAGTAGTTTTCTTCTTTCTTCATTTTGGTTTTTTCTTTCATGTTTTTTTCCATTTCGTTCCCATTTTTTTTTTTTCCTTTTTTCATTTCCATGGTATGCTCCCTCCTCTCTTTCCTTTTATTTTTCTTTATTGCATAGGTATGCTCCTCCGTGGCTCTTCCTTCTCTTTATTGCATGGGTATTATTCCTCCGTGGTTCTTCTTTCTTTTTCTTTTTTTTGTTTCTTATGTTTCTTAGAGTGAGGATGCCCTTGTGGGTTTTCATCCTACCCTCATCCTATCACCGAATTTCCGGTTTTCAGATAGGCCGGATTTTATTTATTTTATTTTTTTTTTTTTTTTTTTTTTTTGTTATTACTTCAAGTATTATACTTCTTTAATCTGGCTCCATTTACAAATCTGGTAATTCCTTATGTTGTAAAGTTTCCAATTTTGTAGCTCTAAAGATAGTATGTCTTTGACAACATGTAAGGTCCTAGCCATCTCACCTTGAGCTTACCCGGATGTTTCCATTTACTATCATATAGTAGGACCTTATCTCCAACATCAAACTCCTCCTTCTTTATGTGGTGGTCATGCCATGCCTTTTGTCTTCTTTTCTCTTGTGTTTGGTTATAGGTGGCTATGAATATTTTTTCATCTAGCTTTTCTAATTCAATCAATCTTTCATGCAGTGATGAATCTTCATTCATTCTAAAGGTAACTACAACTCTTAAACTTGGGAGCACAAACTCTAGAGGTATTGCAACTTCAATCCATAAACCAATTGGAAGGGAGAGTATTTGGTGATCCTTTTTATATGTTGTGTGGTATGCCCATAGAGTGGATGGTATCTTCAAATCCTAGTCTTCCTATTGTAATGAACAAATCTTGGTTATAACCTTCTCTAAAACTTTATTAAATCTTTACTATTCCATTTTCTAACTGGGGATGGTATGGTGTGCTCTGTTGTGATTGATCATAAACTGACTCAACAATTCCTTGATAGTAGCATTGACAAAAGTGTTTCCTTGATCACTGGTAATGCTTAATGGACATCCAAACCTTGTAATGATATTTTCATAGAGAAACCTAGTTGTAGTCTTAGTAGTGCAATATTTTAGTGGGAACCACCTCCACCCATCTTGTCAAATATTCAGTCCCTGTGATGATAAACCTGGCTTGAGAATGTTTTAGTTGGTTTGATTGGTCCAATGAAATATATAGCCCATTTTTCAAATGGTGCAAGTGCTAACACAAGTTTAATGGCATTTCATCTGCAAATTTGGTTTTCTATTCTTTGAAAAATGTCACAAGATCTAGCATGTTTATGTGCATCTTTAAATAGTGTGGGCCACCATAACCCAACCATCAATACCTTTCTTGTTGTCTGATCTCCATTCCATTATGTCCTCCTGCAACTCCTTCATGTGCTTCTATCTAAAATGTTTTTCCTTTCATGTTCCAAAGCTACTCTTCTCAAAATGTCATCATGTCCTTTTTTTGTATAATTGACCTTGAATCAAGGTGAATGGGAAGGCTCTACTTAATAAACTTCTCTTTTGTTGTTTGGTGTAGTCTACTAGAAATTTCCTGTGTAAGTAAGTAATGGGCTATTTCATCTAATTATTTTGGAATAGATTCAACTCTAAATAGGTGAGCTCTAGGAAATCATCATCTATTGGACCTTCATCCTCTCCATTTTCTATTCTTGATAAGTAATCTAGCCCATTATTTAACTTTCCTAGCTTAACTACCACAATGAAGTCAAACTCTTGAAATAACATCAACCATCTACAAATCCTTCCTTGTAATATTGGTTTGTTCAAGAAAATACTTCAATGGCTCATGGTGGTATAAAACACAAAAGAAGTAGCCAATAGATATTGGTGGTATTTTTGTAGGCATACACCATACTTAAAGCTTCTCTTTTTGTTGTTGAGTAGTTCCTTTCCACCTTGGCTAATTTCCTACTTGAAAAAGCAACTAGATGATCCATCTTTTTCTCAAGGTTGTGTCAAGTACCACTCCAATTGCAATGTCAGATGCATCCACATGAACATGGAAGGGAACCTTCCAATCAGGAAAGATTAGGATAGGTGCATGTAGAATCTTGTCTTTTAATACTTCAAATGCATCTGCACATTATTTTGTCCATTGTATCTATTTATTAGTCCTCTTCTTCAACAATTCTTCTAGGGTGCACTAATCTCTACATAATTCCTTATAATTTTCTATGGTATCCTGTATACCCTAGAATTGTTCTTACATCCTTCTGTGTTTTAGGAGGGGGTAGATTGAAAATCACCGAGGTTTTGAATGGGTCAATCAACAACCCCTCTTTGCATATAATGTGTCCTAATAATGTTCCAAATGGCATCAAAAATATACACTTCTTCAAATTAAGGGAGATTTGCAATGCCCTACATTTTTGAAACATTAGTCTCAAAGCACTTGAATATGATTTTTTAGCAACCCATACACTGTCCAGTCATCTAAATATACTTCCAAGAAATCATGGATAAATTCTTTGAAGGCATTAATCATAATCTGCTAAATACTATGTTGGTGCATTCTTTAGTCCAAATGGCATTACAATATACATAAATGAACCCCATTCTATGGAAAATGTAGTCTTTGGCTGATCTTAGGGGAAATTCTAACTGATGGTAACCAGAGAAACCATCAGTAAAAGAATAAACTTCCCTTCCTACCACATTCTCTAATACTTCTTCTATGAAAGGTGTAGGAAATGGGTCATGAACGCAAGCTTTGTTTAATTCTCTATAATCTACACATATGTGTATTTCTCCATTTTTCTTATTTTGGATGACCATTGGACTTATCCATTCTAAATCTTCTATTGGTTTGATGATTCCAGCATTCAACATCTTGTCAATCTCTGATTTCACCTTAACCTTTAGATTAGGATTGAGTCTGTAAGGTATTTTCTTCAAAGGTTTGAAGCCTTCTTTGATTTGGATCTTCATTGTGCCTAATTCTTCCTTTATGCCTTTTAGCTCCTTAAAATCCTTAGGAAAGATGTCCTGAAATTCTTGTAGTAACTCTACTACTTTGGCCACTTCCTATTCGACTAGTAATCTCCAATCTTGGAAAATTTTCATCCCCATTCATGCCAATATTTTCAGTTCTAAGCTTCAAAGGCTGATAATAATATTTTCCCCTTCCTCCTTGGTTTCTACCACTTCTCTTTCACCTTCTATTGTTTTGTACCTTAGATTTTCTAGCTTTTCTTCTCTCTTATTTTTCTACCACAAAACAATGTGCCATTTCTAGAACTTTGTTTAAAATTTCTTGAGGTTCTAGTACTTTGGTTTCTAATTTTTCTTTTGAGTATTGTTGTGTTTCCTCTTCTGGAGTTAAGAATAAGAAATTTCTGATTTTTTTAGAAATTCCCATAAGATGTTCAGATCCGCATCCCAAAAATTAAATGTGTGACAAAAGTCTTTGATGATCTGATCCCAATCCCTTGTTTCACGTCTGATTTCTTGGTGCATATACCAAGACCATGGTATAGGTCCTAAAGTCCATACAAACAATTGGGTCCATACTAATGGGGAATGCTCCCCACATATATATGCCAATGTTGTTCACAAATCTGAATGTGTTCTATGGATCAGTTTCACTAGTATATTTAGGTATCGCTGCATAATAACCCTCACTCTCCAGATATCTCATTTTGAGAAACGTGGTAAATGAGTTCCAAGTGAGATATGTTTGGTTTATGATTTTCACCCACCAACCCGTGACATTTATTGTTAGGTGTCATCATCCAAAATATCCATTTAGATTTTTCATTTGGGAATATCCTCTCCATTATCTTAATGTACCCTTCTAAATCTCCAAATCTGAATATTTTGGTAGGGTTTGGTGGGATGCTCCGTGGCTTAATCTGTACACGTGTTTAATAGGTAAGTCTTAAAATTATTCTTTTGTAGAATAGTACCCATCGTCATCTTTGAATCAAATTCTTCTTTTTACAGAATAGTAGCCATCATCATCTTCAAATCTATCATGTGCGGGACAAAAATGTCTAGATCAGTATCCATGACATCAAAATCATCATCCAAAGTGATTAGTCATGGTGGGATCCTTCTTGCATAATGTAATTTTCTTGTCCTTGATTCTGGAAATCCATGTATCCAGGCTTCAATAACATTATCTGAAGCGTCACTGGTAGCTTCACTTTTAACCAAAATTTCACCCTTTGAATTTGGTTCAAATTCTTTATCAATACTAGAGAACTTATTCAAAGTGTATACTCCTTGAATATCATCAAATTCTTCTCCTTCAGTATCGTTTCATACTTCTTCCACCCATGTGACACTCATTCCTGCATGTAAGGGTACATGTACACATATGCCATCTTCTTGGAGTGTCACTTCTTCTTCTTCTTTTGAATTGAGTGTTCCATTACAATCCACGAACCACTCCAAGGCTAAGATAACATTATAAGAGGGATTCAAAGCTACATTTTCTACCACCTCAAAATTGACTTGCTTCTTTATGCCCATGAAGTTTACTTCAACATTTTTCAATGCTCCTAGTGGTTGTCTAGATGATCCATCTTGCTAAACCAATGAAATACCTGGCGGGTTCCAAAGGAGGCCTACCTAGCCTCTCCCAAGTAGTCTTGACATCATGTTTACATTGCACCAAGATCTAGTAGTAACTCTTGTGATGGTGGTTTCAAATATATCAAACTTCCAAGTAGATGGAGGACTTGTGCCATGTGTGCATTGGGTATGGAACACATTTCTTTCTTCTTATTATGTCTGCTTCAATTCTCCGACATGAAAACTCTTTTCCTCCTTATTCCAAGTATTTTCTAAATTGTTTTAATTTGTCTACCAGACCATGGTTGATTGTTAATTTAGCTATTTCTTTCAAAAAAGGATTTCTTCCTCTACAAAATAGTTTTTCTCCTTTTCTTCCTGGGCTTGTGTCTCTTTTACTAATGCCCTAACTTTTCTCAACTTCCTTCATATGGAGATCTGGTCTAATTTCTTTAAAGTTCCATTCATCTTCACTAGAAGAAGTCTCCTCTTGTGGTAGCCTTATTATTTTCTTCTTTTTAGGTGTAACCTCATTCTTTGTGGCACTCTGGTAGTAACTACTTTGTATCTAGGTTCTTCAATGCTTTTTCCTACTTTGGCTGCCTTCCTTCTCAAATAACTTTTCTTTGGCTTCTTCCTTCTTATCCTCTTTTGTTGATCTACTTCCTGAGCTAGATGCTCTTATGGATTTATCTTTTGTTATTGTCTCCTCATCCCATGGAATTTTGTAAGATGTTGCACATGCTTTTGACCATATTTTCCCAAAGCTTTTATCTTGGTCCCTCCATTCCTATAGAACTTGTAAACTTTAGGACAACTGAATGAATCATGTCCTCTTTCATGAAAAAGCCACAAGGATCAGGTTTTGTAGTTCTAGCTAGGTGTCCATCTTGACCACACTTATAGCAATTTAGTGGTCTTCTATCTTGATATCCACCTCCTTGATTATCTCTATAGCCTCACTGTGGTAACCTCCATCATTGTAACCTTGATAACCTCTTCCTCCTTGGTAATTTTCATAGCCTCCTCTATATCCTCCTCAATAACCACCTCTATAACCTCCCCTATAGCCTCCTCTGTAGCCCTCGTGGTATCCTCCTTCATTATATCCTTGGTAATTTGGATTATATTTTTTTCCTGATAGCCACCTCCGAATTGTGGTTGTCCACCTTGTTGGTTTGAGTATTGAGGTGTAGTTATTGCTGGTTGTGAGGGTGGTGGGTTTTTGTAATCATTTGTTGTGTTGTATGGGGAGGATTGGGTGTTGTAGTTATCTCATGGCCATTTCTCTTCTAGTATTATAATATTTTAAATCCTCTAGTGCCTCTATAGAGGGGAAAGTGTGATGGTAATGGTTGTATGATCCACATGTAGTGCAATACATCAATTGATTAGTTAGAGGTTCCACTTCTAGTAAGGGACATGTATCCTGTGTGTGTTGGTCCCACAGTCTACAAATTCCACACCATGTTCTTTTTGATGTGGATATATTACTAGAAGATGCTCTCTGTGAGGAATGTTGTCTAACTACTACTCTTTTTACACTCTCTAAGTGAGGACATTCTATTCTACTATGCCCTTCAAACACAACACACTGTGCACCAAATCTTAGGCTTTAAATGACTTCTTGGTGGTGAACTATTTCTAAGCCCTTTGTTCTTATGGATTTCTTGTTGAAGTTTTAATTTTTCTAGTTCTAGTTGTACTCTTTCCAGTTCTATTTTTAGTGAAGTTTCTCCTTCTCTACGCCATGGTTGTGACTCTAGTCTAATTTCCATCTCTATTCCTTTGAAAGTGTTTTGAACTATTTTATCCAATGTTCCTCTGATATAGGGAAGAAGTCCTAAAGTGAACCATTCAATCCGTTGTTTATCTATGAGAGGCTCCTCTAACTTCCTGGTAGTAGTTTTGAATCGATGGCTAAATTCCTTAATTGTTTCCTTTCTCTCCCTAAATGAGGTCTCTCATTTTTCTCACCCCTTTGATGGTGCTTCTGGAAAATGGAACTTATCTGAATTCCTTTTCAATAACATCCTAGTCCTTAGTTCCTTGGGCATTTGTTTTCATGTACCATCTTAACGCATCTTCCCTTAGAGTGTTGATGAATTCACTTAATTTGACTATGTTATCCATGATGTTTTGTTCTTCCACTGGGTCTCTAATAAGAACAAATGTTCTAAAGCATCACTTGTGTCTGAGTCAAATAATGGAAATTTGATCTTTTGTGCCATCCTTCCGACTAATGGTTGAGAATGTCTTTGAGGTTGATTAATATGTCTGTTGTTTTATTAGTTTCACCTTCCTTGATTGGTTTTGGGACTTTTCAAGTTATTCTTTCATCCTTTGTCTCTAGATAACTCGATATCAAAATATAATTCTCCTAATAATTCTCTAAATTCTCTTACAATTTCTTGTCTCTTCTGACTCTCTTCTTGTAATTTGTGATATCTTTCTTCCAAGATTTCTCCTTTTCTATCCTTGAATAGGTGTTTTAAGTGGCACATGGAATGGTGACCATTTTGGGGGTCATCTCCTTTGGGCTCGTGTGGTGGTTAGGGGATGTGTCTTTAATTGGTGACTTCTCATAACTATCATTTTCCATAACTACCTTCCTATCTTTATTATTTCTTAATCTATGTCTTTCTTCTAATCCCTCATCACTCCTCCTCTTCTTATTTTGTTTTTCTTCCTCTTTTTCCTATTTTTCCCATCTATCTCCTTCCTTATTTTCTCTTCTATTGTCTCTATCTTTTCTTCCTCTTGTTTCTCCATATTTTCTCTATTTTCCTCATCTACTATTTTTATTTTCTCTCCAAATTCTTCAATTAATTCCTTCATTCCAGTAACTTCTTCTTCTTCTTCACCCTTTTCTTTAATCAATAATGGTGTTCTTATTTCCTCTTCTTCCCAACCTTCTACTTCCAATACCCTCTTAAAATTTGGTTCTAAACCTCCTACTAACTGTTGTAAATCTCTCATTAAAATAGCTTGTCTCGTTATCACTTGTTGAACTGGACTTTCTATAGTGTATTGTACCACGAGGTTAGTGGGGTAACCAAACCATGTTGGTCCACCTGGTGTGGGTATTATAGCTAGAATTTTATGTCTACCTCCTTTCCGGGGTAGCCATTTTTAGCCTCCACTTGAAGTGGGTGTTTCTTTCTTTTTTTTTCTCGAGGTTTATTCAACTTCTCTTTCCTTTCCTTCATCTTCTTTTGCTCTTTCCTCTCTTTCCAATCTTTATTTTTCTATTTTATTTTCTAATTCCCTCTTCTCTCGAGGCTAATATTTCTCTCTCTTCCATCCTCCTCATTTTAGTTATTTTTCTCAAATCACTAACTCCCTTAATTCTCTTAATCCTCTCTCTTTTTGCCAACTATCTAATTTTTCTATCTTTTTCTTTTTCCCATGTCATCCTATTTCTACCACCCCAACCAACACCCCATTATTATGATAAATTATGTCTCTTGGATCACCCCCTTCACGTTTTCCATCCCGTGGTGCATGTCCCCTAAAGGAACTTTTTGTCACGCTTTTGATTAACCATTTTTCTATCATCAAAACCTTAATTAAGAATGGAACTAATTTGAGAAAATGACCTCTTTCTCCACTTAAGACTTCACCTTTCTTGTAATCAAAACTAGTCCAACCCTATATGGCCCAAGTAATTATGTATGAATCTAGGGTAGTCTCGTACCAATAATCAATTTCCCTCGTCTAAGGTTCATCTAGGTGATTAACTATAGTTAACTTTGTTGCAGTCCACTCGAAAGGTTCTCTCAAATGTAATCTAGACCACTCTATTCTTTTTGTGTGAGCAAGGCTCAAAATTTCCACAAACCAAAAGAGGAAAACATTAGTCTAAAACATTCATATCCTTTTAAAACATCCAACATTTTTTTTTTATTATGGGCTCAATAGTTTTGAAGGGATAATACAATATAAAAACAAAACAGATCAAGAGGAAAAAATGATCCTAAAAATAAAAGCAGAAGAGACAAAAACAATATAGTAACAAGAGACAAGAGATAACCACCACCGGTCTTCCAAACCAAAAACAAGCACAAAAATGCTACCAACAACAACTTCACCACCAGTAAACAACAACAGAGCTCCGCATCACTTGATAGCCCGGTCAATCTTGGCTTTAATCATTTGGAGCGAGACGAAGAATGCAATGGCGGTGGCCTGGGATGGATCTTTCAAATCCACCTGGGCAATTGCAAGATCTTTGTTCTCCTTGGAACCCCAAATATCCTCAGTAATACCACTGAGACTGCAAATACTACGCACATGTTGCTCGATAAAATTGTAGATGCTTTTAAGAGCTGAGAGGATACAATCATTACGCCCTTTTGCATTGCCAAGCCTGGCATCCAGAGATAGAAGCTTCTTGAAAACTTCAGCAGTGATATCATCATCTTCATCATTTTGCAGTTTCCTTTTGCCCTTAGTTTTATCCATATCCCTAATAACACTCTTTAGGTCCTGAATCTCCTTTTCCATCTTTTCTACTCTGACCAACAAGTCCTCATCTTTAGGCTCCTCCACCGGATTACTAATGTGCAGTAAATTCGCAGCAAGCTCCAGGTCTTTATGACTTCTAAGAACCCTCTGAGAAGCAGGGACCTTAGTTTTCATCTCTTTCCTTTTCCTGCTAGTGGTAGCAATGTCAAGTTTCCTATCGGGAAGGGGAGGGATGGAGGCAGGGGGAGGAGTAGAATCCGAGTGGGGGCAAGGCTGAGCAGTGGCGGTGAATGAGAAGTATTAACCCTTGATGAAGGGGAACAACCCTAGTGTGGTTTTGCACTTCCAGAACAGATTTCTCCAAGAGAATTCAACAAGTAATGAGGAAAGTTTATGGTGAGGTTTCTACGGAAGTGATTAAGGAAGATTAAGTGCTTTTGGGGAATAGTGACAAATCTCCCCTCTAGAGTAACGTACCTTACCACCATCCTTGTGATCTCAGCAAAAGGCTCTGGAACAGAAGCAATTTTGATGCCAGCCATCACAAACTCCAGATTCTCCCTCATCAAGAAACTTCTTAGCCTCCACCTCTCTATCCACGCGCTTGTTGAAGAATTTGGTTCCATCTAGACTGAGCCCGGTGACCTGGGCAATAAGCTCCTCAAAAATCTCAACCTTGATATTACTGTACTCAACCACGTGATTCCTCCATCCATGAGCAAATTTAATTGAGAGATCCTGATCAAAACCTTGGATTTTTTCAATAAAGTTCGTGAGACCCCCTTTTTGTAAATAGTTCCAAAGAACTGTATCATCTTTCCATGTTGGATTATGGGTGGGCTCAGTCTTGCAAGGTGGTCCCCCCATTTTTCCTGTGATATTACCTCTTCCCGCAATGGTAAAAATTTGAAAACTATACGAATCATCCTCAGCTCTGCTTTTGAAGCCCTCCCAATCGTGTGAAGAGATGTAATTATTAATCCTCACTTTGTAATTAATTAACCGCTCCTTAGCATCCGCCCTATATCTATTAATGATGACGCTCCAAGTCATGCAAATCTTTGATGATGTCATCACTTTGCACTTAAAAAGCCACTCCTTAGCATCAACACTACAACTATTAGTGATTACGTTCCAAGTCATGCAAATTTGATGATGTCATCATTTACTTTAGTAGGAAGAATGTCACCCCTTAACCAAGTTTGAAAAGTATTATTTACCCCAATATTTTCCAAACCATCTGCCACACTATTGCCTTCACAGTAGGTATGTTTGATTTCAAAATTTTCAAAACTCTTGCAAATATCAGTAGCTTCAGCAATAAAGTCCCTGATTGACCAACTGGGGGGTTGTTTTTGGTTTAAAAGATTGATAATGTTCAGTGAATCACCCTCAATTATAATATTGGAAATATTACAATCTCTGGCTAGCCTTATTCCCCAAAGAGCAAGCAAGAGCTTTAGAGTAGTGATTAGTTTGCCTACCCATTTTACCAGAAAAAAAAGCAACAAAAAATAGCCTCTGTGATCTCTAATGACTCCCCCACCTCCAGAATCTCCAGGATTTCCTTTTGAGGCCCCATCAAAATTCAACTTATGCCAAGCACTGGGAGGCTGAATCCATCAGACAGTGGATCTATCAATACTATTGTTATTCTTGTTCAAAACAGTGCCAATATTCCAAGCAGCCAGAATGTGCTCTTCTTCCTCAGGGTAAAGTCTATTTTTGGGGGTTTAAATCTTTCAATGTTGTCTTTCACAACAATGATAATTTCTTTGTAGACTTTTTTTGCATAACTTTCTGGTATTCCTGAAAATGACATCATTACGAGCTTTCCAAACTCGCCACATGGTGTGAGGGAGAACCAGTTGCCATAATCTCCTCACCACACAATGTTTGTAAGGAGAGTTCCATTGTTCCCAGGCCTGAAGACAAGTATGGGGAAAGATCCATTCCTGATTGAAGTTTTCAAAAATGAGATGCCAAATTTTGGAAGTGTACTTACAATGAAGAAAGAGGTGTTTGATGTCTTCTGCTTCTTCCTGACACATGCAACATCTGTTAGGCATGATGAATCCTTTCCTAATGAGATTGTCATTAGTTAGGATCTTGCCTTTAATGATAAGCCACCAGAAAAAGTTTACTCTAGGGGTTAGCTCGGGCATCCACAACTTATGCCACTCAATATCACTTTCAATAGAGGCAAAGAAAGAGTTGTAGCTAGATTTAACCGAGTACTCTCCATCAAAGGAATCTTTCCAAATGAGTTCATCCTTATGATTTTGAGGACTGATATGAATTAGGGAGAGATGACTCTGCATGGATGAAACATCAGACTGCACATTATCCTCATCTACTTTGATCTGTTTCCATTTCCTTTTATTTTCAACCACCTCAATATAGTCCTGGACTTTGTGCCCATAATTTCTAATTAAGTTGTCTTTAATGTGACCATAAGAGGAAATCCAGTTAATATCCGACCATTTTCAGTCCCGTAAATCAATGTCTTGTCCATCCCCAAGCTTCCAACTACATCCCTGAGAGAGAATATGTCTGATGTGGAGAAGATTGTTCCAGAAAATAGAACCATTCGGAAGTAACTGATCAAAAATAAAGGAATTCATGCTTTGATTGGAAAGGTATTTGATTTTGATCAACTCGGTCCAAGGCTTGTGCTCTTTTATAAGTCTCCAACCCAACTTTGCAATAAGAGCAACATTCATATGTTTGATATCTTTGATTCCTAAACCCCAATCCTCTTTGGTTTACAGACCTGCTCCCAAGCAACTAAATGGTACCTAAACCTATCTTCAGTACCATGCCATAAAAAGTGCTTTTGAATTTTTTCAATGCTATTCATCACTATTGTTGGAATGTTGAACATTGACATGATATAAATAGGTAAGTTCTGAAGAGTGCTTTTTATCAATAAACACTTGCCTGCACTTGAAAGTAAAGCTCCTTTCCAACCAGCAAGTTTTTTTGAAATCTCTTAAGAAGATCATTCCAAACCTCATTAGAAACCTTACTAGTACTCAGGAGCCCTAAATAAGTAGCAGGAGGGAATTAATAGTACATCCAAGAATGAGAGCAATCTTTCTTTGCCTTTCAATAGGAGTATTGAAAAAATAGATTGAGCTTTTGTCAAAATTAACTTTCTGTCCCGAGGCTTCCTCATAAAATCTAAGGATAGTTTTGATAGCCTTCGCTTCAATTATTGAGGCCATCAGAAGTAGGAGAGTGTCATCAAGAAAACTGCTGGTGAGAGGAAACCTGATTACTAGAAGTAGGTTGAAAGCCCTTTATCATACCAATATGGATAGCTTTTGAAATAGATCGGCTTAAACTGTCAGCCATTATAATGAACAACAAAGGGGAGATGGGGTCCCCTTGTCTAATTCCTCTATTGCTGGCAAAAAAACCAACCGGTTCACCATTAACAACCACTGAGAATCTAGATGAAGATATGCAAGAATGTATAATTTTCCTGAATTTATTTTGAAATCCAAACTTGGATAAAACCTCATCCATGAATTTCCAGGAGACTCTATCAAAAGCCTTATGCATGTCTAACTTGATAGCCATCCCACTTTTTTACTTTTATCCATTGAATGAATTGTTTCATGGACCATAATAACTCCATCCTAAATAATTCTACCTTGTATGAATCCACTTTGTTGTTGGGAAATAATTTCCATTAGAATAGGTCATGCCTAGTGGTTAAAATATTTGTGAAGATCCGATAGATTACATTAACCAAACTGATTGGCCTAAAATTTGAAATCCTTTACATCCAACTTCTTAGGAGCAAGCACAATATGTGTATTGTTTAACTCTTTTATGAGATTTCTAGTTCTATAGAACTCATTAACAACTTTCAACAGATCTTCGGAGTAGATTTCCCAACATCTTTGGAAGAAGTTTGCAGAAAACCATCAGGGCCCGGAGCCTTATCCCCTTCCAGAGAAAAAACAACTTTTTTCAATTCCTCGATGGTGACTATTTTGGAAAGACTCTTAAACCTCTCAGTAGGCAAAGAAATTATTAGGAATGGAGTCTAAGAGAAAGGAGGCCGCTTGCTCATTGTAGGAATTATTCTCTAGTGAGCAGATTCTTGTAGAATTTGAGGGCTTCATCTTTGATGTCTTCAGAATCCGTAGTAATGGTCCCATTACCCTTTGAGACTTCAGTAATTCTGTTACAAGCCCTATGTTTGAGGGTTGTCATATGAAAATATTTTGTATTTCTATCTCCTGCTTTTAACCAGAGGGCTCTAGACTTCATTCTCCAAAAGGATTCCTCACAGTTGTTTATATTATGCAGGGAAGAGAGAAGCTTTTTTTTCCCTTGTTGATGATCCTCGAGGGTCATACCTTTCAATGAAACTTTAAGCTCAAACTCTTCTAGTTGTTGTTTAAGCTCTTTCTTTTTTTCAAAAATATTCCCAAAAACCTCTTTATTCCAGATTCTAACCTTTTGTTTCACATTTTTCAGCTTCTGAAGAAGCTTGAATTGAGCAGTTCTAGTCCCTTCCCAAGACCACCACTCTTTAATTCTATCCAGAATGTCCTCATGTTCAAGCCACATCTTTTCAAATTTAAAATTGCAGTGGAAAGGTTTTGACCAATTGAAGAAATTAAGGGCAATAGGATTGTGGTCTGAACCCATTCTGGGAAGGGAGGAGAGATGAAAATTCTGATCTAAGATCCAGTTAGTAGAAATGAGAGCTCTATCCAATCTAACCTGAATCAGATTTTCCCCAATTCTTCTGTTAGACCAGGTGTATTGATTACCATGAAGTTCAATGTCCATAAGATTAAGAGTCGATATGAAGCCAACAAAATCTTCCATGCTGATAGAGAAATCAGAGTTCCCTCCAAATTTTTCCCCGGATTTAAAGGAGTGTTAAAGTCCCCCATTATCAACCAGTTCATATCCTCAAAGTTATTCCGAAACAAGACTAACTCTTTCCACAAATTTCTTCTACCAGCAACAGTATTAGGGGCATAAATATTGGAAAGAATCCAACTAGAATTATTCTCAAGGCTTTTAAAAATTATAGCTAAATGATTCTGGGAGGATGAAAGCACATTACCATGAACAATTTTAGTGTCCCAGAAGACCGCTAAGCCTCCAGAAGCACCTTGAGAATCAACAAGCAAAGGCAACATTCTCCCAGAAAGATTTTTTGCAATCTTCAACAACTTTATTTTTCATTTTCATTTCCTGAATTAGAAGGATGTTGGGCCTGCTTGATCTTTTGATTTCCTTAAGCATTCTTTTTTTAGGTCCCCCATTGAGTCCTCTGACATTCCAAGAAATAACCTTCATTAAAAAAGTTTTGGGGATGTAGTTGTCGGATGGTTCAAAAGCCTTTGAGTACCATCTGCAATTTCTTTCTCAGTCTCTTTTTCTCTTACTTCTCTCTTGGAGAGTCTACCTTTTCTATAGGTGACTCCAATATTTGTAGTTCTCCTAGCAGTAGCCCTTGTGATTCTTGAGGTGGAAGCTTCCCAACTTCCTATCTATTTCTTTTTATCACTATAGAGTGATTCCAGAATTTCTTCAAATCCTTTTAGTCTTCATTTCTTACTTCTCACTGTGATGAATCCATCTTTATCACATTCCGATATAATTTTCTTTAGAGTAGGAGTAATTTCCCCTTCCTCTTTTCCTTTATCAAAATCAAGTTGTTGAGCTATTTTAGGAGTGAGCTCCTCCATATCTGCAAACTCTTTATCCTGGTTTAGATCTCTTGCTATGGATTCCAGAATATCTTTGGCTTTTCCTTGTCTCATCTTGTGCAGCTCCAGAGAGCTATTCTTAGTTATCAGTTCTTGATGAGGAAAAGGAGTAATTTTTTCCATCTCTTCTTCCTTAGAAGTGGTTAGATGAATGTATACTTTTTCATTTTCTTCATCCACTTCCATGTTCAAAGCTTTATCGGATTTGATTTCTCAAGTATCATTGTTTGATCTACTTCCATTTCCCTCTTGATTTCTTCACCCTTTGTCGGTTCAAGATCTTTTTCCTTTTGGGCTTTATCATGCTTTTCCGACTGGTGGATTTTGGGTCTCCACAGTTTCCTATAAACCGGTGGCCTCTTTATTATGGTCTTAAAGCCTTTTTTCCGGTCCTTTATCCTTAGGTTCATCTGCATGCAGTGATCCTCTTACATTCTGGTTTTGTTCATCAGTTAGAGAGACTTTATCATCCTCATCCATCTGCTTCTGCCCTTGCTTTTCAGAATGATCCAAGGGTTTTTCTAACTGTTGCTTCATTTTCTCAGAACATTTGCCGGCAAAATGCCCTAATTTATGACATTTGTTACATCTTAGCTGGAAAGCCTCATATTCTATTGGTTGTTTCCATGCCCCAAATTTGGATTGTAGAATGATGTGTTCAGGCAGCTCCTGATCCATTTCAGATGAGACACAGAACCTTGCAAAGGCAAGTCTGGATCTATTTTTCGTAGGTCCATCTAGCCCAATTGGTGAACCAATTGATCTAGCTATATGAAGAAGGATCTCATCATCCCATAGATGTAGGGGCAGCCCTGGGAGTCTACACCAGATGGGTATGGCATGAATGTTCTCAGTATTTGGGTTAAACCGGATACCATTTTTTAGAAAAAGCCCCATATTGCCAATACACCAGGGACCACCCAATAAGACAGAGTCCACATCAGCTTGTAGATTAAATGGGCTAGAAAAAAACCCTTGGCCATGGTGGTGATAATCAAATCTCCTTTTGGTTTCCATCTGCGTATGGCCCATTTTCTTATAATATCGACATTGGGTCTAGATCCCAAAAACTTTCCAACGAGGGCTAGATTAGTTTTCTCAAGAGCTCTATGCTTTTAAAACATCTAGATCATGAGAAAGAGGACCCACTCAGTATGTGGGTCAGCCCCCTCATTATCTTTGTACTTTTAAACCTTATTCAGCCTCTTGAAAGACATTGCAAAGCGGCTGAAACCACACTCTCAAAGGACCCACATCTTTTAATCCAAAAGACCTTATACATTCTTTTAATTGGCACTCACAATCATTTATTTTATATACGACTTCCTCCTTTATCTGCAAATTTCACCTTTTATACGTGGATTTCACCCTTTTATTTGCATCTTTCACCCTTTTATGGGCAGCTCATTCCTTGGCTCATGAGTACTTCAAGTCTTTGGCGGCTTTACCTTTATCTTCGCGGCTATCTCAAAATGCAATGAATAAACTTGTCAGAAGATTCTCGGTTGGTGATAAGTTAGTTAATGCCTGATTGTTAAATCAAATTAGTTAGTTATCTTATATAACTAGTACATTTTTTTATATTTGGTAAAATAAGGGTTTTGGTAGGGACCCTACCTTGTTACAATAGGATCTACAATCCAGATATGAAAATAAACATTTCATGAGTCAAAACTAAACCAAACACCTAAAACACCTAGAGCATACAACAAAACCAACATAAAACCATCCCAGATCCAACCCAATATGATTCGAGAAACAATCCAAAACTAGCAAAACCAAGAAAAGTGCAAAAACAAAGACAAATTGCACTTACTTTCTACATTTATTGAGGCATCTTATGTTAATCTTATGATTTTTTTGGGCCCTTTGTGGTCCAATGTTGATTTCCCCTAATGTTATTTCTTATATAACTAGTACATTACATCTAGAATTAGAACAAATAAAGATATGCATCTAATTATTGTTACCTTTAGTCGACCAATAATAAAATGGGAAAATATCTCTTGTTGTAACTATATATCTTTGACTCTTTTTATATTAATTTTCATGTTTGTGTGAGCCATACTATGAGATGTATAATATTGTGGGAAACTACCCATGTTTCATCTTCCCTTTCTTGGATGTCCTCCTCTTTTCCAAGAAGGTGGATCTTTGGCATGCAAGGTATTTATAAAAATCACACCTTTATCTACACACTATGTCACACAACAACCATGTAAAAATGGATGGTGTGTTGAAGACACTTTCCACCAAATTATTCATTATTTACGATGAAAGCAACTTAGATCTCTAGAAATAAAGCATTTAAACATTGTGTTTAAGAAGAATGTGTATACAAGTAAATAAATAGTAGGGCTTTGAGACAATTGAAAGTTAGTCATTACATTCGACCTCAAGATAAATCACCAAAAATGCTCACATGAATTTTGTACTACACATTGAAGAGGTTTTTAACAAGATTTCAAAAACCCATACATAATTCTACACATTTTGTAAATTTTGTACGAGATAAATTATTCCAAAAGAGAGAGTTTCTAGTCACTTTTGATATGGTTTCCTTTTACACCAATGCTTTGATTGAGGGTGGAATTGAATTGGTTAGAGAATGCATTGATGATATAATTGTCAAGCATGGTTTCTCTATGTGTAAAGTCCACTTTCTTATCTTTAAAGTGTTTTTGTATGAAAAAATTAAAGTCGATATGGGCTCTCCTTTGTCTCTAGTTGTGGTGAACCTTTGCATATATTTGTTTGAAGAAAATGTGCTTTAATCCTATCCCCTGAAACCTAAACCATGTAAAATATATGTGGATGACATTAACCTATGTTAAAAACATGGTCGAGACACCTTAGAGGAATTTCACACAATATCAATATTTTTATTCCAAACATAAAATTCATTAATGAGTGATTCAAATAAAATGGAACTAAACTAATAAAATTATAACCACTTAGTTAATCTAAATAGGAGGACTAAAACATTGTAATAAATGGACTAAAACAAGTATGGAATAATTGCAAATAATTATACTAAGGTGAAATAAAACCCTAAGTATGCAAGTAAAGAAGGAAAGATGACTTAGCTGATTGGCGGAGACTATCGCAGGTTTGAAAATAAAATATGGAAGTGCGAGACGACCACTCGAATTTTGTGAAGGTCAGATTTGGAAGATCTAAATTGGTGGAGTGCATAGGAAGGTATTGGGGTGCCCCGGGGTGCTCGAGTCTATAGATTAGGTGCCCTAGTCTCTATAAATACTCAAAATCTGAATTCTATATGGTCACAAAGTGATCCGAAGCTCTACTGTCTATCACACTAGATTTATTAAGTTGCGTCGGATGTGTAAAATAATGAGATGATGACTTGCAAGAAGAAAAGAAGTATCAAACCTTAAGAAAAATAAAAGATGCAAAATGAATGGGTTAGACTGACCTCAACCACCAAACTAGTGGTTTTATCACTGAGCGCTACACTACATTTCAAACCCGGATGTAGTTCTGGTGAGTGTGTGCATCTCATGCCTTAGGTGTCCTTGTGCCGGTCGCGCTTTGTGAAGTAGCGAGTAATAATAACTATCGAAAAATGTAATAACATGTGTGCATGGAATAAAATAGAATCCCTCCCCTATGTTGTGTGTGTTGATGCAAATCTCCTAGCCTTGATGCATGACACTATGTGGATGCAAGTGATCTATGGATGTAACTCTAGATGGAGTGATAGTAGTATGTGATGCTAGGACCCTCATTATGGTCTTATAACTTTATATTTATAGGGTTCTCAAGATTTAATTTCATAATTAACCTCGACATGGCCAACTAGGAAAAATATAAGGATGAAAAATGGCTAGAAAGACCCCAAAAAGAAGCGGGAAAGTGGCACATGGATCGGGGTGCCCCAAGTAAAGGCCCGAGCACCCGGGTTTAGGCTAAAATGCCAGGAAAATTGCGAAATAAGTGGATATGTATGAAGGAATATGCGGGATTGACGAAATAAAATATAAAATAAAGGTGGTCAAAAGGTGGGATTAATTAGTACTTTATTCACTTGAGACTCTTCTAAATAGTAGAATAAGACCGAGCTAAATATTGCCTAAAGTGCATGATTTTGTATCTACAATGTAGATCATACTATATGCACCTAATTGTTAAATTAACTTATTTAGTTAGCTTATATAACTAGTACATTATGTCTAGAATTAGAATAAATAAAGATATGCATGTAATTAATGCTATATTTATTCACGCCAATAATAAAATGGGAAAATAACTCTTTTATAACAATATATACCTTCATATTTGTACATTATAAATTAATTTTAGCAAATCATTTTAGCACTTCATTCTCTAAGCAATATATATTTGTCTCTTTTTAGATTAAGTTTCATGTCGGGTGAGCCATACCATGAGATGTATAATCATGTGGGCAACTAGCCATCTTTCATCTTCCCCTTCTTGGATGTCCTCCTCTTTTTGCAATGAAGGTGGCTCTTTGGCATGTAAGGTATTTAGGAAAAGCACACCTTTATCTATACACTATGTCACACAACAACCATGTTCAAATGGATGGTGTGTTGAAGACACTTTCCTTACAATGAGAGCAACTTAGAGCTACATAAATAAAGCATTTAAAAATTGCCTTTAAGAAGAATGGATATAAAAGTAAAAAAATTAATAGGGCTTTGAGACAATTGAAAGTTAGTCATGATAGTCTACCTTAAGTTAAATCGCCAAAAATGGTCACATGGCTTTTGTACTACACAATAAAGGGGTTCTAACAAGATTTCAAAAATCCTTACATTCCAAAACCTTAGAACCATTTTTTTAGCGATAAACAAAAAAAAAATTATTTAAAATCAGTTAAGATTTAGGTAGAACCATGGTCCAAAAGTGGGCTTAACAATCTAATTGAGTGTTCTTCTGGGGTCCCTACATTGATGAAATGGGAACTCCCATCTAGACTAAGATCAAAGAGCATGCAATTGGAATCCATCTAGAGAAGAAGGAGAAATCAACTTTGGCATAACACTCCAACAATTTAAACATTCCATTTACATTAAGGAGGCAAATGTTGGTCTTGTTAAAAATCAATATAAAAATGCAAGTTAAGAAAAGCCATTGGAATATGGTTGCACTTGTCAATTTTAAAGTGGGATGTTGGAAGTTATAGGTCTTAGTAACGCTTGGAAACCCATTATAGTCTCTAGGTAAGGAAGTTTCTATAGTTGAGTTATAAATAATTTATAGACATAGGTGTTAGTCTTAGTTTAGTAATAGTTTGTGTGGATGTACCTAGTATCCAAACCCTAGATTGTGACTTTTCATCAATAACAATGTTAAATTTCTTGTCCATAAGTTTTGTTAGATCATTTTTTTTTTTACTCATAATTTTTTTGGTTCATTACTTGAATTTTATAGCATTGCAAATTATTTAGTTTAGTTGATTTATTTAGTCCAATTATTATTATTATTATTATTTTTAATTTTTTTACCTTTAACAAAATAATAATTATTTTTTCTAAATGTGTTTTTATAACTTTCACTTAGATAGATGTCTTTACGTCACTTTATATATATTTCTATACAACCCTTTCAAAACCCCTACTATTAATTATTAAAAATAAAATAAAATAAATAATTACTATAATAATAGCACAGTAAAAAATAATATAAACAAGAACAACAATGTTGCTAAATCTTGTCATGATTAAAATGACAATGTATTGGATGGTAGTATGTTGGAAAAGGTAAACCAATCGGGTTGGATATAAGTTATTTCTTGCATTTCGCAAGGGGGAACCGTTTGTCATTGCATTATCAAGGCTAAAACTAGCTACAAACTTGGCTAGGAAAACAATTGAAGATGTTAAAAAAATAGAGTACGATATAAGTGATAATTGCAACAATGATGAACCGAATGGATCTAAACTATGCCTTTGTGAGGGTGTTGCAAACACAGAGACGAAGGAAGAAAAGTACAAGTGGCCTCTTTCTTTGGTTTGCTAGGAATTGTATAATAAACAACCTAAAGCATACAACGACACCATTCTTCCTCCCAATGTGGTGTCACTCAGATTTCACCCGAAATCTGTGACTACCCAATTCGAAAAATTTTCGTACTTTTAAAATAATGGGTCATTTGTTGTTTTTATTGCCTGAAAGTTCCTGTATTGCGTCAAGATAATCCCAAAGAGCCATATTAGCCCTTTTCGCCAAATACCCAGATGCCCAAAATTGTTTTATTCTGTCGTCGGGATTTGTCTGCGGGAAATTTGTATTTAATTATTTTGAGCCCCGTATGAGGCTATTTGCGCTCCGTTTTAACTCCATTATAAGCGAATATGTTATTATTCCTATATACCAGAAGGATTTTAACTTATTTTAAGTTTTGGGCTTTATTTGTAACTTTTGGCAATTTTTCGTGTTTTTGTGGTGTCCCGCTCATTTTTCTGTAAAATTTCTCCGAACAACTCCTTCACGGTAAGCCCGATTTTGGCCTGAGAGCGGTGGAAAACATACACGCACATTTTGCCGGAGGAAATTGTCATCAAGGTCCGGATGATCTGGGAAAAAGCGAAGTCGTGCACGGTAGAAAAGCCCCTGCGGGATGGGCACATTTTTGGAAAACAAAGGATTTAAGCTGTGATGGGAAAATATAAGCCGCAGGCGGGTGGGAATTATATACCCACTGGCAGGTACTTTTTCCCGTGTTATAAAAGTCACTTAAGTGCAAAGTGGGAAAAATAGAGGCTCAGGGCAAAGCGGAAATTTATCACTGCCTTGCAGGTAAAAATTCCCATGATATAATAAAAGGAAAGTGACTTAAGTGAAATCATGGGATTTTAGTGCTCGCCTTGCAGGTAAAGAATCCCATTGTCAAAATCAAATCACTTAAGTGGATCATGGGATTTTGGTGCTCGCTGGCAGGTAAAGAATCCCATTATGGTGAAAATTCTTAAAAATAGAATTACATGTGCAAAAATGTGCGCCCCCTTTGGTGATGGATTAAAAGGATTAAATTGATTATTTTTAATAATCTTTATCCTTAAAAAAGTGCGCCCAAGCTTGAGGAGGCCAAAAAGTCAAAGGAGGAATAAAAGAAATAAATTAAATTAATTAAATTTAATTTATTTAGTGGCTGCCCCCTTCTCTCAAAAAGTGCGCCCTATTTGGGCATTATTTAATGATTTTGAAGCATTAAATCATTAAATTAATTTCTATTTTCGGTGGCTATGGTCAAAGCACCTTTGTGAGACTTGAGTGAAGTCTTTGTGTGAAGGATTAAATTGGATTAATTTAATTTATTGGATGGCTGTCCTTAAACATGCTATTTTTAAAAGAGAAAAGCATGATTTTTAATTAATTAATTGCCTTTAATTGTTAGGGCAATTATTAATTATAGAATTGTGAAGGTTATATAAGCACGGGCAGCCATATGGATGAATTATTTAATTCACAAAGTTAAGAATTGCAGCAAGGAGAAAAAGTGTGCCCCCATTAGAGGAAGGATTTTGCACAGACAAAGTGCTAACAAAGGCTAAAAGCTTCCAGATTTGGCGCATGCTTTGGAGAAGGTTGATCTTCGTCGGCATAGTTGTTTTCACAGGTGTTACAGGAGCTCAGGTGTTGATTGAAAGGATTCATGCTCTCTTTATGTGCAAATTAAACACCAATTTTTGGGGCAACAGGCTTGAAAAGTGCAGATTTTTATAATTTAAATTCACTATTCATGCTCCGGTGGCCATTTTTGTCTGAATAAATTGCAGGAACTCATTACAGGTGCTTTATAAAAGAAAAGGAGTATTTATCAATGTCCAATACATTGCAAATATCCTCCGAATCTGAAGAATTGTCCAGATCTGCACCAGTATTGAAGAAATCCGGCCAAATTAGAAGAAAAAGAATTATTCAGACAAAGATTGATAAAGCCATGGCAAAAGGAGATGAAAAAGAGAGCACGATGGATTCATGCATTGCTTCTAAACTTTCAGACATAGGAGACACGGATCTAGGCCCAGAACCTCTTTCTGATTTGATTGACAGATCCAGAGCTGGAAAGACTTCACTCATGCGTGCGGTCAAAAGTAGTGGAATTATTCGAGCTGCAGCTTTCCCGTGTACAGCCCAATTGCCAGAGTTTGTGATGGAGTGTGCTAGATCTTATCATCCTTCATCCAGATCAGTACGTGATGTTGCGGGAAAGACAATAATTCGTTTGGATGCAGAATTCTTCGATTATTGTCTGAAGATTCCAGTGCGAAAGGTGGTGACTTCTATTAGCATTCAGGATGCTGATAGTAGGTGGGAAAAGCATAGAGCTGACTGTGTGAGCATCATGAATAGCCGGTTCATGAAGAAGCCTAGATCCCCTTCCAAGTTCCCGAGAACTCTTCCACGATCCAATTTGGTGCAGGAGGCGGATGATATTGTCAAATTGCTATGCAGGTTGAATGGTGAAGCGAATGCCTACACTTTCCGGACATGGATGTATGCTTTCATCAGGACCATTGAAATCAACAAGGTTGATTCTATAATCAATTGGTCAGAAATTATTAGCAGCAACATCGGTGAGCAACTGCGGAACGTAAAGCGTACCTTCAGCTTCAAGATGACTTCATACTTGGTATATGCTGCAGCTTCACAGGGTGTCTTTTCCAAGCTGGATAGATGTGGTATTCTTTCCAAGGATCCCATTTTCGAGTGCTACCCACAGCTTACTGCAGTACTGCGTGCGAGAAGGACTTCAAAGTGATCAACGATGGTTTCTTCTACGATTTCATCTGCAGGTTAGACAAAGACTTGAAGACTCACAGGGTAAGCAAGGAAGCATGGGAAGCAGTATCCAAGATTGGCAGTGTATTCATCCAGTTTGCAGATTTCACATACCTCAGGGTTACGAGCTTTTCAGGTGAACCAACAAAGATGCCAAGGTACCCGAGTGACAGATTGATTGCCATGGAGCTGAGCAGGCAACTTGTGGAGTTACACGACCTTCAGTCGAAGCGGCACAAGTCTACGGGCTTCTTCCCACTCACTGTGGGATATTACAGTTGCATCAGCATTCACAGAGCTCGAGGGATGGAAGCACAAATGTTGTCCGAGTATGAGCAAGAGTTCTTCCCTGCACGGCTTAATTTCGATCCATTTGGAATAGCCAGGAAGACAATCTCCCAGGAGTACGCACATGTGCCTTCGTTAGAAGATTTCTGGATGAAGTGCAGAAGTGAGTACGAGGTTAGAAAGAAAGATTTCAGCAGGCTGTCGGCAAAGCAAGTATTTGACTTTGGACTAGCGCGGATACCTGCGGATCTTAAAGATGATGGGAACGTGGTACTTGACACTTACCATCAAATGGGAGGAGATAAAGCTCACCGGGATAGATAGCAATGGCGGCTGCAGCACAATAGAAGAAAGATCCGGAGCTGTGTTGGTGAGTACTTCGAGCTGGCTGCTAACGAAGGGATACTGCCTTGATGAAGTATTGATGAATCAAATCACGGGCAACTTCGGCGCAGAAGATTCCCTCAAGCGAAAGCATGAAGGAGAGAGCAGCAGAAGGTCCGAGAAGTTGAAAGTACGCAGAAGATCTCAAGAGAAAGAGAAGACCACTTCTACGACCATAGCTTTGACTCCGACTTCTCCAGTACGTAGTGGATCACCAACTATTGCACCACAGCAGCAGGATGCTTCCATGCCTTCATTAAAACCAACAACGTTCATCTTCTCTCCGCAGCCACTTCGTTCAGCACCCGTTCCAGAGGAGATGTTGAAGCTGCAGATGACGGAGTTCGAAAGAGCTTTGTCCTTGGATGTTTCAGAGGATGGCAGCCATGATACTGTGGCACTTTCTGATGGAGAGGATGCAGAGCGGGAAATGGTAGTGCACTCAGCAACTTCTCACTCTCCGAGAAGTAATTTCTCGGAATGGTTAGCTTTGCAGTTGGTTCCGGAAGCAAGAGTAGAGATGAACTTAGAGGAACATGACTTGCAGCCTACTTCAGATCTGGAGCGGAAGAGACAGAAGGCCTAAAGTTGCTAAAGCAACTTCTAGGTTGATCATCGAGGATTCGGGAGAGAAGTTTGCTGAGATATTAATCCCGGCGGAAGGAAAGGTAGAAGAGGAACTCACGGCAGAAGATGTGACGGTGACCAAAATACCACTCGGTCAAGCTACCACTGAAGGATTGAAGCAGGACACGCAGACATTGCTGGATGCTTTGTTCCTTAGGCTTGACAGTGAAAAGGCGGAGAAAGAAGAGCTGCAGAAGCAAATATCTCAATTATGTGAGATCATAGCCAAGGTTGCTAAACCTTCCGTTCAGCCCATTTCAGCGCAGGTGAGTGATCATCTTATGCAGGAAATGGAAGATGCAAGCAATCAAGTAAAGGCTATTGACGAATGGAAGGATCTGATTATTCGTCAAGCTTCTGTGCAACTTGGGGAAGTGCCAGCCCGCCTAAAGGTTATGAACGATGCAGCAAATCAACTAAAGCAACTGATAGAAAGCATAGAAGGAATGAATACAGTTGCAGAGAGTAACCTGAGTATTTTGGCCGAGATCAACAAGCTGCCGGGAGATGTATTGGTTGCAGAACAAATTGTGCCGGATGGATCAGTCGAGAAGGGGAAGCAGCTAGAGTTTGCAGTATCTTTCCGTTTGGAGATCTGCAGATTTTTGCTGAAAAGGATGCAGGCGCTTGAGAGTAGAACATCAGATTTTCCGGACAGTATTATTTCTTTCACTGAGGAAAGAGTGGATGGAGGTATTACTTCATACGTGCGGATTGTTTCTAACGAGGTGCATGATTCCCTGGAAGGTTCTCTTCTGATGGTGCAAAAGAGGATTGATAAAGCCACCAAGCCTTTCACGATGAACTCTATCGGTAGAGGTCGGGTGACACCGCAGCAGCATACATTGCGAGATTTGGGCCAAGTTTGGAAGAAGTGGAAGCATGCAGCAAAGTGTTGAATGAAGGATTGCTGCAATTCAGGACAGAAAAGGAAGCAGTAGCTAAAACAGATGGAAAGATGCTGAATTATATGTTCGACAAGTATATCAGATATCAGAACAAGAAGAAGATGTAGATGTTACAGCTGGCATGACTTCTTCTATTTCTTTCTTCTTCTATTTTCTATGTTCCCGGATGAAATTGTAAACTTCTAAGTTATTGGTTTTGCAACCATTACTTGAAGTCATGTGGAACCTTTCTATTAGTTAAGTGATACATGTGTCACTTAAGAAGAAGTTAGTTGAGGATGATTGCCAAATGTCATCTTTACTTGTTGTTCATACTTTAGTTCAGTTTGAGTCTTCTATTTGTACTTTCCCTCCTACATTCTATAAGTAGGAGAAGAACCTACGGGTTAATCATCGATCAGAATTTGTAAGAAGCAATCTTGTGTTCTAGACTTTGTGCTGAACCCCTGAGAGCCACTTGTTGCAGAGGAATACAAAGAAGCAGGTTTTCGGAGAACTTTGTGTCACGGCGTACTGTGTTTCTTGCTTTTAAATCTTAGATCTTTAAAGTAAACTTTGTGTTATTTTAGATCTGGATCTAGAACTGCCTTTGCTTTATAATTCTGTGTGTTCAAATCTATTAAGTTTCTTCTATGTGCATGCAATTAGCTCTGCTATCTACTAATTGGGATGCACATCTTCCTTACTTCTTCTCTGTAATACCTTGACTTTCTTCTTCTATAATTTTCCTTTCTTAAACAAATTTACTTACTTGCGCAGAACTTCTTAGTTATGGTTCATGAACTAAGTTATTAAAGTAAAACCCCTGATAGATAAAAACACATTTATATTGACAAATCTGACACGGGAGCCTCACCGGTTAAATGAGGGAGATTTATCTCATGACTGCCTAGGTTTGATGCTATGCAGAAAATCTAGCCAACAGTTTTTGGCGACTCCGCTGGGGAACAACTATCTTTGCAGATCAGAGTGTTTTCCATACAAATCTCAACCTGGCTGAACGTCCATTCACCCGATCCGTGAAGGCGCAAGGAAGGACTGATCATTTCTTCCGACTGCAGGAGCAATTCAATTTCAATCATCCTCCTCAAGTTAGAAGCCGCAGATCTAGTCTCTCACCAGGAAGGAGAGTACACACTCATCCAGATCCGGATCGTATTCAGCATAATCCGGCGGCTGGAATTATCCATCAAGTCTATCAAGTCTACACAAGGAGGAGACGTGCTCAAGCTAACATGGCGCACCAAATTGTACCTGTTCCATGGGGAGCGGCTTTTGGACCTCTCAACTTGGCTCCACCTATGCACGAGCTGCCAAAGGGATCCAGAAAGAATTTTCCAAAATTCTTCGGAGATGGAAAGCAAAACCCGGATGATCATTTGGCAGCCTTCTTCATATCTTGTGGTGTGCTTGCAGTGGAGCATGAAGATGTCTCAGTCAGGCTATTCATTGAGACTCTACACGACTTGGCTGGAGAATGGTTCTATCGGCTGGCTCCTGGCACCGTAACCAATTGGACGACTATGCGTGAGCAATTTCTGAAAAGATTCAAGCCTGCAGAGGACGCAAGCACGATGATCACTCAACTGACGCAGTTGAAGAAAGAGCCAAACGAGAACATGCGGGACTTTATTGCAAAGTTCCAAAGGATTTTGTATAAAATCCCCACTTACTTGCATTGAGCGATGAAAATCAAAAGATGTTTTTTATAAACGCTCTATTGCCTGAAGTTGGATATCAGCTAAGAAGGGCAAGACCTGCAAATTTGTTGGACGCACAAAATGCTGCCGTGGAGGTTGAGGACGACTTGATCATGGCTGGAAAACTCAAACAACCATCTCACAAAGGTGATGGTGCTTCTTCTAGTACTTCTGATCCTTTGTTGCAGAGATTGGCTAATGACATGCTGCAGATCAAGAAGCAGATCTCTCAAGCAGGGAATGCACCCCCTCAAGAATAGCTCCTACCCGGACCTTCAATGGTCAAAATCAAAATCAAAATCGAAACAGACTTGCTGCTGCACCACAGCGTTTGGCAATAGAAGCTGCTCCAAGGAATAACTTGGAAACTAATGAAGAGGATCTCGACATTGATGAATCATTTGATGATGAAGACTTTATAGATCCCGCTGGCGACTCCAATATTGGTTACCTGGACTACGAATCTGATGAGGGCTATTATGAATCTTTTGAAGATTCTGATGGTCACACTTTTGCGGTGTTTACAAGGTCTCAGACGCGCCAAAATGCTGAAGCATCCCAGCAAGCCGGAAAAGAGAGAGAAGATCCTGGCCCGGATGTTACTATCTTGAAAAGAGGTAGCATTCTTCCTTCTTCATTAGCGCCTAAGGAGAAATATTCTTTCAATTCGCAGCAAAGAACCAACGCACATCCTGCTGAAGCAAGTCAAGCTTTTGACATAATTGATCACATCAAGAGAAATAAGGTCCAAATGTCAGAAGCTGAGTATTTGAGGGCATTTCCTGATCAGTTGAATAGATTGGTCAAATATGTGCAAAGTAATGGTCCTAGCCCAACGAACAATAATCCACGGGGTATCTTGTCAAGTCCAAAGATTACTTTACCGTCAAATAATGCTGCTGCAAGTTCTTCTCCTTCCACCCCTTCTCCTGCTACATCAGAAAGGATTGAGCCATTCTATGTGTCTTTGCTCATCAACGGACATAAGCTAAGCAATTGCATCTTGGATTCTGGAGCTTCCGACAACGTCATGCCTGCCAAAGTTGCTGATGCCTTGGGTCTTACATTGACAAAAACCATTGGAAGATGTTATTCCATGGAAAGGCAAGTCCCTCTTGTGGGGCAAATCAAAGATGCGCAGGCAGTACTTGCTTCCTTTCCAGATAAAAGACTGAAAATGACTATCCTTGTAGCAGACATTCCAGTCTCTTATGGCATGCTATTGAGTAGAAATTTTTGCAAGGAGCTGGGTGGAGAAGTGAAGATGGATTGGTCTTGTGCGCACATACCAATCAAAGGAGTAAATCAGAAGCTGGAACCTGAGAAGAAATCCAAGTACACAGTATCAAAATCTGAAGATCCTAGATCTCAGATCTTGTTTCAGGAATCGGATCACGGAGTCTATTACCTAGAAATGGATAAAGAAGAAATTCAACCGGTGATTCGAGAATCACATCAAATTGATAACAAGATTTGGACTCTGGAATTTGATGGTAGCTGCTATTCATTTGGATCCGGTGCAGGTGTTGTTCTTATCTCTCCTGAAGGGAAAGTGCATGCGCACTCCTTCAAATTGATGTTCGAAAATACTAACAATACGGCTGAGTATGAAGCATTGTTGTTAGGCATGGAGCAGGCGAGAACAATGGGAATCAAATTATTACACGCAAGAGGAGATGCTGAGCTGATTGTGAAGCAGATAAGGGGCCTCTACCAAGTCAAAAAAGACAAACTGTGGCAATACAGAGATCGGGTCTACTCTGCTATCCTGGATTTTTCAGCTTTCTCGGTATCTTACATTCCGAGAGAACAAAATTCAAGAGCTGATTCGCTTGCGATTCTATGCAGCCTTGTTGAATCCGGATCAGCCCCCTGCATTCTTTAGACAGGGAGACTACAAGGTGGAAATGGTTTTTCGCCCAAAGGTTCCTGACAACGTCCAGCAATGGCAGGTTTTCAACGATGATACACAGATTGCTGCATTTCTCCAACAGAAAGACAACTTTGAAGAAATCTACTATGAGGGAAGCAATTCACCTCCTAGGCAGACCACTGTCGGAGAAATGGATGCTGACGTCTCAGGAGGTCAGGAGATTATCCAACTAAAGGGAAATAAAATTCCCAAAGGCTTGGTATCTCTTGAGGAAATGTTTGATAAGCATGATCAGATGCTTAAGAAAAATGAAGAAAATGAGGAAGGCTCTTCCTCCGACACACAATTACTAAATTTGGGAGCCAGCAATGATCCCAAATTAGTAAATCTGGGTAAGTGTTGTTCGGAAGCTGAAAAGGAAGCTTTCACTAAGCTTCTTAAGAAATACATGGATATTTTTGCCTGGTCCTATCAGGATCTAAAAACATATCAGCCTGCGGAAGTTCAACACTACATCCCACTTAAATCAGAACAGAAGCCTTTCAAGCAGAAGCTGCGGCGGCACAATCCTACCATTTCAGGAACCATCTTTGCAGAAATCTAGAAGTTGTTAGATGCAAAGATTATCTATCCCATACACCATTCGGAGTGGTTGGCCAACATAGTCCCTGTAAGAAAGAAAAGTGGCGAAATTAGGTTGTGCGTGGATTTCCGCAACCTTAATCAAGCTTCATTGAAGGATAACTACCCTATCCCCATCATGGATCACACTCTGCAGGTGGTCACTGGATCTGAGATGCTTTCCATGCTTGACGGCTTCTCAGGCTACAATCAAGTCAAGGTGGCTGAGGAAGATCAATACAAAACGGCGTTCATCACACCTTGGGGAACCTTCGCATACCAGAAGATGCCGTTCGGCCTGATTAATGCTGGTGCTACATTTCAAAGAGCTATGGATCTAGCCTTTGCTCATCTCAAAGATATAAGCATAGTTGTGTACCTGGATGATTTGACAGTCTTTTCCAAAGATAGAAGCACACATATTTCAAACTTGGAAGAGGTCTTCATACAATGCCGCAAGCATGGTATTTCTTTGAATCCTAAGAAATCCATCTTTGCTGTAACCGAAGGAAAGCTGCTTGGGCACATTGTTTCCAAAGAAGGAACAAAGATAGATCCAGAGCGTGTCAAATCCATTCAGACATTACCTTTGCCCACATCCAAAAAAGGAGTTCACTCTTTCTTTGGAAAAGTGAATTTTCTCAGAAGATTCATTCCTGACTTTGCTGAGCTAACCCGTCATATTTCGAATATGATGAAGAAGACACAAGATTTTAAATGGAGCAGCGAAGGGAAGGAAGCTTTCGAGAAAATCAAAGAGGCCCTGTCGAAAGCTCCAGTCTTGGTTTCACCTGACTTCAGTAGAGAATTTATTCTTTATTGTTATTCTTCCGAACACACCATGTCAGCAATTCTAATGCAGAAGAATCAAGAGGATGCAGAAGCTCCTATTGCTTTCATGAGCACGCCCTTAAAGCCTATGAGTTGAAATACACTCCAATGGAAAAGCACGCATATGCAGTGGTGAAGGCATGCAAAGCATTCAGGTATTATATTCTTTCCTCGCACACTGTGGTTTTGGTTCCAGATACTGCAGTTAAATCTATCCTTACTCAGCAAGAGTTAGGATTATTGAGAGGCACGTGGGTGACAAAAGTTCAAGAATATGATTTGGATATTAAACCAACAAAGCTGGTTCGAGGAAGAGGTCTGTGTGAACTAATGACAGAAATAAAAGCATCAGTACCTGAAGCAGATCAGGATGGGGTAGATGAAGATTTACCTGCAGTACTGTTTATAGATCTGGTAGAGGAGTGGTACAGTAACATTGCTTACTTTCTGACGTATGGAGAATGCCCAGATCAACTTTCCAGAAAAGAGAAACGAACAATCAAACTTAAATCCAAAGATTTTGTTCTTTGGGATAATGGTTTGTACAAAAGGGGAATTGATGGTGTATTTCTCAGATGCGTGGATAAAGCTCAACAGGATCAACTACTACAACAGTTTCATGACATGGCTTGCGGTGGTCATTTCTCAGCCCGAGTCACTGCACACAAGATCCTTAGAGCAAGGTATTACTGGCCCACCCTTTTTCAAGATACTGCAGAATGGGTAGCTAAGTGTCAAGCATGCCAACATTTTGTTGGGCGTGTGAAATTGCCTGCATTACCTCTAAAACCCATTGTGATTGAAGAACCTTTCCAACAGTGGGGTATGGATTTTATTGGAATGCTTAACCCGGCTTCCAGCGCCAGTCATCATTACATTCTAACAGCTACTGATTATTTCAGTAAGTGGGTAGAAGCTATTCCTGTGAAGAATGCCACTTCCGCCGAAGTGTGTAATTTTATAAAAGAAAATATTATTGTCAGGTTTGGCGTACCCAGCAAAATTGTAGCAGACAACGCTCCGAATCTTTCTTCTGAGGAGTTGGTGGAATTTTGCTACACTTATGGGATTCAACTTGTTCATTCCTCAAACTACTATCCACAAGGGAATGGTCAAGCTGAATCTAGTAATAAGAACTTGGTAACTATCATGCGCAAGAAGCTTATGTGAAAATCAAAGGACTTGGCATAAAAAGTTGTTTGATGCATTATGGGCCGATAGGATCACACCAAAGAGGGCGATAGGCATGTCCCCATTTCAGCTGCTATATGGTAGAGACACAGAGCTGCCTCTCACCTTGGAATTGCCTGCCCTACGACTTTCTAAAGCCCTGGAGGATTCCACATTCACAGATGCTATAGATAAAAGGATCATGTACCTGACTGAACTGAGGGAAGTACAAACTCAAGTTGCAGATAGGTTGACAGAGCATCAGAGGAAGGTGAAAGTCATCTTCGATAAAAGAGCCAGGGAAAGAAAGTTTGAAGTTAATGACTGGGTCCTTTTATGGGACAAGAGAAGAGAAACAAAAGGCATGCATGGAAAGTTCGATTCACTATGGAAAGGGCCTTTTGTGATCAAAAAGATCGCCGGAGCAGATAGCTTCATTCTTGCTCATCAGGATGGAGTTGAATTGCCGTTGCCTTTCAATGGGCAACACTTGAAGCTGTTCCGAACATGAGAAGCAGGGTAAAACCTGTATGTACATAAATAAAACTTTGTTTGTTTTCCTTGTTTTGTCTTGTTTTGGTGTTGTGTTGTGTTGTGTTTGTTTGCCTGACCCCGTGCCCAAAGGACAAGATACGAAACCAGAGATGCTGGGATCTCATCTTTTCCCTTTTTCATTCTGACAAGAGAAAAAGATGTCCACAGACGGAGCCAACTGGTGTCACTCAGATTTCACCCTGAAATCTGTGACTACCCAATTCGAAAAATTTTCGTACTTTTAAAATAATGGGTCATTTGTTGTTTTTATTGCCTGAAAGTTCTTGTATTGCGTCAAGATAATCCCAAAGAGCCATATTAGCCCTTTTCGCCAAATACCCCGGATGCCCAAAATTGTTTTATTTACGTAAGTCGGGATTTTGTCTCATGGGAAATTTGTATTTAATTATTTTGAGCCCCGTATGAGGCTATTTGCGCTCCGTTTTAACTCCATTATAAGCGAATATGTTATTATTCCTATATACCAGAAGGATTTTAACTTATTTTAAGTTTTGGGCTTTATTTGTAACTTTTGGCAATTTTTCGTGTTTTTGTGGTGTCCCGTTCTGTTTTCTGTAAAATTTCTCTGGAACAACTCCTTCGCCGGGTAAGCCCGATTTTTGGCCTGGAGCAGCTGGAAAACATACACGCACATTTTGCCCGGAGGAAGTCGTCATCGGAGGTCTGGATCACTGGGAAAAAGCGAAGTCGTGCACAGAAAAGCCCCTGCGGGGATGGGCGCATTTTTGGAAAACAAAGGATTTAAGCTGCGATGGGAAAAATATAAGCCGCAGGCAGGGTGGGAATTGTATACCTGCCTGGCAGGGTACTTTTTCCCGTGTTATAAAAGTCACTTAAGCTGCAGTGGGAAAAATAGAGGCTGCAGGCAGGTGGGAATTTATTGCCTGCCTTGCAGGGTAAAAATTCCCATGATATAATAAAAGGAAAGTGACTTAAGTGAAATCATGGGATTTTAGTGCCTGCCTTGCAGGGTAAAGAATCCCATTGTCAAAGTCAAATCACTTAAGTGGATCATGGGATTTTGGTGCCTGCCTGGCAGGGTAAAGAATCCCATTATGGTAAAAATTCTTAAAAATAGAATTACATGTGCAAAAAAGTGCGCCCCCTTTGGTGATGGATTAAAAGGATTAAATTGATTATTTTTAATAATCTTTATCCTTAAAAAAGTGCGCCCAAGCTTGAGGAGGCCAAAAAAGTCAAAGGAGGAATAAAAGAAATAAATTAAATTAATTAAATTTAATTTATTTAGTGGCTGCCCCCTTCTCTCAAAAAGTGCGCCCCATTTGGGCATTATTTAATGATTTTTGAAGCATTAAATCATTAAATTAATTTCTATTTTCAGTGGCTATGGTCAAAGCACACTGTGAGACTTGAGTGAAGTGCTGTGTGAAGGATTAAATTGGATTAATTTAATTTATTGGATGGCTGTCCTTAAACATGCTATTTTTAAAAGAGAAAAGCATGATTTTTAATTAATTAATTGCCTTTAATTGTTAGGGCAATTATTAATTATAGAATTGTGAAGGTTATATAAGCATGGGCAGCCATATGGATGAATTATTTAATTCACAGGTTAAGAATTGCAGCAAGGAGAAAAAGTGCGCCCCCATTAGAGGAAGGATTTTGCACAGACAAAGTGCTAACAAAGGCTAAAAGCTTCCAGATTTGGCGCATGCTTTGGAGAAGGTTGATCTTCGTCGGCATAGTTGTTTTCACAGGTGTTACAGGAGCTCAGGTGTTGATTGAAAGGATTCATGCTCTCTTTATGTGCAAATTAAACACCAATTTTTGGGGCAGCAGGCTTGAAAAGTGCAGATTTTTATAATTTAAATTCACTATTCATGCTCCGGTGGCCATTTTTGTCTGAATAAATTGCAGGAACTCATTACAGGTGCTTTATAAAAGAAAAGGAGTATTTATCAATGTCCAATACATTGCAAATATCCTCCGAATCTGAAGAATTGCCCAGATCTGCACCAGTATTGAAGAAATCCGGCCAAATTAGAAGAAAAAGAATTATTCAGACAAAGATTGATAAAGCCATGGCAAAAGGAGATGAAAAAGAGAGCACGATGGATTCATGCATTGCTTCTAAACTTTCAGACATAGGAGACACGGATCTAGGCCCAGAACCTCTTTCTGATTTGATTGACAGATCCAGAGCTGGAAAGACTTCACTCATGCGTGCGGTCAAAAGTAGTGGAATTATTCGAGCTGCAGCTTTCCCGTGTACAGCCCAATTGCCAGAGTTTGTGATGGAGTGTGCTAGATCTTATCATCCTTCATCCAGATCAGTGCGTGATGTTGCGGGAAAGACAATAATTCGTTTGGATGCAGAATTCTTCGATTATTGTTTGAAGATTCCAGTACGAAAGGTGGTGACTTCTATTAGCATTCAGGATGCTGACAGTAGGTGGGAAAAGCATAGAGCTGACTGTGTGAGCATCATGAATAGCCGGTTCATGAAGAAGCCTAGATCCCCTTCCAAGTTCCCGAGAACTCTTCCACGATCCAATTTGGTGCAGGAGGCGGATGATATTGTCAAATTGCTATGCAGGTTGAATGGTGAAGCGAATGCCTACACTTTCCGGACATGGATGTATGCTTTCATCAGGACCATTGAAATCAACAAGGTTGATTCTATAATCGATTGGTCGAGAAATCATTAGCAGCGAACATCGATGAGTAAGCTGCGGGCGTAAAGCGTACCTTGACTTCAAGATGACTTCATACTTGGTATATGCTGCGGCTTCACAGGTGTCTTTTCCAAATTTGGATAGATGTGGTATTCTTTCCAAGGATCCCATTTTCGAGTGCTACCCACGACTTCTTTGTACTGCGTGCGAGAAGGACTTCAAAGTGATCAACGATGGTTTCTTCTACGATTTCATCGCGGGTTAGACAAAGACTTGAAGACTCACGGGGTAAGCAAGGAAGCATGGGAAGCGGATATCAAGATTGGCAGTGTATTCATCCAGTTTGCAGATTTCACATACCTCAGGGTTACGAGCTTTTCAGGTGAACCAACAAAGATGCCAAGGTACCCGAGTGACAGATTGATTGCCATGGAGCTGAGCAGGCAACTTGTGGAGTTACACGACCTTCAGTCGAAGCGGCACAAGTCTACGGGCTTCTTCCCACTCAGCCGTGGGATATTACGGTTGCATCAACATTCACGAGCTCGAGGAATGGAAGCACAAATGTTGTCCGAGTATGAGCAAGAGTTCTTCCCTGCACGGCTTAATTTCGATCCATTTGGAATAGCCAGGAAGACAATCTCCCAGGAGTACGCACATGTGCCTTCGTTAGAAGATTTCTGGATGAAGTGCAGAAGTGAGTACGAGGTCAGAAAGAAAGATTTCAGCAGGCTGTCGGCAAAGCAAGTATTTGACTTTGGACTAGCGCGGATACCTGCGGATCTTAAAGATGATGGGAACGTGGTACTTGACACTTACCATCAAATGGGAGGAGATAAAGCTCTACTGCAGGATAGCAATGGCGGGCTGCAGGCACAATAGAAGAAAGATCCGGAGCTATGTTGGTGAGTACTTCGAGTTGGCTGCTAACGAAGGGATACTGCCTTGATGAAGTATTGATGAATCAAATCACGGGAAACTTCGGCGCAGGAGATTCCCTCAAGCGAAAGCATGAAGGAGAGAGAGCAGAGAAGGTTCGAGAAGTTGAAAGTGCACGAGAAGATCTCAAGAGAAAGAGAAGACCACTTCTACGACCATAGCTTTGACTCGACTTCTCCGAGACGTAGTGGATCACCAACTATTGCACCACAAGCGGCGCAGGATGCTTCCATGCCTTCATTAAAACCAACAACGTTCATCTTCTCTCCATGCAGCCACTCGTTCAAAGCCCGTTCGGAGGAGATGTTGAAGCTGCAGATGACGGAGTTCGAAAGAGCTTTGTCCTTGGATGTTTGAGAGGATGACAGCCATGATCTTTGTGGCACTTTCGATGGAGAGGATACAGGGCAGGAGATGGTAGTGCACTCAAGACTTCTCATTCTCCGAGAAGTAATTTCTCGGAATGGTTAGCTTTGCAGTTGGTTCCGGAAGCAAGAGTAGAGATGAACTTAGAGGAACATGACTTGCAGGCTACTTCGAGGATCCGGCGGAAGAGAGAGAGAAGGCCTAAATTGCTAAAGCAACTTCTAGGTTGATCATCGAGGATTCGGGAGAAAAGTTTCTTTGAGATATTAATCCCGGCGGAAGGAAAGGTAGAAGAGGAACTCACGGCAGAAGATGTGACGGTGACCAAAATACCACTCGGTCAAGCTACCACTGAAGGATTGAAGCAGGACACGCAGACGTTGCTGGATGCTTTGTTCCTTAGGCTTGACAGTGAAAAGGCGGAGAAAGAAGAGCTGCAGAAGCAAATATCTCAATTATGTGAGATCATAGCCAAGGTTGCTAAACCTTCCGTTCAGCCCATTTCAGCGCAGGTGAGTGATCATCTTATGCAGGAAATGGAAGATGCAAGCAATCAAGTAAAGGCTATTGACGAATGGAAGGATCTGATTATTCGTCAAGCTTCTGTGCAACTTGGGGAAGTGCCAGCCCGCCTAAAGGTTATGAACGATGCAGCAAATCAACTAAAGCAACTGATAGAAAGCATAGAAGGAATGAATACGATTAGAGAGAGTAACTGAGTATTTTGGCGAGATCAACAAGTCAAGCCGGGAGATGTATTGGTTGCGAGAACAAATTGTGCGGATGGATCGATCGAGAAGGGGAGCAGCTAGAGTTTGCAGTATCTTTCCGTTTGGAGATCTGCAGAGTTTTGCTGAAAAGGATGCAGGCGCTTGAGAGTAGAACATCAGATTTGCCGGACAGTATCATTTCTTTCACTGAGGAAAGAGTGGATGGAGGTGTTACTTCATACGTGCGGATTGTTTCTAACGAGGTGCATGATTCCTGGAAGGTTCTCTTCTGATGGTGCAAAAGAGGATTGATAAAGCCACCAAGCCTTTCACGATGAACTCTATCAGTAGGCTGGTGACACTGCAGGCAGACATTGCGAGATTTGGGCCAAGTTTGGAAGAAGTGGAAGCATGCAGCAAAGTGTTGAATGAAGGATTGCTGCAATTCAGGACAGAAAAAGAAGCAGTAGCTAAAACAGATGGAAAGATGCTGAATTATATGTTCGACAAGTATATCAGATATCAGAACAAGAAGAAGATGTAGATGTTACAGCTGGCATGACTTCTTCTATTTCTTTCTTCTTCTATTTTCTATGTTCCCGGATGAAATTGTAAACTTCTAAGTTATTGGTTTTGCAACCATTACTTGAAGTCATGTGGAACCTTTCTATTAGTTAAGTGATACATGTGTCACTTAAGAAGAAGTTAGTTGAGGATGATTGCCAAATGTCATCTTTACTTGTTGTTCATACTTTAGTTCAGTTTGAGTCTTCTATTTGTACTTTCCCTCCTACATTCTATAAGTAGGAGAAGAACCTACGGGTTAATCATCGATCAGAATTTGTAAGAAGCAATCTTGTGTTCTAGACTTTGTGCTGAACCCCTGAGAGCCACTTGTTGCAGAGGAATACAAAGAAGCAGGTTTCCGGAGAACTTTGTGTCACGGCGTACTGTGTTTCTTGCTTTTAAATCTTAGATCTTTAAAGTAAACTTTGTGTTATTTTAGATGCGGATCTAGAAGTGCCTTTGCTTTATAATTCTGTGTGTTCAAATCTATTAAGTTTCTTCTATGTGCATGCAATTAGCTCTGCTATCTACTAATTGGGATGCACATCTTCCTTACTTCTTCTCCGTAATACCTTGACTCTCTTCTTCTATAATTTTCCTTTCTTAAACAGCTACTTACTTGCTGCAGAACTTCTTAGTTATGGTTCATGAACTAAGTTGTTAAAGTAAAACCCCTGATAGATAAAAACACATCTATATTGACAAATCTGACACGGGAGCCTCACCGGTTAAATGAGGGAGATTTATCTCATGACTGCCTAGGTTTGATGCTATGCAGAAAATCTAGCCAATACAATGTTGAGAAGCAACTAAGTGTCGAAGTTGGTTCTCCATTAGGGTGGAGAGACTATGTGGGTTCTAAAGGACTTATACTTGTTGTGAAAGATTTCGGAGCTAGTGGAGCTTACTTGGATGTGTTTGAGAAATTTGAATTTACCAGCACCCTCTGCCCTCCCAGCAATTGTGTTGATGCATTTATCATCTTCTCTGAGTAATTTGGGGGAGTTAACAAACTTGATTGTGTGCGGATGTTCAAATCTCTATTGTTGAATAGTTAATACGTTTTCAAAGGTTAAACATATATAACCCTGGAGTGAGTAGTTTCCCAGAAGTTTTTGTGTGTATAAATATCAAATTTCTGGAAGCTTTTGTGTGTATAAATATCAAATTTCTAGATGTACAACATTGTCCTACAAAGAACGAGAAGCTCGAAATAAGAGGATATCTAGGTAAGATGCCATTGAGTAGTTTAATGATCAAACACTGCTCCATGTCTAAGATATGCATTTCTACGGACAAAGGTCTTTTTCCCAATCTTGAAATGGTTGATCTGCGTTTGATAGCAATTGACAGCTTACCAGGGAATCTGATAAGACTGAACATGATGAATTGTCCAACATTGAAAACACTGACATGCCATTCCAATGTGGCAGGCGCGCGAAATTTGGTGGAACTGCGAAAGAAATCAACGGCGGTGCCACAGCCTCTGCTTTTGAATTTGAATCGAAGGTGACGAGCAAGAAATCTCGGCTAGAGATGGAGAATGCTGCAAAGAATTGAAGAATCCAATCTTCGGGAAAAAACGCTCTGTATAGATTGTTGGAGGCAACATGCAATTGCAATCTTGGCGTTGCTGTGCACTTTACAGGGTCTTACATTTTAAATCAATATGAAAAGAAGAAGATAAAATTATTAAAGCAGTTGATTGGAACTCTAGAGACACGGTCTGTAGACGTTTGGTCATTTATACACAGTTTCCCCTGACAGATAACCCGGTCTGTTTACTTTAAAAAATTTAAGAATAACCCAACAGCAACATAAAAACTGAATTATTCATACGCTCTTTTGCGTGAGAATATAGCCATTCTGTATATTTGGTTGCCGGTAATTTGGAGCTTAAAGTTCTACCCTTTTCTTTTCCCATCAAAGCTTTTGTATTCTTCTTTTATCATACTCTTGAATCTTCTTCGGTTCAGCGCCTCAGTTCACTGCAATGGCAAAGTTCCTCCTTTGCGTCTACATCTGGAGTAAACAAGCTGTCTTATGATGTATTTATCAACTATAGAGGAAGTAATGTTAACCACAAGCTTGCCAGCGCTATCTATCATACACTTGATCTCATGGGATTCCGCGCTTTATTTAACGCACAACAACTTAAGCCAGGAGATGAGATATCAGTAGAAATACAGCGAGCAATAGCTAGTTCCTCCGTTCACATTGCCATTTTTTCCCCCACCTACGCACAGTCCCTGTGGTGTTTGAATGAGCTATGTTTTATGCTAGAAACTGGTACTAGAATCATTCCCATTTTCTATGATGTTAGGCCCTCTGACCTCAGATATATTTATAGTGGAAAAGGAATCTATGCTGATGCCTTTTCACAACATGAAAAGATGGGTAGATACAGCACCGAAAAGCTTCACCAGTGGAGATTGGCGCTCGAAAAAATTTCATTTCTTTCAGGGTACGATGTCAATAAAAATGAGTAAGTACTAAATACTTGACTCTCTGAATTTGCAAATCTTACGTCTCATGCTATGTTTCTTCGATCTTGACTTTTAATTTCTAATTTTTTGATACTACTGTGTAGGGATGAGGGAATAGTGCTAAAGAATATTGTGAATTGTGTAGTCCGGTGCATGAAAGAAAATCGTTTAGAGGTAGCCAAACATCCAATTGGATTGGAGGGGCTGGTCGAGGATTTTGAGCGAACTACGCTTCAATCCGTCCGAAACCCTGAAGATGTAAAAATTGTTGGGATCGTGGGCATGGGAGGTATTGGTAAAACGACATTGGCGAAAGAGTTATTCAACAGGAAATGTTCATCATTTGATAGGTGCAGTTTTATTTTTGACGTCCGAGATGCTGCAGCCAGAAATGCTCTGCTTCATGAGCAGGAAAAGCTCTTGAGAGACCTTGGTGACTACCGTATCCATTCTTTGGCGCTGCACAGTATAGACCAAGGTAAAATAATATTGGAAGATCGTTTGAGGTCCCTTGATCAGGTGCTCATCGTTTTGGATGACGTCAATCGCATCGACCAACTGGATACCAACCTTCAGTACGACTGCAACTCTGTTTGAAATTAAGTAGAATTGTAAATGTTAATGACTGTAATAACATATTAACCTTTAAGCCAATTACATTGAAGATAAATACATTTTTACAATTATTTTGTTAAAAATGTGCATGTTTATTAATATTTATTGATGTGGATAATGTATATTTTGTTAATGAATGGGGCGGGCGCGCTTAAGATTTGAAGTGAGAGAAAGTGCAGAGAGCAATAGGTATCAGGGTTTGAAGGCGATTGAAAAACTATTGGCATGGCAGGGAATTCAGGTGTTGGTGTGGCGATTCAGAAGGTAAAGAGATTCTCTCTACCCGAGCCTGGTTTTTAATCTGCTTCGAGAATCGAACAAATGGGGAATGTGAATTTGGCGATGGCGACGTCGCGCTATGGGCTATCCAAGGAGGGTTATCATCATCATCATCATCAAACCAGAACCAGAAGAAGAAAAAGAAGAAGAAGAAGAAGATTATTATCCAGGAGATGATTCTACCTGATAAAGTTGTGAGCTTTAATTGGAGCAAGGGAATCCTACTTTGCTACAACCCCCGATTTAATATTGTGGAATCCTGCTACGGGCACTTCCCGCAACCTCTCTCGCTGTCGCATCACAAAGAAGAAGTTTCCCCTTCCTATGTTTGAGGGATTCGGATTTAATTCTGATAACAATTTCGTGTTTGTCCAGGGCTACGCCCATGACCCTGAGCCCCCAGACCATGGCATCCCTGCGAATGTCATGCTCCATCTGCACGTTTATGTTTCCGTAGACCATAAATGGCATCAGCGCATCCTCGACTTCGACTTTTACCCTAAAGGTTCTGTTGTTTACTGCAACGGAAATTTCTACTGGAAATGCTTTGGGAAAATGGTCTTTGTATTGAAGCCGCCTTATGATGTAAACAGGTTGGAGAGTATACCATTTCCGTGTTGTGGGCAAGGAATAGATCAGATGACAGGGTTTGATGGTGGTGCTGTTGCGCGATCAGACATTTAAGATACAATGGCGTTCTGTAGCTGATTTTCCGTGCACAAGAAGGAATTAATATTAGTTGTTTAACGGTCGGCCTGCACCGCTCCGGCCGCTTCAAAGAAGAAGAAGAGAATGCAGCACAGACGGAACAATAGTGGAGGCCATTGATTTTGCAGCCTCAACTTGTTATCGCCCACACTTTTCAAACAGATGTAACCAACTAGTTGTAAGTTTCGTACAAAGAAAAATAAGAAATCTCTAAAATAGAATATAAACTCTGCATTTCTCTGCAGATTAAATAATTGTTTAACATCAACAAAATATGAAATAAGTTTAAGTTTGGCTTGTTATGACAGATTTTGGGTGTGATCCTATGCAGCCCACGTTTCATATCAGAATAGATTGTAATATTTTTAAAAAGGTAATATAACTCTATTTTATTAAAAAACCTTAAAATCTAAAATTATGTTATTTTAAAGACTTCAAAACCGAAATCTGAAATTATTGAAAAGATTCATAACATTTGGACAACAAAGATAACCGACACCAATGTATGCAAAGAGAACCCAAACATAATTTTATTACTATTCAATCGAAACTTGTAAGCGTGCAGTAGCGAGAATTCTTATAACAAATTAAGTTACGAAACAAAAATCATGAAAGCGAGACAATCCTCAATTCCTACAAATTAACCACAATTGATGAGCAATTGTAGTAAATTCTTTAATAGTCCACACAACACCGTAATTTGGAGTAGATAACAAGATTTTAAAAAACCAACTTTTCACAACAATGTTTATGCAATCCAATCAACATAGGACACTTATAAGTTCCATTTTTTACGAGATTGTTATCACATTTTCAAGTTTATTGAAAATTTGGGGATAATCAATTATTATTATTTTGTTAAATCTCTTCCAAGTCTTTTTGAAAGTTATCTTTGAAAATGTCGCATGCCCTTTGAATCGCTTATTCGGGTTTTTCTTAACATTTTGCATGCAATATGCTTTGTTTTTATGAATCCAAAGTCCAACTTGTACCGTGTTGTCGATTTCAGGTTTCGATTGCATCCTGATATCTCATCCACAAAGCATGTGTCAAATGTTTCGTGTTTCTCGAACCCGAAACCCAACACACTATCTCACTTCGGGTTTTCTTGCATTGGAACACGGCAGAGGATTTTCATGCTACATGTTTCATGTTCTCCAAACCCGAACCCCGATGCACTAAGTCATCCCTTTTTATCGAGTTTTCGGGACCCGACTATATGGTGACAAATGCTGTCAACTTTCCGCCTCTGAAGTCAACACAATTAATACCCAATTGGAGGTTGGTGGTGCACATGTGTTAGCCTACGTGTATTTAATGCCGATTATTTATAAATAAAGGAAGTTTTCCACGTCATTTGTACCTTTTCGCTTCTTATGTGATTTGGATTTTCCTCGTGTTATCGCACTCCCAAAACCCGATTCACGTTTTTTGGGTGTTTTCATTTATTTCTCCAGGGTTTCAAAGCATTTTTCATCTTGAGATAGGTAAATCTTCCTATGGTATTTTTAGGTCATGCCTTGGTTGGAATGGGTTGTTTTTCCATTTCTTCTTATGCTTTCATTTCTTCTTTTTCAGTTTGTTACTTTTATTTATCAAATGGGATTGGGAATCTTTCTAGATTCTTTACTTATTCATTTTTAAATTGGGCTTTAAGTCTAACAAATTGGAAATAATCACTCAAGGATTTTTGTACCTAAAAATTGCTTTTCGGGTTTCGCACATGTCAAAGCCGGTGGTTTCTCTTATTAGTGTTTTGAGCTTTTGTGCCTATAAAGAAATTCATATTCCGCACAAAGTGTGTCAGGTTTCTTGAAGATCCGAGCAAGGCCAAATCCCGCAGTTGTATCGGGTTTCGAAGGTGCAAAGCAACCATCAAGTTCCAATCGCTTATTTGGGTTTTCCTAAGTGCTCGATGACAGGCTACTTTCTCGACTAGTTTGTTAGACTTTCGGGTGCTTTATAGGGTGAAAAACCCGAATCCCTTTAGGGACTCCTAGGTAGTCTTGTAGTAATTTCTTCATGTTTGATTCGCAAAGGAAAGGGGAAGAAGGAAGGACCTAAAGAAATGAAGTACAAGTATCGTGGTATTGTACCCCTTCTAGCATTGACTCAAATTTTGATATTAGAGATACAAAGTTAGGACATGTGGACATGGATTAATTTTGGGGTAGAGTGCAGAGTTCTTTGCAAACTTCATGGATGCAATCTCTATGAGCAAGTGGATTACCTTTGGTGCTTCTTTTCCCATTTCGCTTAGTGTCCCGAGTTTAATCTCTCATTTGTCAATCATTATGACTCAAACTCAAGGTCAGTATGAAACCAAGTAAGAGAAGTAGTTATCAAGTTGGACACTAATTATTTTGATGAACTCCTCAAGCTTCCTAATTTTGATGAATATGTTGGGATGAATCTTCAATCAACTCAGCAAGCCTGGGATAGTGACTTGGATAATTGTGTTAAGCATGTGAACAAGAAGTTCCTGATTAAACCTAAGCCTTTTGTATCTAGGTTTCCAAAGACAGTCCTAAGAAGTGACTGGTTTAGAGATTAGTGATATTATCACACTTCTTAGCAGAGTATTTGGGCTCCCGAGATGCTAAGGAATTTCATGGATGGATGTATCGGTTCATCACCATTATAAAAATTAATGATCAATATTTTGATTGGGGAACATTTATTAGTGACACTATTGATACCCAAATGAAAGTAGTCCTATCTACAGGTAAGTTTTACATGATGTCTTATGTTACTCACGCCGCAATCGGAATGAGGAATTATCATGGGTTGGATTCAAAGGGTAATAAGTCCACTGATCACATTTACAAGTTTTATCCCCAATTATCCCCAAAAGGAAGTCTGGAACATTTTAGAAGGGTTAATGATGCCTTCTTCTATGAGCTAATGTAAGTTGGAGCATGATCTTGCAAAGCCAAGAGTCTCGGATGTTGTTTGGAATGAGGAATTAAAGTGGGGTTGCAGATTTTTGCAATTCGGGAAGTTTACGTATTTATAGGTTACCATATTTTAAGAATCACCTATACAACTTCTCATATATTTAAGCGACAAGTGGATCATTATGGAATTAGTTCGACAACTCTTAGGTTTCCATAAGTTCCAAAAAGCAAGCAAAACACTGCCCTTTCATTTCCTATATCCATCAGGAGATATATGTGTTCCTTTATGATCAAGGCCAAGAATGTAGTCTTCGAGTTGGAGGATATGTTTAAGGAAAAGATTTGATTATCGAGGCGTTCTTAAGGCTTACGGAACTTTGCAACTTCATGTTTTGTACCTCAAAGACATTTGGATTGATCGAAGAGATGAAGTTGCAATCGAAGAAAAGATAATAGCAGGTTGAATTTGGATGAGATAAGAACGTTAAATCTCGCTAATGTTTCAGGATGCGGTTGACAACGAAAAACATGTAGAAACTATGTATGAGAAAATGGATGGAGACAATGTCGGAATACCAAAAATTGATTACAATTAAGGAATCAATATCTATACAAGAGATATCTACTCAAACCATCATTCGCACGAATGTATGATTATATTCGCGGGGCATTCGGCCCAAAGAGTATAATTTCCCAAAGCTACCTATCACATCAACATCAGACGTGGGCCCCTCACATGAAGAAAAGGATAAAGGTGCAAGCCCACCTAAAAGTTGAAATTTAAGTTTGTTAATGGTGGAAGTAAGTCTCAACATTTTTCATCTGCTTGCACCTTCTACATCAGTTGTGATTCTTGATTCTCCTTCTCCATCAATCACCAAGGAGATTCTAGTGAGCATTTTAGCTAACCAACATGTTTCCTCTTCCACTCTTGACACCTCCTCTATGCCTGTGTTCACTCAACAATCACAAGTGTCCCCTTCCATTTCTTCTCCTCATTTTTCTTCCTCACCTCCTTCTCCATCATCACCACTTGTATCTTCCATGATAGGCATTTTCTCATCCTTATCCCCTCTTTCGAGTGGAATATGATTAAATTTGGGATTTCCACCAGTTTCCATCCCCTTTCTTGTCCATTGTATTCCACCATTGTTTCGCCATTCTTTCCACTCCTCCATGTCCGGTTTCTACCTTGCTTGCTCCTCTAACTTCTTTTGATACGATATTAGCCTCCCTCCCGAGGCATATTCTATTTTAGTTCCCTTGTGGTTGGATAGCCAGCTCAAGAAGAAAAAAACTTGTTCCTCATGAGGCTTTCGATTTTAGTTCATTCAAATCAACACCTTCTCGATCAATCAAGAAACTAAAGACCATTTTGTGAATCTCGGTTGATGCATTTGGTCAAAAATTACAGAGATTTCTATGCGTGCTGTAGACACCTATAATTTAACCCGAGAAATTTAAATACTTAAATTGCGCTAATTATCCTCTTTCCCGCAAATTGACGACATATCATCAATATGGCACACTTCCTCTTCTATCATCATTAATTAACTACATTACGGTCGTTAATTAACTCTTCTATCCAACAACGACGCTAATTAACGACTCTCCATTAATCAACTCCCCTTTCTATCTAGATTAATTAATTATTTCTAATTAATTAAGCTCCCTTTCTATCTACATTAATTAATTATTTTTAATTAATCAATCCCCATTTCTATCCAGACTAATTAATTAGCTTCCTCTTCCATTAAATCAATAAATCATCACTTATTTGATTAAATCCCTCTCATAGTCTAAATCATGCTAATTATTCCTCTAAAAAGCTTCTATAAGCTTGCACACCTATTAATTAATCACTTGGATTAATTAATAAAGCCCCTCAAATCCCATGGGTCACTAAAGGACAAACTAAACTCTCATAAGGTTGACTCAACCCTTTCTAAACCTTCCTTATCCACAACTAACCCAACCTCTCCATTTATCCCACATGAAGGAGGATGTAGAGATTCTTCTATCCATTGGGCTATATAAAGAGCCCTCCTCCTACCTTTACACCTACACCTTTACACACCTAAATGAGCATAGAGCCTAAGCTATAGCCATTTTATCATCTTGGAGCATTCTTCATTGGAGAAGCTAGCTACTTTCATTTCTTGTATTCATCCATCCAAGTTTTGAAGTCATATGGGGATATGTCAAATGGTCTTGTAGCCATGGATTGACAAGACTCCATTCTTGAAAACCTTGGGATTCAAACATACAATCAAACCTTTGATTGCTAAGGATCTAAATAGGTTCATTTCATTTGATTAGCATTCAATAGAGATAGAGATTAATGGATTAACATGTTAGTTTGAATATTTTTCATGTTCTAATGCAAGGATGTTAGTAGATTAGTCTTGCTTAAGCTCTAAGCATGATGGGACGGGTCCTTAGTCCCTTAACATTCTAGTTCAAATTTTATTGTTATTTCAAGTTTTTGGCTAACCCTTGATATACACATGACAAATAATGTTCAATTTCTTAGGATTTTGCTAATATTACATGTGTAGGATCTCATTTAGAGCTTTAATTATAATGGGTTGTTGTCAATTTCGAGCTAACATACTAAAATTTGGAGTGTTTTGAGATTTTTGGTGTCTTTGGCCATATTTTGACTGCAAGATGGGTGTAGGCACACAAACCTTGGCGCTGGCACACTAAACACAGCGCACCAACCTAAACTGGTGTAGACACACGATCGATGTGTACACACTCTGTCTTTGCTGCACCTTCACCGATCCTGGAAACCTGTCAAGCTAGCGCATATGCCCTAACCCTAGTGCACATACCATAATCTTGGTGCATACATCTTTCAGGTGGCGCAAGCGCACTATCTGAATTCTTATACCACCTTTTTCTAACCCTAGCGCACACGCCCATATTCTAGTGCATGCATCTCTCGGGTGGCGCAGAGACACACCGCCCGAGTTTTCGTACCTCCTTTTGTTAACCCCGCACACACACTTACACCTGGAGCACACGCTCATATCTTGCGCGCAGACATCTCTCAAGTGGCGCAGGCGCACTACATATTTAGATTTACATAGAGGGTGCAAATGCCTAAACCACGTGCACATGCCCTAAACCATGCACACATGTCCTAACCCGTGCGCAGTGCTTCGGTTTGAGTTGGCGTATTACTTTCAGATTTGTGGAAATTTGTTTCCTAAGGTACTAACATCATTGCAGGTTTTATTTTTGCATGGATATGCTAGACTAGACATGGAATGAACCTTGCATGTTAATTATAAGAGTAAGATCGCATATTCTCTTCCCTCACGTCTTTTGGGGTGATCTTGGGAATCAAAAATGATTCTTATGTCTTTTGTTGCTTTAAGAATATGTTGAATGTCCAAAATTGAGAAAAAATATATTTCACATTTGAATTAAGTGTTTCCATTTGTTGAATTCTTGGATTTTGTGTCACGTATGCTCTTCTCTTGCGTCTTAGGGTGATCTTGAGAATCAGAAACAACGTTTATTATTTTTATGGAAAACTACTAATCCATTGTGCTAGAACCACAAACATTTGTCAAAGAAGGGGGAGTTGAAAAAAACTAAACTACTAATACAATTTACGTGCAGGTTGCTAAAAGGTGTTCAAGCAAAACACATCCAATTTAAAAAAAGATTAAAAATACACCACAATCAACACACTGCATTTACATGTTTGGATAAGGGTATGTCCCATCCACTTAAAACTAGGACATAACCCCTTTGGCATAAGCCTTAAGCTATAACAACGGGGGTGGTCCTTGGAACCCCAAAGTAGTCCATGCAAGAGGGAACCCTGTGGATGAAACGAGAAGCGCTCCACACAACCTACTTGACTAGTACTACCATTTGTGAGATTTAGCATCAGAAGTCATCCGTATGGCGACCCCAGTGAGAGTACATGATGGACGATTTATTGCCCACTGTTCTTGAAGGGGGTAAAGTAAAGCCGAGATACTCCCAAATTAGTCAGTGTGACTTTTTGGGTAAATCGAGCTTGCTTAAGACGGTCTTGTGACACCTAGTTGAGTGAACCACCCAGGAAGCTATCTTTGACTAGGAGCCCACTTGGACCACATCAAATCCAATTTGAGTTGAGAGCTATTGTTCATCACAAAATGTGTGAAGCATTACTTTTTCTTATTTTTTCACTTGCCCTAAGGTGAGGTGAAACTCTACCGAAGTGAGGCCAACATTTTTCAACCCCAATTGATCTACTTCCTTCACTTTCTTTTGACACTTTGTTGATCAAAAGAAGAGTGACCGCTTTGCGTTATCAATTGATTGTTTCACCACTTTTTTGTCCGTTTACGCCCATCCATGTTTGCGGCTAGGTTGTTAAACGTCTAAAGTGTGTGGAGACATTTTTATATCATTGGTAGCCTTTTTGATCTTGATACCCAAGTCAAGATCATCATCGTAGTTAGGATTGGTTCATCACTTTGATTCTCCTTTGAATGGTTATATTGTTTATATCGTGTCACTACAATTTTGGTATTTACGTATTGTTTCTTGTAAACTTGACCTAAGTACCTATATTGTAAGGTTATGTTATATACACTTTAATAATTTATAGGTATACTATAGCTTTAGTTTGATTTCAATTACAACCTTGATTCTGAAGAGTGTTAAGTGTTACCACTTGTGCATGTTATATCAATATCATCTTGATATCAATACCTTACTTTCTCGCAAAGTTTGGTTAACATATCTCAGTGAAATTGTTGTGTCACTCACAATTGTAATTGACACCCTTTGGAATATAGGTCTTGATTGAATTTGGGCTTTCTTCTAGTATACTTTGTTTGGAGGTCATGTTAAATTCTTGTTATTACTTACGCCTTGTTCATTTCTTTGAACTCGACATAAGTAGGGACATTTTGTTAATCATCATACGACACCAACTACCTTTTCAAAGAAAAATTTAGGAAGTACTTCATTTGATTATTTGGTTTGAAACTCAACATTGTGTGACTGATTCTTGTTTGCAAATCATTGTGTCACGTTGTTTCTTTGACATTCATAATATTCTTGATGTTCCTTCTTTTCACTTAGGTTTGATAAAAATATTTGAACACATTCAGATACCTTAGTGAAACTATTACATGTCATGGCTCCTAAAACAAGATTAGGACTCAAAAAGTAGGCTTTGGAAACAAGAAAATGCAAACTTGGGAAGCCTCAAACAAATAAGGGTCAAACCCTTTTATTGGCCATGATCTTGGGCCTTTATTCTCTATGGAGAAAGAAGTATAAGAAATGATAGATCATAGTAGTGACGAGTTAGAATCCCCACATGTGGAGTTTGACTTCAACCCCACCTTGTTAGATGAATTCCTTTTTAGAAACAAGGATTGGGTACTGGCACGAGTTGTAGAATTGGGAGCCAAAATGCCTATTGAACAAGAGGAAATCCCACCTACAAATGATGCTAATGAAGAGGAGCAACCCCTTATTAACATGGATGATATCTTAACACATGGTCATGCTTCTACTTCTAACGTGGGAAATGATAATGCAGTGGGATATATAATACCTTTCCTTAAAGTACCATGTAAAGTTAGAATAGAACACAAAAATGTTGAACAACCTCTACAACATGAAGAAGAAGAGGAACCTCTTGAAGAATAAGTCACTATTCAACAACAAATTAGCAACCTTAGTCGAAAATTGGCTTTGTTAACATCTCATGTGCAAAAATAAATGAACAAGAATGTACAAAAGACAAAACCTAAGGTTAAAATTAGTGAACTTCAATTGGAAAATCAAGGAGAAGACAATATGGAACACCATCGTGTATATATCCCTACTTCTCCTACCAAAGAATAATTACTCACTCAAGAAATGTAGTCTATGAAAGCGACACTTACAAGCCTCCAAGAGATCACTATGGAAAATAATGTGAAAATATCAATATGAAGAGCTATGTCCCTATCCATTTGACAAAACTATGACGCTTCAACCCTTCCCCAAAAAGTTTGACATGCCAAAATTTGACAAATATAGAGGGAAAGGTGACCCGCAAGACCATGTAAAATATTTTTACATGGCATGCCAAGAAGTGGCCTACAATGACAATTACCTCATATAACTCTTTCCAAAGAGTCTAGGGGGCCAAGCCTTGGAATGGTTCACTCGCTTACCTTGTGGGTCTATTTTTACATGGCCTGAACTAGTAGAAAGATTTGTACAACATTTCTCATACAACATAGAAAGTGACATAACCATGGCAGACTTGTGTGGCACTAAACAACGTCCCAACGAGACATTCACTAGCTTCCTACAAAGATGGAGAGGGATAGCCAGTCGCTTCCCTTGTACATTCCCTGAAAAAAAGTTGGTGAGTATCTTTGTGCCCAATCTCAACCCATAAATCAATTTTCATCTACAAATTCATTAATTATATTATTTCTCACTAAATAACACGTGAACACACTAATTCCTAATATAATTAAGTTATGGTCTGCAAACATAAATTTTTGTGTGTTATTTCAATCCCATTAGTAATGATAAAACCATTATACATGTGTTTGTATATACTAGGGAATGGATTGGGGTTTGGCTTTGTAGAACTCTAAATGCATTTACATTACAAAAGTTATATTATACAATTCTATTGATGCAAATTAAAGTTTCATGGAACAAGTATAGATGCACATAGGTTAAATTCTAGCACATGTAATTGTCTTCTATGTAGTGCTAACAATAATTTTTGGCACACACATGTACTTGTGTGATTATTCAACATTGATACCAATGTAAGTGATGTATTTTTTCCCTCACCTTCAAACTACATTCATCAAGTATAGCCTGACTTGCTTAGTGGCTATGATTAAATTGTAAGTGTATTTATGCTATAGGGGATTCACTAGATAAAATTTTGGCATATCATGTTCGTTTATAGGATACTCAATAACATCGTATTTCAAGTTCCAATTTTCAATATTCTATTATTACTACCCTCCCAATATACCATTCCTATTATAAAGTACTCCTTACATTTCAAGATATTACATATAACTATTTTTTTTGTGAAATTTTTAATACACATTATTATTTGTATCTCTTTCATGTTGAATGTGTTCTTTTATTTTGTTAGCACCCAAAAATGGTTTCATTTAATTTTAGTTCATTGTGATTAACATTTTGGAGTTCAAGGGATTAAATGTTGGTATATACATGCAATTTTTAGGAATCCTAATGATTAATAATCATCAAAAATTCTTTCCCTCCTCTAATATGTATACATATAAGCTAGATTGCCAAGACAAAAGTTGAGGGTGTGAAGAAGAATATGAAGCTTGTGAAGAAGGATGAAAAAGATTCCATAGACAATGAAGCCAAAAAAATACGGAGAAGACTCCAAAAATGGTTATTCTTAAAGTTGTAGGCATTAAGGACAACGACTCCGAGCACTAGGACCCGACAGGGCTCCTCACAACAAAGTGAAATGAAGGCTAACCTTTATCTACCCTTTTGGTAGGGCTCTGTGTTGGGTTTTTTTACTATCTTAGCTATTTATTATGTTTTTGTATTACTATAAAAATAATTATGTAATCAATATGTAGGCCTTTCTCTAGTTGTGCTTTGTTATGGGGTTTCCTTTTTTCCAAGCCTATTTGACTTGGCACTCTTTTCTATCTGTTGGTACCCAAATTTAATCTCCTTCAAATACCAAGTAGCATCATGGATTTGACAAGACACTTAGAGGCAGATAGATAATCATGTATGTCATTTTGTATCCGGGGAAGTAATCTATCTAACTTGTTAGCACTTAGGTTTTGAAAGGGGTGGGTAGCACCTTAAAAGGATGTGATCTGATCCTAACTATTTTAGGTTATGCCTCTCAACCAAGGTAAGAGAACCTATTTTGTAACCTCTGTTATTTAAGAACAATGATAAATCCTTCTTTTACATAAATTTTATAGAGAAGACCTTGGGAAAATATGATCAACACACCAAATCTGAATCTCACGAGTTGTCACTTCCAAATCATGGAGATATTTTCACAACAAGGCAAAGGTTACTAAAGACATTTGGGACCCTGATTGCTTCTGCATGTTTCGGTGATGGGGATTATGCATTGGCATACACACATGACAAACAAGGGTAGTACGGGTAGGATTGGTTGTTTTTGAATAAATTTTTGGTGGGAGGTGGGGCAAGATGAACTTGATTCACCAGATCCTTGAGGAATCTTACAAAATGGAAGGTTAAACCAACAGAATGCCACAGAATAGCTAAAATGTTTCTTTAACTAGAATATGTGCTTCAATGGAGGCCCAGATTAGCACTTTTTCACACAATCTTTGAGATTTTATCATGAAGGCTCGAGTTAGAAAATCCAACAAAGCATCAAGATCTAAGTCAAATCACGCCTAAGGTACACCCAGAGGCTTACAGACAATCTCTGTCAACAGATGAAAGAAAAGTGATTTTAAATCGTTTATTCCAATCCCAAATGAAAGCTCTTCGAGAAATGAAATTGCAAATGCCACTAAACTGTCACAAGGATTGAGGCCTGTGTGATTGAATCAAATTTTAATACAAGATTGCAACAGAAATAAGAAAAACTACTCGCATACATTCAGAAATAAAACAAACACATTTTTCTCAAGACAACACAAAATAACTCAAATTTGATTAAATCTATCAGCAGGGGAAAGTTTCTAGAACAGTCTCAGAGCTTTTCAATGGCTATACACTTGCAACCACCTTGACATGATTAGATTTAATACAAAAGAGATATACAAGCTTCTCAAATGGCTTCTCAAAATGATGGACTCTGTAAAAAATTTTCTATTTTAAAATTTAGTCCCAACCCCTAACACTCCAACCATTTGCAAGAAAAATTTGTGACATTTATAACATTTACAATAGAGCCCCTTTGCCCCAAAAATCCAAACCTTGAGTGCTACCAGTGCTTACCCTGATCATGATCATGATTCCAAGAATCGAGATATGTAAAAAGTTACTGTGTGCTCGAGGGGGTAGATCCCATTGAATATCTCTCGCATTCAACTCCTTCCTCTGGTAGATCACTCTTTCTTCAATTTGCCAACCACTTCTGCCCCTAATCTGTCAAATATGGATCCTTGCATGCTTGGGAGAAGAAAAATAGAAAATCCGATATAGCACAATAGTTAGACCATTTTAATTGCGAAAGAAATCTTCCAGATCTCCCCACCAAAATTAGATATCAACATTATCTCCCCTCTCTGCCTGACATGTAGGAGATACCAAGAAATCATGACGACTCGCACTTCCAAGCATGTTTAAGTAAAAATGGGGGAAAAATCAGATTCAGACTCTCAGCTGCTGTTGATCTTTACTTTGAATTTGGGTCGTCCACATGGAAGATTCAAACTTAAAAACAGACCTGGGGGTTTCCTCTGACTTTTTACAAATTTTGGAAAAAGGAAAAATTTCACATTTTGTTCCACATCTACGCCCTCGAGAAATGAGCTTGACACGTTTCCTGAGGTGGGTCCCAAAGAAACCGCAGATAAATTCTACCATTTGACCCTCTTTTTGGAAAAAGAAAATTTTCCAAGTTTTCCCTGCAGCTCTCGCCCTTCCACTTCAAGTTTCTAATGTGGGTCCCAGTGGAACCACACTTCCTTTTTTACTTTTAAATCTTTTTCCCACAAAGGGAAAATTTTCCAAATTTCCTCCAAAGGCCCGCACCTCTGCCATTGACTAGAGCAATCTTTGAACTTTCTTCCCTCGAGCTTGCGGGCCATTTTCGATATCTTAACCCTTTTAAGCATAAGAGGAAAAAATTATAAGTTGCCTCCGATGGTCCACTTCCCCACTCCTTTTGACTTGTCAAACTGCCACGTGTCACTATGGTGCACCTTGAGATGGTCCCCAAAAATTGAGACCTTGAATGAGCACGGGCTCGCCATGTGTCTTGGCCCAACAAAATTTGTTTGAAGGCTCAAAGCTCAATAGAAGGTGCCAAGTGTCATGCTTCAGGCAGTCTCCTTTGGCCGTTGAAAAGTCCAAGCAAAATGCAAAGTGAGCGGAGGCCTCCAAGTGTCCTCCTGGCGCTTCTTTAAAAGAATCTGAGTGAGCGCGGGCTCACCACGTGTCCCTATTCTCCACCAAAATATTTTAGCTGCATAAAATTTATCTAAGTCCGGGAAAAGTAGTGGAAACCTCCATGTGTCCTCCCGACGCTACTCCAAGGCCAAACCAAAAAGTAGATCTTCAAATGAGCGTCGTTCCTCCATGTGGACACATTTTAAGTTGAGGCAATTCATAGAAATTTTGAAGTACCCAACCAAGCCGCATCCAACCAAAAGGTGCCACATCCCCTGTCGATGCAAGGATGTAAATTTGATCGGGAGAAACACCCGTCAAACCGTAAAATACGAAAAATGATCATTTGAGCCCGAAAATGAAAATTTCTCCAAGGAAAGATAATTTAGAAGTGTTACAAGGCTCAAATATGTCCATCAGAGACACATCCATTCATTTTTCTTCAAGTATTTAGGGCAGAAACAACAAGGAAAATAAATCCCGACTGTGGAGAATGAAAAACATGGGAGAACCCAAGTTTTTAGATGAACAGAGAACGGGAGACCCAAATTACAGACCTTTTCCGGAGGAACAAAGAAACAAGGAGAAAACCATGGACCCATAAGTGATCTATGACCCAGGAACAAATTAAAAATGGCAACAAAGATTAACCAGGCACAACACGGGGAAAAATAAAGTGATAGAGGCCATAAATCGATAGATTTTCAAAGGCAAACTGGGGCGAGACTATTTTGAGCACCAACATCAGCTCCAACTTAGGGATGGGCACTCCCTATGAGTGCCACAAGAACAAAGGTAGACCAAGTGCCAAGAATAGCCATTGGGCAACAAAGTCAACTTGTAGAGTAGAGAAACAGAGCCATCTCCCAAAAAATGAAATAGAGAAACCAAAGCAAAGACAGGTCACCGAGGACCAGAATGAACAAAAACACAAAAGACAGAAACAAACAACAAACTATACACTGTACACAATATTTATGCCTTGATTTAGGGGAATCAATCCAAGAAATGCTTCAAATGCTTACCATTAACAGGAAATTTGAGTAGTTCACCATCTAAGTCCTTGAGGAAGAAGGTATGCTCACCAATCCTGATATCAATGGAGTAAGGGCCCATCCATAATGAGTCAAACTTGTCATGCTTGCCCTTATCTTCATGCCTCGCTATCCCATAACAGCACAAGATCTCCAACATTGAAATCCCGGGAGTGACCTTCTTGTCAAATAACTTCTTCAACCTTTCTTTGAACTTTACATGCCTCTGGTGGGATGCCCTCCTCTCTTCATCAAGCTCAACAATCTGGTTAATGCGAGCATCATAAGGACTTACCTCTTGATCTTCCAGTTGTTGCATAAATTGATATGAAGACAGTTGCATATGAAGGGGCAGCAGGGCCTGAGTCCCATATACCAACTCAAATGGACTCTTTCCAGTGGCTCTTTTAGCAGTGATCCTATCAGCCCAAACAACAAACTTCAACTATTCACCCCACTTTCTCTTGTTCTGCTCCAATGTTCTTATGATAATCTTCAGCAAATTTTTATTACTGGACTCAACCTATCCATTTCCTTGGGGATTGTAATTAGAGGCATATGTTAGGTTGATCCCATATTCTTTGCACATTACCACCAAAGGTTTAGCTCTAAAGCTCATGGCATTTTCAGCAACAATATTGACTGGCACCCCAAACCTGCAGATGATATGGTTCAATAGAAAATCCATGACAATTTGGTGTGTTGCTCTTTTGGTGGGGATTGCCTCCACCCACTTGGTGAAGTAGTTAGTGGCTATTAGAATCCACTTATGGCCAACACTTGAAGGGTCTGAAATCTCACCAATGAAATCCATTCCCCATTACTTGAATGGGGCTTCAATTGATATGGACTGCAAAGGAAGGGAGCCTGAAGCCTTCAGTCTTCTAGAGAAGCGCTGGAAACTCTCACATCTTCTAACCAAAAGAGTTATATCCTTGAAGAGAGTTGGCCACCAATAACCAGACCTTAGGATCTTTTGTGCTTTTACTCTTGCAGCAAAATTCCCCCCAAAAACTCCTCCACAGAGATCAACAATTATCTTGGGGGCTTCTTCTTTAGTAATGCACCTTAAGAGGACTCCCTCTGGGTTCTTTCAAGCTAACCCATAATCAGTGATGACATATTTTTGGGAAACAACTTAAGAGCTCTTTTCTGGTTCTTACTTAAATACTCAAGCAATATAAATGTCTGAGATAAAAAATTACATCCTTGTACCACTCGAACTCATCAACCTTTCAAAAATACCCACCCTTTCTTCTTCTACCTCATTTACTTTAATAGTTTGCAATTTTCTCTCATCCATAAGCTTAGCTAAGCCCAAACCTCTCACCAACTTTGTGGTTTGGATATCTATATCATATTCTTGCAACTTGTTCACCCACCTGCATCTTTTGCTTGAGACTTCCATCTCTAACAAGATGTCCTTCACCATGGTGTGGAGAACATAAGCAACCACTTTAGAACTTAGAATGTAAGGCCTAAAAACCTTTGTTTCTTTTACCAAGGCAAATGCCTACTTTTCCATGATAGTGTATTTTAGATCAACCCCCTGCAAGGCCTTACTGAAGAAGGCAATTGGAATCTCATCCCTTTCATAATATTTCTGTAGTAGGATAGAAGCAATAGTGTTCTATGAAGCAAAGGAAAACAGTTGGAAAGGTTTCTTATAGTTTGGAGCTGCTAGACAGTGCATGCTTTAGTGCCTCTTTAATCCCATTAAAAGCTTAGATGACAGCCTCCTCCCATTTGATGACCTAGTCTTTCTTCAACATGGAAGTGATTGGAATGGTCAACTCAACAAAGTTTGATATGAATCTTCTGATGAAGTTTATCTACCCAAAGAAGGACTAAATTCCTTTCTTGGTTCTTGGGATTGGGACCTTCTTGATGGCCTCTCCTCTTTCTCGGATCAATCATCACTCCTTCTTGTGACACAATGTAACCAAGAAACTTTTCCATCGCACTCCAAAATGACACTTCTTTGGATTGAGTGAGATGCCACATTCTCTACATCTTATCAACATCTTCTCCAAGTGCAACAAGTGGTCACTTCTCTTTCTAGAAAACATAGTCACATCATCCTGGTAGCGAAATGAACTCATTGATGTAACCAGCAAAAGTAACATCCATTGCTCTTTGAAAGGTGGCTCCAACATTCATCAGACTAAAGGGAATCTGACATAAACATAGGTCCCACAAGGAGTAGTAAATGTTGTCTTGATCCTTCTCGATTCCTTCACCACAACTTGGTTATAACCAGAGAAACCATCCAAGGTGGAAAGCAACTCAAGAACTAGTCACTAACTGCATCATGTTCTCCATATTTGGTAAAGGATAATTATCCTTCATTGATGCTCTGTTCAAATTCTGAAATCTACACACAACCCGATGTCACCATTCTTCTTTCTCACCATGGCACTAGTTTTAATATTTCATATCCACATAAGAAAAATAATTATAATAATAATATCTAACCTATTCATTTTCCTAAATCCCCCTAAAATCTATTTATTCCCAAAATCCATTTCCTAACACCACATCTATCATACGCACCTATACACTTAATAAAATCATTTACACACTCATCAAAATCATCTACACATTTATCCTAAATCATACCTAAATTAGTATGATATAACCTATTCTATCACCTTCGAAACAAACAAAAACACGTCTCTAAATAGCCCAATAAACTCATTCCTCAAAAATACAAACAAGAACCCCGAATTATAAAATTATTCCAATAAATTACTAAAAAAACCACAAATAGGCCAAAATCACCAACGATTACTTAAGCCCATTTTGTAGTCTCTTTTTGGGATCATCTGCTGACATTCTCAAGCTTGAGTTTTCTATTGGAGTTTATCAACATTATTTTGCATCAACATGAACGTACTATTATCCAACACTCTTTCTCATGCTCAATCAAACATCTTGGAGTTCATTTTGAAGCCCGTACATCATCCGACTAAAGACTACATCAACTCCTTACGTCCTTCTCAATCAATGTATGATATCATTTTATAATTATTTTTCTGCATTTAGTGTTTCTGTTTGATCATTTTTTACCTTACAATAGCCTCTCAAAAACTACTATAAAAAAATCAATTAGTTAAATCCTTTGTTTTATCAGCTTTTTTATCGTTTACTAGTAATTGCCAACTATTACTAGAATCACTGTGATTCCCGCCTATTTTGGCTATCCTAAAAATTTATCAAACTTGGTCCAATAATTCATATTATATCCCTTTTTTTGCTAACATTTTATCAAGAATGGATTTTTTAGATGACAATAAGTGGACCAAGCCATGAAATAACGAGCATCAAATCTCTGCTTATTATATGTCACTCATTACATTGGGAGCAATATGACATTCTAAATGACCTCAAGCTATGTTCCATCTATTCTACCCCTTTAGATAGTTTACAAAACAACTTTGAATCTACTCAACGAATCCACAAAGCTACAAACAAATTTTGGGAAGCCTAATTTGAAGTTTTGCATATCCGAGATGATTTAGCCTAGTTCGAGTATCAATACGAAGATGAATTAGAAGAATTGAGCTCGATAATGAGTCTAAAGATCAAAGCGATTCTAAACATTTTGATTCGATTTTGAATATCGAATGAAATGGAAGAGGAAGAGCAGAATACATTGAAGACGAGAGTTCGGATTCCTCTGGAGAAGAGGATATGGATTCCATCGAAGAAGAGAGTTCTCCTTCCTCTGAGAATTCATATACTGATTTGGATTCTGATTTCTAAGCATAGTTCTTATTTATCATTACATATCATTTATCTTCTTTATATTTGAAATAATGAAACATTTATCAAAAAAATTATTATTACCATTTATAATATGTCATCTACCCACTTAATTATAAAAATAGATTGACATCCTTATGAGGAATTCATTCGATTTTTGGGGACTAGGCCCTTTGCCAGAAATCCACCTAATATTTTATTAATCCTATTTTGTTTAGTGGTTGTGATTTGCAGGTATTCTTGCAGGAAAGGAGCTTGCATTATTTTGTATATAGAGTGCAACAATCAAACACCATTCATCCACATCCGTGGGTATCTCTAAACCCCGCCATACTGAGGTTAGGTAAGTTTTATTCTCTTAATTATTAGGTTAAGTTTAAGAGGTAAGATTTATTCTATACAACCGGCACACTCGGTGGGATCCTCGGTCCTTCATTTCATTATCAATTTTATTAAAATTAGCATTTGTTTTTCATTTTTTTGGTTCTCGCAAAGTAACCACCGGTGATTTAGCCAATTTCTAGTGATTCTGCTCTTTTCAATTGCTTTACATATTTCTTGTTAATCTTTGTTTTTGTTGTTTTTCGCTTCTTTTCCTAACCTTATTTTGCAGTGACTGTAGCTATATTTTCTTTTGTTTGCTAGATTGCTGGATTATTTTCTCAAAAATTGCTAAAAATAATAAAAATATATATAGGAAGCGTTTATCATGGTGAGTCCTAAATCCATCTTTTGCTTTTAGTATTGCATTATTTTCTTGATTTTCTTCATCGAAAACAATATTTTGATTTAGTTTTTAAAACGAATTGTTCATCCTTCTTGTTTCACATAGTATTAATTAGGAAGGTAATCTGTTGCATTCAATTTCCTTTCCCCCACACATAACCAAACCACTTAAAAATAAAACACATTTAAAACAATTCCCACCTAGGTGGATACCTACTTGGATTTGATCACCAAGAGGAGAAGTTGACTCAAAGTGTTATGGATAAGTATAATCATTTGTTTGTTAGTATATATCGGCTAAGTACCCGACACCCTTATCACTGTGGGACTGTGAAGTGAGGGGGTAGTCACCAATACCATGCCCATATCGACAGTAGTACATTCTTCATGTCATATTCATAGTCAAAATTTCCATACATCGATCAAGAAAAAGTGAACAACCATACTCCCCCAACTCACAATCAGAATCTTCTAAACCTACTTTCTTTGAAAGAGAAGACCCTACTTTCGAAGAAATGATGGATTCAAATCCCATTGCTCTCAATGGTTATATATCAGCTATGGGTGTTCAACTCTAGAAGCTCACACTTGAACCATCATCAAACATTCCTGATCCTTTATCTGGCTCTTCAAAACAATTTGAACCCGAACCATTTTCAAGTATTCCTGATTCTTCACATCCTATTGATTCAAACCAACAATCTATATCTGAACCACCACCATATGTCCCTGATCCTTCATCTGGGGTTTCACATCTTATTGATCCAAACTACCAACCTGTCATTCAACAAATACATTCATATCCACCTTTAAGTCAACCTAAAATGTCAGAAGTTGTGTCTTCCATTCCTATTCTTAGTCTTCATATGGTTTCCTCTCAAGACACAACTACCCAACAACATACATCCTCACCGATCCTTCTACTAGTTCAACACCTCCACAAAACAATACTAGTGCTTCATTATCTACTCTTCCAAAGTATCCTCGATTACCCAAACACCTCCAATGATTTTTGTTGTTGTTTCTACTATTGTATCTCAACCAGTTAGTAGTATTCAGAATATCACTATGTCCATTCCGACATCTATTCCCTTGATCAATACTAGTGCTATCACCACCACTCACCTTGTTTCACAATACATACCACAACCATCACAACCATTAATTTCCATACCATAATATGCTCCTTCTCAAAATATTCCACAATAAGAACCATCTTATGTTGCCTCGTTATGCCCTTTCAACAACCACCTCCTTATTCACAACCACACCCTTACCAATATATACAACCTTCACAACATTTTATTTCTCAACAATACATCCCTCAACAAAATATTCCACAACAAAATATTCCTTCCCAACAATACATCCCTCAACAAAAAATCCCACAACAAAACATTCCACTTACTTATAACATTCCTCAGCAAATTGTTCCACAACAAAACATCCCTTCACAACAAATCATACTTCTCAATAGTATGTTCCTTAGCAAAAAGATTCCTCAGAAAAATGTTCCACTTCAACAAAAATTCCACTCACTTATAATATCCCACAAAAAGATCCCATAGCAGAATAGACCACAAAAAGTTCTTTTTATCAAAATTTTCCTCAACAGAACATTCCTTACCAGCAAAACATCCCTCAATAGTACCAAATGTACTCATAAACTGGCTAGTTTGCATTTCAACCTATCTCATCCTCATAGAAACCGGCATAAACTAACCCCTTTCAAGCTTTCATGAATCGTATATCCAGACTAGAGGTTGCCTCATCTACACCTAAAAATGTGCTCTCATATGATCAAATCCACAAAGAAACCTATCCACCACTTAGTCCCATATAAAGCATATCTACCTCATTGGGAACTTCCAAATTTTATTAAATTCTATAGAAAGGAAGATCCTCAACAACATATTCAAGCATTTCACCACACACTGTTGTCTAATATCCCATGATCAACACCTCAAACTTGAGGACTTTTCTCATGTTTGTTGTTAGTCTCGTGCATTGACTGGTACAATAACATTCTCGCAATATTCTCTTTTCTCATTCACACAACTCGCACAATATTTCTTAGAACACTTTTTCTGTAAACATATCCCACAAAATCACTATCAATTACCTTTATACTATCAAATAGTTTGATGATGAATCAATTGATAATTTTGTTTCCCACTGGAGGGGTACAATCTATCAATTATCCTTTTCATTAACACAAGCCAAGTTGATTGAAGTTTTTGTCGATCATGCACCAAACATATTTCGTTAGCATTAGAAATTCAATCATTCCATACCTTTGAAAAATATTTTACCATGGCCCGTAAGTTGGAACTGTGAGCTCTAGAAGACAACCATGTTAAGATTCGTCCTAATAAATCACGAACCGAGTTCCCATTTAAGTCATCCTCTAGTCTCAAAAAACCAAATTAGTTAATAATGCTATATTAGTCAAATCCACTCCTAAGGAAAATCCCACTACCAAACATTCTCATCCACAATGTAATTACACACCAATAGGAGAAACTTATATAGCGCAGCTCTTCCCCATTAGCATTTAGTGAATCATCGTTAGAAGATGGATTTGGTAAGAGATCACCAAGAAGAGGTATTGAGATTCCTCCACCTCTTGTTTACCATAAGCATAAGAAAAATGGTAAAAATATTGATCCATTATTTCAATTTAAGAAATTTGGCAATGATATGCGAAGATGTGGTATAGCTATCCATGCATGTTTTTGGAATGTCTAACCACTATGTAGCCAAATGTAGGAAACAAAAATCTTTATTGGAAAATATTATGAGAGATCACTCTCCTAAATAGATCTAAGAGAAAAGTAGTTTAGGTAAGTTTCCTAAAAATGTGGACAAGAGATTTTGTAATCACTTTTGTAGCAAACAAGGTCATGAGACCGATAAATATTGCCACTTTATCTCGAGACAAAGTGGAAACTTGTTAACAAGGAGAGCAATGTTAAACCAACAATTGTAAAAATGACCCCTGTAGTGGTTTAAGTAAATATTGAAGAAAATCAACCACCTAAAAAGGAAAATTTAATTAAATTGGTGGGTAAACAATTCCTTAGTTTTATGTTTGCATAGTTGTGATAGTTGATTAGCTTGAAATTTTTCAAAGAATTTTGGGAAACACGTTAATCTGTGAAAAGGAAAATTTCCCATATTTCATTTTAGCTTTGATTTTGATGAAGTAACCTGAAGGGGAAATCTAGGTGACAGGTTTATCATACTTGGATAATTTCTCTTGTTTATGGGTTTGTGGAAAACTTCATTTTAAAAATATACAGCAGAATGAGATGTATACAGATGTTTCTTATGGGGCATGGTCATTTGATCAGTATGTCTATTTTGGGAAACATATATTCAGAGTATGTTGTTGTTTCATCTGTGTAAATGTATCATGTAGGCATTTTTTTATGTGTAACAATTATACAAACGTTTTGTAACCATGCATGATTTTTGCACATTTTTAAGTTTTTTATTTAGGCTTTAAAAATTTGTAATCACAAACATGATTCAAAATAGTTTGTAAAATTATTTCTCTAATAAACTATGATGTAGGATACATTTTGCGTAATTGATAGTGGTGAAGGATTAATGTACAAATGATGAGTATGGCATTCTAGTTTTCATATCCTTTGCAATATTGGTCATGGGTTAGGTTGGACATATTTTTGGTGTTGATATTTAGACTAATCCACTTATTGATGGCTCTTGATATATATATTGCAATTTTTAAGCTTACCATGCTATAAATTGGGTTCCATGTGTTTGTGATATGTAGAGGACCTATTAACAGTTCAATTGGGTGAGTTTCCTTTTGGAGACCAAAATGGTCTTATTATAAAAGAGTGATATAGAGGATATTATGAGTGCATATGATCCCTAAATATCCCTAAAACATTACAATAGAAAACATCTTCTTGAGATATTTTTGTCGATATAAAGAACTCAAAAAACGGAGCTCATATGTGCAAGATATCGTCCACTGAAATTTTCAATCAACTAGCAAAAATTAGGGAATGCATGCGGGTATGTTAACTTGGACATGTGCACATCTGCTAAGTGGATGAATCATATTGTGAAAAGTGGCACAATGGGTGAAGAGTAAAAATTTGGGTTTTGGATGTTGGTCTTTGACACTCAATTGCAGACAAGTGGGCCCCATTATTTTCTAGTTGGGGGCCCTTAACCAGGATCGACACACTCTTTTTGTGGAGGGGTTCCTTGGCCTTCGATCTTCATATTACCATTGTAATGGTTTTGTATATATATGCCACTATATGTTTATATATCATGTATGTGAATTTTTTTATTATAGGGCTATTATATTGTAATGTAGGGCTAATTTTTATGGACCAAGTTAACCACTTGACGAGATGGCCAACTTGGCCACCTAACTCCACATTGTTTGGCCTTATCTTCATATGACTTGATGAGGTGATCAACTCCCCACCATTCAGATCTATTCACAATGAACTCGGAGAACTATATAATAATCCATTCAAGCAACAACCAATCAACTCACCACTATGTGGCACTTCAAAATTCAGTCCGATCGACATGGCCATTCAAACCAATGTGGCCACCTACCACAAAGTGTGGCAGATAAACACAACCAACATCACGTGGCACAACATGACTTGAACCATACGACCGACGAGGTGATCAACTCCCCACCGTTCGATTTGTTCACGGACGAACTTGGAGAACTATATACTAAGACATTCAATTGACAACCAATCAACTCACCATTATGTGGCACTTCACAATTCTGTTAGATTGACATGGCCATTCAAACCAATGTGGCCACCTACCATAGTGTGGTGGATAAACACAACCAACCTCACGTGGCACAACACGACTTGGCCCAACATTGAACATTCGAACAAACCGAACGACCACTTATACATGAAAACAAAATACAAGCATAGGTGTGACTGCAACCATGAAACTATAGGTGGGATAACCTATACTTAAATTCCCAACAAACCCCCACAGGTGCATGTGGGATTTTTATCCCCAGTAAAGAAAATTGACTAATGTAGAAGGAGGAGGTATGGGTCAAACCCACAACCTACGAGGTATAAAAAAATCACTTATCGTTGAACAATAGGGGCTAAAATAGATATAAAGTGAGCCAACTTATATTTAAAATGCCTTTTGATGGTGGATGCGTAGAAGCCAATTCGGAGTAGTTTACAAAGATATTTAATTTTGAAGCACCTAGGGTCAATTTGGTACTTTTGTGTAAAAAGGAGAAGTGTTTAGAATTCTAAGACAAACATAATGATTTCATTATTTCTTCATGAAGTGTGATAATTTTCCTATTGTATGGGTTTTTTTGACTCATTTGCATGGAGAATGCATTGTGGAGATACTACAGAGCCACGAGATGGATTTGAGAATGTGTTTCTGAAAAATTGCAGAGTTCTATAAATCTGAATTGGCTCATTTGTAGGTGACAATGATCTACTAGTCAATTTTGAAGGTAAAATTGTACTTCAATTAATAATAAATAGATTAATTCATGATTAAGTGAATTTGGAGATGTAGCCCAACTGGTTGAACTTAGTTATCAATTTTTTTGGGTTTGTGGAGTTATTTCATTCAGTTTTATTGTTACTTATTATCATATTTTTAATTTCAATAAGGGAATGAATAAATGATTAAGCAAGGAAATTAACGGAAATCCACTTAAAACACAAGAAGTTGCATTTTGATATCAATTTGCAAAATTAGTAAATGTGTTTGTACAAACTTAACTTTGGATGATTAAATCAGTTAGAAATGCAATGATAAATCAACTTGTGACAATATTTTAATGGTTTTGTAATATTTCCGTTTGAATCACAAAAGTTGAGTTAAAAGATAAAAAATGATCAGAAAAGAGGAAAATTGAGTTAAGTGGATTTTAAAACACTATTTAGTGAATCCATAACCATTTTGATCAATTAAAAAATTAGAATTTAAGTATTTAGAAAAAATTTAAAACAAGAGTACCTGTGGGGTAAAAAATATTTTCAGATCAGCTTTCTATCTTTTAAATGTATAAAACACATCATATTTTCTCCTAATGCAATACACTCAAACTTTCCTAGTTGCATCATTAATAAAAGTGACATAATAAGATGAACCACCAATAGAATATACCTGAGCCAATCCCGACACATCTAAATGGACCAGCTCTAATTTATTTTCCTTATAGGTCCAACCTTGAGAAACTTTACCCTTTTCTATTTTCCATACACAAAATCTTCATATAAATCTAAATCAATATCTTTCAATCCAGGTAATCTATCCTTCAAAATATGTATGCCCTTTTAGCTCATGTGACCAATCCTATAGTTCCACAAAGTTGCATATGATTTTTTGCAGAACTAAATTACAATAATATACACTACTAGTTAAATACAAGGTACCAACATTCTTACCTCTTGCTACCACAAGAGAACCCTTGGTCACCTTCCAAGATTCTATTGTAAAATTCACCATACAACATTCTCTCCCCAACTGCCCCTCAAATATTAAATTCCATCTCAGCTTAGGCACATGTGTGGCATTGTTCAATAGCCAAGTGTTCTCATTCTGCATCTTGAACTGAACACTTCCTTTTTCTACTATTTTTCAAGAATCATCATCACCAAGATAAACATGTCCAAAGTCCCCTTGAACATAATTAGTAAAATAATTTCCATGTGTTGTAACATTGAAAGTATCCATTGAATCTAAAACCCAATCTAAGGAGAGAATAAATGCATCCTGAAAAAGATTACCTGTTACCTCATTCAACTCATTGGTGTCTTCATGTTTTTTCTTCTTGTCCTGAAGAGCCCCAAAATCCTTCTTTGCATGCCCAACCTTTCCACAATGTGAGCATACTATCTTTCTCTTTGATTTTTATCTTCCATGGTTTCCTTTCCCTATAGTTTTATGTCTCCCTCTACTCTCCACCATCAAATAATTCCCCGAAGTAGAAGTCTCCTTGGAGCTTTTATGTCATATTTCCTCCTTAAGGATCAATCCTATAACATCCTCAAACTTCAACTTGGCATTGTTAGAGACAAAGTTTCTCACAACCATTACCAAGCTATTCCAACTCTCTGGTAAGGAACACAAAATAAGAATATCCCTAAATTCGTCATCAAATTCAATTTTTATAGACTTCAACATACTCAAAACTATATTAAATTCATTCAAATAATTTGTAACTGAACCATTTTTAGGAATCTTCATATTAAATACATTTTTCATCAATTTTTTTTTATTATAAACAGAGGGTTTCTCATATAACTTCCATAACACATTCATCAAACCTTATGTGGTCTTCTCCTATGATATATTGAATGCGACCGAAGATGTAAGGCACAATCAGGTGGTCCTAAGTGTTTTCCTATCAATCGATCCCAATCCTCATCGACATACCCATTAGTTGCTTTAATTTTCCTACCAAAAACATAGAAACCCTTCTTATAGAGGTAATCTTCCATCTGCATCTTCCATAGACCCCACTCAAGATAATAACCCTTCCTATGATTCAACACTTCAGCAAACACAACCAGAAGCTCTGATACCAATTATTAGGGATAAACAGAAATATACATGTGTGGATCATTCCAACAGAATTACAAGTAATGAGAATTATGAACAAAAATATAGAAAAAAATACACAACAAGAAGACATGATTTAATGTGGTTCACTTAATGTGAGCTACATCCACCGAGAAATACTTGCCCAAATTTTATTATAAGCTAACAAGAGTGTAATCCACTCTTAGACCAGTTTTCTCACAATTACAAAACAAAGATCTTGTTTGGAGCTATGCTAAAAAAACTCTCTCAAATTCACACTTGAATTCACACACCCATCTATACCACTCCCTATCGAGATGCTAACTATTTATAGCCACATCGGTAGGTAGCAGTTTTACAATATTGTGGCTACCAATACCATGGGCCCAAAAACTGACACATACACCTATGGGTTAAATACCACCTGTATAATTAATACATGAAAAGACCACATTTTTGGTTAATCCTAAAAAATTCTCGGGGCTTCGACCCGATCCTCTAGCAAGGATACATGTAGAGTGTACAAAATCCTAAAATGTAAAAAATCTAAAAAAATCATAAAAAAATAATCTTGATGCTTATACATGATGATATCCTTTCCCCGATATAAATTACCATCTTTGGTGATTCCCAATATTACAACCAAGTATTTTACTTCAAGATACTCAAAAAGACATGGTTGCAAATTTGAGGTGTTCTATTTGGGATAACCTCAAAAACAACACCCACTTTAATATTGTTTCATAAGTCCCGAATGAAGAAGAAGAGTGATCTAATTTATAGATTATACTCTAGAAGTTACCAAGAAAATGGTGTTATAAATCCTACATTTGAGTTATAACAACATAATGATTAGATACTTTCTTCTATACATATTCCAAGACAAACTTCTTAAATTCCTCTAGAATATTCACTTGAAAATCCTATGGCTATCCTTCTTTCATCGCCCATCTCTCCACCACCATTAAACCCTTCTCATCTAGAGATGGTTACACCAGTTCCTTGGGGATTGAACACCTGGATTTTTGTATTTGAATCCTCCACTTCATGAATTACCGAAGGGTAAAGGAAAAAGTTTCCCAAGTTCTATAGAGATGGAAAGCAACTTCCATATGAGCACATTATAGCATTTATCAAATATTATGGTGTTCTTAGAGTGGACCATAAAGATGTTGATATAATTGTTCATGGATTCATTACAAGATGCTTCTACAAAAAAATCTACCATTTTCCACCTCGCGTGATCATTGATTGGGTAGATAATAAAATAAATTTGAAGCAAGGTTTAATTCAATGGAAGATGTTCATGCTTTTTTTTCTTAATCGGCTCGAATGAACAAGGAACCATAGGATTCCATGAGATAATTTGCAGCCAAATTCAATAAACTTATTAATAAGATCTCTAATGATGCCCATCTTACCGTAGGAAATAAAAATGTTTCTTCATAAATGCCCGATTACTGAATTTGGGCTCACATTACACGTAACTCATCTAACTACTTTAGATAATCCTCAAGAAGTTTCTATTGAAGTGGAAGATGATCTTATCATGTCAGGAAAGATCAAGAAGCATTCAATGAAAAATAAAGTCCGAGTTCCCGAATGAATGCATTGATTCATTACTACAGAAGTTGATCAATAATTTGAATACATTGAAGAATAAAATGGCTCAGATTGCCCCATATCAAAATCAAAACCATAATCATATTGTTGGAGCACCTCGGAATATTTCCTCATAGGATCCTCCTATTAATGCAACATGTGAAACTAAAGAAGATGAATAATATTAAATTTTTGAATCAAAACTTGAAGGAGAAGAAGTTATATATGAAAACATTAGGTATTTTAAATAATCATTCTACAAAGATCCCAAGGATTCCATGACTGATATGAATAACTACTCTTGTGTAGTGTTCATTTTCTCATAAGCATAGAAGGTGGCCTCTTCCTCTTCTACCCAAGTGAAGCACTTGAATCCTTAAAAGGGTACTCTTCATAAAACAATAACAAAAATAGGATCATTGTTGCCAAATTCCATGGAGTCAACCAAGAAGAATCCCAAGACCACCTTAGCCAAGGCCACATCTACTTCTCTCGAGTAATTTTCTTCCTTCTCCCCCTATCAATAAATTTTCAATTCTACTTCTATTGTTCCTAATAATGTAACACCTACTCTTCTAAAAAATTCCATTGTTCCCGAGGTATTCACCTCTTCATCCTTTGACATCATTAACCATGTTAAGAAGTAAAAATTCTAAATTTTGTTCTAATTATTTGAGAACTCATCCCAAGTAATTTAATAACTTTTTCATGTTTATCAAAATAAGTAGTTTAGAGTTATGTTGTATAAATCCCACTACCAAATAACCACTTCTCATGCCAATCAAAACTCCCCATAAAAACCTTCTCACCTCAACATCCTCCACCTCTGAAAAAGTAGAACCCTTCTACCTCTCATTGTTGATCAATGGATATAATTTGAGTGATCACATCATTGATTTTGGTTCCTTTGATAATGTCACGCTTGCCAAAGTTACAAATTCCTTGGTCTCACTCTAACCCTTTTCAACGACTATTATTTCATGGAGAAAAATAATTACCCATCATTGGTCAATTCAAATATGCTCAAGTATCATTTGTATATTTTCCTTACAAGAAGGTAAAGATCAACATATTTGTGACTGACATTTTAGCTTCATATGGGATGTTATTGATCCAAATTTTTGTTGGGATGTTGGCAGAGACATACGAGATGAGATGTTAATGTTCCACCATACCAGTCAAGGGTAAAATGAAGAAATTTATCCTGAGAGGAAGATGGGATACATTGTGCAAAAATAAGATGACCCAAGGGTATACATTTTATACTAAGATTCTAGATATGGAAAATATTTCATAACTTTAGAGGAAGATGTTGATCTTCCCATATTGATAGGGGAGTACCTAGATTTTATTAATTCATTTGAGAAATAAAAGGATGAATTGATGGATCTGAAATTTGACATCTTGTATTTCTCACTAAGTATGGATATAGGTTCTTTAGTGATGATAAGAGGAATGGATATCTTGAATTTCTATAAGGCAACAAGGAGATGATAAATAATGTGAACTATGAGAAAAAAGTGATATCCAATAACTTCTAACAACATGATCCCTAGGTTTCCAATCATCATATCAAGATCTAGCATGAGGAATTACCTAATGAATATGATTGTGAATACAAAATTTTCTCTTTTCCATTTAGAGAAGAAGACCTTATCAATGATAATTGGAGAGATAAAAAGGTTTTCGGGTCTCTCAAGAATGATTCCACTCAGAAATAATATATTTTATTGACCCAACACAACCCAAAAATGTCACAACGATAGTGATGATCTCTTCATTTTTTCCCCAACCTTGTGTTTATTCACATTTCAAGAGGATAAAACATTGTAATTCTTATTATAACAAGCAAAACATTGAGAATGAGCTAGTGTGTGTGAAGGAGAATCATTTGGAGCAACTAGTAAACATGAAGTAGTAATAAGTATGTGATGGTGTTGAAAATCTCAAAATATATATCAAAAAAATAGTTCATGGAAAAAATGGTCATTAAAAGTGTGAAAAGAAAAGAAGAAATTTATGTTGTAAAGCACAAGCCTAGCTAAAAACATGATGATCTTAATATGACCAAGAATTAACCTTATGACAGTAGTAAAGTGAAAAATAAGAAATAAGAAGCATGAATGAATTTAAAAATTTATTGGTAGTTGGAAATGAAATTATATAGAAATGAAGACAATTAGCTATATGGATGGATATTCACTTGTAAGAGGAGCCATATAGATTATCTCAAGAAAAATCATATAATATTCTCTTTCTCGAGTATATAGAGATTTCTTGCACCACTTTTATTTCCCAAGTAGTTGAGAAAGGGGTCTTACTTCATTGAACCAGTCAATGGATTTGTAAAGAAACATCATTTGGTGCTACCCATACATGGGTAACATCTGAAGAAAAACAAGTATGGAAGTGAAAGTTTGTTGTTCCCTACATGTACCATAAATGAATTATGTTTGTTTTTACTTTATTGTGTTTTTCCCTTTCCTATTGTGTGTTGGTTTGTTTTTTCCCTGTTGTGTGTTAGTTTCATTTCATTCTCATGTTCCTTTACTCTACTTTACCCAATGGATAAGGAAGCTGGTCTACTTAAAATTGTGAGATTATAGTGTTTATGATTATTTCATTCATGATTTTCCAACCCAAGAAAATTCACCAAGTAATAGCTAGTTGCTGACATGTAAAATGTCAGCATCCATTTTTGGAAGCCCCCACAAAAAGTTCACCTTTCAAGAAACTTTGTCGAAATTGTCAAATTTTTGCCTTTGCAAGTCTCAACTTTTGGGAAAGTTTTGGGAGGTCTAGGTGGATTCAAGATTATTATTGTAGTCAATTTAATGGTTTTAGAGTATACTACATTATAGTAAACTCTAAGTGAGATTTTGGAAGCATTGGGAATCAGAACTTTTCTAGCACCAAAATCCTTGGCCTTAATGAAGAAGTGAACTCATACGGAAGGTTTTGGGAGATATAGGTAGATATGGAAACCTTGTCAATATTCAAATGAAATATTAGGAGTTTATCACATTATCCCAACATTAGTTTTGGTATTGCTCCATTCAAATTTTCTCAGTAGTTAAAAACCTGTCCACTTCGTGGTTATTGTTACTTTGGTTATTTTTGGGTTTTTTCCTAAAACTCAAAATGAAATAAATTACAACCCTAGGTAATTGTGGGAATGGATTTCTTGAGTTTTAAAGTCAAAATAATATAATTATACCTCCTTATAAGTCCCACTTTTGGTATTGGAATGAAAATTACACTATTCAAGTTCTTGAGGAGGCCTCTAGATTCACTTTTGGAACTTTTAGTTCCTGCTCTCAATCAATAATGAAAATTTGCACCTTTATAGGTTCTAATTTCATGTTTTATTTATTATTTGGTTCCTAAGTTATGTCAAAAGTGTACCTTAAGATATTAAATAATCCCATGATCTATTTTCATGTTGACATTGTACTTTTGCCTAGCTAGTTCTTTATGAACCTCAAAAGTGCACTTTAGTTCCTTATGAAACTCAAAATTGAACTTTATTTCCTTATGAACCTAAAAATTTCACTTTTGGAACCTTTTTTCCTCATCCCTTCCAAAAAGTTACCTAGGACCTTAATTGTTCCATTTCCCACTCAAAAGTTTTCTTTTGTGCTCAAGGTTCTTCATCTCACTCAAAAGTGTGCTTTTTCACTCCAAGTCATGACTTTCCATGTGTTTTCCCTCCAAAATTGAGTTTGAAATCACTTAAATCCATCATATACTTCCCAAAATCATTTTATAAAAAAATAAATTCATTATTGCTCCATGAAAACCAACTCCGTGCCCTAGCTTGCAAGAACACTTTTTTCTCATTGTCATACATCACACAATTAAAACCTCTTGAAAATTTTCACAACTCTTATACTCAAAAAAACATTTAAGATTATTTATCATGAATGGGTTGTAATGAAATTATTTATTTTTATCTCCATGATAAAATTGCTACTAGAAATGTCCATTTTTCCCTATCTTTTCTCAAAATTCATTTGCTCTTTCTCGAAGATTTCATGAAGCAAAACCATTTAAAAAATTATTGTATCCTCTCCTTGAAAACAAACTTATTTTGAATCCTTTCATGAGTTATGAGGTATAATCAAACTTGTTTTTCAGCCCAAAATCCTTTAAAATAAGCAATTTGTTCCCAAGATCCATTTTGCACTTTGTTGTTGATTTTAATGGAGGAAACTTCTCAAATTCATTACTTGACTTCTCTTTCCCTTTATATTTTATTTGAATCCATTATTTCTTATTTTTTATAAATATTTCATCAGTGGTGATCACATTCATGTTGAACAAAAACTCCACTGAAAATTCATTCTTCTTCCCCTCCCAAGTGCCAATTCATCTCCCAAACTTCCCCACGTAAAAAAGCTCCCAAAATGAACTTCAATTTCTCTTATTAAAAACCAATTTCAGTCCTAATATCATTGTAACAGGATGTAATAGATATTAATGTAGGTATTGTGGAAATTTATGACTGAGAATAATAATGGAAGAAAGAACTCAAACTATATTGGATAATACCATCCTCAATAGTGGAATCTATCAAGCTTCTAGATTCCTTTTGGATCTTTAGGGTACTAATTTTGTCATGGATCATGCCAATAATACATCATGGCTAAGAATGAGATTTAACATTGGAAGGAACTTGTATTTTCATTCATTAAATGAGTCTCATTGATCATAAATGGTTGCTAAATCGAAAAGGTGTTCGTGAGTCTTAAGGATAAATAGCCATGGACTTGTATTACAACAATTGAATGGGAGATGAGAGATCTCACCAATACCTTGGAGGATTTTCCATTCATCTCAACCAATGTCAAGAAATCAAAGGAGAGATAAATGACAACTTGAACAACATGAGGTGTATACCATTATATTAAAAGAAAGCATCATTAGATTATCTTTGCGAACACTTATGGAATATTTTCAAAATGGATTTGTCTAGTATATAGACCTATTTTGTTCAATAGTCACCCTTTCTCAAGTCCAAAGTGCCATTTCTAATACATCCTGTAAGGTGATAAAATGGCTTGATCATTGCAAGAAAATTCAAACCATGATCGACATTGGTTTTATATCATGATGAACATTATCATTACCCACAAGAGAGAAATCCCAAAATAAAGGTACAAGTTCAACTCAACGATGAAAGGTCAAAGGACCTATCTAGTGAAATTATTATAAGGGTCTTCATCTTCACATGTTCCGTCAATGGACTTGTGTCTTCCATTTCCTTCTCTCTTCTTTTCCACCATTTCCTCATGAAGGAATAAGTTTATCAAAAAAGTAACTAAAGTGATTTCTAATTCTTTGTTGGGGGTGCACTTTTTTAGATTCAATTAAGTGACTTTATATTCAAATTTTTAAAAAGTAATTTTCTTTTTTAAAAAATAAGAGTGACTTATTTTTTAAAGGAATATGAAAATTAACATAGTAATATGAAGAGTCAAAAAAAGGACTATATATTGGAATTATTTCTCCATTCCAAAGGATCATATGTTTCTCTCACTAGCATGTTGTACTCTTCCATTTCTTACATAAATGTATACCTCCATTCTCTCTCATGTTACTCAGCCAAACTAATAGCAATTTTGTAAAGAAGCAAGAGCTTTGAACCTACAAAATGTAATGAGAAATTTTGATTAAATTTTTTGTTAATCAATGTTACTATTTCATGATATTTATGTAATTACACGTGTTTTCCTATTTTTTCCGACCGAGTTGGAATATTTTTTTCAGTTATTGGTAGTAAAATATGTGTTACTCCCATTATCACAACTCTCTCTTCACTTTCCCACTATTTCCCTACACTTCCCTCCTCTCACACTTCCAGATTATCCCATGTCTAATCTATTGTTGTCAGAGTTACAACTAGGGTGTTTTTTCACATTCCTTGGTTTTTTTGACGACCCAAAGGTTAGATATATTGTATATAGTTTCCAAATTTCATTAAATGGAAGCTACCCCATCTTGAAGTGGAGGGACCTAATCTTATGAACCTTGATGAAACTCACATTTTGTCCGCATGACATATATATATATATATATATATATATATATATATATATATATGCACACTCAAAAATCAATTTAAAAATGCAAAAAAATCTATATTTTAAGTCAAAATTAATGAAAGTGAAATAATTTTCCTAATGGATGGTCATTTTTAAATATTTTTTTTTGTAACTATTAAATATTTTTAAATGAAGTATCATTTTTAGTTATAATTAATAAAAATATTCTTAAAATAAAATATCAAAACACACACACACACACACACCTATTTAATTATAACTATTTTTTATTTTTTATATAAAAACACATGCATAGATATGTTAATAATGTGTCAAGTGTGCTTGAGTGGAGAGGCAAGAGAGTTAGACATTAAAGTGTTCAGTGAACCTATATAATTCTAGGTTAGGGAGAAGCTTGGTGTTTGGACCGAACCCCTATAAGTATGTGGGTGGGTGGGAGAATGCATAGATGTTCTACATAAAAAGAAAAAATATATCACCTTTTAGCATGAATTGAAACTAATAGTAAACATTGGATATAGGTTGAATTTCCAAATCAATGATATTCATTGGAAATTCATTTTGAAAGAAAAATTCAGCCCTACTCATTTCTCAAAGAAAAATTAATTATAAATTGATTGTGAAGTAAAACTACTGTCATTCCTAAAACATCATTATTGAGATATATACCTTAATTGTGAAGATAAACTACAATTGTTAGTTTTGGAATTATACATTTTCTCTACTCTTATCTCTCTTTAAACCAATTTGTGGTTTCTTAAAGCACTTTCACAAGAATTGAATTTTATCAATCTGTAAGAGTGTTGTAGTTTCTTTTTTTTCATGAAATTTAATAAAACATAGTATTTTAACAACAAAACTATTATAACTTCAAATAGATGACAAGAGAAGCTATATAGTGGTATTATTTATTATATTTTGTAGAGAAAATTATATATTCCATCGCATGATTCAAATTTTACATTATGATTTTTTGGGAAGAGACACATAGAAGAAAAGAAAAATTTATATGTTGCATTTTAGGATGGAAAATTATCTCATGAGTTGGAAGGGATCTTGTATCTACAACAAATCTTTTATCCTTTACACTGAAAGGATGAAATAAATTTCAGGAAAAGGCCATCAAAGGGTACACAAAATTTTGTACTTGTAGTGTCTTCCAATATATGGTAGAGTTACATAGGGGATATCTAATTCAAATTAAGGATGATTGTGATTTTTCCATGTCTAATATTTCCTTATTCTAAAGATTTCAAATTATTTTTTGAGATAAAAACCTAATAGTCTCAATAGCGATAAATACCTTTTTCGGATGGTTCAAAATTTCTTATTTGGGAGAAGAGAATGGCAACATAGCTACCTGTGGTCTTCACAAGACAAAATTACTAATTTAAATGATGCTTTACCAAGGAAAAAATCATCTTTTGGGATTTTTCCTCACAAACTGTTTGAATAAAATTTCAAATTTTGTAGTACATCCAATTTTCCCAAGTATATTGACATCATTCTTGAAAAATTGTTTGAGAAGAGATATAAATCTCAAATCTCATTTTTTATGACTACTTCGCATTAGAAAGCTAAAAGGGGTCATTTTTATTTAATTGAAAATTAGGTTTGTTTTCATTTAAAAAAATCTGGTTATTGTTTTTTATATTAATTATTTCTCTCTCTTTTAGTTACATATTCATCATTTATTACCTTGTCAAGTAAGGACACGAGAATTGAACGAGGGTGAGCTGGTTGCACGCTCATCGATATGTGCATAGTATATTTTATTTAGTATTTATAAATACACAAATAAATGAAACATTATCTTCCCATATTTCGATATTTACTATCATATATTTTTACCTTTTTAGAACTTAGATGGCTTCTAACTCCTAAGCTTCTACACGTGATGGAATGTTTGTAATTTTTCTCAAATATATTTCCATATTATAGCCACCGATTAAAATTTTAAAATTTAACTTATTAAGAAAATTAAGAATTTGTAATAATCCCCAAATTGTGGTTATGATTATAAATAGTAATAGAATTATGTGTTTCATTTTCATTCATACACATATATTATTCATTGAATTTAAATAGTTTACATAGTTTATCAAATCTATAGATTAGCACATCATTAATATCCATATTAGGGAACTATGTCCCTAAATACTCTATAATTATAATACATGATGATATGAAATGTAAAGGATAAACTTCATTTTTCTTTAGCAATTGTTTTTGCATAATACAATCAATTTAAGTAATAAAATACACATTTGAATCATGTCCTGGAGCTCTCTAACTAGATAGAAAGGGGAGAATTATCTCCAACCAACCATAGGACATCATAAAGATAGTTTTCCTTGCACAAATATGAATCTATTCAACCCCCAAGCCCAAGGGGTTTCCCGTTTGACCTAACAAAGTATTTAAATATGTATTATATAGGGTGTTCTCACAAAAGGTAAAAACAATAATATTTTACTACCCATATGGATCTAAAAAGTTTCACAAAGTGTTTATGGTGAATTTTGGTTAGTAGTAATATGCTTTGAAATACAAAAAATCAAATAAAATAGGGTTTACTGATACCTTTCTTGACAATTATAATTTCGGGATGATTGGGTACATGAAAAATGAAATAGGCTCCTCCTTTCACTAAGTGAGAAGACAAGTATACAAATAAATATAAACAAACAAATATTAGATAAGGATGTAATGTGTTTATTACAAAAGGCGAATCCCAGGAATCCAAAGGGCTTTCTTAAGGGTATCAACTTTTGCTTTACAATTAAGTTATTTTACGAGGATAATGAAATAATGCCAATAAAATTAGAATTCAAGGGAGGTGGAGAGATCATGGTTTACATTGTGGTGGCCTGTGATAGGGTTGTGGAAAGCTCAAAGTCCTCAAAATAGTAGTACCAAATTTATTCCATAACTTCTCGTTCTTCTTGTATGACCTCAAGTTGCTCCTCAAGGTATTTGATGTCATGAGTGAGGGAAATGACACACAACATGATTTCATGGATGATGTCGAACTAATACCACAAGAAAGGATGTTGCACAATCGAGAAGATTGTATATGCTTGTGATGGGGTGTGATGGACCTGATACAGTCATCTACAAGTAACACATCTTGTAAAAAAAAAACAACTTAGGCCAAAATAGATTGATAAAAATATGAAAAATGTATGATATTAGATAAAATAAATAAATTAATAGGGATTTTGGATGATCGATAGAATTGCAAAATATTATGTGAATCGTTGAAAATATCTATAAAAATTTGATACATTGACAAAAGGAGATTTTTTCATAAATAAATATTTAGGAGGATTAATTTGTCTCATATGTGATATGAAATGAAATGAAAATAAATAATGCTTGAGGACTTGATTACCTTGGATGAAAAATAGATTAGATACAGATATAAATTCTTATAAGAGATTTGTATAGCATATGATGGCTTGAAAGAAGTGTTTAGGACATCTAGAGGTTGGTGACGATGTCGTTTGGTTCACCAACATGAAATATATTTTTGTAATGGTTTGAGATCCCCAAAACACGAGCCTTTAATTCGTATTTATAATCACTAGTGATCTATTAGGATTGTCAGTGATCTAGAAAATTTAGGAAAACAACTTAGAAGTGGTTTTAACCACTTCCAAGTTGGGATTTCTTGGGTGGGGATGTGAGGTAATGTTGTTGGGATGTTAAGAGGTTGGGTAATGGGGGTAAAATGGGTTTAGATGGTTTAGGGGTGGTTAAGAAGGTTAAGGTAGGTAAGTAAGGTTTACGGGGGTAAAAATGTGATTTTATGGGGGTGAGGGTAGTGACTTAGGTTATGCTTAGAATGATAGGTTTGATAATTTATGTGTGTGGGGTGTGGGTGGGTCACCTAGGGTAATGAAAACCTGATGTCTACATTTTCCCCTTTCTATCTAATGGTTTGTAATGGAAAAACTACTAGAGAAAAACGAGTGAATTGATTAGATTTTTGATTGAATATGTGGCCCCCCTCAAACCGGGGTGATTGTGAAAAAGTGTAATGATCATTGATTTGAATAGTTTATTGGATGAGATAAGATTGTATGATGGTGTGTTTTGATTTTAGATTCCCCAAGACAAGGCATGAAAAAAATGGTCACCAAGGTGGACTTAGTGAAAGCAGAGAGTTAAGTAATGGGTGAATCAACAAGTTCTTAACCGATAGGTGTATGAATCATAAGAAGTAATGGCGGGGAATGATCCCAACTAGGTATGGTATCCACGGTATATCGGGAGACACATTTTTGATAAATGATGTTTCCACAAAGGTGGGCTTACGTTGCCGGAAGTCAAGTGATAGGGGAACCAATGGGTTTGTGTCCTATAGACATATGATTTAACGACGATAAGGAAATGTTTTCTTGAAAGGGATATGAGAACCTAGGGGATTTGATAAAGGTGGGCATTTTATATATTGATTAGTTTTTTATTTGATAGAGGTTCTTGTAGTTGAGAAATGGAGCACTTATTTATTGAATGTGTATAGTAGTAAGGGATAGATTTGATCGGTGTTTTGACAAAGAAAGGGGTCTTGATGAGGGACCAACCAAAGAGGAAAAAATATGTGCGTTGATTGATGTTGATTGATTTGACAAAATTTGAAAAAATGATAATTTGATAAGACTAAGGGGTCATATAATGATGTTTTAGATAAAGGGGAGGTAATCATTAGTGATTACCATGGATCATGGGTGACTAAACCAAATCATCGGAAATCATGTAGGTGGAAAATAATTGAATATATAATGGTAACAAGAGGTTCATTTAAACCATTACTTTTTGTGAGATCAAGACACTTGTAGTGTTATTTATTTGATTTTTGAATTTTATTGAGTGAGATAGAGGTGGATAGGGATGGAAAGATACATCGATACCCACACATGTTAAGGTAGGTGATGTGATTGATATTTTGTCCTTTTTGTATTATTATTTTGGATATCATCTATGGAAATGTCGGTGATTTCATATGAAATTACCAGATATTTATAGGATTGATGGTGATTGAGATGGATTTCAAAGTGATTTGATAGGTTCATTGGTGATTGGGTTGATTTGGATAGGTATTTCATATATGTTCGATTTTGATTAAAATGTTTTAATGATGTCTATTTTTTGTTATTTGTTTTTGTGAATGTAGACAAGAGATAGATTAACCACATGGGATAGGGTCCCAAAGATTCTCGGATTAGGTCCGTGAGTAGTTATTTGATGAGGAGTGGGAGCACCTAGAGAAGATAAGACTAGGTGGGATGTGTCATTACCATCATATCAATAGGGATGCTGGATTTTGTTGGCTTTGTTTGAGAAGTGGAACCTTGTTACATGTAATTTTTGGTTACCGAGAGGAGAGATAATAGTTACCTTGGAGGATGTCCACCAGATTATATGCTTACCGATACATGGTGTCAAGATTTTTACTATTGATGAGGAAGGATGGGACATTGTGATGCAAAATTAGTATGGAGATGATGGTTTGGAGGTTTTTTTGTTGGAGGGTTCTCATATGGGTCCTTATATCATGATGAGGAGGAGGACCATACTTTAGTGACTATGATGATGTTGGGTATCATCTTCCACGCCCTACCGTATTTATCCGGGGTCATTTTTCATGTATTTTAATGGGTGTGGTAGGGGGTATGTTGGAGCATAGGACAATGTTTACTTGGGATCCTACTTTTTTAGCGTAGGTTTAGAGAGAGTTATGGTCCTGGATGACCAAATACAGATTTGGTGTTGATGTATCATTTTTGTTAGAGTGTTGGGCTTACGAGAATATTGTAGTGGCTCGAATGAGAGGACTTTCATGGATGATGTGGGTGGATTTGGATTATTTAATATGTTTTCTGAGATGGATATTAGATCATGCACACACATGGTCTGTCAGGGATGAGGATTACTATAAGAATCTCCTAGCTGGTCTACAGGAAGTAAGTGTGATTTGGAGGCCGAATACTTGCTTCCTAGTATGTCCTGATATAGTGAGGGATCCGATGGTGATGCAGTAGGAGAGGTGGGTGTTAGGTTGGAGGGAGGGTCAGTGGTAGTTAGTGAGATTTGGTTATGTCAAATGAAATTTTTGTCTAGTGCATGATGTGTCAAAAGAAGTAGTGTTCTACCAAAGGAATGGTGTCGAGATAAATGTAGCACTGCTAGTTGTTCGTGAGGTAGTGGATATGGACGACGAGGAGGTATTGGTGTCTTTGGTTGATGCCAAGATAGTAGTGATTGTACATGATGATATGGGGGTGAAAAAGGCCTATGTTGCATTGTGGTAGGGGCGGTTAGGTGGCTTTGATAGATAGGTGTGGGCTCATGTAGATGTGCCACCTCGGGAGGGTGGTGGCGAGGCGAGATATGGGGGATAAGGTAGTGGTGTTGGAAGCTACCATATCTCCTTTGGGGTGCGAGAAGTCCACATTGGTTGTTGAGAGATATGGTTTGAGTTAGCATCTCACTATTTTACATGTGGAGCTTACTCGGGCTATAGTTGACCAAGATTGATATTAGTAGCAGAGATAGAGAGGCCTTGCGAAAGGAATTTGGAGTGAAAATTTCTTTGTTTTGGGGGTTAAACTACAAGTAGTGAGAGATCGAGCTAGTGGTTAGATGGGGCCACCTTGGAATTTTGGTTTGGCCAACTACCAATCATTATGTGTGGAGCTAAGGTACTATGAGGAAATAGTATGATGGAGGTTACCCGATGAGCCTCACTATGCGGTGTATCTAGTACGGAGGTAGGTGGCACCATCACATAGTGTCAGTAAGTGTTGGTAAGGTACCGAGAGGACCAGATAGAGGATCGTATGGGGGTCTTGGTTGTGATCAAGGAGTAGTTCCCGAGGGGGTGTCCTACTGATGAAAATTTAGTTCACTTAGTACATATCGATACGATGGTTTTTTTATTGTATAAGGATCTCCCGAAGCCCATTATGCATGTGAGGATATTTTTATTCCTTTTTTGATGTGTATTTCTTGAAACACGGGGTTTTGAGGCCCATGATGATGTACATGCATTTTTTATCTATATGATTATGATTTTAGATTCATGTGATGTTGATTAATCTTGACGTGGTGTTATGTATGAATTTGTGATGATATTTTGAGATGTTTGGATAGATTAGATATATGGATATGATGTTACATATTGATGCGATGTGACTTCAATATGTTGATCTTTGTTATGTTTTAATGCACTTATCTTGGCTAAGAATAAATGTGAAATGCTCTCTTTTTAACTAGATTTGATAAATATATGATATGATGGTAAATTTGTTCGTATGACAATGCACTTCAAGCCTCTTAAAAATGTTAATATATAACTAACAATGGTTAGTCATATGTAGAATCATATATGTTCGTGGAAATGAGCTTATATACCTTCTTACAACATGATAAGGGTTGATATGTAGTTTGTACGGAAGGAGTAGGTTCTCCTTAGATGGATTTATGGGCTTATGCCCTAGTTGTATTTTTTATTGTGCAAACCGATCGATGTGGTAAGTTTGATTTTTGATGGGAAACTTGATCATCTTTGCGGGAAGATTTCCTAGGATTTTTTGATTATTTTGACTTTGATGTGAAGGTTGATCGATGCAAGAATCCTTTTTGTAATGATTATGGGTATTCATATGCGAGGAGCGGTCTACAAATTTTGATTTGATTTTTGATAGATATCGTTTGATGGACTAGTCTATATTTTTATTGACAATTGTCCTTCAAGGGATCATTCTGTATTTTGATGATATGATTAATAGTTGTCCTTTAAGGGATCAGTCTATAATTTTAACAATATGATTAATAGTTATCCATCGAGGGATTAGTCTATATTTTTACTAATGTGCATCCATATAGATATTTTTTATTTTTCTAAAGTGAAGGTAGGCATAGTAGACCATTTAGGGAGGGGAAAGGCTTTGTGTATAGACTACACATGTCTCCCCTAGCATATTTTTAGGTTATAGATAAGGGAAATATGGAAGTAATTATCATGGAGTTCCTATTCAAGAGGAACTTGTCCATGTGGAAAATGTAATGAACATATTCGTGGTGCTTATATCTAGGGTTGTGAGTATAGGATACCGACAGAGGACCACATACTTCCAAATCATTATGATAACGAATGATAGGTTGGTGGCGGAACAATATATTTGATGTGACTAATGTCATGAAAGTAAATGTGTTAACAATAGAAAGGCTACAAGTATAAGGCATTTAGAGGTTCCTTTTTAGGTTTACCATCAAGGGAGGCTAAGTGATAGTCTCCCGACCCATATTTATGAGTGATGATATATGGATCAATTCATTAGGAGAACAATTTCCACATTTACTCCTCTCCAGAGTAGTGACATTATGATTTTATTTGAATATAAGATCGCCAATGTTAAATTCATGTTCTTTGACATGTTTGTTGTATGATTTTTGATGAATTCTTGATTGAAATGATGATGTTCAAGGGATTTTGGGTGGGATTCATCTAACAATTCAAGTTGTGTTAATCGTTCTTGAAGATAATCCTCGTCAGAGATAAAGTATTTGAGGACACATGAAGAGATGGAATCTAGACTTCAAAGGGTAGGACCACCTCAAAGCCATATACTAAAGAGAAGGGCATAGTACTTGTAGGAGTACAAATGTTATTCCAATAGGAAAAGAGACAAAATGGAAATTGGAGATTCCAATTATTTCCTTCTTGGTCAAAGGTTTTCATGAGGATTTTGTTGAGTTTTTGTTAGAAGCTTATGCTTGATGTTGTTTGTATGTGTTGCAAAGTTTTTGAATCTTTTTGTTTTTGAAATATTTTCCATTATATGTGATTATTTTGTGAGGAATGCCAAAGTGATAAATAATATGATGGAGGATGAAGTTGATAATTTTTTCATCTTTAGTAAAGATGAGGGGAATAGCTTCTACCCATTTTGTGAAGTATTCAATAGCAGTGATGATAGAATGATGTCCTTGTGAGGAATGAGGGTTGATGAGGCTAATGAGGTCAAGTCCCCATTGTGAAAAAAATCCACAAATCCCTGAGTAGGTGTAGGGCCCGACTTGGTATGTGAGTGAGATTGCAGAAGTGTTTTCAACAATTTACACAATTTTTGACATACACACAACAATCTTGGTTAAGGTTAGGCCAATAATAGCACATTTGTAGGATGTGTTTAAGCAACAACCAAACCATTGAAGTGTCCACCACATATATTGTTGTAGACTTCTAGGATAACTTTAGTCGATTCATGATATTTGAGGCATCGAAGTAAGAGGCCATCAAACCAGCATTTGTAAAGGATTTTGTCTACAATAATATATCGGTTAATGTGTTGTAGAAATTTTAGTTTAGAATTTTTAGATAGATTCGAGGGAATTTTAGATTGAGAAAGGTCGTCATAGAATTGAGAGTACCAAAGGTTTTTTTTTTATAAGGTTAATAGAGAGGAGCTCATCGTGTTAGATGGTCGATCAAATATATGAATAACAACAAACAACTTGGAATATTTAGTTGATAGGGGATGGGTGATGTAAGATAAGACATGGTGTCTGTGAATTTTTTGGATGAACAGGGAACTGTTTGGATCGTATATTGATCAAAATATTTTAAGAAGTCAACAATGTTTTTTATGTTTTTGTAAAATATCATTTTTGCATTAGTATATTCCTTTGATTTTATTGATGAAAAGTTGAGAGTCTCCATAAATATTTAGGATTTCAACATCAAGCATAACAATAGTTTGGAGACCCATGATGAGGGATTCATATTCAAACATATTGTTAGTGCATTCAAAATTTAGTTTAAAGGATAAAGGGATAGGATTCCCCAAGGAGGTATGATGATGATACCATCACCTCCCTTTATCGACATTTACAACTGTCGAAAAAGAGTGTCATTTTGAGGGAAGTGTACTCTCAATCGATATTGTTGATGGATTTTTTAGGAAATTGTTCATGAGGTAGTTGATTATTAGGAAGGGTATCTTCTGTAAGTTGGTCGGTGATGGATTTCCCCTTGATATATTTTTGTGACATGAATTCTAGGTCAAATTTATTCATAAGCATGATCCATCGAGTGATACAATCACTATGATATGGTTTAGAATGTATAACTTTGAGAGGATTGAAATTGGTGATAACATAAGTCTTATGATTAAGGAGATGATGACAAAGCTTAGAATTCACGAAGTACAAGGAACAACATAAATTCTTTTCTTCGGTGTAATGAGTTTCATATTCATGAAGGGTGTGGCTTACATAATAGATGACTTTTCTCTAGCCTTCTCATCTTGATGTGCTAGCATAACACCCAGAGCATGGTCGATGATGGATATGTATAGATAGAACATATCCCCATGTGTGGAGGTGTGAACACATGTGGTGATATAAGATATTGTTTGAGGTATTTAAATGCCTTTTGATAGTTGTGATCTAATTTGAAATGGACATCCTTTCAGAGTAGATGATGATAAGGGTGACAATAGTCTAAAAGCGGGAAATAAAGTGACAGATCGATTGGAGTCTACCTTAGAGATTACAATTTTTTTGATACTAGGAGGAGGAATCTCGAGGATGGATTTGATTTTGGTAGGGTCAACTTCAATTCCTTTGATAGATATAATAAACACTAAAATATTCTCGGAGAACACCAAATACTTATTTGGTCGAGGTTAAGGCGAAGGAATTATTTAATAAGATGGGAAAATATAACGTCAAGCACAACGAGATGGTATATTTAGTGTTAAGATTTACCTAAGAGGTCATCAACATATTCTTCCATGGTATTATGGATGAGGTCATGAAAGATATAAGTCATATCGAGTTGATAAGTGGCCCCTATGTTCTTGAGTCCAAAGGGCATGACACAATAGAAAATGTTACCCTAAGGCGTAATGAAATATGTATTATATTAATCATCATTCGCAATAAGTATTTGATTGTAGCTAGAAAATATATCCATGAGGCATAGCATTTCATTTCCTATCGTGAGGTCGACAAGTTGATCGATTTTAGGAAGAGGGAAGTCATCTTTAGGACAAGCAAGATTTAGATCTTGGAAGTTTGTATAGATGTGTAGTTTCCCAAATGCTTTGGTTATAGGCACAATATTAGATACCCATTGGTGATAATCAATGGGTATTATGAAATTAGCATAAATAAGACATTGTAATTCTTCTTTTATGAGTAGGGCTACACGAGGGTGTATTCTATGTAGCTTTTGTTTGATAGGTTTGGCGTCAGAATAATGACAATGTTATAGAAGATGATGTTAGGTCAATACCCTAAATGTCACTTTATGACCATGTGAAGGCCTGAATGTGCTTAGAAAGGAATGTTGTAGAGTCCTATAATTCTTTAAAATCTAAGGATTAACCAACTTTAACTATGTGTGGTTCGGTGAAGTCCCTATGTTAACGGTAATAGTGGATTCATTAAGGAGTGTCAACATGTAATATATTGGGATAGTTTGAAGATAATGTTCATACACCCCCATGTACAAGAGGATGGATTTGTTGTCATGGAATTTAACAATTTTGATGGTAGGGATTCATCCTCTACCATTTTAAGCGCAAGACTGAGTGGAAGGTTCTTAGTGCAATCATTAGTTTGATAAGTGAGCAGTCCTAAGGTGATCATGTTGATTAAAAAATTAGGAGGGATGGAAATGGTTTCATTTATGTTGATGGAGTCGTCATGTGAATATGATGGCTATATTTTTTCATAGTTTCAAATGTAGTGATCGTGGAGGTGTTTGAGGAAGGTTTGTCAAAACCTAGTCCGAATTTCTCATAAGGCTTGTAATACTAGTCAAAGACAAAGTCATGTATACCTTGTTCGTAACATCCTAAGCCAAAACCTTTCCAGGAATAGCGATGAAGATAAGTTTTAGCCAAGGATTGATAGTATAAGAATGAGAAATTATATATAAAGGATTTAACATGATGTTGATTGTCATGGTGGAAGGAAGGAATATCGATCGCTCCATAGAAAATATTGTCTTTAAGATGGGGAGGACCAAAGGAGATGATATCTCGACATTCAATTCATACATAGGTTTCTTGTTAGTCCTCTCATATTTTTAGGCGTAGGGAGTGAGTTAAGGGCTAGACGGTGGTACTCCTCCGATGAAAGATGTTGCATAACATATTCGAAGGAGTTGTCATCTAGTAGCTTAGATGCGGAGATGGAAGAGCTAGTAGAAGCTTTTTTTCAGAAGAGCCCAAGATTTTTTTATGAATGAGGACATCATTTGGTAGGTAGGTCATGTGATATGATTTAAAATAGCTTAGGTCAGTTGGAACAGAAATGTTTTGTCTTCATGTTCATATTTAAGATAGCTCATGTAATGTTGATGGGATACAATGCATAGTGCATATCCAAGGTCGCCCTAACAACATGTTGTACTAGAAATTATACTAGATAGAAGAGATCATGAAGGATCTTTATGCCTACTTTGATAGGTAAAATAACCTAACTAATGTAAGGGAAACAATGTTGTTGAAAGTGCGTAACATGGTAAGTGATCGAGAGACAATGGTGTCGTAAGTGAATTCATTCGAAGGTGTGGAAAGATATGATATTAATGCTAACGGTGTTATTATTATAAATATCTTGATGAGAATATCATCAATTTTGGTGGTGAAAAAGATTAGAAGGTCACGGTCATTGCAATATAAGGATGGGATCTCATAATCATTAAAAGTAATAGCAATGACGGACATTTTGAGGGTGTCGACCAGATTGGAAAATAGTTGTGGGTCTTCCGATGGTACTAAAATAAATTGGAGATCATAAATCATATCCTTTCGATGTTGTGGAGAAGTTTGAACAAGCTCGTAAAGGGACATCTTCACGAGAGCTTGATGGAGTTGTTTGATAATGGTGTTTTTACATAGTTGGTAGATTGGGTGTGTAGATCAGCGAAGATGGACACTTTAGCCTTATAAGTTGATGGATTAGGTGATTCAAGAGAAAGGGAGATAGAGACCTTGGGCTTGTTTTGATATGAGGCATTAGGATCTTGCACACGTGCTCTTGTAGCTATGTGAAGAATGTATATTTGATGGAGTGGGGTCTTACTAGAAGATGCCTCACTTTTGTTGGATATGGATGTTGTGTTGGATGATGGTTCAAGAAGTGTGTTTTAAGTATTTGATGAGTCATTTTTATTTTATTTGGATGTTTTATATTTGTGGTTATAATCTCTTTGTTAGCAAGGCTTTGAATTGTAGTGTTGATGGATTTACAATCCTTAGTGGAGTGTTCTTGTTGAGAAAAAATCCCACCTCTTTAACGTAATAGAATAAGAAAGAAAATAAGACTTACCTAACCTCATAATGATGGAGTTTAATGATACCGTGGATGTAGATGAATGATGTTTGATGGTTGCGCTCTCGTATATGAAATGATTTAGGCTCTCTTCCCACAAGAACACCTATAGATCATATACACTAAAAAAATATGATTAGTAAAATATGAGGTGGATTTCCTAGAAAAGGCCAGTCCTCAGAAATAAAAGGACTTCCTAACAAGGGTGCCAATCTTCTTTTATAATCAAGTGGGTATAAAAAAATAAATGATATACGAAATATGGTAATAAATATTTTTTTGTCAAATGTTACATTATTACAAATATAGAGATGATAAATGATAAGAAATGATAGATATGAACTATGATTGAAATCAGAATCTAAATTAGAATCTGAATTCTCAGAGGAAGGAGAATTCTCTTCTTAATGGACTTTGGATCTTCTTCTTTAGAGAAATCTAAATTCTTGTCTTCAATGTATTCTTCTTTAAATAATTTTGAATACTCCTCTCAAGATCATCTTTGGTGGTCGATTCAGTAATCGAATCTTCAAAGTCAATTTCGTTCTCATATTTGGTCTTGGAGCTCAAATCCTCTAACTCAGCTTTGTACTGATATTCAAACCAAGCTATATCAGCTCAGATGCATAGGAACTCAAAGTATTCTTCGAAAAAAATTCTACAACATCACAAATCCACCGAGTAGACTCAAAAATGTTCTCGCAAATGATACAAAGGGACATAGTGAATAGTACACATCTCAAGATTGTGTAGAATGTCATATTGTTCCCAATACAATGGATGACAGAAAATGGGCAATGAATTGATGTCAGTAATCTCAAGACTTGGACCACATATTGGCATCTAAAATAATCCATACTTGAGAATGTTAGAAGAAAACATATTTGAAATAATTGATGAGAATATTAGATATCTATACTGAAGGAAGATAAATATTATAGGAATTATTGGTGATTACGCAGAGGATAACGAGATCTTGATAAAATGTAATATTTAACTAACTAATTTGAAATCATGGTCTTTCAGGGACTTAGATAATAATGCGAGATAAACAAACGAATAAATAAGAATACCTAAATATGGAAATGAAACTATAGAATGATATATAACCTTGATGGAAGGTGATGCAAGAAATTGATGAAGCTTCGCAGCTAATTGATGAAATACTTGATCTACACAGACTCCAAAATGGCTCACAAGATGCTTGACGATTGTGAATAACAATGTTGGATGATAGCGTGTTCACGTTGATGCATAATAACACTAATGAATTCCAATAGAAAACTCAGACTCGAAAATGTTAGTGGATGATCCTGAAAAGAGAATGAAAATTTCTCTTAATTAATTGCAAAGCATTTACCCAAATTACTTAAGATTTTGGTTTGTTTAAATTTTTTTAGTAAATGGTTGGAACAACTTGCTAAGTTAAGGTTTTTTGTTTTGAATTTCGAGGGGAAAGTTGTTAAGTGGTTCGAAATGTGTCGGGTTGGTAGTGATGATGAAGGAATAAACTAAATTTGGCTAGATTATGTTATGACTTAGCCTTATCTAGGTTTATGGATAATTTTAATAGGTTTATAAATGATAATGATAGGTTTTTCGAGATAAGGGAGTTAAGGAATAGGTTAAAATGGTTTTTAGGGAATATTTGGATAGTTAGGATTAGGTGTTATTTAAGATAAAGGAAAATAATGATTTTCATAGGTGGATATGTTAATTTGATTAAATGGTGTACATATTGTTAATAAAAATGGGGATGTAGTATGTGGCCTTAGGCATGTATTTAATTAATTAGATAAGGGTTAAAGGGGGAGTATAAGATATCAAATTAATTGATTAATTGAATAGAGATAAAGGGTGTTTTTGTGGGATGTCATGTGATTAATTAAGAGGAGGGTGCATTTTATTAAATATTGGTATGTTTAATTAATGATTTGGACAAAGATGATGGAGTGTAGATTTTCTATGTCCACAGTCTTGATGTTTGATTGTATACACAAAATGATTTGTAATTATACCAAGAGGTTATTCGCCTTAGTTGTTAGATGAATTAATATGAGGTAATGTTATGGTAGATGATTGGATGAGATTTTTGAGGATTCTAGTATAGTACCCTATCGTAGATGTCTGAGATGGTGATGGGACTGAAAGGATCCGCACATCATTTGATGATTTATAGGTTGGGGATGATGAGGTCATATTCTATGTGATACATTTAGGTGTCATCGAGGAACAACAATGGATTTTGCAACAATGACTATGAATTTATACAAAGGATGAGGCCCTAAGATAGATGGAAAGGGCTATTTGTTTTGTGATAAGGTTGTCTGTCAATTTTGTAGTACAATTTTTATTTTTGGATGACTAGATTATGGGTTATATGGTGGATTTATTGAGAATTTGAATGTTATTTTGAGTGACATGATCTTTGAAAGATATTTTTATGATTTCTACAACCAATTTCTTTTCTCGGGACTTTCGGAGAGCCAAAGAGTAGGTCCGGAGAGGATGTGGTAGATTTAGGAGGGTGTGGTATTTTCAAAGTGATAATAATAGATTAGTTGGTTGATTTAGTTAGTACTTCTATGGAAGAAACACTAGGTGTTGGAGGTGTTAGTGAGAGGTATTTAATAATGTTGATAGTATGAGGAGAGTTGACAACATTGGATTGGGATTGACTAGTGGATGAGGCATGATTTAGAAAGGGTTGTTTAAAGACATCCAAGTTTTGATTCAAAGGTACATTTGGATTGTCAAGTTGTAGGTCACCTCGGTCAATAAGATCCTGGAGGAAGTTTCTAAATGAACGACATTTTTCAATTTCATGGCCTTGGACTTGATGGTATTTACAATATTCATTTTCTCGATACCATGAGGGTTTAGAAATGGATGTGTTAATAGGGTAGATAGGAGGAAGTTTTATCATACACACGGGTTTTCAAACACCGTGCTATAATATTCTCTAATGGGTGTATAGTTACATTGGGGTTGGGTGCATTCAGAATTTGAACAACCTTTGGATGTGGCTTTCACAATGACCATGTTTTTCAATCCTTTGGACTTATCATTGCTGGAAGAAGGTTTAAATGAGGACTCAATTTTAGGTTTCTTTGATATGAGCTTGACTTTACCATCTTTGAGGGCACAAAGTTATAGTTTGCGGGAAATGGTAAAGGCTTCATCAAATATTTGAAAGTACTCGGATTTGAAGTGTTCACGATATATGTTTAGTGCAAGATCGAGTAAATAAATCAATCAACTCAATTTTTTGAGGGATAAGGATAGTTGATTGATAAAAACAATATGCAATGCAGACTTGTCCTCAAATTTTTAATGGCATAGAGATTAGTGAAGGAGATTTTACGGGTGATATTGATGGATAAATGTTCTAAAAATAATTGTGTGAGTTGTGTGAAATAAAAGAGAGAATATTATGGAATGTTGTTATACCAGTCAAGGGAAGGTCCTACCAAGGACATGGGAAATTTCCTTAACATGAGATCCTAATCATGGGTAATGAGATAACATGTATGGTGGAAAGATCGATGTATTGTTCCTCGTCCTACTTACTATAGAATTTGATAAAATTTGAGAGTTCCCAGTGTGGGGGATAAAATTTGAAAGGTACTAATGGATGGATGGGTTTTTGTAGATTTATTCATATGCCATGGTACTTTTGGGACCCATGGTGGTAGCTTCAAGACTTGCAAACATATTCATGAGTGCTTGTAAGGGGTTGCTTTGAGGTTATTGTTGAATGTTTGAAGATGAAAATCTAGGTTAACTAGAGATATACGAGTTTGATTGTTGGTGCAATTGATATGGTAATGAGACATTATGATGAAAAGGGGTACTTACGGGAATATTGTGGGGATGTTGATATACTAATGGTTGTGTTGATTCAATGTATTGATAAGGAGTAGGAATGAAGGTGTGGATAAAAGGTTGGGATGGTTGTGGTATGTATTGAGAAGGAATAATGTTATATTGTGAGATATGGGCGTAGATTCCCTTTGTGAAAAGGGATGAGTGCTAATGATGGAACTCATATTAAGCAAAGGTATAGATGTAGGGATAGACATAACTAGATTCGGATTGAGGAGGTCGGTTGATGTGATGGGATATGTTGAGATGCAATAAGAGGAATTGTAGTAAGGTGAATAGCCACCGAGCTTATAGGAGGTGGAGGTAAAGAATGGAGGTTGAGAGATTGGATATGAAAGGAGATGTACTAGTGTTATTTTGTGTGACTGACGAACTCAACGAGGGAGCTGATGATGGGGATGGTTTTGGTTGGACATGCCTTTTGATGATATGGTGTTAAGGGAAAGATATCGACACGAGCTGATGAATCGGGACCGGTGTTCCCAATTCACTAGTAGTGGAGTAGGGATGAATTTTTGGATAACAGGATCATGATTGGGGTCAATGAGTTGGGAAGTGTTAAAGGTGATGGTAGTAATAGGATGTATTTGTTTTGGTTCTTATTTTTGGAGGAATACACCTCAAGAAGCAATGTAAGCATTAAGGGATCTTTGGGTTAGAATCCAGAATTTCTATAAAGATTGGATCACTAGTGTTGAAGAATTGTGGGGTAGGTGGATCTAGGATTTCTAATGTGGCTGATTGGATACTAGGAGAATGTGGGGGTTTTTTTATTGGTCTTTAGATATTTTCATAATTGATCCATCATGTGTGGGATATTTTGAGTGTGTGACTTGATAGAATCCATGGCTTGTTGGAGAGGGCTTGACATATTATCGGTGTTTAAATGACGAGGTTTTGTTTGGTTATAACCATGAACCAAGCACACAATTAAAGAAGAAAAAGAAAATTGTTTATTTTAAACAATTGCAAACAAGTCACACACAAAAATTATTTTTCTTGATTAATTTAAGAAAAAGTGTGAAATGAGAAAAACGGCTAAAATGTACTAGGGAAAGGTTGTCTAAGACTAGTTTCTCGGTATGATTGAGGTCGGAGTCCTTGATATACCCGAGGGTAGATGAGGCCCATAAATGGTGTCACATATGTGGGAGGGGGAGAAAGGAGGAGTGAACATGTGATGTATAGGTAACCTTTGATATAACTTTAATGCTCCCTACATGTGTTTTATTGACCTTGATTTGGCTCCTTGAAACTTTCACCTCTCCCGATCTTAGACACATTGCCTCTATCGTATTACCCATTCACCACATAGTTTTAAGAATTTTAAACTTTGACTTCGTGTTCTACTCTTAGGCCACCAATCAATGACATTTTTCATTGATCAAGGAACTCGGTCACTTACGAGACCTTCCAAACTCTTTGGTTTGATAAATGATTTGTATGTCATTTGTAGCCAAGGAGACATCTATCGACTTTTAGCACTCAAGATTTGAAGGAGTGGGTAGCACCTCAGAAGGATTTTGATCTGATCCTCACTATTTTAGGTTGTGCCTATCAACCAAGGCAAGAGAACCTATATTGCAGCCTTTGTTTGGTGAAGGAGGTGGAGATATCCTTGTATTTTGCATATTGTATGGAAGGGGCCTTGGGAAAACATGATCAATTCTCCATTATTCAAACTCAAAAGAGTTGTCACTACTAAATGATGGAAATGTTTTCAAAACAAGGCTGAGGCTGCTAGAGACATAGTATTATCCTGATTTGCTTTGTGCATTTTTGTAAATGGATTGTATTCTCTTGTTAACACACAATGCAATGTAGGGGTAGTATAGGGTAGGGTTAGTTATTTTGAATGAAATTTTGTTGGGAGATGTTAGACAAGACCAACCAGAGATTACCAAACTCTTTGAGGACCTTTGCAAGAAATTTGTAACACTTAAACAGTAGGAATGCTTCAAAAGGTTTAAAATACTCCTTCAACCAGGATATGTGCACAAATGGAGGCCCAGATCTACACTCTTCCACACAATATTTGACAACCTGCTACAAAATCTTGAAGAAAATATACCAAAAAAGTATCCAGAAATCCCTATTTGATCATGACCTAAGGTACCCCCAAAGGTTTACAAATAATCTCAAGATTCAAGGATAGTAAAATGATTTTAAATTTGTTTATCTTCTATCAGATGAAGGCTCTTTAGAATATAAGATTGCAGATGTCATCAAACCATCAACAAGAAATGAGACCATGTATGATCAAAGAGATCCTAAACACAAGATTGCAACATGAGCAAGAAACACAAATTGAAAACATTCTGAAACATAAGTATATGCAAACTTTGCCAAGAGAATAAACCAGATAATCTAGAAAATGATCAAATATATCAGTAGGGAATGTCATGAGAACAATCTCAGAGCTTGTTGATGGCTTTACAACTTGAAACCAACTCAACATGATAAAATATGATGCAAAATAGAATTGAAAATGGCTCTCAGGTGGTTTTCTCTAGAGAAATGGGCTTCTTCAGTTTTTCCATGAAATTCTAAATTCTTTTTCTCTCCTTTCTAAAATTCTCCAAAAATATGATATATACTCTATGCCATCTTGGAGTCTTGCTTCCCAAGAAAATAATATGCTTATGGGATCAAATTTGTTACAAAAACTTCATGATTTTAAAGATAGTGACACCAAATAGAAAAACAACTCTCAGGTTGCCAGGTATGCACAAAAATTAAATCATTACACAAATTTGGATCATTATCCATCCCAGGTCACATTTTTATCATTCAGGCATGCAAGCATGTTTTACTAATCATTTTTCACCTTTTCCCTTCATCATTTCACCTCTGCAACTTTTGATTTTCACTTTTCACATTTTTTTTTATCGGGCCTGAGAAAAAAATGTATCAAAAACACCATAGATCACCGAATTAGGTCATGAAAATAGTGCCATTGCACTCAGAAGGCAAGACGATGCAAAATCATATAAGGTTTGATGAAATTTGATGAAGAAATGATGATTCCAAGCTTCTTGGAGCTCCATGGTGGCCAAAAGGGTGATGCATGATTGCCATCATCGATTTTGGATAACTTTAAATATCACCCTCCACGTGGCAGATGAGATCCAAAATAAGCCTCAAAAATACCCTTTTTGACTTTGGATAAGGTGGGACACGTGTCAAAACATGATTGGATCGGGCTCCCATCTTTAAAAATGCATTTGTGACCTTTTTTAATTTTGGAAAATTTTGCAAAATTTCCCGCTTCTCCCTGGACCGCCACGTGTCCATATGTGGGCCCCATTGAAAATGGGCCAATTCTATCAATTTTCCTTTTTTGAAAAAAGGAAATTTTCTCAAAATTCTCCGTGGGCCCGAACACCCGCTCTCTTCCTCGCCACGTGGTGCTCTCCCATTTTTGTGGGTCCAAGCTCTCAATTCTTCCTTTAAACCTAACCTACCTTTAAAATTTTCAAAATTTCAAAATTCTCTCTCGAGGCCCCCTTTGACACCTTCTAAAATGTGCCACGTGTTTTCCCATTGGCAAGGTGGACCAAATTTTTATTTTGAATTTTACCTCAAACAAAAAAAAATTTCATAAAATTCTCCTCAAACCCCTTCTCCTTTTTGCCTTTTTGGGACACGTGTCCTTTTCCTTGATTGTCCCGGAGCTTTGGCACAAAATTGATTTTAAATTTTGAAGTTAAAAACTTCAAAATTCATCAAAACCCCCTGCCCCCCCATGTTTTTTTTTTGGACACGTGTCCACTCCTCATTGGATGAGGGCCTTCGGGTCAAAAATTTAACTTTTAAAATTTTGAAGTTAAAAACACAAAAATTCACCAAAACCTCCGCCCCCTCATGTTGACTTTTCCTGACATGTGTCCTCTTCCCATTATTGGATGTGGGCTTTGGGTCAAAAATTGACTTTGAGAATTTTGCAAAATGAAAGCCAAAATTTTAAGGATAACCCGCCATCCTCGACCAATCAAAATGTGCCACGTAGGCACCCTTTCATCAAAAGTGGAGCCACATGGACCAAAATTTTCCCTTTGCCAAAATTTTTCAAACAAAAAGTTTAAAACATTTCCACCCACCATCCTCCCGGCCATAGGAACCATGCCACATTGCCCAATAATGTTGTGATGATGAATTTGATGGGAAAATGACACCATATGATGCATCAAAACATCAAAAATACAGAGGATGCCCTAGAAATCAAAATTTTTGACAAGGAAGGTAGATTTTTTAATTTTAAATCAATTGAAACATGATTTGACATTGTTTTCAACCTTGGGATTGGGAAATTAATTGCAAACATTTGGGATTGATCAATTTTGAGTTTTTGCATGATTTGACAAAGAAAAAATGACACAACCCAACCATTTGAAAAACTAGGGCACAAAAAGGGGGAAACTTGGATTGTTGTTTCAAATTAGGAAAAAAATAATAAGATCTTGGGCATTTTGAAGCATTCAATTGGGGAAGATGAACTGCAGACCACCAAATCAAAAAATAAAATGTTTTTGAGAGCAAATTTGGACATGGAAAATTAGGGCACATTATGAAAACTAAGAATAGCACCAACATTGGCTCTTGCTTGGGGATGGGCACTCCCAGTGAGTGCCACAAGGACAAAACATAGACCAAGTGCCAAAAATCCATTGGGAAAAGGAGTCAAAACACAAGGCAGCCCAAAAACTAGAATTACCACCAAAAACAAACCAAGAAAACAACCAGAAATGGTTGCCAAGGACAAAAGGGAAAACCACACACCAACAAACAACCAAAAACAAAGCAAAAAACAAGGACTATACAAATGTACAATTTGTGCATACCTCACTTTGGGGATTTAATCCAAGAAATGTTTTAAATGTCTGCCATTAACAGGAAGCTCCAACAATTCCCCATCTAGATCTTTAAGAAAAAGGTATGTTCACCAATTCTGATGTCAATGGCATAAGGGCCCATCCATAATGCATCAAACTTTCCATGCTTTCCCTTGTCTTCATGCCTACTATCCCATAGACAAAACCAAGATCTCCAACATTGAAGGCTCTAGGAGTAACCTTCTTATCAAACAATCTCTTCAATTTCTCTCTAAATCTGACATGCCTTTGATGGGATGCTCTTCTCTCTTCATCTAACTCAATGATCTGATTAATCCTTGATTCATATGGGCCATGCTCTTGATCTTCCAACTATTGGGAAAACTGAAATGAGGATAATTGCAGGTGTAAGGGCAGCAAAGCTTGAGTTCCATACACCAATTCAAATGGGCTTTTACCAGTTGCTCTTTTAGGAGTTATTCTATCAGCCCAAACTGCAAACTTCAATTGTTCTCCCCACTTCTTCTTGTTCATTTCCAAGGTCCTCCTAATGATCTTGAGCAAGTTCTTATTACTGGACTCAACTTGTCCATTCCCTTGTGGATTGTAGTTTGAAGAATAAGTCAGATTTATCCCATATTCATTACACATTGCCATTAAAGGTTTGGCTCTAAAGCACATGGCATTATCAGATACAATCTTAACTGGAACTCCAAATCTGCATATGATATGATCCAACAAGAAATCCATTACCACTTGGTGTGTTGCCTTCTTAGATGGAATTGCCTCAACCCACTTTGTAAAATAATCAGTGGCTACAAGAATCCATTTATGACCAGCACTAGAAGGATCTGAAATCTCACCAATGAAGTCCATTCCCCATTGTTTGAAAGGGGCTTCAATTGATATAGGCTGCAAAGGAAGGGAGCCTGAAGCTTTCAGTCTTCCAGAGAAATGTTGGCAACTATCACACTTTCTAACTAGTTGGGTTGCATCTTTAAAAAGAGTAGGCCACCAATAACCAGCTCTCAAAATCTTATGTGTTGTCACCCTCCCAGAAAAGTGTCCTCCACAAACTCCCCCATGGAAATCAACAACTATCTTGGGAGCTTCATCTTTAGTTATGCATTTCAAGAGGACACCTCAGGGTTCTTCCAAGCCAGCCCAAGGTCTGTTATGATATACTTTTGAGAAGCCAGCTTGAGGGCTCTTTTCTGATTTTTATTCAAGTGACTAGGACAACATAGGTGCCTGAGGTAGAAGATCACATCTTTGTACCATTCAGAACTCATCAATTTCTCAAGAAGATCTGCCCTTTCTTCCTCTAGCTGATTCACTTCTACATTTTGCAAGTTGCTCTCAGCCATGAGCTTAGCAAGACCCAAACCTCTTACTAACTTTGTGGTTTGGATATCCATATCATACTCTTGTAATTTTTTCACCCATCTACATATTTTACTTGAGATCTCCATCTCTGATAAGATGTCTTTCACCATGGTGTGGGGAACATAAGCAACAAACTTTTGAACTCAATATATAAGGCCTGAAAACTTTGTTGCTTTCACCAAGGAAAATGCTTGTTTCTCCATGATTGTATACTTCAATTCAGCTACTTGTAAAGCCTTGCTAAAGAAGGCAATAGGCCTCTCAGCCCCATTCTCATCCTTTTGTAACAAAACAGAAGCAATGGTATATTCAGAGGAAAAGGAAAAGATTTGGAAAGGCCTCTTATAGTTTGGAGCTGCTAAAATAGGTGCATGCTTAAGTGCATCCTTTATTCCTTCAAAATCTTGAATGGCAGCCTCCTCCCACCTGATAACTTGGTCCTTTTTAACATGCTTGTGATTGGAAGAGTCAGCTCAACAAAATTGGAAACAAACCTTCTAATAAAATTGATTTGGCCAAAGAAAGATTGGATGCCTTTCTTGGTTCTTGGGATAGGTACTTTGTTGATTGCTTCCACTCTCTTAGGGTCTATCATAACACCATCTTTAGATACAATATGTCCCAGAAACTTGGCCTTTTACACCAAAAATGACACTTCTTTGGATTAAGAGAAATTCCATACTCCCTACATCTGATCAACATCTTCTCCAAATGTTGCAAATGATCACCTCAGTTGCCTTGAAAACACATAGTCACATCATCTTGGTAAACTACAATGAACTCATTGATGTAACCAGCAAAAGCAACATCCATTTCTCTTTGAAAAGTGGCACCAACATTCATCAATCCAAATGGCATCCTAACAAAAACATATGTCCCCCAAGGAGTAGTGAATGTTGTCTTAAGTCTTTCTGATTCTTTGACAACCACTTGATTATATCCGGAGAAACCATCCAATAGTAGAAAGCAATTCTGATCCTGTCACAAGTTGCAACATATTTTCCATGTTTGGCAAGGGATAGTTGTCCTTCATGGATGCTTTATTTAGATTTCTAAAATCCACACAAAGTCTAATGTCTCATTCTTCTTTCTAACTGGCACAAGGTTTGCAACCCAAGATGAATATCTAGTGGGCTGAATAATACCTCCATCTCTCAACTTCTTTAATTCCTCTTGCATTTTCATGGAGAGAAGTGGATTAATTGGCCTTTGCCTCTATCTGAATGGTTTGGAATTTTTTCAAGAGGGATCTCATGCTGAAATAAATCTTCTCTATATGCTTTCAGCTCTGAATAGGACCAAGCAAGGCAGTCTTGATATTTTTTCAAGAGTTGGGCATAGGACTATTTTCTTCTTTTACTTAAATTGCTGCCCAACCAAACCTTCCTTGGTTTTCCTTTGTTCCCAAGTCATGCTCTTCCACATCCCTTGAAGTAGACATCTTTCTATTTATGATGCAATCAACATTGTTAAAATTTGCCTCAAGTGCCACAAGACCTCTAGGAATGGTGTTTGTTTTCAATTGGATGATATCTTTTCCAAACAAAGTTTCTCTTCCTTCAGTCATGCACACCATTGGTTCCCAATCAATATTCTGATTTACAAACTCACCTTGGTTTTGCAAGAACCTGAGCACTTGAGCATCATTGTTAAAGACTTGCCAATGTTTCACATTATCAGGGACAGTTGGCCTAGTCAGGACTTCAATGTTGTATTCACAATAAGGTGAAATGGTGCAATTTTCAAATCTAGAACCCAACACTACCAACTTATCAGCAGCAGCATTAAGACCTCTATCATGGTAAACAATGTTAAAGGAATCAAACATTTCAATTAGATCCCAAACTGCATGCTTATATTGTTTCATACGCTGATTTTTTGTAGCATACAATTTTCTTATTTGTTTGACAACCAACTCTGAGTCTCCTTTTGCAACAATATCTCTTACTCCATACTTCCATGCAATTCTTAACCCCAACAACAATGCCTCATACTCAGCAACGTTGTTAGTGCATTCAAAATTAAGTTTGAAGGAAAAAGCATACTCTTCTAAACTAGGAGAAAGCAGAACTATACCAGCACCATTTCCAAATTTGGAGCAAGCTCCATCAAATAGCAAGGTCCAAGGAGAACCTACCATATCAAGGCACTTTGATCTATCCATCTTGTGTTCTTTTCCATCAGCAAAGCCAATGAAATTTTCAGCATCTACATCAGCAAATAACACTTCATAGGAAGCATTGTTGGGATCTTCAATCAAGTGCAACATTTTCTTTTCACCATAGAGTTTGACAAGGCTGCCCTCAATGGGAATGGTGGAAAAAGACATGTCCATCTAAACACTACCACCAACACTTGCAGCCCATTTTCTTGACAAAAGCATACCCCATTTGGTAGGGCAGTCAACAATTACAACATCAAGTTTCAAGTTCTTACCCGGATAGGCTGCAAGTTGCACTACTAAACCCTTCACACAACAACAACACCGACACTTCCCTTGAATCCATGGTAGTACACTTCCCATAGGTTGTCACCTTGATATCCAACTCATTCATGACTTCTAGAGGCATGACATTACATGATGCACCAGAATCAAACATACAATTGTGAAGTAGTCTATCTTTTATGAGAAAAGTTGTAAAGAATGGATCAACATTCAATTGGGAATCAACCAAGGATGTCCCCAAATATACCTCAGGTGCCTCTCCAAGATCTTCCACTGCTGGTGGTGTTTCAAGGCCAACAATGATTTGAAGAGGAGTCTCAACAACATTTACATTTCTGCTTGGGGTGATCTTCTCTTCTTTCAATCCCAAGTACTCAAATGCTCTCTTCTTATGCTCAGGAATTCTAAGCAACTCAATAATTGGAACACTCACTTTAATTTGGCTCAATACTTGGGCAATATCATATGGAACATTCTTTGGTAAGACAACATTGGAAGGGAAACAAGAAGGTTCATCAGATGGAGAAGTATTCTTAGCAGCTGGGCATGAGAAGGACTGTAATTTTTGTTTGGGACAGAAAAACCTTTAGCAAGTGTTTCTTTCCTAGGAGCATCCTTTGGAATGCTTGTGAGCAAGGGTGTTTTAGTTTTGGCTTGAGGCCCAACTCCCTTAACAACTTTGCTTCTAGTGTTATAGTCCTTTTCTTGAGCTACAACAACATTCATCAACAATTGTCTATCTTCCTCCGAAGGGATACCACCATCATACTTCTTGATCATCAAAGCTCTTAGATATTCAAAGTCATTATTAGGAATTTCAAAGGCTTGAACTACATCTACATCATGAGCTTGAGAAAGAGAAAGAAGTGGTACCCACTTTATGCAATCCCAAAAGGTTGTAGCAGTAGTCCTAGCACTTATTACTTCAGTAGATGTTGCTCCTCCTTGTGAGCTTGAAGAACAACCCACCATGCAAATATCATCATCAGTTCCATCCTTATTATCAGCTTCATCAACTTGTTGGTCCATTTCACATGGAGGATGAGGAAGAAAACATCTATCACACCAATCCATATCAGCAACTTCATCAACAACAACAACCCTGGTAGTTAGAGGGTCAGGAACCAATCTATTTTCACATGTTTGGGGTTGTCTATTTGCAGATCCAATAGGCCCTTTACCCTTGTCATCAAACCTCTGCTCATTCCTATGGTGATTGCCAAATCTATCTTGTGCCTGCTGCCTAGGCTGACCTTGTGAAGTCTGCCCAATTCCCTTCTCAGCTCTTGCCAACTTGTATGAGATTTCTTTGACAGCCCCTGCCAAAGTCTTCACAACCTCTTCTAAATCAGCACCTTTGCTAGCTTGAGGTTTTTTAGGGTTTATCAATTTTACACCATCTCTCTTAAGAGGTTTCCCAACAGCCTTGATATTGTTCTCAATTTGAAGTGCCATGGTGAAAGCTTGTCTTATATTGGTTGGGTTCTTATCTCTTAGGTAGTAGGCTACCTTTTTATCAAATGCATCTGTATATTTGATTAAACAAGATTCATCACAAGGCCTCAAACCAACAGGAAGCCTTCTCAAAGTTTTGTTAAACCTTGTGTTGAAGTCATGGACTGATTCATTAGGGTTCTTCTTGATATTCTCAAACTCAGACAAAAGAAATCTAGGATCAGTCATGTCACCATATTGCAACCTAAATGCATTTTTCATTTCAGTCCATGAATCAATAGAGTTATCAGGTAGAGCCTTGTACCAATCCCTAGCATCTTCTTCTAGTGTATGAATAAACAACTTAATATACACATCTCAAACTCTATCTCAAAATCTTCCATCATATTATCAAAAAGTTTGAGATGTTGATCACCTAGTAATAGCATTGTTACCTTGGAATTTTGGCAACCTATTTCTGACATCTTGTGGGACAACATTTGGGTAACCATCCATTCCTCTAAAATTTATAGGACCAAAGGTGTTAACAAAAAATGGAGGTCTAGGCTGAGCCATATTGTTTGGTGGGGGTGATCTTGGAGGTGAAACAAGCTGGTGAGGAGTACAATATCCTTGGGGCTCAAAAATGTGATTCACAAGACTGGTATCCTCTAAGTGCTGATTTTCTTGGAAAGTTTTACTTGAATTAAAACACAGAGGTGCAGATTGGAGAAGGAACTTACCAGGTATAGTAGAAGGACCTTCACTAGCTGAGGAAAACAAGTTTATGAGAGGATTGCTTGAATCAGAATCACTTGAAGAAGAGTGATAGTCCTCTACCAAAGGCTGATCTCTCTCACCAATGACTATATCTTTTCCTGATGTCTGACCTTTAACCACTTTCCAAACTCTTCTCCCTTCCAACTCTGAATTTCTTAAATCTGAGAACAATTTCTTAGTAGAGTCTTTAAGGAAGAGAGATCTTCTTCCCTCCAGTTTTGCAGAGATCAACAACACAAAAATAAATGACAGAAAGCTAAGACACTGGTATTTCTAAATTCAAATCAGCATGGAGTCGCCACTAAGGAATTTCACCTCAGTTGTGCAAGAATGCACTAAAGTAATTTTATCAAATGTTTGCTAATACTGATAACTTTGTAAGTTTTATAAATCAGACCTTCTTCTTCTTGAATCAACCAAACATAATGCAACAAAAAGTGTCTAAACTACTGGGAAATGAAAAAGGGCAGGCTGAGCTTGAAACCTTTGCTTTAAAACTTGCAGATCTGAAACATAGGATGATATCTTGACAATGCAATAGCTCAAATACTTGAATACACCTCAAAAACACCAAGAAATTCCAAGAAGTCCCCGGAGCAATGGTGCCACTCTGGTGTTGGTACCCAAACTTAATCTCCTTCACAACTCAAGCAAGCATCATGGATTTGCACAAGACACTCAGAGGTAGATAAATGATTTGTATGTCATTTGTAGCTGGGAGACATCTATCTGACTTGTTAGCACTCAAGATTTGAAGGAGTGGGTAGCACCTCAGAAGGATTTTGATCTGATCCTCACTATTTTAGGTTGTGCCTATCAACCAAGGCAAGAGAACCTATATTGCAGCCTTTGTTTGGTGAAGGAGGTGGAGATATCCTTGTATTTTGCATATTGTATGGAAGGGGCCTTGGGAAAACATGATCAATTCTCCATTATTCAAACTCAAAAGAGTTGTCACTACTAAATGATGGAAATGTTTTCAAAACAAGGCTGAGGCTGCTAGAGACATAGTATTATCCTGATTTGCTTTGTGCATTTTTGTAAATGGATTGTATTCTCTTGTTAACACACAATGCAATGCAGGGGTGGTATAGGGTAGGGTTAGTTATTTTGAATGAAATTTTGTTGGGAGATGTTAGAACAAGACCAACCAGAGATTACCAAACTCTTTGAGGACCTTTGCAAGAAATTTGTAACACTTAAACAATAGGAATGCTTCAAAAGGTTTAAAATACTCCTTCAACAGGATATGTGCACAAATGGAGGCCCAGATCTATGCACTCTTCCACACAATATTTGACAACCTGCTACAAAATCTTGAAGAAAATATACCAACAAAGTATCCAGAAATCCCTATTTGATCATGACCTAAGGTACCCCCAAAGGTTTACAAATAATCTCAAGATTCAAGGACAGTAAAATGATTTTAAATATGTTTATCTTCTATCAGATGAAGGCTCTTTTGAATATAAGATTGTAGATGTCATCAAACCATCAACAAGAAATGAGACCATGTATGATCAAAGAGATCCTAAACACAAGATTGCAACATGAGCAAGAAACACAAATTGAAAACATTTTGAAACATAAGTATATGCAAACTTTGCCAAGAGAATAAACCAGATAATCTAGAAAATGATCAAATATATATTAGTAGGGGAATGTCATGAGAACAATCTCAGAGCTTGTTGATGGCTTTACAACTTGAAACCAACTCAACATGATAAAATTTGATGCAAAATAGAATTGAAAATGGCTCTCAGGTGGTTTTCTCAGAGAAATGGGCTTCTTCCAGTTTTCCGTGAAATTCTAATCCTTTCTCTCTCTTTTTCAAATTCTCCAAAAATATGATATATACTCTATGCCAGCTTGGAGTCTTGCTTCCCAAGAAAATAATATGCTTATGGGATCAAATTTTGTTACAAAAACTTCATGATTTTAAAGATAGTGACACCAAACAAAAAAAACAACTCATGAGGTTGCCAGGTATGCACAAAAATTAAATCATTACACAAATTTGGATCATTATCCATCCCAGGGTCATGTTTTTATCATTTAGGCATGCAAGCATGTTTTACTAATCATTTTTCACCTTTTACCTCATCATTTCACCTCTGCAACTTTTGATTTTCATTTTCACATTTTTTTATCGGGCCCGAGAAAAAATGTATCAAAAACATCATAGATCACCGAATTAGGTCATGAAAATAGTGCCATTGCACTCAGAAGGCTGAGATGATGCAAAATCATATAAGGTTTGATGAAAATTTGATGAAGAAATGATGATTCCAAGCTTCTTGGAGCTCCCATGGTGGCCAAAAGGGTGAATGCATAGTTGCCATCGATTTTATATAACTTTAAATATCAACCCTCCACGTGGAAGATGAGATCCATGAATAAGCTCAAAAATACCTTTTTGACTTTGGATAAGGTGGGACACGTGTCAAAACATGATTGGATGGGTCCCATCTTTAAAAATGCATTTGCGACCTTTTTAATTTTGGAAAATTTTGCAAAATTTCCCGCTTCTCCCTGGACCTGCCACGTGTCCATATGTGGGCCCCATTGAAAATACGGGCCAATTCTATCCATTTTGCTCCTTTTTTGAAAAAAGAAAATTTTTCTCAAAATTCTCCATGGGCCCAAAAACCGCTCTCTTCCTCGCCATGTGGCACTCTCCCATTCGCTGCGGGTCCAGGCCTCCAATTCTTCCTTTAAACCTCCCTGCCAAATTTGCAAAATTTCAAAATTCTCCCCGAGGCCCGAACCTCCCCATTTTAGTACAAATTTTTCCATGTGTTGGCCAAGGTTTGGACCAAACTTTACTTTTGAGATTTTACCTCCAAAGGCAAAAATTCTCAAATTCTCCCCAAGCCCCATTTTGCATTTGGACCATTTGTCCTTTTTTTTTTGGGACACGTGTCAAAACTTTTTAAAGTTTTGAAAAAAACTTCAAAATTTTCCTTCAAAACCCCCTCCCTTGATTTTTGCATTTTTTGGACACATGTCCACTTCTCATTGGTTGCGGACCTTCAGGTAAAAATTTAACTTTTAAAATTTTGAAGTTAAAAACTTCAAACACACAAAACCTCCGCCTCCCATGACCTTTTTTTGGACACGTGTCCTTCTTCCATTTATTGGATAAGGGAGCTTTGGGTCAAAATTGACTTTGAAATTTTGAGCCAAAAAACAAAAATTTCACCAAAAACAACCTCGCCCCTATCACCAATCATCAATGTGCCACGTAGTCCTCTTCCCATTTTGTAAGAAAGCGGAGCTTTCGGGCCAAAATTTTGACTTTAGCCAAAATTTTTCAAAAATGCCAAAAGTTAGAAAACATTTCACCACCCACCAATCCTCTAGCCAATCATATCATGCCACATTGCCAATGCATTGATGATGAATTTGATGGGAAAATGACACCCGTATGCCCGTCAAAACGTCAAAAATTCAGAGGATGCCCTAGAAATCAAAATTTTTGACAAGGAAGGTAGATTTTTATAATTTTAAATCAATTGAATCATTTTTGACATTGCTTTCAACCTTGGGATTGGGAAATTAGTTGCAATTACTTTAGATTCGATCAATTTTGAGTTTTACACGATTTGACAAAGGAAAAAATGACACAACCCGACCATTTGAAAAAGCTAGGGCACAAAAAGGGGGAAACTTGGATTGTTGTTTCAAATTAGGGAAAAACAATAAGATCTTGGGCATTTTCAAAGCATTCAATTGGGGAAGATGAACTGTAGACCACCAAATCAAAAATAAAACAATTTTTGAGTAGATTTGGGCATGGAACATTAGCATTTAAATGAAAATCTTCTTTCAAAAAACCATAATTCTTCTAATTTTCTTTTGATCTGGATTATATGTTTTTTTAGATAAGGTAAGAAAGTTTTGGTTTTGAAGGGACCAAAAACCCTTTACAAAATATTATCTATGCAAAATATGGCCCACCAAAAGATAGTGTTGGTGCTCAAAATAGTCTTGCCCTAGTTTGCCTTTGAAAATCTATCGATTTACGGCCTCTGTCACTTTTTTTTCCCCGTGTTGTGCCTAGTTAATCTTTGTTGCCATTTTTAATTTATTCCTAGGTCGTAGATCACTTATGGGTCCATGGTTTGCTCCTTGTTTCTTTGTTCCTCCAAAAAGGTCTGTAATTTGGGTCTCCCATTCTCTATTCATCTAAAAACTCGGGTTCTCCCATATTTTCCATTCTCCACGGTCAGGATTTGTTTTCCTTGTCATTTCTTCCCTAAATACTTGAAGAAAAATGAATGGATGTGTCTCTGATGGATGTATTTGAGCCTTGTAACACTTCTAAATTCTCTTTCCTTGGAGAAATTTTCATTTTCAGGCTCAAATGATTGTTTTTCTATATTTTACGGTTTGACGGGTGTTTCTCCCGGTCAAATTTACATCCTTGCATCGACAGGGGACATGGAACCTTTTGGTTGGATGTGGCTTGGCTGGGTACTTAAAAATTTATATGAATCACCTTAACTTAAAATGTGTCCACATGGAAGAACAATGCTCATTTAAAGATCTAATTTTTGGGTTGGCCTTGGAGTAGCGTCGGGAGGACACTTGTAGGTTTTCGCTACCTTGCCCAGATTTAGATAAATTTTATGTAGCTAAAATGGTTTGGTGGAGAATAGGGACATGTGGGAAGCCCGCACTCACTCAAATTATTTTAAAGAAGTATCAGGGAGGACACTTGGAGGCCTACTTGGAGATTACCTGAAGCATGACACTTGGCACCTTCAATCGAGCTTTGAGCCTTCAAACAAATGTTGCCAAAGCTAGGACACATGGTGAGCCCATGCTCATTCAAGGTCTCAATTTTTTGGGACCATATCAAGGTGTGCCATAGTGACACGTGGCAGTTTGATAAGTCAAAAGGAGCGGGGAAGTGGACCATCAAAGGTAACGTAGAATTTTTTCCTCTTATGCTCAAAAGGGTTAAGATATCGAAAATTTCCCACAAGCCCGATGGAAGAAAGGTCAAATCTTTCTCCAGTCAACGGCGGAGGTGTAGGCCTTCAGAGGAAATTTGGAAAATTTTCCCTTAGTGGGAAAAAAATTTAAAAGTAAAAAAGGAAGCGTGGTTCCACTGGGACCCACAGAAACTTGAAGCGGAAGGGCGAAGTTGTGGGGAAAACTTGGAAATTTTTCTTTTTCCAAAAAGAGGGTTAAATGGAAGAATTTATCTCGTGGTTCCTTTGGGACCCACCTCAAGACACGTGTTAGGATCATTTCTCGAGGGCGAGATGCGAGAACAAAATGTGAAATTTTTCCATTTTTCCAAAAGTTGTAAAAAGTCAAAGGAAACCCCCGGGTCTATTTTTAAGTTTGAATCTTCCACGTGGATGACCCAAATTCAAAGTAAAGATCAACGCAGCTGAGAGTCTGAATCTAATTTTCCCCCATTTTTACTGAAACACACCGGAAGTGTGAGTCTTCATGATTTCTTGGTATCTCCTACACGCCAGGAAGAGAGGGGAGTTAATGTTGATATCTGAGTTTGGTGGGGAGATCTGGAAGATGTCTTTCACCATTAAAATGGTCTGACTATCGTGCTCGATCAGATTTTCTGTTTTTCTTCTCCCAAGCACACAAGGAGCCGATTTGATAGATTAGGGGGAGGAAGTGGTTGGAAAATTGAAGAAAGAGTGATCTACCAGAGGAAGGAGTTGAATGTGGGAGATATTCGATGAGATCTACCCCCTCGAGCACCTGGTAACTTTTTATAGATCTGATTCTGGGAATCGTGATCGTGATCATGGAAAGCACTAGTAGCACTCAAGGTCTAGATTTTTGGGGGAAAAGGGGCTCTATTATAAATTTTATAAATGGCACAAATTTTTGTGCAAATGGTTGGAGTGTTAAGGGTCGGGACTTAATTTTCTAATAGAAAAAGCTTGACAAAGCCCATCATTTTGAGAAGTGTTTGAGAAGCTTGTATATCTCTTTTGTATTAAATATGATCATGTTAAGGTGGTTGCAAGTGTACAACCATTGACAAGCTCTGAGACTATTCTAGAAACTTTCCCCTACTGATAGATTTAATCAAATTCGAGTTATTTGTGTTGTCTTGAGCAAAATGTGTTTGTTTTATTTCTGAATGTATGCGAGTAGTTTTTCTTGTTTTTTTGCAATCTTGTATTAAAATCTAATTCAATCACACATGCCTCAATCCTTGTGATAGTTTAGTGGCATCTGTAATTTCATTTCTTAGAAGATCTTTCATCTGGGATTGGAATAAATGATTTAAAATCACTTTTCTTTCATCTGTTGACAAAGATTGTCTTGTAAGCCTCTAGGTGTACCTTAGGCATGATTTGACTCAGATTTAGATGTTTTGTTGGATTTTCTTACTCGAGCCTTCATGATAAAATCTCAAATATTGTGTGAAAAAGTTCTAATATGGGCATCCATTGAAGCACATATTCTAGTTAAAGAAACATTTTAGCTATTATGTGGAATTCTGTTGGTTTAACCCTCCATTTTGTAAGATTCCTCAAGGATCTGGTGAATCAAGTTCATCCTGCCCCACCTCCCACCAAAAATTTATTCAAAAACAACCAATCCTACCCGTACTACCCTTATTTGTCATGTGTGTATGCCAATGCATAATCCCCATCACTGAAACATGCGAAGCAATCAGGGTCCCAAATGTCTTTAGTAACCTTTTCCTTGTGAAAATATCTCCATGATTTGGAAGTGACAACTCGTGAGAGTCAGATTTGGTGTGTTGATCATATTTTCCCAAGGTCTTCTCTATAAAATTTATGTAAAAGAAGGATTTATCATTGTTCTTAAATAACAGAGGTTACAAAATAGGTTCTTTTACCTTGGTTGAGAGGTATAACCTAAAATAGTAAGGATCAGATCACATCCTTTTAAGGTGCTACCCACCCCTTTCAAAACCTGAGTGCTAACAAGTCAGATAGATTACTTCCCGGCTACAAAATGACATACATGATTATCTATCTGCCTCTGAGTGTCCTTTCAAATCCATGATGCTTCTCGGTCTTTGAAGGAGATTAAATTTGGGTACCAACAGATTTTGGAAACGTTTGGGAATATAGTTTATACTCGACCACAGTCTTTGTGTGTAACTTTTCTAGTCTCTACAAGTTTTTACACTAGCTTTCATTTGATAAATTTGGGTAAAGAAAGGTTAGAATCTTTCCATTTCTAGTTTCTAGCATTAACAGACATTTGACATATCATATTTAGTGCATTTGCACAACTAGGGTGGAAATCCTTAGTGGTGACTCCTTGTTGAGCTGATTTTTAATAAGTACCAGTGTCTTAAAAATCTGTCAAAGTCAGATTTGTTACTAATATTGGCAAAGATGGAAGGAAGAAGATCTTTCTTTGCTATGGTTCCTGCTAGGACATTGTTTCCAGAGCTATGAAAAGCAAAATCAGAAGGAAGAAAACCGGAGAGTTATGGGAGAACAACAGACAAGAAGAGGGATCTCCATTGATGAAAGTGATTGGCCTATCATTGAAGATTGTCATTCAAGTCTCTGAATCAGGAAGCCTCTTTGTGGAATTGAATTCTCCAGTTGGAGAAGGGCCTTCATTTGATTTTGAACGTTTTTCTTCACATTATGCACTGTCTTTTCGAGGTTGATAGGGATTTCTAAGAGACAATCCCTTTGGGGTATCCATTTTGAAAATTATACTTCGTGTTCCAAGGACCCTTGGCCACTTATCAATTTGTCACCCCTCAGTGGTCACCTTCTCGAATAAACATGGCACCCCCCACCTGCACTTTTTTTGTAAACACCTTTGGACCTATAAATTTTGTGGGAATGGTTGGATATCCAAATGCAGTGCCTCAAGATGTAAGGAACAAAATGCCAAAGTTCCAAGGAAATAATGTTATAATCGCGATCAAAGCATCTAAAGATTTTTATCAATATGATGGAATATTGAGAGATTGAACATGAAGATGTATATATCAAGTTGTTTATCCATACCTTGGAAGAATATTCTAGGGATTGGTATAAAGCATTGCCAGATAACTCTATTGATTCTTGGACTAAGATGAGAAATGCATTTAGATTGCAATATGGTGATAGAACTGACCCTTGGTTTCTTTTGAAATAATTTGAAAACATCAAAAAGAATCCTAATGATTCAGTACATGATTTCAACACAAGGTTTAATAATAACTTGAGGAGATTTCCTGTTAGGATAAGGCCTTGTGATGAGTCATGTTTGATCAAATATTTTGATGCATTTGATAAAAAGGCTGCATATTACTTAAGAGACAAGAACCCCACAAATTTGAGGTAGGCCTTCACCATGGCTCTACAAATAAAGAAAAATATCAAGGAAATTGGAAATCCTCAAAAATTGAGGGTGTAAAATTTATTAACCTAGAAAAACCTCAAACAAGTAAAGTCTGCTGATTTGGAGGAGGTTGTGAAAAATTTGGTAGGGGCTATCAAAGAAATTTCCTACAAACTAGCCCGGGATGAGAAAGGAATTGGGTAGAGCTCACAAGGTCAACACAAGCAACAAAGCCAAGACAAGTTTACAAATCACCAAAGATCTGATGATAGAGGCAAAGGACCTATTGGATTTGGAAATAGGTAGTTTCAAGGCAGGGAGAACATATTGGTTCCTGATCCTTTGGCTGCCAGATTTGCTATTGTGGAGGAGACAGATATCATTGATTGGTGTGACAAATGTTTCATGCCTCATGCTCCTTGTGAAGAATATCAGAAAGAAGAAGAATAAGCTGATGACAATGATGATGATGTATGCATGATGGGTTGTTCCACAAGTTTACAACAAGGGGCAACTTCAACTGAGGTGATAAGTGCCCAGACTGTTGCCACCTTTTGGGACTGCATTCATAGGGTACCTTTTATTTCTCCCTCTCATACTTTAGAAGTATATAATGTACAGGATTTTTAATTTCCCAATAATGAATTTGAATATTTAAGGGCTTTAATGATAAAGAATTATGATGGAGGAATTCCATCTGAGGAAGATAGACAGTTACTGATGAATGTTGTTGTTGCTCAAGAGAAGGAATATAACACAAGAAGTAAGGTTGTCAAAGGGACATGGCCTCAAGCCAAGCCAAAAGCTCCCTTACTTTCAAACATTCCTAAAGAGGCTCCTAAGAAAGATGCATCTCCCAAGAGCCCTACAATTCCAAACAAAAATCATACCCCTACTCATGCCCAAGCTGTCAAAAATCATGTACCACCTAATGAGTGTGTTGGCTTTCCTTCCAATACTGCCTTGCCAAGGAATGTCCCATATGATATTTCCCAAGTTTTAAGTCAAATCAAAGTCTCTGTTCCAATTTTTGAGTTGCTTAGGATTCTGAGCACAAAAAGAGAGCATTTGAATACTTGGGATTGAAAGAAGAGAAGACTGCCCTAGGTAGAAATGTAAATATTGTGGAGACTCCTCCAATCATTCAAGAATTAGAGACACCACTAGCATTGGAGGAGCTAGATGAACCACCTGAGGTCTATTTGGGGACATCCTTGGTGGACTCTCAGATGAATGTGGATCCATTCTTCACCACTTTGATCATTAAGGATAGACTGTTGCACAACTGCATGTTTGACTCAGGGGCATCATGCAATGTCATGCCTTTGGAAGTCATGAATGAGCTAAATATAAAAGTGACAGCAGCATATGGGAAGTGCACTACCATGGATTCCAGAGAAGTGCCAGTAGTGGGATGTGTGAAGGGTTTGGTGGTGTAACTTGCAGCTTACCTAGGTAAAAATTTAAAACTTGATGTTGTCATCATTGATTGCCCAACCAAGTGGGGCATGCTACTGTCAAGAAAATGGGTTGCTAGTGTTGGTGGGAGTGTCCAAATGGATATGTCCTATGCCACCATTCCAATTGAAGGCAGCCTTGTCAGGTTGTATGGAGAAAATAAAATGTTGCATCTTATTGAGGATCCCAAAAATGCATCCTATGAAGTATTGTACACAAATGTTGATGCTGACAACTTTGTAGGATTTGTTAATGGAAAGGAGCACAAGATTGAGGAATGTAGGTGTCTTGAACAAGTGGGCTCTCCTTGGACTCTATTGTTTGATGGAGCTTGCTCCAAGTTTGGGAATGGTGCTGGTGTTGTTCTACTTTCTCCTGGTCAGGGAAAAAAAAATTTCCTTCAAACTCAACTTTGAGTGCACCAATAACATTGCTGAGTATGAGGCACTATTGTTGGGTTTAATAATTGCTTAGAAATATGGTATCAAGGACATAATTTTCAAGGGAGACTTAGAATTAATTGTAAAACAAGTCAGAAAACTGTATGCCACAAATAATCAGTGAATGAAACAATATAAACATGCAGTTTGGGATCTTATTGAGATTTTTGATTCATTCAACATAGTGCATCATGATAGGAAATTCAATGACTTGGTAGACAAGCTTGTAGTGTTGGGGTCTTGGTTTGACAATTGCACAATGTCCCCATATTGTGAATATGATGTTGAGGTATTGACAAGACCTTTTTCCCTGACAACATTAAACATTGGTAGGTTTTTGATGATGATGCTCAAATCAGAAGATTTCTACAGAATAAGGGAGAGTTTGCTGATCAATGCATTGATTTGGAGCTAATGGTATGTACAAAAGAAGGAAAAGAAACCTTGTTTGGCAAGGGCATCATCCAGCTAAAGACCAATACCATTCCTAGAGGGTTGGTTGCTCTTGAGTCTAATTTTGATAATGTTGATCGCATTGTTAACAGATGCATAACAACCTCGAGGGATGTTGAGGAACATGATCTTGGTACAAAGGAGAAGCCAAGGAAAATTTGGTTAGGTAGTAATCTCAGCAAGGAGGAGAAGCAGTCATACATCCAGTTGTTGAAAAAATACCAAGATTGCATGGCTTGGACCTATTCTGAACTAAAAGCATACAGAGAGGACCTGTTTCAGCATGAGATTCCCTTGGAGTCTAATGCAAAGCCATTTAGGCAGAAGCAAAGGCCCATCAATCCACTCTTATCTCTCAAAATGTAAGAGGAACTGAAGAAACTGAGGGATGGAGGGATTATTCAGCCCACAAGGTATTCTTCTTGGGTTGCAGTAAAGAGGCATATTATGTGGTCTAAGGTATGTATTTAATTAGTCAAATTAATTGATTAATAAAATAGAGATAAAGGGTATTTCTTGTGGGGTGTCATGTTTAATGATTTGGATAAAAATGAGGGAGTGTAGATTTTCGGTGTCTACATTTTCCCCTTTTTTCTAGTAGTTTTAAGGTCAAAACGTCAAACAAAAATGATGAAAAATCATTTATATGGGTGACCAAATTACAACGCAATACAGGGAACACCAGCATTTGTATGTGTTTTGTAAAAGTTTCCCCCATCCAGGGAATATTGAAACAAGATATGCTACCAAGGAATCAAATGCTAGGGGAACCAAGGGGTTTGACTCCTATAGACTTATGATTCACGAAGATGGGATAAATTAATGGGGAAAGTCAAATTATGGGGGCCAAAGGGCACACATCCCATAGAGGAATGACAAATCCCAATGTTTATTTCCTTTATTCAATTTAATGTTTCAAGGACTAGGGTCCATTGAAAGTGAGACACACTTGTGAAAAGTGATGATTGACATGTTTTTAGGGAAAAGGAGAGAATAATGGCTAAAATAGGGGCTAATCGCAAGAATTGACTAAATCGCCAATGATTAGGAAATCGTCGGTGATTGCCCCAAGGTAACTTTGGGTAATAAAAATTTGATTATGAGTTCATTTCGCTACATTTTTACTATGGTAAAAGCAATTTGATTTGTGAGTGAGTGAGGTGTAAAAACATGTTTGGGGGTCGAAAGAGGTGAAATTTAAACAAAATGGTGTCTTCAAGCAGGCAACACAAGCCCACGATGGTTGAGGTAGGAAATTTTAACATGTTTTGTTAATTTTTGTAGTTTTTTGCCATTTTGGGAGGTACGAATGCGCTAGTTTTGATTTGTAGGAATCACTAGTGATTCATGCAATTGCCAACGATTGAAGTGAATCGTCGGTGATTCACCTGTAATATAAACAGTTTACATTTTTTATTTTTGATATGATTTTTAAGAGATGGTGTTTGTGGTTCCAATCTAGTCATTGGTGTTGAATGTTTAATGTAATTGATGTCGATATTAATGTTTAAGTAATTTTGTATAGTTAATTTTTGTTCACAAATGGAAAATTATGGTTTTGGATAAAGATGTGCCATCACAACTTTTTGATGTTTTAGATGTTGTTATTTTCGGTGATGATGTTGATGTTGATCCTAAAAAGTTTTGATATATTGTGGAGGATATTTTTGATATATTTGGGATGATATTAATAATTTTTATATATTTAATGTTTACAGGTAGATGCTCAGTTGAATATCCGTGATTGTATACCACTGATCTTGGATGAGGTGAGACTTGACATGACAGATGAAAATTGGGAGCATGTTGAGGCCATTGCTTTCAGTGCCATGAGATATTATTGATGGTTACACAGATGTCAAATTTTAATGTTGGATTTGTTAGAGTGGTGGAATCCTTCCACCTGTACTTTTTAATTACCTACTAGGGAGATTACAATTACTAAGGAGGATGTACACCACATCTTGAGATTTCCTATTCGGGAGAGGGTGTATACATTATTATTGAGGGAGAGAGATCCGATGTGATGACTAGATTGTATGGAGAGGATGTGGGGATATCATATTTGAGTCAGTGGCCTTTACTTATGGTAAACTATACTCAGCTGAGATAGAGGGTCATACTCGAGATGACCATGATGATGATGGCCATCATTTTTTTCACGTTACTGATTCTAGAGGTGGTCATTTTCCTTGGATGATGATCAGAGTATTTTATGAGATGATGGAGCACCGCACAATGTTTGAGTGGGGTCCTACCCTACTTGAACAAACATTCAAAGAGTTGTGGGCTTGAAAGGCCCACAAGCGGTATGATATTGATGTGGCCTTTCTTCTACAAGCTTGGGATTTTGAGCACATTTCCATTTCTTGTCCAGAGGGGTTGCCATAGAGGATTGATGATGGGCATCCTAGTTTCATGAGGTGGATATCAAAAAAAGGTCATGTGGGGAAGAGGAGGATATGATTTTATTGAGAGTTACTATCTGGATTGCAGGTGGGGGATGTAGTATGGAGGCCATATCTAGATTTCCTTGTTTGTCCTAAGTACTCACATGAGTTGATTGGTTCAAAGAAGGCTAGGTGGATTTAGGCTCGTCAAATGGGAAAGCACAAGATGCTTCAATTTTATCATGTCGAAGATAGTTTGGATTGGTACAGGGAGTTCTTAAGGATCCTATACAATATAGATGAGAGGATGGAGATACTGAGACTCCGAGGGAAGTTGTGACAGAGTCCAAGATTATTGTAGATCAGCAGGGGCCATGGGTCCAAATGATGAGGGTGTGATTATGCCTATTGATGATGTAAAGGTTACCCTAGATTATATAACAAGGTGGACTCCGATCACTTAGGAGTTTTGACAGAATTGGGTTACATAATGATCGTCTGACAAAGAGTTTGACAGTACATGCTTAGGCGGTGGGAGGAGCACCAATACATGATGCGGTGGAGGGTGCCGAGGATGGCGGTGAGGATGAGGGTGATGATGATTTGGATATAGCTATTATAGTAGTTATGGCCAAGAAGTCCATAGTGGAGGTAGAGAGAGACATGGTTAGGAGAGAGAGATGATCTTTTAGGAGTTCGGGACATATTGATTGTTGAGCGGGATAGTTTGATTACTTAGTGAGATGGAGTCGAGTATAGATGGCTAAGGCAATTACGAGATAAATATTGGTATAAGGGACAAAGAGATGGGATGAAAAAGGCCTTGGGGATTACTGAGCCTTCTATTTGTAGTGCGGAGTTGGTGGAGATGGCACAAATTAGTAGACAAAGAGTAGAGGCTAGCAAACAAGATAGTGTGCAAAGACCTGGGGGATAGTGGATTAAGGCCACCTAGGAGGTGCGGGATGATTTCTTTTGTCATGCATATCATGCACCCGTTGAATCTTTGAGTGATACCATGTAATGTTGGAACATCCCCAAGGTGTGGGACCTTGTCGCCTTGGGATGAACCTCTAGAGAAGGTTGGCTTCCTTTGAGACTTAGAGCACTTGATTTAAGATCAATATGTAAGGCTAAAACATTTGAAAATAACTCTAATATACTCAAATTATGGGCTTAAAGTCGAGATAAACAAAAGAAAAATAAGGTGATGCACCAAGTATATTGAATAGATAGACCCACTTAAATACACAATCAACTCCTCACAATAATATATGATAAGCACATGTCTTGCAATCTTCCTCCATCCATGCCTATAAATAATAATGCAACTTTGTAATAGAAAGGAAATAGATTTTCCACAACTGATATTCAAAGTAACTATATCACTTTTCACATAGATTGAAATAAGATAACTGGGATAAAGGTAGATTAACCAATCACATCAAGGAATTAAACATTCACAAGCTATAAATTGATCAATGATTAACACAATAAACCAAAATTTTCACGGCAAAATATTGTTCTAAATATAACTGAAAGGATCAAAGTATATGAAGCACTCTTCCAAGATTGAAGAGTAACTTTTCAAATGATCTAAAATGTCTACATAAACTTAATGCATTTAACTATTTATAAGTTCCAGAGGTTGAGCCATTACAGCTGAACCTTAATTAACAAGTTACTAAAAATAGAGTATAATAAGTTCAAGGGAATAGGCTCCCATAAAAATAGTAAAGTTGTTGCAAAGGTTTGAATAAGTCAACCTTGCAACTTTGACTAATTTAGAGCTTAGAACCATCCTAATCATGGCCACCTGGCTTAGCTTGGACTTGCAACATCTCTCTCTTGTTCGGTTTTCCCCTGATCTTCTTCCCACATAGCCATCGGTGTTTGTAATCAACGAAACATTTGATGATTCCATGTACCTCCTTCTCCTCTGGCCCACATGCATAATGATTTACCACGTATGATGTATCAATCTCCTCGTAACTTTGGATGGAAACCTTTTCAACTTATTCACTACTTTATTCAGCTAACTTATGAAATTATAGCATGAGACTAACCTATAAATTGAATTGATATTGAAAGTTTTAGTCACTTCATCATCCTTCTTCACCAAATATTTGAAATTTGATTTAATTTTGTCAACTGGAAGAGCATCAATATTCTCATTGAAAAACTTGCAGTTGATATTATCAAATTATTCAAATATCATTTAGACCATCCATTATTTCCACACGTTTATCATCCAATTTCTTGATCAAATCTTGCAATACCTGGGATCTAAATTCCATAGATTTTGAAACTCAAATAGTTTATAAGTATCATCAATTACCCCTTCTTGGAGGATTAAATATGGGTCCACATCTCTGATCTCTCCCCATGTAGTCAAATTCATATTCAAATTATTATTATCCTTAGAGAGGACTTCATCTATCATGTGAATAGAAGTTCTTTCAGTTTGTAAATCATTATACAATTCAACACTATTTTGATCAAAGGATTAGCTTCCTAAAGCATGCATTCTATCCATTTGTCTACCGATCTTCCCTTCTGACCTATCTTCTCAATTTCATGATATGAAATATCATCTAAAACGGAAGAAACTATCAGAGCAGTTGTAGTTGAAGGATCAATAGTTGGAGTGGGTTGTGTTACTTTCCTTAAAAGGGAAGTAAGTTGTTCAACTTTTGAATTCAATTCATCTTTGGAAGCTTTATCTTTGTCATAATTCTCCAAAAAAATTCCAAGGGCCATTTGAAAATCATGTTTATTTCCTTCATGTGTTTTGATTGAGAAATGTATTGACTTATAAATAATTCTTCATGACTTCCTTCCTCATTTATGCTACAAGTTGCCATGGGAGAATTCAATGGTTTGAATACAAAAGGTGTTAGAAGTATGTCACAAATTTATCAATTTTATCCTCAAATTACAATGGAAGAAGGAAACAAACATTTTCATAGGGTCAATGATGCTTTTTTTTGTCCTTTATCGTTTTGATAAAAATTGTATAATCGAAGAATTTCTGATGAAGCTTTTAAAGAGGTAAGAGAATGGGGAGCCATCTATCTTCAATTCCCGACATTCACATACATCAGATTCTAATTTTTCTAGGTGCTCCTAGAAAATTGCCATGATGTCCTACCAATAAATGGATCTTGCTAGAATTGGTTCGATAATTGTTGGATTACCATAAAATTCAAAATAAACAACATAAGGTGGGAGTCCAGTTTCCTATTTCAATAGGAAGGTATACTGTGCCAATATTTACAAGGAAAATAATGTGGATGGAGAGATGTCTGAATTTACCTTGCGAACTTTCCATCCCATAACTAACTTTGATTACTTTGGGGTAATTTTAGTAAAATGCACTGGGCGTTCCACGCCTCGGTTGGAGGATATTTGGATTCACTGTCGGGATGAGATTATTATCAAACAATGAGAATATGAGAGGTTGACCTTGGATGAAGTTAAACAATTTAGTATTACGATATTTCGAAAGGAATGGAGGACGATGATGAAGTATTGGATCAAATTTATAGGAACAATAATGTTGTTAATCAATCTTTTCCATGGATGATTTGTACCAAGAATAACATTGCAATATTAAGGAAAGGGTGGGGAAAATTCTATAAAGGACATATGATTGGTTGGCTACCTTGGGAATTTCACCCAAAGGGTTAGATCAATCTATAAGAATAGAAGCCCAACCAACATTGAGTCTCCCTACACCCACGAAAGGTAAGAGGTCTACCCAAAAGGCCAATATAACTCCAAGGAATATCTCATTTGTTATTAGGATTTCCTCTCTTTAAAAATTTCTCATTTCCAAGGATGTTTTCTCTACAACACAAGTATCAAAAGTTGTTGAAGTTAGTGATTCTCCAGTTGTGTCACAATATTTTCCACCCCCTCCTTCACTACCATTGTCACTATCTTCACTCCACTTTCCCCATCATTATCCACTGCTCCTCCACTCATCTCTACTTTTCCATCCCCATCCATGGCCCAAGTGTTTTCATCCCTTCCTGTCCTCTCAGTAGGGGAAATGATTGGGTCTCCAATTTCTACTCCATTTTCTCAGTAGCTTTCATTTTCTTCCATTTCCACTTTCGGTCTTGTTGCATCCGCTCCCGAGACTATTCTCACCTCCACCTCATCTATCATAACCACCTCCATTTCATTTTCAATAGATATTACCTGTGCCATTGTTGTATCCGATGATCCAAGTGTCGAACCAACAATGCCACTTCCATCGAGAATCTACTATTCCTAAATGGATACATCGCCAAACCCCAAAGAAGAAGAAAAAAGTGCCTCTTGTAGATGTGATAGATTTGAGCGTGCTAGAACCTACTCTGAAGAGATAGGAAAAATGGCCAAGGATCATCTCTAATTTATCAATAAACCAGTCAAGAGAAAGGTTCATGGAGGTAGTTACTCCCGTTGAAGGGAAAACTAAAGAAACCATTACGGCACAGACATTATCGATTTCTAAGTTTTCACTAAGATTTTTTATAAGTCAATACATTTCTCAACTGAAAAAAATGAAGAAACTAAACATGAACTGCTGATATGTTCCCCCATTGTATGAACTCCTTATTCTTATTGATAGTAGAAATATAAAGGAACATCCATTCCTAAAACTCCCTCACCAAAGTGAGACCCGAAACTCTACTCAACAATACAATAAGATCATTTACTTCCTGGATGAAGTCTGAGTGGAACAATGTTTTAGGAAGCTTGATGACATTCTTGGCCAAGTAACTCTTCATCATGACCTTTGTACATAGTTCAATGTCTTTATCCCAATGTTCAATTACGGATTCTGGTGAAATTGTTGCATATCCTTCAACATTTGGAAGTTTAAATAAATCTTGAAGAAATCGACACCCAACTTGATCACAAATTTTCCATTTTTGTCCTTTATCGATTCAGAATCCTTATCAAAATGAACTGTTACATGCCAAGAAAAACTTAGGCAATGCATGGATGAAGGAAAACCCACAGGAGAGAAAGTCCACTGTTGAATATGGCCTTCATCCAAGGTTTCTTATTAGGGGCCTTTAATCTTTCCCAAAAGTCTGGCATATCCACTTGTCCAAGATCAAGTATCTCCAATATTCCCCAAATCCGAAGATAGGCATGAGTGAGGAGCAACTCCTAAGAATGTGTACTTCATTTTTCCCTTGCCCTTTGATGAGGAAGTTGACATGAATTCGAATTCAGAATCTGATTTATCTTTGAAAACTTTATAAGAAACCTTAAAGGTTCCAAAATACCGAAGTCCAAAACTCGAAAAAACTTCAACTCCGAAGTACAAACCTCTGAAAGTATGAAAAAATCACAGTTTGAAACCACGAAAACAAAATATCCGAATAGTGAAATGCCGAAACTCTAAAGGAACCTGAAAACTCTAACCTTTAAAGACTTCTCTAAATCTGAAAAACTTCAACTACAAAGTACAAACCTGCGAAAGTCCGAAAACTTTGCACTCAAACCCCGAAAAAGTGAATATATGAAAAAAGGATATCTCGAAAAGTGAAAAGTTGAAACTTTGAAGGCACCGACAACTCGACCTCACGAAACTTTGACCTCTGAAACCATGAAAATCTGACCTCTGAAGACTTAACTAACTCCAAAATCCCTGAAAGGCATAGTTTTGAGAGAGTGAAAGTTAAATATTCTAGAGATCTAAAAGGAACTTGTTGCACAATCCTTGGATTTGATGAGACTAGATGCCTACATGAATTAAAGCTTACAAAGTGTTGAGAAAAGAATCAAATGACATGGTTAAAGATGAACAATGGATGATAGAAGCTTTCATGCCAAGAAAGAAAAGAAGAACAGATAAAAAGGAACAAATGAAAAAATCCTTGATTAATCATAAACCAAAAAGAAGAAATAACCCTAAAAATTACCTTGAAAGTGATGCCTTGAAAGTAAAAAATGATGCGGTAAAATCAAGGTGTCAGATCAAAAAACCAATTAAAAATGACAGGTAAAATTTTGATTTTATATAGGGAACCCTGGAATTAATGCTTAGAAGTTGACACGTGTGGGAGTAGTTGGAAATTAAAAATTTGTCAAAGCTCAAATTGCAAACCCCGAAACTCCAAAGAGTGAACCTCCGAAACTCGAAAGGCCGAAGTTCTGAAATTTTGAAGGGTAAACCTCCGAAACTCCGAAAGGCTGAAGTTCCAAAATTTCGGAACTTTGGGAACAAAAATATCCACGAAGGTAACGTGAGACTCTAAAACTGAAATTCGAAAGTTCTGAAATTTCAGAACTTCGGATTTTTGGATTTCAGAGATTGGAAACAAAAATAATGAAAATTTCAAGGAGAAATATGAAACCTAAAAGTTTGAAGTTCGAAATTTGGAACTTTGGGTTTTTGGAGTTCGGAACTCTAAACAAAAATTTGTTTTGCAATCGACAGAAAACTCCAAAATAAGAAGACCTCCAAAGTCTAAAAATTTAGACTTGAGTTTAGAAAACTTCAAAATTTTGAAAACACCTTCAGGCAAGAAAATTCTTCTGTAGGTTCAAGGAATTTGACATTTTTTTGAAAGCACCTTCCTATAGAGGTAATTTTAAAGGTTAACATTTTCTATGGCTCATTATGAGGCACTATAAGAAGAGTGTGATTATTACGTTGATATGATTACCCTGATGCCACTTTTTATGCTATTCACTTGGCTACTAAGGTGACATGCCCTAATACTAGTGCAACGAGTGTGGGTTACCCACCTCGGAGACCAGAGCGAGTAGGTGATAGCGAGGGAGGAGTTGGAGGAGATGTTGGTGTTGTTGGTGATGTAGGAGCAGTTGGAGGTGGAGATGCTTAGGGAGGAGAGGGAAATACAACCCTCCTAGCCAGTCCCTTGGAGGTTTCTAGTTTACCAGTTGATGACATGTTTGATATATTTGATATACGGCTCATTGAAGCCCTTTTTGTATGACATTGATATGATGTATTTTGATGTACAAATCTTAGAAGCCCATTTTGATATGATGATGATCATGATGTATATGGACTTGATTTATATGATGATGATGAGGTTTATGACTTATGTTGTTTGAATTTCATGTGTATGTTTTTTAATTTGAAATATATTAGTGTTTGATGGATTTTGATGAATGCATTAGTTGTGATATTATGGTTTATGAATATGTTTGATAAAATGTTGAATTTTTTAATTAATTAAATGATTTTAAAATGTGATCTAAAATGAACCAAGTAAAATTAAATGATTTCCCATGATGGATTTGACACATACACGATGGGTTTTGAAAGCTTGAATACACTTACACTAGCAACCTTAATGAAAGTTAAATGAGATTATCAATGGATAGTTACACAAATATTAATAAAATGTGGGATTAAATGAATGTTTCTTTCTAGGACATGAAATGGGTTTGAACATGTGTAGGTCGAGATAGGAATAAGGTTCTCTTTTTCCACATGTTGATAGAGAAATTCCCTAGCTTTTTATATTTGATTTTAAAGCAAACTGATCAATACAAGAAGTTTGTTATGAGGGGAAATCTAATCAATGTGGGAAGATTTCCAGATGCTTTTGATATTGATGTATTTATTTTGAAGGTTGATCAATGTGGGAAGCCTTTTTTATGGGTAGCCATCCTTTGAGGGTATGGTCTACATTTTTTACTAGTAGCTGTCCTTCGAGGGATCAATCTACTTTTTACTTTTGAGTTTTATAGATAGCCTTCCTTCAAGGGATCGGTTTATGATTTTTATGGATAAATGTCCTTCAAGGGATCAGTCTATCATTTATTTTTAATTTTTGAGAAACGCATAAAAAAATTCAATATGTATATTTTAGCTGAGGGAAAATCCCTAATAGACCATTTCAATGAGGGGAGAAGATATATATGATCTACACATTCATGTCCCTTTTACATGATAGGTGAATGTAATGATTAAAGGGGTTCCCACAAGAGAGGAACTTATCCAAAGTGAAAGATGTGACAAATAGAACCATGGTGTTTATCTTTAAGGTATATCTAAGATAATGACAGATAACCACATGATTTCAAATCATTACTATGACAAGATGGATGATATGATGGAGTGACAAGATTTTAAATGTAACTATTGTCATGAAAATAAATCATTTAACAATAAAATGTCCACAAGTGCAAGGAATTCAGCAGTTCTTTTTAGGTTCACCATCAAGGGAAGTGAGACGATACACTCCTAACCCATACTTGTGAGTGATGACGTATGGACCAATCCAATTAGGGGAAAAATTTCCACGTTTACTTCATTCTAATTGAGTGACATTTTGATTTTTTTAGATAATATAAAAAGAGTTTGGTTTTTTAAGGGGACCAAAAAAAACCCGTACAAAAAGTATCTAGTTTCAAACAAAAACCAACAGCAAACCATTGAGGCTAAGTGAAAAGACTTGACGATGGACTACCACAAAAAAACCAAACTCCTATAAAGTCTACATATTAAATAGTCCATTTTTGAAAAACAACCCCAAAGAAAAAACCAACAGAACAAAGGAAAAAGGATAGCCAAAGGTCCACGAGTTAGTTCTCCAAGGCCTTGCTGCGGGATCCGGTACTCCACCCACCATCCTTCCTACCAACCATTTTTTTATCACACGCTTTGGGAAATTTTTCTCCTTTTCCTCAGTCTGAGTGTTCACGGGCTCCTTTATGCTAACATGATCCTTGTCTTTACCTAGGTGTTCACCACCTCCATGTCAGATCCCTCATCCATCTCAGAATCATCACTTTCAGAACTACTTAGCATGAGCTTCATGTTGGGATTGGTATCCACCCTGGCCACTTGATCTTGTAAAATAGAGATCCTTTGTTCCTGCATAAAAAAATCTTCCTGAATACCCCCAATCCTCTTATGCTAGACATCAATCTTGTGTTGACACTCCTTCAATTCCTGAATGAGGTTCTTATTAACCGTAAGGATAATATCAACAGTCCATTCCACACGTAGCGATCTATATTCCCAATCCACTAAATCTTGTTCCCTTTTACCAGAACTCTCACCCACATTATGACCTCCCTTTTAAAGATTGCATAGAGCATCTGAAACCCCCTCAGTAGGGTCAATCCCTTTCCTTTTCCTCATATGATTGAGGGTCAAAGCCAAGGTTTCATGATCGACTCGGGTTCACTAATTTTTGTAGGATGGGCAGGAATAATGGGCAGGATTATTTGGACAAGAAGAAGAATCAAGCCTTGATGAAGAGGGATGTCAATTTTCTTGTTTTTGAAGTCCTCAATAGTGGAGAGTAGAGACCTATAAAGGAAGAAGGCCAAACTCATGGTTTGGTTTTTATGGAAGAAATTAAGAATTGAGAGATGGTGGGAAAAAATCTTCCGAAATTTCCCCTCTAAGGTCAAGTATTTCATGACCACAAGATAGACATCAACCCATCATTCAGGGAGGCAGGTATGGGTGATACCATCATCATAAGCCACAATGTTCTCACCAGCTTCAAAAAAGTAGAAATTTCATGTTTTTTATGGGTTTTATCCTTAAAGATTTTAATCCCCTCCATTTTCAGACCCGTTATCTCAGTTATGGCTTCCTCAGATACCCTAATTTGAACCCCTCTAAAATTAAATCCCCCATCAATCCAAGTATTTCCAAAATCCACAGAGAGAGCAGGGTCATTACCTTTTAGATGACAAATGTACCTGGTGAAGCCCCCTTTGTGCAGTAGTTTCCACAAGGCATTGTCATTTTTAGGTGAAGGAAAGTAGTAGGTTCGGTGCGGACCTTGTTGCCTCCCATGGCTCTTTCAAAATTTCTGACTTTGAACCCGCAATAGTAGATGCCAATCTCAAAAAACTTAAGAAAATTCCAAATGAAGTGAATCATAACCATTTTCAAAAAGAGAAAGGTCTTTTCAAAAACCCAAGCGTGAGAGGCTTGGTCATCATCATTAGGCCACCTCCTAATTTGTATCATCATTAATTAGATTATTAATGGGTCCCTAGGGAATACGTTTCCTTGGAAAAATCATCAAGTCCACCATGTCATTACCTTGGATTGTCGGTGTATCTACGAGTTTATTTCTAGCTCTATAGATATGTTGAAATTCCACTTTATCCAATGATGTTAAGATATCGTGAGCTTCCTTGATCATGTTTCTGAGCTTCCACCCACACTTACTTTGATCCTTAAGAGCGTTAATCACACATAGGGATTCACCTTCTATGATGATGGATTTTAATCCCAAATATTTACACATCATGACCCCTCGAGCATAGCCTTAGCTTCTGCATAGTTATTGGTATGATTACCAATGGGTCCCACATAGGCACCGATACAAATGCCCCTATGGTCACAAATCAGGCCCCCTCTACCAACACCGCCATTCATCATTTTTATGAGCCATCAGGGGGCCTTAACCATTTAACCTTTTGGTTAACCCTCTTCTTCTCAAGGCTTTTAGGGATGAAATACATGCACCTTAGGATATCTTATTCCCAATCTGGATAATTTTTAGCCTATTAAATGTGACATTTTAGTTTTCTTTAAGCACAAGATCACCAATTTAAAGTCACATTCTTTGATATATTTGTTATATACTTGTTTAATGCATTCTTTATAAACTTGATGATGTTCAAGGTCCATTAGATTCTTTTCATTTAACATTTTAAGTTGTGTTAGTCATTCTTGTCAATATTCTTCATTGGGGATGAATTTCATTCTTGTCGATATTCTTCATGGGGATGAATTCCTTAAGTGATACATGAAGTGATGAGATTTTAACTTCAATAGTTAATGCAACTTTGAGCCATAGATGAATGAATAATGTGTAGCTCCCATAGCCGTCATGGATGCTAGTTCAATAAGCATAGAAATCAAATGGGATTTGGAGATTCTAATTTATTCATGCCTCATTTCTTGCTTTTATGAGGATTTTATGAAGTGTTTTATTTGAGGCCTCCGCCTATCCATTTTCTTGGGGATAATATGGTGATGAAAAAATGAATTTAATGTTGAAGGTATCACAAAGCTTTTTAACTTCTTTATTTTTAAAATATTTTCCATTATATGTGATAAGTTTATATGGGATGCTAAAACAACATATAATGTTTTGATATATAAAATATCTAATAGGTCGTGAATTGGTGGATCTTAAAGGGATAACTTCAACATATTTAGTGAATTACTCAAGTAGTTGTGATAATAGGGTGATGTTGTTGAGATGATTTAGGATTAATGGCACTAATGAGGTTTTACCCCACCGAGAGAAAGGTCATAGGTCTAGAGCAAGTTATAATACTTGATGGGGGCATGGATGAGATCGATTGAATTTGACATTTAACACATTTCTTAACATATTCACATAAAACCTTGGTGAAAGTAGGCCAAAGTAGTATCCTAATTGTATGACATGTTTAACGATATAATTTCCATTGAAATGTCCTCCACAAAATCCATCATGGAATTCCTCTTTTTAGTTGACTCATGTGATTTAAGGCACCTGAATAAGATACCATCAAAACTACATTTGTAAAGGATACCGTCGATGATGACAAAGCAAGTGGCACATTGAAAAAATGCTCATTTAGCATTACGTGATAAGTTAGATGAAATTTTCAATTCAAAAAGATAATCGTATATCTGAGTATACCACAAATCAATTGGATTATCATCAACGATGTTGATAGGAGGAATTTCATTTTGATGTGAAGGGTGATCCAATCATTGAATGATGACGAATACTTTAGTGTTTTCTTTTGACTCTTCTGTTTCTAATGGGATGAGGGATCCTAAATATGCCATTGTATCTATAAACTTATTAGAGGATCATGGGATGGTTTGGATAGTGTAGTGATCAAAAGTGTCGAGGAGAAAGTCAATGTTGGCTTTATATTTTTGTAAGATTTCATTTTTACACTGATATTCTCCTTTGAATTGACTGATAACAAGTTATGAATCTCCATAGATGTCTAAGATGTGAACACCTAGGAGAATAGCAGTCATGAGACCCATGATTAAAGCCTCATATTCTACCATATTATTAGTGCATTCGAAGTTAAGTTTGAATGATAATGGAATAGGAATGCCCCAAGGAGGTATGATAACAACACCAACTCCTCCCCCTTCCTGGAATTTAGAACCATCAAAGAAGAGAGTCATCTTGATAGGGATGAATTCATATTTGTCGACATTACTGATGAATTCGTCTAGAAAGTATTCATGGGGAAGTTGATTATTGGGTAAGGGAGTTTCGGTGATCGGTCTCGCAATGGATCCCTTAATAGATTTTTGTGATATGAATTTGAGGTCAAACTTAGTCATAAACATAAGCCATTGGGTGATACAATCATTTATGATATGGTTTAGAGTGTATAGTTTTGAGGGGATTGAAGCTAGTGAAAACATACATTTTGTGATTAAGAAGATAATGATGTAACTTGGAAGTGGCGAAGTATAAATAACAAAATAGCTTTTCAAATTCAGTGTAACAGGTTTCATATTCATGGAGTGTGCGGCTAATATAGTATACGACTTTTTCATGACCTTGATTATCACGGTGAGCGAGCATGGCTCCAAGGGCATGTTCTAAAGAATATATATATATAGTTAAAATGGCTCCCCTTCACGAGGTTGTGTAAAAAAGGTGGTGATAGGAGATATTTTTTAATCTCATCAAAGGCTTTATAAAAATAAGAATTCCAGTGAAAATCAACATCTTTATGGAGAAGATGATGAAATGGTTGAAAACGGTCAGAAATTTGTGATATAGAACGTTGAATGGACTGTAATTTACCTTGAAGACTACGCAATTGGGTAATATTATATGGTGGATGCATTTCAAAGATGGTTTTAACCTTTCTTTGGGTCAACTTCAATGCCTCATATAGAAATGATGAATCCTAAAATTTTCCAGTGAGGACATCGAAAACACATTTTGCGGGATTGAGATGAGTGAAGATGCATTCAAGGACATCAAGATGATATTTTCTTTGTTTGGATTTTCCTAAAAGATCATCAACATAATATTCAATTATTTTGTGAATAAGGTCGTGAAAAATGTAATTCATGGCACATTAATAAGTAGCTCCTGCATTTTTAAGGCCAAATGGCATGACATAGTAGCAAAAGGTTCCCTAAGGTGTAATGAAAGAGGTTTTATGTTGGTCATCGGTGGCGATAAATTTTTTATCATAACCATAAAAACCATCCATAAGGGAAAGCATTTCATGGAAAACTGTTAGGTCAATGAGATGATCTATGTTTGGAAGAGGGAAATCATCTTTAGGAAAAGCAAGATTAAGATCCCTAAAGTTTGTGTAGATATGTAAATTTCCGAGGCTTTGGTTACGGGAACGATGTTAGAGATCCATTGTGGATAATCAATGGGTATGATAAAAATTAGCAAATAAAAGGCATTGTAACTCTTCTTTAACAAGAAGAGATATGCATGGATACATCTTACAAATTTTTTGTTTAAATGGCTTAGCGTTTGGATATGTGACAGGTCTAATTCAGTAATGAGCATGGATGTGGCAGGTTTGGATGTAATGGCTTCGAATGTTTTGGAATTGGGTTTCTTATAAACTAAGCCATATTTTTAAAAAAAATTGAGGGAAATTTGGATAGCCACATCATGTATTCCCTATTCATAATGACCAAGGCCAAAACCTCTTCACGTGCAATGGTAAAGATATATACGAAAAATTTGGATTATCTAAAGATTTAAAATATGATGTAAAAGGCATGGCATGATGTTGATCAATAATATGGGATGAAGGATAGTCGAGTCCCCCATAAAATAGATTTTTTGAGATAAGTGGGACTGTAAGAGATAACATCTCCTACATTAGGGTCATACATGGGTTTTTTTATCAAGTTGACCATAAGTCTTAGGTGAAGGAATGTGATTAAGCATGAGGAGATGGTATTCCCCTAATGTCAGGCATTGTACGAAATCACTGAGGGAGGAATCATTTGGTAGTTTAGAGGAAGGTATAGACGTGCTAGTAGATGCTTCATCGATGATTCAGATGTGGACTTGGGAACAAGTATGTCATTTGGACGATACATCATGTAACAATCAACGAAAGTATTTGGATCTACAGGAATGGTGAATTTTGGACCTCATGTTCATATTCAAGGTAGAGATGGAGATTCGATGGAACACAACTTATGATGTGTATCTATGGGTTTCCTAGTAACATATTATATTTAAATTCTCCTTCTATGATGTAGAAGAGTTATGGTAAGGTTTTAACACTGAATTTAAGTGGTAAGATAATAGTGCCTAATGTAGGTGTGATAGTGTCGTTGAAGGATCATAGTAAGACTGGAGTTTGAGTGATAACAATGTTAGGTAGCTTAATTTGATCAAAAGTGAGGGAGGATATAATGTTAATAGTAACACCACTATCAATCATTACCCTTTTGATATGAACGTCATTAATTTGAGCAGTGATGAAAAGTGGTAAGTCATGATCTTCTGGTTTAAGAGAGGGTATTTTGGATGGTTCGAATGATATGGTAACAAATGATTTGAGGGCTCCTACAAAGTTTGTAAAGGATGAAGGATCATTTGAAGGTACTGTTATTGATCGGAGGGCTTCAATCATGGCTTGTTTATGAAGAGGTGATGTTTGTATCAGTTCATATAATGACATTTTAATAGGATTTTAGTGTAATTTTTTAATGACAACCTTTTTCATCGCGGTGGATGGTGAAGGTGGTGCAACAAGGATGGAAACCTTAGTTCAGGTAACATTGTTTGACTAGATGTTTCGGGAGTTAAAGGGATGGACTCTTTGGGTTTATTTGATGGAGGAGTTATTTCTGGAGGTGGAGGTATGGCTACAAAATTTTTACCTTTCTTAGGTTCATATGGGTTTGTGTCATAATTCTGTGAATGAGTAGTGATATGTACGACATTGACATGGTGAGAAGGATATTTAGACATAGGTTCCTTTGATTTCGGAAAAGGTAATGCTGATGTTGATGTTGATGTTGCATGTGATTCAACAAGAAGGAAACCATATTTCCTAGCTTCTGTGCAATCAAGTGAAAGGATTTACAATTCTCAATAGAATGACCTCGTGTTCTATGATAATCACACGAGACACTGTAATCATACCAAGCGGGTTTCCATTCTCATTGATCGATAATTTTGGTGGTGGTAATGTTATGAGTGATTTTTGGAGAAGGTCATCTAAAATGGTTGCATAACGCCCCTTAGGTGCTGATGTGGATGGGGATGAATTTTTAGGTATCTTATCTTCTAGTGGTAATAAGACATTGATTACAGGTCATTGAATTATTTTTGTTGATGAGTCCTAGATAGTATAGTAAATGGGGACGAGGACCTAGTGGGGAAGATTGATAAGGAGGTCTTGGATGTGGAATGGTAGGATGATTACTAGGAGTTGAAATGACCCTTCTAGGAGGAGGTGGGAGAAAAGGCCGAGGACCGCAGAATTGATATGGTTCGGGAAAAGTATAAGAAGAACTTTTGAAAACTTAGACAATACCTTGTTTGTGAAGTCCTTTCATGGTTTTGGATGAGCTAGGTATGGATGTAGAGGTAGTTGTTGATGAAGGAAGGGGGTTTGAATAATGTGATTGATGAGATCCAAATGAGTTGTGGATTTTATAGTTTTGGTATTGGTTGATGTAGAGATAATTGATTTTGCAGGTGGAGGACGAATGTGGATTGTAATTTCCTTTGGTGGAGGTTTTTGTGTCATAAATGTTTTGAGAGGTATCATATTTATTGTTGTCTCCAAATCACTACACCCCGAATGGCCTGGAAATTAATCATGAAATTTGGTGTGATTGGGACACATGGGATCACCTCTCAAGCTGTGGGACTTGTGCTTGAGGTGAACCTCTAGAGAAGGTCAACTTCCTCTTCCTAAACTAAACACAACACTACTTCTGATGTAAGAAAGATGGCTAACTAGACCTATACTAACATTTCATGGGATTAGGGAGAGAAAATGCAAGGAAATAAAATCTATGCTAGAAGGGGTGATGCACCAAGGAAAGGAATGTTCAAATTCTGGAAGGGTTAATGTGGGTAGGATGCTTGCATCATTGGCCACCTTCACCTATTACAACTTAGAAAGGGTAAAAATACCACAGATTGGGAGCACATGTTTCTTCGTTAAACTTTAAACATACACAATAGAAAGATCAACTTTGATTGGATACACAAATAATTTATCACGAGGATAATCACAAGCACATGTCAAGCATCTACTTAAGTGATAATAATAATGCAACTCTTAGTCAATGAAGGAAAATAGCTTCTCACAACTGAAGAAAGATAATCACACTATTATTTTCACAATATGAAATAGATAATCCAAAGTAAAGGCAAACTAATCAATAATGCTAAGGAATTGTATTCACAAAGCATACAATGACTAATCATTCAACACAATAAAATAGATCTTCAAGTGCAAGGAATAACTTTGAATATAATTAAAAGGTTTCAACAAATCTCTGAAAGCACTCTTCCAAGCTTGAAGAGAAACTTCACCAAAAATCTCTAAAAATATGTATATCTATCTCAAATAATGGAAGCATTCCACTATTTATAAGTTCTAGGCTGAGCCATTACAATTGGGCCTTTAACTAACATTTAACTAAAAATAGTAATTTCATTAATATAAGGAACAAGCTCCCATGAAAATAACAAATTTGTTGAAAAGGTTGACCAAGTCAACCCTACAACTTTGACCGATTCTAGAGCTTGAACCTGTCCTTTCATGGCTGCTCAGCTTTGGCCTGATTCATTTGCATCTCCTTTCTCTACAATTTTCTATTGTCCTTCCTCCCATACAACCATTTGGTGTCTGTACTTAAAGAAGCGCTTGATAACACCCTGAGTTTATTCATCTCCAGTCCACATGCATAGTGATTCACTACGTCTTTTGTCTCGATCTCTTTCATGATCCTGGTTGGAAACCTTTGAATTTTATTTGTGACTTTATTTAGTCTCCCCATGAAATTTTTACATAATACCAGTCGGTCAATGGATTCACTATTGAAATTTTTAGTGACATTATCAAACTCTCCTGAAATGTCATTCAAGGAATCTGTAATCTCCACTCATTTCTCCTCCAATTTCTTAATCAGATCTTGTAATACTTGACACCAAAATTCCATGGCCTTTTGATATTCAAACAATTTAGAGGCATCATCAATCACCTCTTCCTAAAGAAGCAAGTCAGAATCCTCTTCTCTAATGTCACTCCATGTTGCCAAAGTTAAATTTAAATTATTATTATCCTCAGAGAAGGATTCGTCCATCTTAGAAATGGTGATTTTGAAACCTACAAATCATTATAAATCTCAATGGCTTCCTTGATCAAAGGATTAGCTTCCTATAGAATTCTTTCCATCCATCCACTCACTGATCTCCCTTTCTAACCTAGCTTCTCAAGCTCATGATAAGAAATATCATTGATTGTAGATGAAATTTTCATAGCCGTAGTAGTTGAGATGTCAATGGATGGAGTGGGTTGGGTTACTTTACGCAAAGTAGTACAGTGAGCTTCTCGACCTTGGCCTTGTCTTTGTCATATTTCTCCAAAAGGGCCCCAAGAGTAGTGTGTACATCTTTCTTGGCTCCTTCATGAGTAGCCTTCCCCAATGAGAACTTTGATATCCGGTAATCTGCTGCTATGATTGTTTCTTTAGTTTTCCCCTCAACGGGGGTAGCCACTTCTATCACATGCTCTCCAGATGGATTAACCATCAGACTTGATATGGTTCTTGGTCTCTTGGCCTGTCTTTTGGGCATGGACTCTAATATACTGAGATCTATAACATCTCCTAGAGGAACCTTTTTCTTTTTCTTGGGAGTCTATCTAAATAGCCATTCTAGTATGGCTAGAGCCAATGAAGATGGAGTGGCAGATCCAATACCTGAAGCATCAGTTAGAGCAAGATCACCAGAAATATCAGCTAATATTTGAGTAGAGGTAGAAATGATGGAAGGTGTGGAAGTAAGGACAACCATAGGAATTGACAAAGCAATACGGGGGTTGTAATTGAAGAAAATGGGAGTGTCAAAGGAAGTGAAGAGGAAATGGGTGAGCCAATATTTTCCCAGTGATAGAATCGGCAAGTGATTTGAGAATACCTGGGCCATAGAAGGGGATGGGAAAGAATAAATGATGGTGGAAGTGGAAAGAAATGATATGGGAAGTGATAATGGAGGAAGGAGAAGAGTCACTGATTTCAACTACTTTTGTCACTGGCACTACAGGTGATGTAATCTTGGGAGCAGCAGACTTAGAGAGAGATGACCCACCAACAACAAAGGAAATCTTCATTGGAATTATAGGAACCATTTGATTCGACCTATTTCATTTTGCGGGTGTTGGTTGGTTTATTGCCGATGTAGCCCCTGTAATTGTAGGTTGATTTTCCCCTTTGGGTGAGATTCCCAAGGTGGTCAACCAACTGAAAGTCCTCTTTAGAAAGGGTCTTTCCATTTCCTCAGTATTGTTGCATTCTTCCACATACCAATCAACCCATGGCAGTGGTTGATTGGCAATATTATCACTCTTGTATGATGAATCTAGGACCTCATCATTGTCTTGCATATCCTTTGGCACATCAGCCAAACCAAATTGTTGAACTTCGTCAAGGGTTAACCTTTCATAATCCCTTTGTCGCACGATGTATTCATCTTGACAATGAATCCATATATCTTCTAATTGGGGTACGTGAGCACTGGACCGACCTGTCTCCCCAAACTTACCCCAATAGTCAAAATTAGTTCGCGGATGAAAGGTCCGCAGGGTTACCTCAGCCATTTCTACATCAACATTTTTTGCCTTGTGAATATTTGGGAAAGAATACCTACCAATCGAAATAGGGAAATGCATTCCCGCTTTGTGACACTTATTTTGGATTCGATGATAATCCAACAACTACGAACTAATTCCAAAAGAATCCATTTGTTAGTGGGGCACCTTGGTAATTTTCTTGGGGCACCTATGAAACCCGAGAATCTGAATGTAGGTGAATGTAGGAAACTAAAAGTAGATTGCTCCCCATTCTCGCACCTCTTGGAAAGCCTCATTGGAAACCCTCTGATTGTATAGTTATTTTTCAAAATGATAGAGGATGACAGTGAAGAAAGCATTGTTGAATCTTGAAATGCTTGCTCCCTCATCCAGTGAGTTGGGGATAAAACTCATATATTTGGGAGGTGTTGTGAACACCCCTGGTATTCAAACCCATAAAATCTCCCATAGCAACAACCACATATACTAGGAAATATGTCATGTAAAAGGTCTTTGTTTCTGACACTTTTCCCAACTGATAGCGAATGTTTTTACTAATATGTTCCCCCATTAGATAAACTCATCATTCTTCTTGATAGTTTCTATTTATAAAAACATCCATTCCTGGAATTCCTTTATAGAAGGAAGACCTGAGACTCTACTTAATAGCACAATAAGATCGTTGACTTCCTGAATAAAATCCGATCGATGCATAGTTTTGGGTAATTTGGTGAAATTCTTAGTCAGATAGCATTTCATCATAACCTTTGAGCATACTTCCTCTTTCTTATCCCAATGTTCCACTACTATTTCTAGTGAAATTGTGGCATAATATTGAACATCTGGAAGTTTAAGAAGATCCTTGAAGAAATATGGGTCCAAATGGATTACCACCTTATCATCACTATCCCTAACTGACATGGAGTCCTCGTCGAAGTGGGCTACTGTAGCTAAGATAAATTCTGGGTAATGCACAGATGCGGGAAAACTGATGGCAAGGGAAAGACCACTATCGTAGATGGCCTGCATCCATGGTTTCTTATTTGGAGCCTTTAATCTCTCCCAAAAATCGAGGAAGATCAATTTTTCCTAGATCAGTGTCCCCAATATTTCCTAAGTCGGAGGATAGGAAGGATTGGGGAGCAACCCCAAGAAATGTGTACTTCATCTTCTCTTTTCCCTTTGAAGTGGAGGAAAACATCAAAACCTGTGTTTTGGGAGCTGAATGTTGTAGAAATTACAAAAACCTGAAAACAAGAAATCTCCAAAATTTCGAACTGGAAAAGTCTCGAAAGGAATCACCAAATCAAAATCCTCAAAGAGTTTCCCAAACTGAAATTTCTGAAATCAAAAACTCAAAGAAATCTCCGAAATGAATTTGTCTAAAAATAATTTTTCTAAAAGAGTTTCCCAGAAAAGCCCATGAGGTTCCGAAATCCCAAAATGAGAAAGTTCTGAAATCCCAAAATGATAAAGTTCCAAAATCCCGAAATGAGAAAGTTCCAAAATCCTGAAATGAGAAAGTTCTGAAAGAAACTTCCTAAACTGAGATCTCTGAAGATTTTCACCGAAGGATTTCTCCGAATGAATTTCCCGCTTTGTGATCTTTCGAAGGAATTCTCTGAATGATTCTTTCCAAATATTTCTGAGGAATTTGTAAAACTAATGTTAAATTACCAAAGCTGGAAGATAAGAAATGAAAAGAAGCACGAGAGGCCTAAAAAGATCCTTTGAACAACTTCGAATACCTAGAGGAAAATCAAAAATGAAACATGGTGAACCAAAAGAACGACATCACAAAAATGCAGAGAGAAACCAAAAGAAAAACCCAAATGAGGAGAAAACGGAGGAAAAAACCTAAAACCAAAAGAAAAATAAACAAAAACATACCTTGAAAAAGACGTCGCAAAGTACAAGAATGAAATGTCAGAGCGAATGTGTCAAGTAAAAATGACAAGTAAAAATCCGAGTTTAAATAGAAATCGATATTAATGGTAAAAATCCAATCCGTACGGAGGTAGGTGAAAATTAATTACGCATAGAATCTCTAAAGGTTCTGAAACCCAAAAGCCCAAAATTCTGAAAATTCAGGATTTCGGACTTGAGAAAATGGGAAGAAAAAGACAAAATTGGCAACTAAAAAGTCCGAAACTTGAAAACCCGAAAGTCAGAAAATTTGGATTTTGAAATTGACTTCGGAAAAATTCAAGTGAAAATCCTAAAAATGACTCGGAGAACTCTGAAAACTTGTTTCGGACATTCGAACTTCGGAAAATTTCAAGTGAAAATCCTAAAAATGACTCGAAGAACTCTGAAAACCCGAAACCGAAAACCTAAATTTTGGGTTTTTCAAACATTCAGACTTTGGAAGTCCGAGAGGGATTTAAACAAAAAGAGCCAAAAAGTCCTGAAACCTAAAAACCGAAAGTCTGAAAATTCAAACTTTCGGAAATTTAGACGTCGAAAAACTTCAAATGAAACTCCGAAGTTGAGCTTAAAAACTCCGAAAAGGAAAAACTTCAAGCCCGAAAATTGATTTTTTTTGGATTCTTAGCCTTAGCAAAAAATTCATTGTGCGAGGATTTCTTTAAAAACATTGGTCTGACATATAGTCTTCTTCTGGGTAGGTTAAATGGCTAACATTTATATTTGTAAATGAAGCTATATTCGTAGATGTAACTATGCTAGAGGATATGATTGGTGGGGAGATAGATTTGGTAATAACCTGTGATGAGGATGGAAGGATAGTTTCAGTAATGTTGATAGCAGACGGGGATTTGGTAGATACATATTTAGGTTCAATGGGTATTGTTGTTGGTTGTGTGGATGTGGATGTTTGTTCAGTAGGTATGGTTGTTGGTTCAATAGATGTGGATATTGATTCAGTAGATGTGGATGTTGATTTAATAGATGTTGATATTGGTTCGGGAATGGGTAACATTTTAGTAATGGTGTTAATGGTGTGGTGAGCATGAAAAACATTTGTTTTTGGTTGATCAGTGGATGGGGATGATTTGGAAAGGGTTGTTTGAATATGTCAAGGTTTTGATTTGGGGGTGCATTTGGATTATCCAAGTGAAGTTCACCCTTGTCAATCAAGTCTTGAAGAACATTACGAAATGTATGACACCTTCAATGTCATGTCCTTTGACCCTATGGTATTTACAATAGTCATTATCTCGATACCAAGAGGGTTTAGATATAGATGTATCAATGGGTTGAATAGGTGGGAGAGTTATCATATTTGCAATGAGTAATTTATCAAAGATTGTGCTATAAGTTTCTCATATTGACGTGTAATTACGTTGTAGACGATAACGCTCAATAGTGGGACTTTTCGTTAGGAATGAATTTGACTACTATGATATTAACAGCTAGTTTGGTTTTGTCAAGACTAGAGGATGACTTAGATGGGAACTCATTTTGTGGTTTCTTAGGATGAAGATTAACACGTTTGTCTTCTAGAGCTTGCGATTCCAAGTGACGGAACATGGTAAAAGATTCGTCAAAGGTCTGGAATGATTGAATTTATAATGTTGATGAAATATGTTTGGTGCATGATCAATAGAAAAATTCAATCAATTCGGCTTGTGGTAATAAAAAGGATAATTGATTGATTGTACCCCTCCAACGGGCAACAAAATCAGCAATGGATTCATCCTCAAATTGTTTGATAGCATAAAGGTCATTGATAGTGACTTTGCGGGCTATGTTTATAGAAAATTATTCTAAGAACAATTGTGTGAGTTTTACAAAGGAGAAAAGGGAATATTATGGAATTCTATGATACCAGTCCAATGCAAGACCGACGAGGGACATGGGAAAAGTCCTCAACATGAGGTCTTGATCATGGGATATTAGATAATAGGTGTGGTAAAAAGTATGAATATGTTGTTGAGGATCTTCCTTACTATAGAATTTAATAAATTTTGGAATTTCCAAATGAGGTGGATATTCTTTGTACGTGACTGAATGGTGGATAGGTTCATTGTAGATTTGATCGTATGAGAGAAAAATTTTAGGTGTTAATGAGGCAGCCTCTAGACTGGATATATGATTCATGAGAGTTTGAAGGGGTTCGTTTTTGCCGGTTGTTGTGAGGATGAGCCAAGTTGAAATTCAAATTGGCTAGGTTGTGAGTACATTTGGTACTATTGAGGGATGTTCTGCTGGTAAGGAATGTTTTGTTGAGGAACATTTTGCTGATAAGGAACGTTTTGTTGTGGTATATTTCTGTTGTGGGATATTTTGTTGTGGGATGTTATAAGTGAGTGGAATGTTTTGTTGAAGTGGAACATTTTGTCGAGGAATCTTTTGCAAAGGAACATACTATTGAGAAGGATTTATAAAATTTGGACAAAGTTGTAGTAAATTAATCACGGAATGATATTGATCATATTTTATTCAACATAATTACAATCAATACTAAGGCTAATAAATAGCCATAGAAATATAAAATCAACCTCCTACAAACCAGGAAGTCACACAAGTAAACAACCCATTAATAGTTTTACGAGTATAACAAAAATATATTGTTGAAACAATATAAAAACCTATATTATTAATAATGAGTTATAATATAACTCATATTAATAATATTACAATATATACACATATTTAAATAATGTGAGCACTATAATATTTTCCTTACATTCCTCCCCTTAGTGCGAACATGGGAAAAACACCATCATCAACCAAGCAACATGTCGCTCCGTAGCCCGCACATAGTCTCGACCCTCAACACTGACTGTGGGAACTACATCATCCGAGGACCGTTCAACCTATTAGATGAATACATAAATTAGGACTATTTAACCAATTCACATCAACCATCAAATCAGTGTGATCAAGAACACTTCCGCAATAGTATTAAAGGTAAAAATCATTATCATCACGAGGAAACACAAGCACTACACCGCACACATGAACATGGATGCTCATATGTTATTATTCATCACAAAAACAAAAGATGTCACTAAAGCAATATGCGACCTCTGAGGTAGTGACGAATTCGAGGACACCGATTGTCCTCCCGCCTATATTGCCTCCATCCTCCAATTGAATCGCTTCTAACTTAGCGAGAATGCAATTATGTTGCTCAAGATTCCAGCGATTTCGCATTGTTTCTTATTCCCCACCTTATAATTTTTTTATTTTCCGAACGTTGGGTAACACCGAAAATATGTCCTTAAAACAATTTTTTTGTTTTTTATTGTTTTTTTACAATTTTTACACTTTTAAGGAAGAAAGTATTTAAAAGTAATAGTGCAATATTACTTTCAAAATGAGCACCTAATAAAATCTTCCCCTCATTAATCTTATAATTATATAAAATACTTCCACTACAAAGATTTCAAAACCAAGATTTTATAAAATACCTCCGCTTTTAAAAGGGCATTTCACTATCTTGAAGGTTATTCCCACTTCTAGGTTTGAAGCATTGACACATAAATAAGTGAAATATTTAGCAAATATATGAAGGAAGCTCAGGTTATGGAGAAGTTTAAGAACCTCAAGCTATATAACAATCATATATTTGCAAGTCAAAACAAAAGCACACCTGTTTTGTAAAATACCATGAGCTATTTGTGGAGGTTTTCCATGAACAAAGTGGCAAGAGGAGAGTAATTCCAGACTGTAAAGTTGTGCAAACCGGGAGTTGAAATAGACATTTACGAGGATGGCTCATTAAAAGTAGCAAGGATGGTCGATAAGAAAAGAGCCAAGGTTGAGGGACCAATGCAAAATGTTTAAACCAAGACAAATCTACTACTTAGGCCTTTTATGAATTGTGTTAAGACCAATGCCTTGTAAACTACCGAACCACCAACCAATGTGGGCCAACCTCCAATACATATGCGAATTGCGGCGATCAACATGCACAATTCTGATATGAGTTATTCATTCAGATCTTTTATCATGTTTGTCAGATCTGTGACCTCCTCTGGAGAAAATATATATACCCACACGCCTAAAAAAATCTCTCTCATATTACACGAATTTAGCAATTATCATGCTTCTCTTGTGGTGAAGATCCTGTAAGGAGTGTGTGAGGCCCAAATCTGAAAAAAATAATATTTAATATTGATGCACACACTCAGAATGATAATTAATACCTATAGCCTTCCCGAACTCATAAAATGATCAATACAGAAATGGTGGATGAACAACTCCACATGGGGTGCAAATTCCAACGTTGAATAGGAGATTACAGCTTGGCCTGATGAATGTGCATCTATGCGTATCTAATAGGTAATTCAATAGATGAAAATATTCAAAAGATGATGTCGTCAAAACATATGTCTGCTAGATGTAGCCAACACACCAATGGTGAATTCGGACGAAGAAGGTAATATGAACCCGATTCCTTGGTATCAAGGATACACAGTGCTTCAACGCTGACTGTAACTCAATCCCAATGCATGCACGAAGAAATGTAAACCTCTGCAACTAATGAATACATACAATATATTGATGTTGGATCATTAATAAGGGAAATAAAAAAACTTGGTTTTCCCTCGACAAATTCACTAGACATCTATGGAAAGGGCTTGTCATCGCTCTGATACCAAATATAAAATTTGGATAGAGTTGTAGTTAATTAATCACGGAATGATATTGATTATATTCTATTTAGCATAATTAAAATCAATACCAAGGCTAATAAATAGCCATGGAAATATAAAGCTGACCTCCTACAAACCAGAAATCACACAACCAAACAACCCGTTAATAGTTTTACGGGTATAACAAGAATATATTGTTGAAACAATATAACAAACCTATATATAATTAATAATGAGTTATAATACGACTCATATTAATAATGTTACAATATACGCACATATTTAAATAATGTGAGCACTATAATATTTTCCTCACATGATTCTCTATTGTGAAGGGATGTTTTATTATGGAACACTTCTTTGAGGAATGTTATAAATACGTGAAATGTTTTGTTGGGGGATGTTTTGTTGGGGATGTATTGTTGGGAAAGAATATTTTGTTGTGGAATATTTTGTTTAGAGATGTATTATTGAGAAGCTAAATGTTGTGAAGGTTGTATATATTGGTAAGGGTGCGGTTGTGAATAAGGACGTGGTTGTTAAAAGGGCATAGCAGAGGTAACATAAGATGGTGCTTATTGTGGAATTTTTTGAGTAGGAGTAGATTTTGGTATGGATATTAATGGTTGTGATGGTTTTGGTATGTATTGTGAAACAGGGTGAGTGGCGGTGATAGCGCTAGTATTGATCAAGGTAATAGATGCTAGAATGGACATAGTGATATTCTGAATACTACTAATTGGTTGAGATACAATAGTAGAAATGGAAATAGAACTCATTGTAGGTGTCTGGGTAACTAAGGATCATGGAGGAGTAGACAATGAATCACTAGTATTGTTTTTGAAGGTGTTGAACCAATAGAAGGATCAGTGAGGATGTATCTTTGTTGGCAGTCATGTCTTGAGAGGAAACCATATGAAGACTAAGAATAGGAATGGAAGATGAAACTTCGATGTTTTAGGTTGACTTAAAGGTGGATATGAATATATTTGTTGAATGACAGGTTAGTAGTTTTGATCAATAAGATGTGAAACCCTAGATGAAGGATCAAGGACATAAGGTGGTGGTTCAGGTATAGATTTTGGTTTGAATCGATAGGATGTGAAGAATCAGGAATACTTGAAAATGGTTCGGGTTCAAATTGTTGTGAAGAACTAGATAAAGGATTAGGAATGTTTGAGGATGGTTCAAGTCTGAATGGATGGAGTTGAACACCCCTAGCTTCCAGATAAGCATTAAGAGAAATGGGATTTGAATCCAACATTTCTTCGAAAATAGGGTCTCCTCTTTCAAAGAAAGTGGGTTCAAAAGATTCTAATTGTGAGTTGGGGAGTATGGTTGTTCAATTTCTTCTTATTCAGATGTATGGAAAATTTGACTATGAATCTGACGTGAAGAATTTAAGATATGTTTTCTCATTTCTTCATTATATTCCTCCTCTATTTCATTCCAGGTTCGTTGAGCATCAGATAGAGGAGTGGATGTAATTGGTTGATGAAATGGATTTTGTTGTTGTAATGGCATGGTAAATACTGGTATAGATACAGTAGTGGATAAAGGTGTAGATAATGGTGTAGACAATGGAGTAGATAGTGGGATTTTTTATTATAAGGGTGTGGATAATGGTTGAGACATGTTTTCAGAGGTTTGGTTGTGGGCTTGTTGTCTAGTTTGTACCATAATGAACAAACAAACACTCACCTAAAAATCAACTAAATGAGTTGGTTACAAAAAACAATCAAAATCAAGAAAAACGATTTTTAAATTTTCTTGATTTGATTAAAAAGAGTGAAATGTGTAAAATGGTTAACGAAGGTCCTAGGAAATGGCAAGCTATGGCTGGTTTCAGGTGTGTTTAAGGATGGAGTCCTCGATATACCCGAAGGTACATGAGGCCCAAATTTGTATTGCTACCAATACGAGCATGGTATTGGGGCCTACCCCCTCACTTCATAGTCCCGCAACGATAAGGGTGTCTGGGTGCTTAGACAATATATACCGATAGACAAATGATTATACTCGGATAGAACACCAAGTCAGCTTCTCCTCTTGGTGATCAAATCCAAGTAGGTATCCACCGGGTGGGAATTGTTTTAAATGTGTTTTATGTTTAAGTGGTTTGGTTGTGTGTGGGGGAAAGGAAAGTGAATGCAACAAATTACCTTCCTAATTAATACTATGTGAAACAAGAAGGATGAATGGTTCCTTTGAAAACCTAAATTGAAATATTGGTTTTAATGAAGACAATCAAACAAATAATGTGATACTAAAAGAAAAATATGGATTTACGACTCACCGTGATAAACGCTTCCTATATTTTTTTAGCAATTTTTAGTAAACAATCCTCTTTTGAAAATATTTGAAAGTGTTCGGAGTTCATTCAATGATGCTTTCTTTAAATATAATGGTAGACACCTCATGTTGTTAAAGTTTTCATTGATCTCTCCTTCGATTTAATGATCGTAGTTGAGAATAATGGATAATGTTCCAAGGTCTTGGCGAGATCTCTCATCTACCATTCAATTCTTCTAATACATATGCAACTTTTTATCCTCAAGACTAATGAACACATTCTCACTTAACCATTCATGATCAACAAGAATTATTTCATGACTAAATTCATCTCCCTATACAGGTAAACCCCATTCTTATCCATGATGTATTACGGGCATGATCCAAGACAAAATCATTATCCTAATGATATAATGGGAATCGGAAACTTTTAGAGTCCACTTATTAAGGGTGTTATTAGCCAATATAGTCTCCTTCTTATATTCTTCTTCTCAAGTTATTGAATTCCATATGATCCACATAAATATATATTACATCCTATTACTTTGATATTAGGAATTGAATTTTTCGTATATCAATAAATTGAACTTCATCATGGGAAAAGAAAGTTTTACATGGGGAAGTTCGGAGATGAATTGACACTCGGAGGGGAAGAAGAATGAGTTTTTAGTGGAGTCTCTATTGCAACATGAATTTTATCAAAAAGGATTAAATTATTATAAAAGCCAATAAATAATGCATTCAAATTAAATCTACATGGAAAGGTATGTCATAATCCAAATTTGAGAGGGTTCCTTTGTTGGAATCAACGGGAAAGTGCAAAATGGATTAGAGGTACAAATTGCTTATTTTAATGGATTTTGGGCTAAAAATGAGTTTGATCATAAAAATGTAATCCTAAACATCCTCATTAATGGAAGGTTTCTCAATAATTGTGTTTTCAAGGAGAGGCTATAGTCAAAATTTTGAGGGTTTTGCTTCATGGAATCTCAAGGAAAGAGAAAATAAATTTTGAGCAACACTAGGGAAAAATGGACATTTCCAACAATAAATATATCATGGTGATAAAAATAAATCATGAAATTATAGCCCATTCATGACATATAACCTTAAATTATTTTTGAGTAGAGGAGTTGTGCAAAATTTTAAGAGGTTTTGACCATGGAATCTTTGTGCAATGGGTAAAAAGGTGTTCTTACGAGTGGGGCATGGAGTTGGTTTTCATGGCTTTCAAGGATAAAAATGAATGATTTTTTTTTTTAAATGATGTTGGGAAGTATAGGAAGGATTTATATTATTGTTTAAAACTCTTCTTTGGAGGGAAAATAAGTGGCAAGTCACGACTGTAGTACAAAAGCACACTTTTGAGTGACATGAGGAACCTTGAGTGCAAAAGTGCACTTTTGGGTGGGAATAGGAAAAATGTAAGTTCCTATTCACATTTTTGGATGGGAGGAGGAACAAATAAATTCCAAATTTGTAATTTTTAGGTTCATAAGGAACTAAAGTTCCCTTTTGAGGTTTATAAGGAACTAGCAAGGAAATAAGTGCACTGTTAACTTGAAAATAGAACACGGGGGTTACTTAATTTCCAAAATTTAACTTTTGACATCAATTAGGAGCCAAAACACACATCCAACATGAAATTAGAACCTATTAAGGTGAAAATTTTCATTTTTATTTGAGAGGAGGAACTAAAAGTTCCAAAAGTGCAACCTGGAGGCCTCGTAGGAACTTGAATAGTGCAAATTTTGTTCCTAGACCAAATGTGGGTGGGACTTTCGAGAAGGTATAACATATGATTTTTACTAGAAACCAATCAAATAATACATCCTCACCATTCTAAATATCTGGAATTTCCTTAAGTTTTTATTATAGGAAAACCCAAAAATGTCAAAAGTAGCCATAACGAGGCATTAGGCAGTTTTTGGCTATTGAAAAATTAAAAATGACCAATACCAAAACCAGTGTTGGGATAGTGTGAGGAACTCCATGAGATTTAATTTGACTATGAAAAATGTTTCCAAATCCACCTAGAGCTCCCTTAACCTTCTGTACAATTTTACTTCTTCATCAAAGACAAGACATTTTAGTGCTAGAAAGATTTCCATTTTGAATGCTTCCTAAATATCAAGTTGAATATACCATAATGTAGTGGAATCTAAAACATTTCCAATGATTGTAATTATGATTCCCAAGACCACCTAGAGATCTTGAAACCTACCTAGAAGTCGACACTTGCAAACAAGAATTTTTGACAATTTTGACCAAGTTTCTCAAAATGTGAATTTTTTTGGGGTTCTTTAAGAAATATTGACATTTTCATGTTTATACATACATACATACATACATACATATTCACCTACATTAAATAAAATTATACACACACACAAAGATACACACACACACACACACACACACACACACACACACACACACACACACACACACATGCAAGCATGTACACACAAGGAACTATAATTATTAGTGTTGAACATACATGCCAAGTAAAATTTATGAAATATTGAGTTTTTCTTATATTATAATCGTTTATAACTTTATCACTAGTTTAAATTTTGTAAAATATACACAAAAACTTTATTTTTAAATTATTAAAATGGAAGTTAAATATATAATTTATTTTTAAAAAATCATGTTATATAATACTTAATTTTTAGTTCACTTAATTAGTTTATACCATAAAATATTTTAAACTTAACATATGACTTTTACCTATATTGCTAGTTGAAATATCCTTAAATTTCTAGTTTTATTTGTCAAAATCAATGTAAAAGTGTAAATCACTTTCATGCTTTCACCCAAATGGTAGAGGAGATGGGATGAGTTCCAATGTAATTTTAAAAGTATTCCCTCAAAAATTACATTAGACCCTTGAAGTATGTTACATCATTGGACAACAACCTATTCATGTACTAGGGTAAAGGACATTAGATGATTGGTAGGCGTGTTAATAATATGTGTACATGAATCTATGTACAAGTGATGATGTGCAAGGTGTGAGGGTTATTATATACACCTCTTAGGTGGAGGTTATGCATGCATAGTTTTACTAAATATCTTGTGTGGTGTTGAAGGATGGAAAAAGTCCTTGTCAGAATTTGAAAAGTAATCATGTGAGATATAGTAACTAGATTGGATGATAGTAATATCATGAATTTTTGGGTTATGAGAAATAAAATCAACACATATCTCATATGCGGTGGTGTCATGTTTGGATCATACTTGAGACACATCGTATAAGTCTATTCCATATCTCACGTAGCTAACTATCATAGTTTCTTGACAAGCCTAACATAAAAATAGAACCGCACTTTATGGGATTAGTGTCATAGTATCAAATTATCAAACTGGGTTTCAGTCTCTTGGGTGGTTAGTGTGGTAAGAGATAGGATTAATGAGGCAATCATAAAGGTATTGAAGCATAGATGATGTAGTAATGTTGGTAAACAACATGGATGGTTGAGTAGTGTATCTATATGATCCTATAAGTAACCATTGGTATGCTACAATTTGTAATAGATTTTAAGATCATGGATAAATCCTCTTATAGTATGTGCATATCATTTCCATGTGTACATGTATAATGATATTAGTTGGTACAAGGTTTATAAATCGAAAGAGTAGTGTATTTCTTTGTCTTTGAGGAATAAAAGGATCAATCTAACAATGGATCATGCAATTAAGGAATGCCACCATAGGAGTGTAATATGAATTAGAATATCAATGATAGTGAAAATATTAGAAACTGGTCATGTGATTTGTATGGTAATTTGTATGTTACTATGTATAATAGGGAGTTGCTCACCAAGATTAGGAGAATATAACTACGTACATGGGATCATATCTTGTTGTAAAATATATCCTTCTTGGGAATGTGAAGCATTTGTAGTCGAGTATCTTAGTGTTTCCAATATAAATGATAAATTATGTAAACATAGGATTATTATGGTCATTTAGCATATGGTTCTCTATGAATTCACAATGAAATATTGACACAAGGGGTCAAATGGTAGTTTTATAAGGTTGTATAGGATTCTCATCAAGTAAAAGTGTGGGTTCTATAATAGGAATGTCATTCATGTTGGGAAAGTCCTAATGGGACTAGCATGTGGTAGTTGCGACTACATGTTTGGGGCACATGGTTCATTAGTAAAGGAAACGATCTTATTGAGAATGATATATTTGATTCTTTATTGTAATCCAAAACATGAGTGTTTGTACCATGTTTAGGACATTAATGAAAAGTAAAAGACACTTTATTGTTAAATTGTTAATGATATGGTTTTTCCATGTCAACTATGGTGGGTGAAAGTAACTAAATCAAATTGTATTTGAGTATTGGTAGTATATAATAGGTAAGTATTGATAGATAATTATATTTCTTATTTGGAGGTTTTTGGGTTGAGGATTAGGTTTTGGTGGAGGTGTGGATACAATTGGAGAGTGTGAGGTCTATAACAGGGATATGGTCTAATATATAGAACATATAAACATGTGGTATCTTATTATGGAAAAGAATGGTAATTATTTCAAGCTTCTCAACGATTTCATCCCTTTGTGCCAAAATTGTATATTTTTTTCATTTTGCACAAGTATTGTAAGAAAACCCAATAGTATGAACTCATAATTAGATTGGAGAAATTTGAAATGTTAGGGTTGAGGCAAAAATACATAGGTTACCCGTAATGATAAATAATGAGCAGAGGAGGAGTGACTAACGAGCGAGAGGAGGAGATTTTGAAAAAATATGGGTGAGAAACTAATGAAAGGGGGATTCCTCTTGGATCCAAGGAGTCTAATGCAACAAAGAGGTATCCGATGGTTGTATGCATTAAGAGAAAAATGTCAATCCAACCATGTCAATCCAAGGCTGGTATCTGATGGTTGTATGCATTAAGAGAAAAAAGATCTTTGGAAAATAGCTCCTTTAAACACAATCTAAACTTGCATAAAATAAATCACACATGCAGAAATGTAAAGGCACACTTGCAAAAATAAAACTTGCATGAAAGAAACACACTTGCATAAATGAAATTTCTAAATTAAAATAAATGAAAGATAAATAAGACACTGCAGGTTCACAAATGTAAATTGTACGAAAGAAGGATCACATAACATGAAATCAAAAGTTCACAACAAAAGGAAAAAAATAAAGAAAGGAACATAAAACATTGATCCATCTTCCTTGGAATGAGTGGTCAGCTCATTCCTTAGAAGAGGACTTAATTCATACTTTCAAACTTAATTCAAAACCTGTAGAACAATTTCACTCAGAAGATTGAGAAAGAATGGATCTTCCTTTCTTGGTAGGAAAAAATTACATATAAGAGTGTGGAAGGTTGCATTTATAATTTATGCATCCAACCAACTTATTATTTTGGGAAATACAATCTAATCTTATCTTTATTCCAATCCTAACAACTAAGATCTCCATCTCCACAAAATATGGAGAGAGATATATTATTGGAGTCAAAGTCTTATCTTGCTTATTTTAGGAAGATTTGCTCCCAAATCTTCTCCTTGATTTTTGGTAACAAGAATCACAATGATTTTATTCTCCTACTTTATTGGAAGGATTTTTTCCTCAAAAAATTACTTTGACCAAATACCTCTCCCAGATTTTCCATTTGACTTTGTTGTTTCTGATTGTGGAACTTTTGGTGCTCGTCTGATACACTTTTTCCTTGGACTACAACTCACTAAAAGTTATATTTCTCTTTATTGGTAAAACCTTTAGAAAATTTTGAATAAGGTTTTTGTTAAACATATTTCTATGAAAAAAATATCTCTCATATTTTCCATTTGACTTTTCTGTTTTTATTTGTGGAACTTTTGGTTCTCGTCTGATACACTTTTTCCTTGGATTACTGACTCACTAAAAGTTATATTTCTCTTTATTGGTAAAACTTGTAGCAAATCTGAATGAGGTTTTGTTAAGAATATTTCTATAAATAAAAACCTCTCTCAAATTTCCCATTGGATTCTCCGATTATTCACAATTCCTCATTTTATGCAAGTTTCGCAACTAGAAATGTAAGTTCTAGAACTAACTGTTATTCTATTGATGCAAGTTCGGAACTAAATTTTTCATTCCATAGTGTTCCGAAATTAGAACTGCAAGTTCCGGAACTAAAACTATCATTTCGTAGCTAACTCCAATTGTTCGGAGCTAACTAAAAACAACTATAACTTTTGCACCCGATCTCAGATTGAGATGATTCTTTTTGAACTTGCATAATTTTCTAAGAGGAATATGAATATGAAATCATATTTGAGTTTAGATATACTATTCATGATCAATTCCACTTTTCCCAAAACTAGCATTATCTTTCCTTTATGGCTTGCATACACAAGACTTTACATATTTCCCAAATAATCAATAGGATTAGTCAACAAAATAGATAACAAAAGACTTATAAATAATGAACAAGATATATATCCTATATTTTATCTTAAGAAAACTATAAGTTCTAAGATTACATTTAAATCCACTTTCAAAGGTAACTTGGAAGGAAAAATAATGGTAATTTATGGCCTCATCAATAGGAGAAAGAGTGGGCCAAGGAAAGGATGCTTACCAAATGGATTATTTCTCTTTAAATTTATCATTTAGGAAGACATGTTAAGGGTTTTGGAGGATGGTCCCTAGTTTTAGGGGAAATCAGGATGGTACCTAAGGAAGTGGGAACCAAATTTTAACCCAGAAAGAAAAATTGAATCAATTCCTTGTTTGGGTTCATTTACCTAATTTTCCTTTAGAGTTTTGGCATGAGGACATCATTAAAGGAATATCTAATATTGGGTTCTTTGGTGCTCATAGAAAATTCTACTCTCAATATGACTAGATTAGTGTGTGTTATATTCTACATATATACACTATTATTGCGGGCACGACATCCCTAACAACATCAAGTTGAAGTCTAGATTAGGGGTCTGGGAACAAAAAATTGAAATGGAAAGCATCTCGAAAAAATGTGCCAAGTGTAATGGATGGGGTCATTTGACTCAAAATTTACAAGTTCAAGATATCTCAGGTGTATTCTACTAGTAAATCCAAATGAAGGTAAGGAAGATAAAGGGAAAGGAATCATGAAAAGTGTGGAAGATCACCGTAAGGTGTTTTTCAAGAACCACATAGAAGGGTATAGGCCTCTTCGTATCACTGGAAGAGAGGAAGTCTTGAAAACACCTCCTAAAAATCTCAGGAAAAGGATGAAGATGGATTCACACTTGTGGTTAATAAGAAGAGAAATAAATCACTTCTCAATGTCAGATTCAAATATTATGGAAAAAAGGAGATAAGCTGGGAAAAAGAACCACCATTTGCTAGGAAATTTGAGCTTTTCTCTCCAAATAAAGGGGTTCTCCAAATCTCTAATAGTAAGGCAGATGGGGATTCCCTTACGGAGAATAGAAACAAAGATGAACAAGAACCTGAAGATAATTTTAGAGGAAATTTTTGTGGAGCAGATCCAAATCCCATCTGGAAAAGGAAAAGTTCTACAAAATATGGAAGCCTGAAAGGAAATAAAATTGTTGGAGATATGATAAATCTAAACAAGAAGAAATATTGAATGTAAAATTTTTTTCCAAAAGGATCGGAAGAAAAAAAGAGGAAAGGAAAATGGTTTCACCATTGACAAAGGGTGAGTCTTCCAAAGGACCCCCAAAATCTAGTAAAGGGGAAGATTCAAGAGGTGAAAACCCAATAAACATTGAGACTCCTAACAATAAAAATAGGAAGACCTAATAAAATTGAATCAAGGAAAAGGAATACACAGAAGGATATAGATTCAGGGAAACAAACCTATTTGGATCAAAAGGTCTTTAGGAAAAATAAATTCAATCTTAGAAAATGAATTACATCTCTTGGAATGGAAGAGGGCTTAACAACCTGGAAAAATGGAGGATCCTTAAATATTTGGTAGAAAGTCAAAATCTAGATGTATTAGTGGTTCAAGAAATGAAAATGAAGGAAGAGAGTTTTCTAAGCTCCTGCAAGTACTTTTGAGAAAACTCGAGGCCTTTTTTGTTAGTTCTAATGGTGCCTCAGGAGGGATAGTGATTGTATGGAACCCGACCACTTTTGAAGGCACACTCTTACTAAAAAGAGGAAACCATATGGGTCATGCTGAGAAATTTGGGAAATGGTAAAATATGGGTTCTCTCTAACATTTATGCCCCTACTTTACATAAGGAAAGGAAGAAATTATGGAAACATCTTCTAAACTTCAAAAACATCATCTCTGGATCATATTGGTTAGTGGTTGGTGATTTCAATACCCAGATTCTCCCTAAAAAAAAAAGGGGTCTATGGAGTATATAATTGGGATGGAGGATTTCAATGATTTTCTCCTTAATTCTAACTTATTGGATATAGATCTAAAGGGAAGAAAATATACATGGTCAAATAGAAGAGTTGGGTCTCAACTTATTCAAGTGAGACTTGATAGGGTTTTGGCTATGGAAGAGTGGTTCAAGAAGGATATTTCTCTCTTCTCTCTCCCAAGGATTAGATCTGATCACAACCCAATTCTCTTGATGATAAAATATCCCACAAGAAGGAAAACTCCTTTTAGGTTTGAAAAAATGTGGCTCCAAAGTGAGGAGCTAAAATATCTCATTAAGGAATGGTGGAGATTAAATGTCAAGGAACTGCTATGTTTAGATTGTCAAAAAGTTGCAACATGTAAAAATGAATCTTAAAAATGGAATAAAAAGAGTTTTGGGAACATTTTCCAAAAGAAATCTGAATTGAAAATGGATATTCTTAATATGTAGATGAAGAGTGAAAGGAGTGATTCAGAACATAGAAATGGAAGACTATGAAAAATAAAGACTCTTCTTTCAAGAATATCATAACATCTTAGCTAAGGAAGAAAATTTTTGGAGGAAAAAATTGAGAATAATGTGGCTCAAAGAGGGTGAAAAAATACAAGATTATTTCACTTGACCACACTCAAGAGAATAATTTTTAATAGAATTGATAAAATTAGGAAAATGGAGGGGAAATTTTGGAAGAAAAGGAAGAGATAAAAGATGAAGCTATTTATTTCTTCAAAAACCTATTGACTAATCAAAGTAGTCCTAATTTGGGAAAGGAAAATGATTTTCTTAATTACATTCCCAACACTTGTGTCTGAGGAAGATAAAAAAATCTCTTTGACTCCATCAATGGAAGAGGTTGAATTTATGGTCAAACATCTCATCCTGCATAAGGCCCCTAATCGGATGGTTTTAGGCTTTGTTCTTTCAAGCATTTTGGGATATAATTAAAAAGGATGTCTATAAGGCGGTGGAATAATTTTTCAACCATAAGAAAATGCTAAAGGATATGAACTGCACTTTTTGGATCTTGTCCCGAAATGTGGAAATGTTATGGAATTTAAATACTTTCATCCTATAAGTTTGTGCAATACAACTTATAAAATCTGCACAAATATTCTTGCTCTTCGATTACATTTGCTCCTTCCTTCCATCATTTCTAAACAACAAGGGGTTTTGTTATGGGAAGACAAATACAAGATGAAATCATTACTATTAAAGAGACTATCCACACAACTAAACTCAGCAAAAAGGAAGCTATGATCATTAAATTGGATATGGCAAAGGCATATGACAAGGTTTCTTGGAGTTTCCTAGACAAAATCCTAAGAAAGTTTGGATTTGACAATTCTTTTCGAAACATGGTCAATGCGTGCATTTCAGGTGCTTGGTTTTCTATTCTCCTCAATGGGACCCCTATGGTTTCTTCCCAAGTTCACAAGGTTTGAGGCAAGGGGATCCACTTTCCCCTTTTCTTTTTATTTTAATGGTTGAAGCTCTAAGTAGGAGATTAAATGATGAAGCTAGTAAAGGAATGATCAAAGGCATATCTCTTGCTAGGGGAGTGGAAAATGTCTCACATAGCATTTTTTTGATGACACTATATTGGTGGGTGAAGCCTCTTGGTCCTAGAAGAAAAGTATTTTAAGATGTTGTTAGATGACTACATGGAGGTTTTTGGGAAGCTTGTCAACTATAGAAAAAGCTCCATTTATTTTCTAAATACTCCGGATAGTAGGAGCAAGAAGATTCAAAAGTTCTTGGATGTGACATCAACCTCTTCCCTCCTTCTACTTGGGTATGCCATTAGGGGATAAGAGACCCCTTAGTGGGAATGGAACTTCCTAATAGAAAGGTTTGAAAGGAAATTGGCTGGGTGGAAAGCTAACCTTCTATCACAAGTGGGAAAAGTCACTCTTCTTAAGAGCTCCCTTCAAAGCCTCCCAGTGTATGTGATGTCTCTTTATCAGCTCCCTTTGAAAGTTTGAAAAACTTGAAAGTATTCAAAAACACTTCTATGGAGTGGTATGAAAGTAAAGACCGTATTCCATTGGTAGCATGGAAAAGAGTGTGCAAACCAAAGAAGATGGGTGGTTTAGGCCTTAGAGACTAGATTAAAATGAACAAATCTTTATTAGCCAAAATTGGTTGGAGGCTAATTAGCGAAGAAGGTGCATGGAAAAGATTCTAAAAAGAAATATTGGGAGGATGCTAATGATGAGAGATGGATTTTTAAACTTGCTTCTTTCAATGGGTCAAGTATTTGGAAGGAAATAAACTAGGGAAAAGGAAACAAGTGGAAAAAGGGTGTAGATGGAAAATTGGAGATGGACACTAAAATTTTGTTTTGGAAAGATAAGTGGGTTGACAATTTCAAGTTAGAGGATAAATTTCCCACTAATATCTAAGTTGTTGGAAGTAAAATATGGGACTCTGGTGAAAAACTACATGAGGGAAGAAGGGAGTTTTTAGACTTGGAAACATGTGGAGATGGATAGATAGGACCTTAAAAGGAAAATGGAAAGTTTCAATGATTTTCTTCAAAAATAACTTATCCTACAACAAAAATGAACTAGACAGAATTGTATGGTACAAAGAAGAAAATGGTATTTTCTTAGTCAAATCTGCCTATGCTCAATTTTTTGAAGGAGAAGTGAGTGAGGAAGATTATTAGCTGGAAAAATATGGAATAAAAATATCATCCCAAAGGTTAACATGTTCATCTGGCTCACTGTGATCAATAAGATTTTAATTTTGACAATCTCACTAAAAGAGGCTTTCACATGGTTAACAGATGTGTTTTATGTGAAAATAATATAGAGATGGTCAACCATATGTTTATGGACTGCACTTTCTCCTCCAAATCATAGCCTCTATCCTTGCTTTATTTTTAGTTAATTGGGTAAGCCCAAATGAGGTCAAATATTCTGGCCCAGTGGAGTTGTCCTTTCAAAATCCAAGGTCTAAAGAATCTATGGATCATGAGTCTTGGACACCTATGGTGGGAGGTTTGGAAAGAAAGGAATAGGAGGATTTTCAAAGGGAAGAGACTTCCTCACAAGCTTATCTCCAAAATATGCATACAAGTTGTTAAAAATAATTTCTCAATCCTTAAAAATAAGGAAGTGGAAATAGTGGAAGGAGAAAAACATATCTTTAGTAATTGGAATCTAACATGTGTTGAATAGTTAAGAAAAGTAATCCAAGAGAAGGAATCAGATGGACTAGCCCCTGGAAGGTTTTATAAAGCTAAATTTTGATGGAGCAATGAAAGGGAATCCCAGAAAGTGGGTGGAGGTGGCATTTTTCGTGACTTCAAAGGTAACTTTGTTCTTTCCTACTTCTTTAATTTGGGTATACAAACTAATCATGTGGTTGAGGTTGTGATGATGTTTTGGGAGTTAAGCTTGTGGAAGAGAAAGTTTTAAATATTTGATTGTTGAAGGTGACTCCTTGAATATAATTTCTAGTATGTTGGGCAGAAACTCTGTATCATTGACTATAGAATATTTTATAAAGAGTACCAAAAGTAGACTTACCTCCTTCACTTCCATATATTTTCAACATATATACCATGAAGGAAATAGTTTGGCAGATAATTTTTCTAACAAGGGTGTGGTCAAAGGATTTTAATGTGGTTGAAAATATAGCTAGTTTGGATGAACAAACTATTAGAATCATTGAAGGGGACTCTTACCCCAAATCTCTATGCCATTATCATGATGAAAATTGTGGTTTATGATGCTGAAAAGATGGAAAATTGGAAAATGATGGATGTACATGCTCTACTCATGCCAAAAATAATCTCTCATTACTCCAAGGATTGGAAAGACAGGGAAAATATTCTAATTATCGACTCCTTGGAAAACTCGACCCTGAATTGTAAAATTGTCCTATTGGGAGTCTGTGGGTGGAGAACAAAATTTGTGAGGAAAGAAAGAAGGGTTATAGTAGTAAAATGGGGGATTTAGTGAGAATAGAACTAGTTACTATGCCTGACATCTTCGATGAGGCCGTGGTGTGTTGTTAGAAAAAGTAGGGCTATTAAAATTCTTTAAAAAAATTAATGGGTATGATGAAGATTGAGTTCTAGATTTATAACTCCTGAATGAAGAAGGTTGTTTTTGTGTTTAGAGTGTATCCTTCACAATCTCACTAAAGTTTATAGCCAAAGTCATTGGTCTTTCCTTAGAGGGAAGGTGTGTTTTCAAGCCCAAATCGGATTACATCCTAGAGGTGGATAATTTTATGCAAGGTAAGGGTACTTTAAAGCAACATTTCAATGGCTTCAATAGAGAGGATTTTCCTTCCCCTTATGATGAAATATCCTTACTACTTATGTCCTACATTACGCTTGAAGGTCGATTCAAGGTGGTTTACGGTTACCATTTCCCCATGCTCAACCATATTGAAATGGTAGACTATATAACTTTCCTAATTTTCTTTACATTTCTCTGGATAAATCTATAGAGAGTAGGTTAGGAAAGGTACTTTACCTTTCCCCTACATCAAGGCCTTCTTAAATCCTTGGTTAAGATAGGTACACCCAAAATTGGGAAAAGTGAGAAATTTGGTGTTAAATTGGAAAACCTAGCCTAGAGGATGAAGGTAAAGTGGTGGCTAAAAGGATGAGATCTTGTTTGGCTAAGGAAAATTCAAGGAAGAAAAGGAAGGAGGAAGGAGCTTTAGGAAAAAAGTGAATATTGAGGTCAGCTCAAATTCAGGGGAACAAAATGAAGGTTATGACCAGGTGGTTAGTAGCAGGGTTTGGGAAAATGGAGATTAAAGAGGATACTGGAAATAAAGTGGATGGGAAGATTGATATCCCTTCCAAAGGATGGATAAGGAAGAAAACTTCTGATATGCATTCCCACATAATACAAAAGAGGCTATTGTGAGCCTTCATGCACTAAAGGTTTCCCAAAAAATCTTGTTTTTAGCTCAGGACTCTAGTGGTGAAGACCAATGCTTTTTTAAAAGATTTTGAGAACTAGACTGGACACCGACATCAATAGGCAAAAAATCAGTATGGTGACTATCGATCTGAGGGAACTCCAAGAGAAAGTGGATAAATCTCACAGCCATTGTGGTCAGTGATAACTTGAAGAATGCAAATGAAAGATGTATCTCTATGGAGCAAGACATTCTGAAAATGAAGGAAATCATCATGCAAATTAAAGAGGTCCACCTTTTGAATGTGAAGAGCACTATACATCACCTCAAGTTGTTGGCAGAAATGATACAATCTATGCAAAGAGATAAGTAGTTGGAGAAGGATGACACTTTGCCTAAAAGGGAGATGATTGAACCTGGACTACGAATATTGGAGGATTACCATTGCTGGATTGGTTAAGGAGTGGAATGACTACATGCATATTGTGGGAGACCTGATTAAGGAATGATTAGATGTTGTTTGTTTAAGCCATGTTGGGAAGGTTTCCCTTTTGTTTTGTTGTTAATTTTTGTTGTTAGTTTGGTTAATGATGTTTGTTTTATCTATTTTTGCTTTAGTTGGTTAGTTTGGTTACAAGTATACCCTTTTCCACATTTCTATGTTCCTAGATCTTTCTATTTTCTACGGGGTAGGGTCCCCTTAACCCTTAAGTTAATCAAAATAAATAAATAAGTAGGTTCACAATTATATAATTTCAAAATTAGAGGCTAATCTAATTAAGATAATTGTATTATATTGTAAATGATAATTTGAATTGAATATATAAATTTTAAACCATGTGTTGATGAAATACAAATAAACATGAATCTTGACATCAAGATAAAATAACCTAGGGTTAAGATTAGAGAAATAATGTCATTTTGTAAATTTTAGAAGTGTTAGAGATTTAAAAATATATAAATGGGTTGTACCGAGTGTCATTAGATTACTTGTGGAAATTTGGAATTTTGAAAATGAGTGAAAGGGAGGATCATCCAGACTAGATAAAATTATATAGTGTTGTTGACCCTCTATCTTGCTTTCTACCCTTTGGTACTCTAATCTAAAACTAGGTTCTCACTTCTAGTGTGAATTTGTATCTAGATATGGAATTTGTGATTAAAATACCATAATCACACTTATGTGATTCTAAATTCCTTATCTTTTGTAGAAAATGTAGCTCCTTTATTTGTGATATAAAAACGGGATATTTTGATTCATCAAAATTGACCTCGACAACTCTAACTATTGAGTATTTCTTGCATAGTACTTACGTAAAAGGTCCTCAAGCCTATATAGTTCTCCCTCCCAATGGATGTGTGTTGTTGTGAGTAAAAATGGCTTTGGAAAGACCTTAATAATGCCTCCAATATTTGAAAATGATATTTAACTTTGGTTGTAGCGCATGAGAGTGTTATAAGGAAAAAAATATAGGATTTATTCAAACTTGTAGCTTATTGGTAAAATTTAAGGATTGGATACTTCAATGATAAGAGCCCAAATTTATTAGAGTGATTGATTTTGAGGTCCCTTAGATACCATGTTATATCCTTAATGATTATTGTGTATATACTTATACAAGTGACTCGTGAGAATTATTTCCCAATTAATTGACCCTAAGTTGACTTGGGTAACTGTACATTTAAAAGCGTGAGTTTTATTAGTACATAAGATAGAAAGTTTATCTTAAGTCAAAATCATAAGATGATTCTACCCAAATTTATCTCGGGACTTGATCTAATACATGAGATGAGTGGCCTGTGTGTGTGTGTGTGTGTGTGTACTGCGCACGCGACGCACACAATGCTTGAGTGTGTGTAGGATGCATTTGTTCCATAAGAGATCAACATAGTGACAAGTGTTGAACTAGTAAAAATAAAGTGTAGGAATTGATTAATATGCCTTTAAGATTAATACGAAAATGTTGGGATAAATGTAAAATATTATTTCTAAATTCCTTACATATTTTTATGACTCTTTTATTCAAATACATTTATTAAATTGATATAGTAATGTAGAAAAAATCCTTACATGACGAGGAATACACAACTTACTTTAACTCATTTATACATTGACATCAATGAGATATGACTTATTTTCTAGTAATTCTTAGACACTTTAGAAGAAAATGTAGTACAGGAGAATCAAAATAATTGGAAGGCCCTTTGTAATTTAATTTTTAACTATCTATGAAAGGAAATATAATCTATAAACACAAAAATATAATCTAAATAATCATTAAAGTTACTCTATAAACAATGAAAAAATAACCCTCTCCTATCCTACCCGCTTACCTTATTATTTTATTTTCAAGTTATATGTGAAGGGTATGGTGTAACCAAGAAGTGAATCTTCAAATACGACCATTTATTAGAAGTTGTATACTAGCAATCATACGTGAAATGTACGATGGAAACGCCGAAGGGGATATATTGAGGAAGTCAAATTGGAGGGAGAGAAACAATGGGAGAGGAAGAGAGACAAAGATGAAGGGTTGGAGAGAAGCCCAAGGGAGAGGAAAGTGGATTTGTGGATAAATGGGAAAGTGTACCCTCGAATAGTGACGTGACAATAATGACTATAGTTCAAAAAGGAGAAAATTCATGTTATGTAAGACGTTGAGGCAACTATTTCCCGAGATATATCATAATGTAAGGAGTGGTGTAAAAGTACTCTTGAAGCAAACAATTGTTTATAAATATAGCTTCTCGTAGAAAATTTTAAGGACCCTTTTAAATTTTAAGTTGGCAATTACAAAGAGGAAGGCAATGCAAGAACACTCATCGAAAATTGAGCACACCCAAAAGATGGACATAAGAGAGTAATTATCTACCGAACATACTTTGTATTTTTTTGAATTTATTATTTTACAGCTTCAAGGTTGTCAATTGAATGATGTTTAATTTGGTAATGAAAAGGGAGCATTTCAAATCAAAGAATATAATTTGGTTGATTATTTTGAAGATTATAATTCATTTGATTAGTTTGAAGATTATAATCTATCTATAAGCCAACAAATCTCAATAATTGGAATGCATGGATATTAGTCGAGGATTGTATTGAGGTTGAGTAATTGTATAAAAGCATGTGATGCAGGGAAAACTAGTGAACATCGGTCCCCTCTAGTGGATGGACATATGAGCGAAAGGAATATTTTATCCAACATTTACACTTTTGTACGTACATAAATGACCAACTAAGCCAAATCCCTCTGATGTCTATAGTGTGTCAAAATCTTTGTTTCTCAATTTGTCTTCATGAATTATGGGCCTCTATGTCCCAACAATAGTTGTCTAGTTTCATATGGATCATTTTTTATTGAATCAGACTGACACATAACAGGGTCTATACTTGGTAGGTTATCAGTACTATCAAGTATCCTTTGATTTGGCCCAAATCATAGCATAAAAACCTAACACAATGAAAAATGCTCCCACCACACTAAAAATGCAACAAAGAAATAGAAACTGTCAAATTAAGCTCAAGATAGGCATTTCCCCAACATCTTTCCTTATACTGTACTCTCTCTCTCTCTCTCTCTCTCTCTCTCTCTTTTTTTTTCAAAATGCAAAGGTTAGCTAAATCTTAAGAATGATACAAGTTAGACCTTCCAATGTGAAGTTTGTCACCAAGAAACTCGACCGATGCTATAGCTGCAATCACTATCCCAATGGGCTTAAACATTGCCACAAATAAATGTCCTTTCTTGTCGTTGCACCAAGTTTGCAAGGTATAAGTAACCCTTGTACCAATAATTGCCTACAAGAAAAGGATTATTATATTGATTGTGAAGGTGTGTTTGTTTTTAGTTTGTAACTACCAATATGAGGATAACTTTAGTAATACTAATTCTTACTGAATATGAAATGCTTATGACATCAATGTCCCATTTTAAACTCCAAACAACTAAATTGTGCTCAATAATAGATGTGAGAATGGCTGATTGCATAGTTGCAGTGTGGTCATGAAAGCAATAATTGATAATTCAACTGGATATCTCTACAAAGTTGCCACCTGAATACACAATTTTTCTTATAAACCTATTATTAGAAAAAATGTTGAAGAACAAAGATTCATACATAGCCCAACTTCAAACTAATTACCTGCATTATGTTCCAAGTTGACCAAGAGATTGAAGCCCCTATAAGAAAAATAGATCCTATGATCCAATCTCTTACTGATGATGTTTTCACTGCAATATAGTCACTTTCTTCTAAGCCATGGTTTAGATACAAAGAAAATATTATGACTAGACCCTTGTACAGAGTGACTATCATTGCTCCTCGACAGAAATGAGGGTACCAAGAACTTTTTCTGGCTAGTTGAGCTTCTTATATCTACTTTCTCCAGCCTGAATTTAGGTCACGACAGAAATTATTGTAGGCATAATGTTGGATATATATAAAGACCTGTAAGGAGTTCTAGTATGGGATAATTTTGTATTCAATGGAGCTTCACTCTGATAAAAAATTAAGATAAATGTTGGGATTTTTTTGGGATAGAAAGACTTATAAGTGTTTTTATGTTTCCACAGTCCATGAAAATTAGAAGATGATTTTGGAATCAGCTGTGTATCATTTTTTCCCTACACGTTTTGAATCATTTCCGTGATTCATCATCGGAAAAATTCAAATAGAGTAATATATAGACCCAACACAGGATTCATCATAAGGAAAAATTTAGACAGAGAAATATATAGACCCGATGCGGTGATTCGCATCGAACAAAAAACAATACACAGTTGATTCCAGAAATCATCTTCTAATAAAAGGATTGATTCATCTATATGTAATTTGCAGAGATGCAGTCTATATACCATCGGACAAGAAAAGTCATACTGGTAAATTGAAATGTGAAAAAGGTTTACAAACATGTTGTACAAAAACATATGGCATTTAAAAGCCATAGATACCCAAAATATCCTCCTCGAATCCACTCTAGGGTAAGGACTGCAAGTATATATATGAAGAATACACAATTATGTTCAATGTAAATTGTTGATTGAACTTGGTACCTGCAAATAACAGATAATATAAAGGTAAATGCAGGGATCAAGTTCCCCATTGTTGGGGTAGTATAATTTACACCTGTGAAGGTGCAATTCTGCATGACAGTAATCCTACAAATCCACATACACTTACTAAAATGAGAACTTGAAATTAATACATACATAAGCTTCCACAAACTATAATTGCTTGATTAGGTAAATAGATAGTGTTGGCAGAAGGCCTTCATTTTCATAGGAGCGGTTATTGTGCATAACAAAAGGTAAAGTGATTTTTGCCCCATCGTTTAGAAGAGACCATTTTTTTGTGGGTTGTTTTCGATGCTAACCTTGACCTAAATGGTAATTATAAGCCATGATCACTCTTCTATTATGAAAATATAGTGCTCACAGGTAGCTTCTCATTTTGATTAATTATTACATTCGATTTTGGGGCTTCTCTCAGTTGAAATATTGGGTGTCAATTTCTTATTTGAGAACGATTTCTTACAACTGGCAAAAATTCTATTTTGAGATTTGAAGAATTCACCATTTGCCACAATTTTTACATCCTAGGAACATAGATTTTCTTCTTTCAAGATGAATTAGAAACTAAGATGATTGATAATTTCATGCCATGGTTTATCAACACGTTTACTATTTTACATAACTTACAAGAAAAGTCTAAATTCATTTTGATGGACGGATGGAGGATTTCAGATGTATAGACTTACCCACATAAAGAAAGAAAAAAATCTACCCAACATAGACCATGTGAGAGGTGGTAATTTTCCCTTGCAATCCAACCCACCATCTAAAATTAGTACACAAGTCGTTCTTACAGTTGCAACTAGAAAATATAGTAAAATAATTTGTGGGTATTATGAAAATTGTCCTATTTCTCGAATACAAAGGAAACTAAGTTTCCATATGTGTATAGACTATCAGACACATCATAATGAAAACTAAGTTTTCTAGCTTCTCTGTGAAAGAACTTTCTTTCTGTTGTATAAATGGAGCAAATAAACTCTCACCTAGAGAAGAAGAAGACATTGTAAACATAGACATATCAAATAGTACAAAGAACCCAAATAACTGAACTTGAATGATTTTAATTTATTCATGGGCTAATATCTAGGGATTTCATTGAACCAGCCTATCAATGACAAAAATTACATGGTGAGGGAAATTATTATATCTCTGCAGTGTATGATTTTCTCGCAGTGAGTCGTTGTGAAGATAAGTGTGCCCCTGGTAGTGTCGATCACAATATTGTAGTGCTCCTTCCATTCCATAATAGGGTATCAAAACAAAGTGGACTAGTCTAAGGATCCCCAACTCATATATTCATAGACCAGCAGGTGATTCGAACCCTCAATGTAGAAGTTGTGAAGCTTTACGAGATTCACATGGTGTATGCTACCGATTATGGAAATTTTTAAGTAGAATTCTTTTTTTTCTGGCCAAGAAAGATGTCAAGGTTCTTCACCAAAAATTCATCTAGTCGGGGAGGGTTCCTTAGGAGACTACGCCAAAACCCCCAAAGCCAATCTTTTATGAGAAATTGTCAGTGGTTGCCCAGAGGTTGGCGTAGCTGTAATGGGTGGGGAGCCCTGGAATCGAAAGTAGGACCTTGTCATCTTCCTAATTAGGTTTGGGAGCCATGGTTTTGATGAAGGACTATTGGAAATATCTAATCTTGTTCTAGATAAAGTTTAAACTTTATGGAATTCAACTTTATGTAAAAGATATTCACATTTATTGTGAATATTAACTCCTCCAAAATATCAAAAGATATTGTATATAATATCTAGAAAATATCAAGAGATATTATATATATCTAGAAATATCTGGGAATATCTATAAAATATCCAAAAGATCAATAATATCTAATATAAGATATTATGAGATATTTTCTAAGGTAGAAGGTTGGAAAACTTCTATAAATAAGAGGTTTCATTTTGTAATTCAAAAAGCAAGAAAAGCAAGAGAAGGCACCGAAGTGCTCTGGAGTATTTTTAATACAAAGCCTTGTTTTTATATTTCTCTTGTGAGTTTGTGTGTGTTCATAATATTGTTTCTATTTGCAGCACACACCCTCTAGGTTAGGAGTTAGATATAATTCCTTCAAATTGGTATCAAAGCTAGGTTGAGCTTACGTCATTAGTCTGTATTTTTTCTCTATTAGTCTAGTTTAAAATGGTGGGTATGAGCAGCAGCCTCACTCAAGCCCACATCCCCATATTCAATGGGAAGAACTATGATTATTGGAGCATAAAAATGAGGACCTTATTTTGTTCACTAGATGTGTGGGAGCTAGTTGAGAATGGGTTTTTCAGAACCTGCTGATTTTCAAGCATTTCAAGCACTAGCACAAGCAGATAAGGATTTGTTGAAGGAGAACAAGAAGAAGGATGCAAAATCCTTGTTTCAAATTCAACAAGCAATGGACGAGTCCATATTTCCATGTGTTGCAGTAGTAACTAGATCAAAGCAAGCATGGGAAAGTCTTCAAACAAATTATCAAGGTACTAGTAAAGTAAAAGTTGCAAAATTACAAAATCTTAGAAGATATTTTGAGAATATTTGCATGAAAGACTTAGATTCAGTAGATTTATTTTTCACCCACGTGATGAGTGTAGTAAATCAAATTAGGTCTCATGGTGAGACTTTAGAGGATCAAAGGATTGTAGAGAAAATACTGAGAAGTCTTCCTAGCAAGTTTGATGTGATTGTTGTTGCAATAGAAGAATCAAAGAATCTAACCCAAATGTCTGTAGACGAATTAATGGGATCTTTAATATCCCATGAGCAAAGATTGAATAGATTAGGTAGCTCATCTCTTGAGCAAGCCTTCAAATCGCAAGTTTCAATTGGAGGTAATAGAGCAAGAGGAAGATCGAGCTTCAATAGAGGTAGAGGAAGATATTTCCAAAGAGGATCTGGAAGAGCAAACACATCTTATGAAGAAGGAAGAAAAAATTTAAATTTCTACACTACAAGTGCTAGAGGACGAGGAAACAACCAGAATCATACTTATGGTCAAAGGTATGATAAGTCACATGTTAAATGTCATTACTGTAAAAGGTATGGACACTATGCCAATGAATGCAAGAAGAAAGATTTTGATATGAGTAGACATAATGCACATTTTTCTGAAGAAAATCAGTCTGAAAGTTATAACAATGGTTCAATGTTTATTACATGCAATGTTGCTCAAGATAGTACAAAGGATATTTGGTTTCTAGATAGTGGATGCAGTAATCATATGACTGGATGTAAGGAGATATTTACAAACATAGATGAGTCAGTTACATCTGAAGTTAAGTTAGGAAATGATAATAAAGTTGTAGTAATGGGAAAAGGAACCATAAATATTGAAACAAAGAAAGGTGAGAACAAACACATTCTAGATGTGTATTATGTTCCTAGTTTGAAACATAATCTAATGAGTATTGGGCAGCTAGTGCAGAAGGGATATAAAGTCTATTTTGAAGATGATGCATGTGTTATTCTAGATATAAATCCAAGTAACAAATTGATTGCAAAGGTTGAGATGACAAGAAACAAAATGTTTCCATTAAGAATTCAACATGATTTTTCATCTAAAGAGCTTTCTTCACTAGCATTTAAAGTTTCTTTAAAAGATCAGACTTGGTTGTGGCATTTGAGATTTGGACACTTAAGTTTTGGTGGTTTAGATTTATTACAAAAGAAGCATATGGTGAAGGGTTTTCCTTTGATGGAGCAACCAAACAATCCTTGTGAAAGTTGTATTCTAGGGAAGCAACACAGGGAAAACTTTCCTGTTGGAAAGTCATATAGAGCTAGATCTCTTCTTGAGATTGTCCATTCAGATCTATGTGGACCTATGCAAACACCATCAATTGGAGGAGCATGTATTTTCTGACTTTTATAGATGATTTGAGTAGAAAAACTTGGGTTTATTTCTTAAAACATAAGTCAGAAGCCTTTAGTGTGTTCAAAGAGTTTAAGGCCATGGTTAAAAAGCAGAGCGGTTACTCTATAAAGGTGTTAAGATCAGATAGAGGAGGAGAGTATGTTTCAAATGAGTTTTTAATTTTTGTAAATTTCATGGGATTAAGAAGCAATTTACAACAAGGTACACACCTCAACAGAATGGTGTAGCAGAAAGAAAGAATAGAACAATTATGGAAATGGCAAGAAGTATGTTGAAAGCCAAAAATTTACCAAATGAGTATTGGGCTGAAGCAGTAGCTTGTGCGGTTTACATCTTGAACCGATGTCCAACAAAAATTGTGAAGGATAAAGTTCCTCAAGAAGCATGGAGTGGAAAGAAACACAGTGTATCACATTTAAGAGTTTTTGGATGTGTAGCTTATGCACATATTCCAAATGAGAGGAGAAAGAAATTGGATGATAAAGGAGAAAGATGTATTTTTGTAGGTTACAGTGAGCAATCAAAAGCCTATAAATTGTATAACCCCATCACAAAGAATTCTATTATTAGTAGAGATGTTTAGTTCATTGAAGAACAAGCATGGGATGGAAGTGTTGATAAGCTAACAAATATCACTGCAGGAATACCTCATCATCAGAATGAGTTTGATGAAAAGATCACACAAAATGTTCATCTAGCACCTCAAGGGATCAGTGCAGTGATGTCTTCTTCAAATAGCACTCCAGTTTCAAGAAGCATCACAAGAGGTATCTCAGGTGGATCATCATCCCCTCCAGCAAATTTACATCCTCATGAAACATTAGAGCATGAAGGCAATTCTTCAAATTCAAAGTCTCACAGCAGTGACATATCAGATCCAGCATTGGCAACACAAAGGTCTCACTACAGGGACACCCCAGGGAAGACAAGAAGCTTAAGGGAGATTTATGAACAAACTCAAGGTGATGAGAATGTTGATTTATATTCTGATTTTGCATTATTTTCTCATGATGATCCTATATATTTTGAAGATGCATTTGAAAATGAAAAATGGGTAAAAGCTATGGATGAAGAAATTGATTCTATTGAAAAGAATCATACATGGGATCTTGTGAGCCTTCCAGAAGGAAAGAGTGTAATTGGCATGAAATGGGTCTACAAGACAAAATTCAATGTAGATGGAAATGTTGAAAAACATAAATCCAGGTTAGTTGCAAAGGGTTTCTCACAACAATAACCCAGAATTGATTATAATGAGACTTTTGCTCCAGTAGCTCGACTAGACACTATCAGAATTGTTTTAGCATTAGCAACTCAAAATAATTGGAAAGTCTATCAAATGGATGTCAAGTCTGCATTTTTGAATGGCATACTAGAAGAAGAAGTTTATGTTTTACAACCTCCTGGATATGAAATTGTAGGTCAAGAACACAAGGTCTGTAGATTGAAAAAAGCCTTGTATGGTCTAAAACAAGCTCCAAGAGCATGGTATAGCAGGATTGATTCATATTTTTTGAAAAATGGATTTAGAAAAAGTGATAGTGAACCAACACTATACATCAAAATGAATGATCAAGAACAAATTCTAATTGTATGCCTATATGTTGATGATCTAATATTCATAGGAGATTTGTCAATTGACTTGTTTAAGACAACAATGAAGAAAGAATTTGAAATGATGATTTGGGTCTAATGAAGTTTTTCTTGGCATAGAAGTCAATCAATCAGAAAATGGAATTTTTATATGTCAATCAAAATATTCCAATGATATTTTGAAAAGGTTCCGTATGATGAATTGCAATCCAGTATCAACACCAGTTGCCATAGGATTGAAGCTAAGAAAAGATGATAAAGGTTGTGATATTGATCCAACTATATACAAAAGACTTGTTGGTAGTCTGATGTACTTGACTGCTACAAGGCCTGATATCATGTATGGTGTAAGTCTTATTTCCAGGTTTATGGAATCCCCAAAGGATTCTCATTGGCAAGCTGGAAAAAGAATTTTAAGATATGTTAGTGGAACAAAAGCTTTTGGTATTTTATATACAACTTCTAATATTTTCAAGTTAGTTGGTTACACAGACAGTGACTGTGCAGGAAGCATAGATGACAGAAAGAGCACATCCGGCTATGTTTTCCATTTTGGTTCAGGAGCAGTTTCATGGGCTTCTAAGAAACAACCTATTGTCACTCTCTCTTCGGCAGAAGCGTAGAATATGTGGCAGCCACAACAACAACATGTCAAGCAATATGGATGAGAAGAGTATTATCAGATCTAAAGCAAGAACAAGAAGGATCAACAAAGATATTTTGTGATAACAATTCAGCTATTGCATTATCAAAGAATCATGTTTTTCACAAAAGGAGCAAGCATATTGATACAAGGTATCATTTTATCAGAGAGCTAGTCAACAATGGACAAATATTTTTGGAGTTTTGTAGGTCTGCAGAACAATATGTTGATATCTTCACCAAGCCATTACCAAAGGACACATTTGAGCATATGAGAGATTGCTTAGGCATCATAGGTCTGTATTGCTCCAACAATACATGAAGAATCAAGATTAGGAGGGAGTGTTGGAAATATCTAATCTTGTTCTAGATAAATTTTAACTTTATGGAATTCAACTTTATGTAAAATATATTCACATTTATTGTGAATATTAACTCCTCAAAATATCAAAATATATTGTATATAATATCTAGAAAATATCAAGAGATATTATATATATCTAGAAATATCTGGGAATATCTATAAAATATCCAAAAGATCAATAATATCTAATATAAGATATTATGAGATATTTTCTAAGGTAGAAGGTTGGAAAACTTCTATAAATAAGAGGTTTCATTTTGTAATTCAAAAAGCAAGAAAAGCAAGAGAAGGCACCAAAGTGCTCTGGAGTATTTTTAATACAAAGCCTTGTTTTTATATTTCTCTTGTGAGTTTGTGTGTGTTCATAATATTGTTTCTATTTGCAGCACACACCCTCTAGGTTAGGAGTTAGATATAATTCCTTGAGGACAACTAATTTTTTTCTTATACTAGAAGAGAATTAATCGAGATCCGTGACAATGACGAAGAAAACGGCTCGGTTAAACCAAACACGATTGGAAATAGTGACTCACGCTATCTTTCTCGTCCAATTGAGTAGATCACTTTTAGGTAGGCAATGGTCGGGGCTCGTGCAGATGCTTATCATCACTCCCACGAATCCGTGGAGGAAACACGAAGCATAAGTGTTGACATAAAAAAGGCCGTGTAGGAGCATTTTTTGGGGCACGTCACGCTCACAGTATTCCATGGAAAAATTTTCGATCGAGGACATAAACACGTGAGTGAAAACAATCTTACATCCCTTAACAACGGACGTCATATTACCAACACATTCCCTCTATAAACGTCCTCAATCTGATTTACGACGGATGTCAAAATTAGCCGACTCAATCAATGGGAATGCCTTTGGTGTAATTATTATCTTGCATAGCATTTAATATAAAAGTATTTATCTCGCAGCTCTATAATATGATATGGTCATATCCATAGTGGGTCCATATTAGAATGGTATCCTTTTTTCTCATGGAATTGTTCTGTAATAGAACCGAATCTTATATTATGAAAATCTTAACTTTGGCCCAAATGCTTTACTACATCTTGATGCTTACTGAATTTTTGTAGAGATTCGTGCATAGCTTGATCCATCTCTAAGATGTTTAAAACTTGCATTAACTCTATTATCTTTTCCCATATACATTCACATATGAATTTTGATAAGTGGCCAACTTTGTGATGGGAAAAAGAGGATACTTTACATACACCAATATGCAAAACAGATGGTATGTATATTTTTTTGCATTTTTATATTATTTTATAGTGCATGCATATTATAGGAAAAAATGTTGCTATAAAAATATTTTAGTAAATAAAAATAATAGAAACATTCAAAGAAACACTCATGTATGAATGGAAGAAGTGGAAAAGACTTAATATTTCAAATAAATGATAAATATTTCTCAAGTACATGAAGGTGTTAGGCATTATATTGTAAATAAATAAGTATTATGTTGATATAATAATAACTAAAAAAATGTAATGAACCATTATGTATATTGTGAAGAACCACCTATTCAACTCTATATAAGGGAAATGGCATATTATGGGAAGAGAACGTAAATTTATTTAATTGAATAATAAATAAGAATTGTAGATAGAAACTAAGTTAAGGGATAAGACATTTAACAATCAAAATAGCGGAGAGACGGGGTCCATATTCCATAAAGTGGATCCAAGAAGAGGCATAGAGTGTACTCCTTATTGTTATGGGGCTAGTGAACGTTATTTAATTGTAATGTGAGTAAATATTTGATCCCTCATTGTTGAGTGTGGTCTTAGCTCTAATTTATCTCGAAAATTTTTCTATTCTAAAATAACTTGCTCGTGTGTGTGTGTGTGTGGTGTGTGTGTGTGTGTGTGTGTGTGTGTGATTGTGCCCCATATCTATATGGGATAGTAGTGCTGGCCCTATGGGGATAGCTAGTAGAGTAGCAGGCGGTGAATCATCCCCATCTAGTTCTCTATGGGATGCGGCTGGGCGGTAAGACCCGTGTTGACGAGTACCAACGGCCCATATCCCATATCAAGACCGTGTTGGTGTTGCTTGCGTGGGCATGTCAGTCATATTACGTACTCGATACGGACGGGTATTCATTCACACTATTCTATTGGTGTTGACGTGGCAAGCCACCCTTCTACCTATATTGATCCGATAAAGAATTCTAGTGGCGCAACTTCCAGAGATCATAACTTTTGCACCGTAGCTCCGATTGACTCCGTTCAAAAGGCAACGGAAAGCTTGGAATGTGTAGAATGTGATGAGAAGGTGCGGAACTCTGTTTGGCAATGTTTGACCCCCGAAATCCGCGTTTAAGGGGCCCAAATTGTGATTTTTGTACTGCTGTCTAAAAATAGTAAATTCTAAAAATAGTATGTTTCGCAAAATTAGTGCACATGTAAGTCTTGGAAGATGAAACACCTCGTCTCCCTCGAGACTGGTGACCTTCCACATCTTTCTAGGTGTCCTTTCGTATTTATAAAGTATTATAAATACATATGTAACCGGAAGAAGAGATAGACATCTCTTGGCAGAGATAATTGATGTATTTCGAATTCTTTGAGTAATTTACATCTCTTTTCAGAGATAGTTGTTTTGCAATTCATTTGGCACATTGTTAATCTGTTCCTTAAGTCTGAAACCCCTCGGTTTTGGATCATATATAGTAAGATCTTGATTGGTCAATTGAACTATATATGTATATATATACTGTAAAATATTAATAAAATCATCAAATTAAATATTATATTATTTTTTGTACATATTCTTATAGTTTATAATTTTATTAACGACCTTGAAATTTATCTCATTAAATTATATTCTACAACCAACCATTATTATAGTGTTATATTTAAATAGATTTCTCTAGAAATGAACATGTCACATTTTGGTATTAGATCCTTGTCATTAACATTCTTCTCCTTTTCCTTCATTAAATTTGAAATTTAAAAAAACATTTAGACTCAATTTCCTAAAAAAGAAAGACAATATTCATGAGTCTTGAAATCCAATACATCCAATTTTTCTCCCTTTTAACTTCTCCCATGTCTAGTATCTAAAATATTTTTTTGCAAAGATTCAACAAAAATTCTACTTGAAATAAACAATAACACTTCAAACCTCTAATTCCATATATATCTCTCACATTTGGCAAAGTCTCGAGCCCAAAATACCACCAATAAAAGAGGTATTCCAAAAGAATTCTGTTGAGTATTCATTTATGAGAATTGGTGTATAATAGTAGTCATTTCGAACTTTTATGTTTTCTACGTAATGTTTTTGTGCGGCAGAATACAACCCCTCTCCTCCCCCGTGCTCCCCCACACTTATAATCTTAACATCTTGTTAGGAAATAACATACTTTAGTAATGAATATGTAGAAATTTAAATAACAAAAAATAGTATATAGAGATAGAGATAAAATAAATATATAAAATACCAAATATGTAAGAGACCAACACCAAATTTATGTGGTAAAATTTCAGCGGAGTGCTTAGGGAAACATTCATGGTGTAAAATATCAAACTTTTATTAATTCAATATGAAAATATTACATGCACACTTGTTATTAGCTACATTGGATCTCCACAAAAATAAATACACCTAATTAGCGAAGTAAGTTAGGATTCTTCATCCTAAAAATAGAGTGGAAAATGCCATTAATATTTTCCTTCCTAAAAATAGAATTAAGTTGAATTCATCTTTATAGAAACAAGGGATTTACTCCTTAATTTTTGTTTGGGGGATCTTCCCCAAACCCTTGCTAGGGAGCTCCATAACATGTTGCCGCCCCCTGGACTCCCCGTGACATTAAGGGGGAGGGGAGGAGGAGACCCCCACACACCCCTTTTGGGAGGTGAGCTACAAACCGTGCCACAAAAATATCTAAAATTTAACTTTTTTGTCACATATCTAACACATCCAAAATCATGTTTCTTTCTAAATTTGAACACATGTCATGGATTCATGATATTTCTAATTGGAATGTTTATTTAACATCCTTTTTATCTCAAGTCTATGGGAGATCCTTCTTCCTAGTGTTTTGAAGATTTGTAAACTTCCAAATTTATTATACCCTACCACATGTGAAAGCATTGTTACATATCTAGAATTCATTAAATTCTTGTGTTAAATACCACATTCAACTTGCGAGTTATTTTTATTCTACAATATATTATTTAAATTATAAGATATATGTGTCCTAGAATTTCATATGATTAAGTGGAGAACAACGGTTTTCATCGGGAGTATTCTCCGGAGGCTCTAATTTTAATTGGTGGGGTTGGTCTATGTTGTTCGGTATCTTTTGGGGGGAGGAGCTTCAAAGACGAAGTCCTACTAATATTTTCACTATCAAACCTGAACTTAGACTCAAGAGGTGATTCCTAAAGATTGCACTTGCTCCTCACCGACCGAACAAAGGACTCTTCCAAAATAGAAGGTTATGAAATTTTAAAATAATACAAATTGATTAAGATAACTAGTAATGTTGATACAAATTAATTAAGATTATTGAGGAGATAATGTTGATTTTAAGGGTATACATATGTATAACTAGAAATCGTATGTCAAATGTAATGTACGATGGGAACGCCGAAGGGGATAGAGCAAAGAATTAAAACTTAAATAAGTGAATAAGAGGGAGAGGGTGGGGGAAAAGAAGATGGGGTACGAGGGAGGAGAAGTGCATTGTGTTCTATTGAATCTTCTCTATCTTGGTCGCATTATTTATTTGAGTGCAATATATGTTCAAAGGGTATGAACTAAAAATCGAGGAAAATCATAAATGTTTAACAAAAAATTTAGATTGAGGATCGATTATTTATGTGATTATAATTTGAGGCTAAAGTGGTCAAAATAAGAAATGGACAAAATTGAACCGATTCTTGATGCAGAACTCGAGTTCAAGTTGTTTTAACCTTGATTAAATACATGATTAATTATGAGAAAAAGGTGGGGCATGAACATTTGTTGATGATAGAGCCCATGCAACTTTTAGTCATATGAGGGACATGTATAATTTATTTGGCAATCGAGCTGAAATTTTAAGACCCAAATAAGATCCTTTATCTATGTTCCACTTTATCATCTAAATGTCACTTGTGTTATTCACATGAGTGCAATTTTCGAGTTAAATGGGGGTCAAAATAAAAATTGGGGAAGATCCAATAGGCTCTAGGGGTGTAACCCAACTGAGAATGTCTCGAAATATTTTTACTAGAAAATTTACGGCGAAAAAAACACCTTGGTGTTGCACAACATCCAACATGAAAAAAATTCCAAAGATGGATGAAAATCGTTGATGCACCACCATATGTAATGTTCCCTTTTCGATAAATTATTAATATTTATTTTCATTTGCATTGTGACCCCTGGCACGCCTAGCACTACAAGTGGGAGTATCTTTAGTTAGTTTAATGTGCACATAGGTTAATTACTTTTATTTATTTAAATAATAAATAAATAAAGTGCACATAGTCTTAGTATTAAATATTTTAATGAGAGTTTATGTTTTCCCTCAAAAAGGGAAAGGTCGGTCTTTATTGGATATTACACCCCTTAGTTCTATAAAAGGGAGGTCACATTTCTTTAGAGGGGATGTTGAATTGATCATTTTATTTTCACTCCATGTTTGGAGTTGGGATGCATGCCCATTAATGTTCTCTCTCTCTCTCTCTCTCTCTCTCTTGTGTGGGATTTATTATGCTAGTTTGATATTCAATTGAAGTATTTTTCATGAGATTTACAAATCCACTTGTTGGTGATTCTCTTTCTAGCTTTGGTGCCTTTTATTGAGAGTAAAATCAGCATGTTATTGAATATTATAAAGGGTTTCATGGTGTTTTAGATCTGCTGGTTATTGTTGGTTTTATTCTAACTATGGCGACTTGAATAAGGCATATTTTAGCATGTTTTAAGGGTGAATGAGCTTTATTTGTAATCTGATCTGTGTTGGATCAGTTTTCTAAGTTTGGGCAGCGATTTTGAGTCTATTGAAAGGTTATTAAGTGCTGGAAATTATTTGTGCAATTTATTCTAACCAGTAGCTTGATCGGGTTTGAAATTTGGGGGCTGTTTTGAAGGGATTTCAGTTATTATAAAATTCATATTTTATATCTTTGGAAATATCTTGAATTATAGATTAGTCTGCACTTTATTTCATGGCAAAAGATGAAGTATTGAGCAAGTTATGAATTTTCCAATTTTATCTACACAGTTTTAGATATCGTGGATTGATTTGCATGCCTTCTAATTATCCAAAATTGTGATCTATAGCTTATTGGAAAGCTAAAAATATTAAGAATATTTTGGCATGATTTTGATAAAAAATAATGGATGGTGAAAGAGCTATTAATTTTTAAGTTTGCAGCAATTTAGTGCATTTATTAATTAATTACTATTGTAATTAATTTCATATTTGAAGTGATTAATTTCCTAACTAGTTCTCCCATCTAATCCACCACCTTGGCTTAGTCCAACCCTTTTTGGATTTTATTGAAGCTAACATTAGATTATTTGAGGTTGAACTAGGAGGGTTTAGTCCTTCTAGAGTCGATACTGATGAATTAATTTGCATATCTAGATAATATCCCGAAAGGGGATATTACAGTGTATAAAATCTTCTTTCCTCTACTCTTGTGGGGGTTTGTGTGGAAAAAACAAGGAGGAATAAGGAGAAATTAATTTCATAAATTTTGGAGTTGAATTGGTGCCTTAAATGTGTTGGGCGACCTTTTTTTGGGAAAAATTAGGGTTTGGTGTTGTTTATGCAAAATCTAGTTTTTGGATATTGTTCCTCATATTTTTGTGGCCCAAGATCCAAAATTTCATCTCTTTTGAACTTCCCTAGCCAAAGATATGGATTTTTGAAGTTCTTTATATTTTTCTCGATATTTCAGGTTTTAAAATTCAAATTTCAATTATTTTCAGAAAATTGCTTTTAGAAAAGTTGCTCCCTAACATTATCTATCATTCCCCAAAGTTTCATGCAATTCCGGGGTGTTTTGAGCAAGATATGCAATTTTTCTAAATTCAGCTAGGGATAGTGACGAACTCACTATTTATAGTAAGTCTCCCATTTTCAGATTTAGAAAAAAATTGTTTTGGCATATTTACATTGGAGAAAAAAATCAGACTTATTGCAATTTGTTGGAGGTAAATCGGAGCGCTTTTCTTATTTTCAGTGCAAGTATTGTTTTGCAGATTATGGAGATCAAGGAAATCCCATGCGCGCTAACCTATCACCCAATGGGGTCTTTGGGTGCTCACCCGAGGCACGCGCGGGCGCCGAGTCCCTCCTTTATGTGAGTTGTGTGAGAATGCATTATTTATGATAGAAACTTAAGTGAATAGATTGGAAAGGAACCATACATTCATCTTAGAGCTCAGAATGACTTCTAGACCAATGTGTTCATTCATATAAGGAAAGCATTATAAAACATAGATCTGAATCATAACAAAAAAGAAATGCACAGGGGTTTACACCCACTCATATGAAATATATATATAACCATAAGTAGAACTAGAACCACACATATATTCATATTAAGCATGTTGATAACCACATTACATTAACTCAGGAAATCACAGATTCATATGATAATGCAAATCAATGTCATGCATCAAAACTAGACTTAGGCCCTTCATAGTACAAAGAAAAATGTTCAAACCCATCCCCTTAGTACAACGTACTCCTTTAGATCCTCTAAACCCAACCTATGGAGCTCTCCCAGTATTCCTGCATGGCTTTGCCTCTTTCTCCTTCTATATATTTTTTCTTTGTCGGGTGTTTGTATTTATAGCTTTTTTCAACATCTTCAAGCCTTCGTGGGAGTTGCAGATCTGTTGCCAAGTGTCCAAGGTGGTCCTCCATGGGAGCATGCTTCTTCAAGCTTGAGCTCTCCACTCTTTGCAATGATGGCCTTCTAGAATATTCCATCACAAGGTATATTCCTTCCTAGGCCACCCTGTTGCCAGTGGCACCTTATCCACTCCGCATGCGCAGTCGGGTCACGCTTTTCTTGTGTTTTGGATGATACGCCAAATATGGATAAGTCCCAAAAATATTTTCTCTACCTTGCATGCGTGCCACTTGTTCTACTAAACCCTCCTAGAACCCTGTCTGTGCGTGCTTTCTCCTTATGCGCCTTCTTCAAATAGGCCTTTGCATGCCCATGTGCCTTCTTGTACTTAGCCAATATTTTAGGGGCCCAACATTACCCCACACTACATGTTCTCCATCCATGGGAACATTTTCTCAAAGAATAAAGAATCACCATCCTTGAATGGTTTGGAGAAAGAATAAAGGAATGAAGAATTTTGGGGAAGAAAGAAAGAATGGGGAACTATGATTATTTCTATAAGAGGAGAGGGAAATCTTTTGTTAAGTCTACCTCCAACTTATTCCAGGTATCAACTTTGCTATGCCTATTGACAAAGGTTTCTAAATAAGGTGCTCACCTCTTCAAAGCTTAGCCCTTCTCCTTGGGTATCATTGTTTCCACAATCCCCTCTAATTGTTTTCCCAAATCCTTGAGCGCGTCCATTCTTTGAGTGATCTGGGGATACAACTCTTTCAAATTTTTTGATTGAGCCCCACAAGGTCTCAATAGCCTCTGATTTCTTCTCAACCTGGCTAGAATTTTGTCTCTTTCAGCCCTATTCCCCTTGTTATTTTCTTGAAACTCCTTGAGCTCCACCTCATGGGTGGTGACCAGATACTCGCCACTCTATCTCTATTGGTGCAGTTGTCATAGGTGGCCTTAGTGACTTGGGTGATGGCTTTCACATCCACGAGGACTTTCTTGTACTGGGCCACAATGGCCACAACCTTCATCTTGTCCTCCTTTTCTCTATGTGCCGATGCCTCCTCTGCAGACTCCAAGGCCAGTGGTCATCTTTCCATTGTGAGAACACGAGTTAAGTCTTCTAGGCATTGCAGGCTTGATTCATATTTTACGTGGGTGGTGTCAAGTCTAGATGCTTCAAGATAATGGCACTCTTGTGATCATCTCCACCTTCTTGGAGACTTCATACCCTTGCCTTCTCTTCCTTTAATTCATGCCTTAGCTGAGCGTTGACTAGTTCCTCATGTTTTAACTCCTTAGTTCTTTTCTCTAGCTCCTCTTCCTTCTTCTCCAGCTCTGTCTCTAGAAACTTCACTCTGTCATTCCTCCCGAAGAGTCTAGCCTCTACTTCCATCAAAAAACTTTATTCAACACATTGCAGATCTATTCATCGATATATCCATTGAGTGTTTACCAAGGGGTTGTCACCTTTTGACTCTAGTACCTTCATTATTTCCCCTTGGCTCACTTTAAATTTTGGTTCGTCGATGTGGGACTCAAATGCCCAAGAAATCATTTTCCTTGTCCGAGGGTATGCACCTTCCTCATCAAATGATGCCATAGCCAAGAGTTTCTCTATTGGAATGGTGCTTTGAAAGCATGCGTGCAACACCTTGTTTGGGTCATCAATATAGCCCATCCTCTGAACCTGTGATGCTTCTGCACTTTTTCTCCCTATGCGCGTGGCCTTAGGAAAGCTCACAACCAAACTGGGATCCCCTCCCATGCTGCCATATTCCTTTTCTATGCTTTCCTCCTCTGCTTCCTTCATCACTAGGTCCGTGTTACACTCCATCTCTTTCTCTACTAGGTCTTCAATGATCTTGGCTACTTCCTTCTCCGTGGCCTTGTCTATCTATTCCTTAGTGAGGCTTGGGGTCCTTTGTTCTTTTGTGACTTCCTCACTTACCCCCTTCTCTGAGTATCTTCTTCTTCCTTGTTATTCTCCCTCTTGGAAAAGATGTATTCATTTTATTCTTCCTCTCCTTCCTCCTTCGAGTCATGAACCTCATAGATAGGATGGTCCTCACCTCCTAGTTCATCTTCATCATCATCATCTCTCTCACCTCTATAGGCCTCCAAGCTCTCTGTATCCTCCGAATCATTTTCTTCTATCACCTTCTACTTCTTCTTGGTAGGAGATTCTGCTTCCTTCTCCTCCTCCTCTGGTGACCTCTCTGGGTGATGGGTTCCTCATGCTCCGACGCTTCTTCCTCTAGAGTCTTTTCTTTCACTAGAGACTTCTTTCTCCGTGTATAAGTATTGGGCTTAGTGCTTTCCCCATGCACTTACTTGTGTATCCTAAACACTTGGTGCTTTCTACACCTCTTCCCTTTCCCTCTTCTTTGGCGTGGGCTTATTTCTACCTATGGGGTCCTCAGGGATGGATACATCATTTTCCAAGTATGCACCCTTTTCAAATTTTGGCCTGATGTGAAGGTATATTCTTGTTGTAGCCCTTCAGTGATTGGAAAAGTCACTAGTTTTATCATCTGTATCTCGTGGGAGACATATCTCTCCATGTATGCATGCTTCTTGGGGTAAACCAACTTCCTACATAGTTCTCTGTGGTCTTGATCTACTTGCTAAGGTCGAACCTTAGTCTCTTGGCCTCTTTGAATCTGTTCACCCCGCTTGGAAGTATAGCGGTGAAGGAGAAGGGAAGCTTGCACCATGGGCTCATTATTTCATCTATCAACCTAAATCTGCCAATGCAGAAGTGTTGATATACCATGAATTCTGCTTCTCCTTGCACGAGCACGGGTAACTACTCTGGAATTCTCCATTCCACCCCAAACGCGTCCCTCATGCACTTGTACCATTTTTCTAGATGTGCCTTGTGAGTGGCTGTCATGGTCTCACAAGTATATTTTGCGAACCACTTTGTGGGTGAGGGATCCTCTTTTGGGTACTCCCAAAAAAAATTTTTCGGCCCATTAGGCACTCCGATCTCTGAGAAGACAATTATGAGGAGAACATTTCCAAATAGTATCTTCTCACCTTCTTATGCGTTATTGATGATTTCATCTGATGAAAGAGGACAAGTTGTAGATGGTCCCCTTAGATATTTTCTAGCACACGTTCAACCATGCCTTGTTCACTTGAGTCCATCTCTCTTGGTCATTGAGCTTGGTTACCAAGTGCATGGCCATCCTCATCATGGTCTGGGATCTCTGTGATGTCAAAGTAATGATCCTTTCTTATAGTCATATGCAAAAATTATTTCTTTGATGGCCTCCTTGTTGCTTAGGTCATCATCAATGTTATCCCCTTTGTAGATAAGGCCTATGTGAACTTGGAAATTAGCTGGGGAGTTATGCATCTTGCACCCCCGTGAAATAAAAGTGGTCTTCGTGGATGCACGCCATTAGCCATTGGTAGAGGCACTCAAGTTTTCCAAAGTATGGCAGTTCATAAAGTTGTAACAACCCTACCTTCTCCAATTTAACCTTTACCTCATCATTATAAATAGGCATGCCTTCTAGTGTTCTCTTGTTGGTTGGGCACACCAACTCCAAGGCCATTTATTTTTCTATCATGTTGTGTGGTGATTATAGTCACACACAGTCATCTTCCTTAGGTGTGATTCCCATTATTTTCCCAACAACACCCCATTTGGGTACTACATCTCTGTGTACCATTCTTCATTTGTGCTCTTGATGGTTGTTGTTTTTTCCCTTGCCCTTTTGTTTTTGCTTCTTTGGTGAGATGGTTGGTTTTCTGGGTGCCATTTTTCTGACTGGTTTTAGTACTTAGAACTTCTCCCTCTTTCTCTACTTTACCCCTTTATCCAGCCCCAAGCTGATCTTCACGGAAAAATCCTTCTAACTCCGTGCCCTAGTCGCCAAACCCTAACTGGAAAAACCCTTCCACAAGACGATGCTTGCTTACTTAACTTCTCCACGCCCATGTACTCCTTTCCTACTAGTTTGTGAATTTACCCTAGCTATGCACTTCAGATCTCTCAAATTTTTCCTTCGATGCAAAGATATTTCTTTGGATGCCCTAGTTGTGAGAGTATTTCTTCCTTCGTAATCACAATGCAAATAATGAAGTTCTCGACCTCTTATTTATAGTTTTTCTCTTTTCCCAGCATTAAATGCTCTCTCACCTACCACCATACTTTGACCTTAAATGCATCCTTTTCCACTAATCCAGTCTTAAGTACCTTTACATACATGCCCAACCTTGCGTGAAATTCTTCTACAACCTTTTGGCACGCAAACAATCCATTTTGACAGAAGACTCTTACGCACGCATTAACAGTGCCAAAGGTACTTCTTCCATCCACCTAATTTTTTCTCTCACCTACCTCATGTTGTTCTTGCGCTCCTCTCTATATGTGGTTTCTCTAAGGATTTCTTGACACCAACCATTCACATCCATCTCTTCTCTACACACCTATTAACCTTATGCACCTTTAGTTCTTTTAACCGGGCCATTCACCGCAACTTCTACTACCAACGCACACTTGTATTATAGGCCCATACTTCGCATCACTCCACCCCACACTAAAACAGATGTGTGGTCCTCTGCGCATGCACAACCTTCAAAAAGTAATGTGGTTACTAGCACACATGGTGTAAAACAAAACAATAGAAAGGAATGAACAACGAGAAAGGGAAACACAAGAAAAGAAAATGCATTAAAGGAAAGTCTATTCTAACTAGCAACACTACCTTATTTACAAACACCAAGAAGACTTATTTATAGTAGGGCTTCAGCCTACTTCCATTGAAGTGTCCTAGTAATCTCATCCCATCCAGTGCTTGCAATTGGCACACGCCTAAATCAAGGATGTATGAGATGATGTAAGGGCCCAACCAATGGACTTTTAGCTTCCAAGATGGCGTAAAAACTTGGAATCATATATCAAAACCATTTTCCCAACCTCAAACTTCTTGTTCTTGATGTGACGATCATGCCATGCCTTTTTTTTGATTTTTTCAGTCTTCTAGCTCCACCTGGCGAGTGACCGTCTTTCATCCAACTACATTAATTTTTCAATCCTTTCTTCCAATGCTTGCTCATCATCGGCTAATCCTCCCTGTGCATGTACTATACGTAATGAAGATAACATGAATTCAACTAGTAGGATAACCTCCATGCCAAACACTAATTAAAATGGTGTGGCCTTATTTAACCTCTTGTAGGTTGTCCTGTATGCCCAAAGAATGGTTGATACTTTTGTCATCCCAATCTTGTCTACCAACATCACAGATCTTAGTTAACGTGTGACTAAGTATTTTATTAAATGCCTCAAGTAGTTCCATTTTCTTGAGGGTGATAGGGGGTAGTCTTGTGATGGGCCACCATAAATTCTAATAATAGAATCCTGACCATCTCATTGAGAAAGTGCATACCTCTATCACTTGTCAAACTTAATGGGCATCCATACCTATGATTATATTTTCCCATAAAAATCTAGCATATATAGCCATTGTACAATCCCTTGTATAGGTGTTGCCTCTTCCCACCATGTCAAATAATCAATGCAAGTGATGATATACCGTGAACTAGTCCTTCGCGTTGCTGGAAAGAATGGTCCTACAAAATCGATAGCCCATTTCTCAAATGGTTATGTGCTGGCTATTGGTTATAAGGGAATTTCATCCCTCTTTTCAGGTTTGCCAAGGCATGCTGACAATGGTCAGGCCTTACAAAAACTCAATACAATCTTGGTAAATGGTTTCCCACCAACTCCCTATGAGAAGAATCTTCCACGTGGTTGCATTTCCTGCATAGTTGTCCTCCTGTGATCCCACCATGCGCTTCTTCCATAATTGCAATGTGCTCATGTTCTAGCACACATCGGCACAAAACCTCATCATGACCCAATTTTTATAGATCTCCACTAATCAACATGTAAGTGAGATGTGTATGGCCAATTTTTTCCTCTCCAAGGCCTTCATTCCACACTGCACCACACCTATCTTAAGAAATACTACAATGTCCTCAAAAATGAGGGTGCGCAGCCTGCAACCTAAACAATTGTGTGTAACATAGTCTCCTCAATGCTCTACGCATCCTCCCCGAGTCAATCCTAGATAGATGATCGGGTCCAAAATTACTCTTTCCTGGCTTCACAACCACGGTGAACTCAAATTCTTGAAATAGCAGGACCCACCGACATATGCACCCTTGAAGAATAGGCTTATTGACTAAGTATTTTAATGCCATATGGTGGTTATGTAGAATATAAAGGGTGTTCCAATAGATATTGCCTAAACTTATGCAGTGCGTAGATCATGGATAATGCTTCGTGCTTCAGTAGTTGTGTAATTTTTCTCTGCTGGTGTTAACTTTCTATTGGAAAAACACAAGGGATGATCAATAATCCCTTCACCAGGTTGTGTCAATACTACTCCAATGGTTGTTCCTGAGGCATCAACATGAACATGGAAAGGCTTATCCCAAGAAGGGAATCATAGTATGGGCATGGTGACAAGCTTATCCTTTAAAGTATTAAATGCCTTCTGTTATGCCTCTCCCCAAAGGAAGGCACTCTTGTGTTTAAGCAACTCTTCTAAGGGCGTGGCTATCTGGCATATCCCTTGATGAAATTTTTCTGTAATACCCTGTATGCCCAAGGAATATACACATATGCACTTTGGCTAGTAGGCTCCCCCAACCCCATAATGACAGCAAATTTGGTGGGATCTACTAGTAAGCCCTCCCTACATATGATGTGCCCTAATAATGTTCCAAATGGGGTAGCAAAGACACATTTCTTAATGTTGAGGGATATTCTCAACTGCCGACATCTCTCAAACATTAATCTTAAGTTATCACAGTGGTCCTTCACTAGCCCATACACTATGTCTAATCATCCAGATAGACTTGAAGAAATTTGTGGATAAAGTCCTGAAATGCTTGTACCATAATGTGCGAGAACACAAGGTGCATTCTTCAACCCAAAGGGCATGACCGTATAGGAAAAACTTCCCCACTTAGTGGTGAAATTTGTCTTCTCTTGGTCCTCCTTTGCGATCAAACCTGGTGGTACCCTAAAAATCCATCCGTAAAGGAATAGACTTCACATCGACCACTCCTTCCAAAATTTCTTTAGTGAAGGGGGTTGGAAAAGGATCGATGACAAAAATTGCATTCAACTCCCTATAGTCTACACAAATCCTTATCCTTCCATCCTTTTTTATACTAATGACCATTGGACTTACCCACTCTGATTCTTCAACAACTTCAATGATACCCGATGTTATCATCTTATCTATTTCTTCCTTGACCTTCACGCGTAAGTTAGGATTCATTCGGTATGGTCTCTTCCAAACCAGGCACGCACCCTCCTTCAACTTGATCCTCATTTCCCCAAGGAATGGTGAACACCTTTGAGCTCATGATACCCATGAGGGAATAAATCCTAGAACTCACGTAATAGATCAATGATCTTAGAGACCTCCTTCTCCGACCAATAATCCCTGATGATGGCCTCCTTAGGTTCCTCTTTTGTACCAATGTTAACCTTTTTTATCTTTAACGGCTCATGGTAGGCACACACCCATTCATCAACATCATCTATTACTTCATGTGTCCCTATAGAATGGTTAACATCCAAAATTTTGCACTTCCTCCCCATCAATTACATACACCATCTTCCCTTTTTCTTTTTCCATGCACGCGTGCTCAAGTTGTATCTCTTTTGATTCTTCTTCCTCAAAGCACGCCTCCAAGCCAGGTTCTCCTAGAAACTCTTGTATTCTATCCTCTGCCATAGCACTATCCCCTATTGTAAGGCACTTGAAAACCTATAACACCTTATCCATTGATGGCTTTGTACTCTAATATTCAAACACTTGAATGAGATCAGCCATCAATTAATTCTTTCCAATTACCAGTTTTGATGGTGTGTTTCTGAATGGATATACCATGCATGCACATAACTTGTAGAGTGGAATACAACTTATGTACCCATAATGATGGTGGCAAGGCTTCTGTACCTCCTACCTAGGCCCTCTCACATGCTTGGATATGAAATGAGGTGGCTTCTTTACCATGATAGTCTTGAATGACCGTAGGTGTGTTGCTCCTAGAAAATATTATAGAGAATGCGATCCTTGCCTCGCGCCACTCCAAAAGGCTCTCGATGTGTAGCCCACCAATGCGCTGTAGTCCGAGTAGGCTATAACTGAGCATCCCTCTTCTCTTGCCCTCATTTTTCCACTAAGCTTCCATGTCTCGTAAGAAAACTTCAGGTGTGCCCTCCTCAGAGTAACTTGGTAACTTCTTTCCTCCTAGGTACTTGAGTGAGTGCACCTTGGTCACTTTTGTTCTGAGAACCCCTCCCCTCATAGGTCTCATGCACCCAATTTTCACACACCATGCTTGTGGTATCACTCATAGAATGGGCATCCTCAAATTGGATAACTCCTTCTGTAGGGTGAATTATCTCTGGGTCTCTGATGGAGCGCACATAAATTCTATCAAGGACATCTTCTCCCAAAGGTTTAGTGTAAGGTGTCAACTTCCCATCCATCAGAGGGATGATGACATGTTCTTCCTTGTTTTTAAAATTGATATATCCTTTGTTGAACCTTAGGTCAGCGTTGTTCTTATAGCACCATGGGTGCCCAAGCAATGCTAGAAAATTTTCTTCCTCGGTGAGTGCCAAGACTTCAAATTCTCCAAGTAAACTTGGCCCCTGAATGGTAATCATTGCATCCTTTAATACTCAATGGGCATTGCCTTAGTTTTTTTCCATATACAACACATTCAAAGATGGATGCAATGTGGGCCTTCCCATTTGATGTCTAAGCATCCAATGTAAGAACATTGACTTCTGCTCCCATGTCAATCAATATGTTGCTTAGAATCCAACCATCCAAAAATATGTTTAATGTGATCTCTTTTTCATAATCAAGGCTATGGGGAGGGAGGTTTGCATGCAACACCTACCTTTCGTGCTCCTCTCGAGCATGGCATATTTTCTCATAGCCATTCTCCTAGCAAGGGAATAATATTCTCTTGCCTTAACATTTTGCATACTTCCTTGACCTCATCCAAGTCCTTTTATGGGGCCTCAACATTCCTTCTTTTCTCCTGCTATCTAGACTGCTCCTTCAGACACTGGATTTCTCCTGTAAAACTCTAAATGACATCCATTATTTCTTGGTACACTTCCTTTAGGTGGGCAGGGTTCGGATACTTCCATGCACCACTTCCTCTCTTGAGACTAGAGTCTTTTGCCTTGGTACTTCTTTTAGCGCGTGCACAAATTCTTCTCATGTTGTCACCAGAAATAGTTCTAACCCTAACTCATGTGCACCACTCTAGGCATCCACTAAGTGTCGGCCTTCTTTATACTTACCATCATGGTGCCCTTGTTTTCAATGGTGTTGTTGGATCATGTGCTCAAACAACTCAGGGCACTCCTCATATTTTTACTTCTTTCCACACCATGAGCACTACAATAACTCTAGGCACTCACACTTGTAGTGTTCTATAGATCCAATTAAGCAGGTTCCTCATGGGAACTCACTTCTTCCTCCTCCATGGTTACCATGACCACAAAATCCTCTCATGAGAACCTCTTCCATGTGCCCCTCCATCCATGTGTCCTTCATAATGGTGGTCATCTTCCTTGGAACCACTGACAAGGTTGGTCTGGCACACACCATGATCAATGGCCTCATGGATCTAGTCAATAAGCCTACAATCCTTAGTATCATGGGTCGTAGAGGTGTATCTTATAGTAGCAAGACACATTCTTCCAAATATGCTGCTGCAATAGGGGACATCTACTCGCATCATGGTCCCCATGAAAATCTCACAATCTACCACTATGGTGCGCATACGATTTCAAGGGAAACTATCCTTGGCATGCCCCTCTACTTCACAATCTGTACACCACATTCCACTTGTGAGTCTCATGGGATGAGTTCGTAGATAAATTTTCTAGCTACTTAGCCATAACAGTGATTTGAGCTTCCAAAATGGACTAACACCAATATCAATGCTCCCAATAACTTCATGTGCAGAGAAGCAACTTCTAACACCTCACACGGGTTTGTGAAAGTCTTATGTGATAATGCCCTTCTAAATGGTGTTATCAACCCTCCAAAAACCATTGAGCATGCTATGAAGGGTGAATGTCATATGAAAACTTTGACAGGAGAGTTTTAAACCATGTGTCATACTCCCACACTCTCTTCCATTCCCTGTTGAATCTCCTTTAGAGCATTGATGCTCTTCTGCTCAAACTCAGGGATGTGGAATTCTGCTAGGAAGGCATTTTTCAACATGGTGTAATCTACCACTATCTAATGGGGGTCATACTTCCTATACCAGCTATGTGCACACCCTTGCAATGTCATTGTAAATTGACTAGCCTTTTTTCGGGGTTGTGATCCCTTCGTGCACCATAGAAACTCACACTTGTGAACATGCTCTGTAACATCCTCTATGCCCTGGTAGTCTGGAAAGTGTAAAGACATTTCAAAGATTACCTGAGGAGGTGGTTGAGGCCCCTATCCTCCTGATCTAGATCCTTGGTTTCCTCTGGTGTTCCCTCCACAGATCCACTAGATCCACCAGGTCCTATGCCTCCCGATCCACCAGTTCCACCTCTAGACCCTCACGTGCTAGTAATGGGCCTGAAGTGGTCATGCCTAGTGTCCCCAATGTCCCACTAAACTACATGCCAATGGTCTGTGAGATCGTTCCACTTCTAGATGTGTGTCCCATGCCACTCCGAAACATTTCCCAAACCTTGTGTATTTTCCCCTTGCCCAAAAATTCCTCCAAACACTAGAATGGTATGTGCAGCCATAGAAGTCCCAAATGAGAAATTATATCTCTTGGGGGCATAGATCGGTCACTTCCACCAATACAAATTGGGTTAACAATACTCTTCCCTTGATATGGAAAACCAATCGCTGGGATCGGTCACTAGGTGGGTTAGATGCACGCACACAAGGCTCTTCTTTCTCCACATGACAAAATCTCTCATAGAATTTGAAGGGGCTTCTCTTACACGCTTTCCAAGATGGGGTAGCACAAACTGCTCAAGCTCCACGTCCTCCATGTGAACTTCAACACCCTCTCGCAACGTATACCTCCATAGATCCATCACACTTGCTACCTTGCATTATCTAGTCATCTCCCTTTCATGAAGCTTCATTATACTTGAGTTGTCTCTCCTCCCTTTCCTTTTCAGCCACAACATCTTCCATCTTCCTCCACCCTAGCTCCCTCCCAAATACTCAGAGAGCTTAAGCTGGCCATGGGGAATGCTTCTAAACTCAAGGTAATGACCAAGATCTTCATAGCCATAGGAATAACATGTAAAAATGATCCTCTAGGCTCCCTCATAAATTTAACTTAGTGATCTCTCAGGAAAGAATACATCGAAATGGTGTATTCAAAGTATAACTAGTCAACACCCTCTTCCACTAGTGATCAATAACACGTGTCACATCAAATCTACATCATCTTGTAGCCTCGATAGTCATCTTGGGTCCACACATGATCTATAGAACCAGCTTGATCTAGATGCATATGTTGAGAGCCATTCATATAGCTCTATTGGGAAGAAAAAAAAGAATGTCTCATATAACTCATTGTATAGGTTCTCTTCTACCCATCCACAGTACTAAACTTAGGTCCAGTATTGAATCTTTGAGAAAACTCATCCTTTGTGCTCTTGAACCATGTTTCAACACTTTCTAAAGTCATGCGCTCTGTCATTACACATCACAAAGACAAAATGTATGCCATTTCTCACAATAACTTCAAAAAGAGGTCCCAAAAATGGAACCAAGATGTAGTCATTTTTATGCCCTTCTCAAAGAATCAAGGAAATCCCATGTGTCGGCCTATCACCCAAGGGCATAGGCACTCACCCGAGGACACACATGCGGTGCTGAGTCCCTCCTTTATGTGAGTTGTGTGAGAATGCATTATTTATGACAGAAAATTAAGTGAACAAATTGGAAAGGAACCATACATTCATCTTAGAGCTCAGAATGACTTCTAGACCAATGTGTTCATTCATATAAGGAAAGCATTATAGAACATAGATCTGAATCATAATAGAAAATAAATGCATAGGGTTTACACCCACTCATATGAAATATATATAACCATGTAGTGTGTGAACCACACATATATTCATATTAAGCATAGTTGATAACCACATTACATTAACTCAGGAAATCATATATTCATATGATAATGCAGATCAATGTCATGCATCAGAACTAGACTTAGGCCCTTCATAGTACAAAGAAAAATGTTCAAACCCATCCCCTTAGTACAACATACTCCTATAGATCCTCTAAACCCAACCTATGGAGCTCTCCCAAGTATTCCTGCATGGCTTCGCCTCTTTCTCCTTCTATATATTTTTCTTTGTCAAGTGCTTGTATTTATATATTTTCTCAACATCTTCAAGCCTTCGTGGGAGTTGCAGATCCATTGCCAAGTGTCCAAGGTGGTCCTCTATGGGAGCATGCTTCTTCAGGCTTGAGCTCTCCACTCTTTGCAATGATGGCCTTCTAGAATCTTCCATCACAAGGTATATTCCTTCCTAGGCCACCCTATTTCCAGGATGGCACCTTATCCACTCCGCATGTGCAGTCGGGTCACGCTTTTCTTGTGTTTTGTTTGATACACCAAATATGGCTAAGTCCCAAAACCTTTTCTTTGCCTTGCGCATGCGCGCCACTTGTTTTACTAAACCCTCCTAACCCTATCATGTGCGCTTTCTCCTTACACGCCCTTCTTCAAATAGGCCTTGCGCACCCATGCACCTTCTTGTACTTAGCCAATATTTTAGGGGTGTTTATGTTTGATACAGAAATATAATTATAGCTCTATGTTTTCAGTTGTAGCTCCTTTGGTAACACACTTGGTTAGAACTAATTTGTTGAGACATAAGGAGGTGGATTTGAGACTTTTGGTGATTACATGTTTTGATGAGATCACATGGATAGCAGCCCCAATTTTTCCATATGATGATACTACTATGGAGGAGTTGTATATGAGCTCATGATTGGAAGCTTTCAAAAGATTTGGGACATCATAAACACTCACATTGATAAGAGGGTTAAGATCTTGAAGAACATGGCTTAGGTAAGGTCTTACATTCCAGTGTTAGATCTTGATTGTAATGACCTCATTTTACACATGTTTGAGGTTTTCTTTGATGTTATACATGAGGAACATTCACATGAAGTAATGGATGTTATGCAAACAATAATGTCCCTAATTTTGAATGAGTACGAAGAACCTCCACAACCTTTGTTATCCATACTTGTTGAAGGATTGGAACAAAAGGAGTCATGTCTTGCTCACTCCTTAGCAAGAAGAGTTGTGAATCAATGTCAAATCAAAGTAAAGACATGCATCCAAGGTATGAGAAATTTTGTTTTTGATGATGAATTTTTGGCATCTAATGATTGCATGGGTTTGAATGGGTGCAAGGAGAAATCAGATTTGGTTGATGGGAATGAAGAGGATATTAGTGTCAAGCATATGCATAATCAAGAAGAAATGATGGCAAAGGAACATTTGATGGAAAAATCAGATTTGAGGGGAGTTGTTCAACCCCACGATGAGCCATTTGAAGAGAAAGGAGAAGGCATGGTCAATGATCTCACCATAGGAGGTTATACTCATTCATATAATACATAATTTTTGTCTACTTCTATGTGGCAAAAAGATGAAATCTTGAAGCATTCATTGCATGGTAATAATCTTTTGATGTTTGACAAATTATTAGTGCCTACTAATTGCATCAAGTTGAACATGAGTGCAAAAGGAGAAGGTTTTCAAGAGGACTATGAAGATGGGCTTGTGAAGAGGTATGCTTATGAAGAAAGGACATCATGGAATGTTTATGGTAATTTGTAGTTCACTGTAATTTTCCGAACAACAGGCCCTAATGGGAAATTGAATGAGGTTTGTCACCCAATCATGAGTCTCATGGATGTCCCAAGTCATTACCCACCAAGTATGAATGCTTGTGGGGAGGACAAAGGGTTTTTAGACAAGGAAAGTAATGAGAAACTAAGTGTTGTTCCAAACTCAAAAATTCTAAGTTTTGTAGATGTTGGGGGCAGCCCAAGGTATGATATTTCTTGCTTTATTTCTCCTCATATGTTGAGTTTTTATGGATATGATTTTGAGCATGATAGGGAAATGGATATGAGGTGCAACATGGAGTATATTGGTTACATTTTTGTTGGTACTCTTGCTCTTAACATTCGAGTGCTATGGAGCATGATGGAAAAGGAGAAAGAGTGATTATCACTCTTCCTAAAGATGAAAACCATAACAATAAGCTTGCTGGTCGGTATGAGGAATTCATTATTAGAAGGCACAAAGGTATGATGATTTCATGTGTTTTCCCCCCTATCATAAGGGAAAGTCATTGGCACAAAGTAAGGTATAAGGTTCCTTGGTTTATCTATGATAATATTCAGGAATGTATGCATTATATTTCAGCTCTCTCCTTTCCTTTTGAGTATAGAAGAAGAAGAAATTTGAGGTGTTATCTTGCACATATTGCTTCATGTGGTAAGGGGATAAAAGGATTTGGGTTTTTTAGGTTTGGTTTGGATACAAGAATATCATTTCATTTCCTTTTTCGAATGATGCTAACTTCTATCTCTTTGGAAGACGTGAAAGAAGGATGGATCACATGGACTACACTTTGCATGGTAAGAAGTTCATTTTCAAATTTTGAGCTACAGTTATGTCTTCCATTTGGGTGTTTGATTGAGATGCTTCCAAGGGTAAAATCAACCAAGGATAAGTATTGGGAATGTATGATTGATGTTGCTTGCATGGCCACCATCTTTTGGGCTTCAATGAAAAGTATGAGAGGTTTGAAGGGACATGGTATGAACTTTTCTCAAGATACTTCATTTTCAGTTGTGTTTTTGGATAATTTTCAGTTTGTCATGGTTGAGGATGAAATTTCAGTTACATGGGAGCCATTTTTGTTCACTAGCTTGATGATCATTCATGTTGGGAAAAAAATTCTGAATTATGTTAGTTGTTGTCCTCTCATTTTTATGGATAATACCATTAGGTCCAGCTCCACTATCACCTCAAAAATTCAGATTTTTTACATACATTTGGTGACATGGTTGTTGGTACTTGATTTTGGCTCATGGGTGACTATTTGGGGGTGGAAACCAACCATCCTAATTCTGATTTTTGAGGGAATAATGCATGATTAAAGCAATGTTGGGAGCCACATAATAGATTTTTGGGACAACCCATACATGAGGAAGATTTGGGAGCTCTCCATGCCTTGGAGACATGAAGAAGAAACAAGAAAAGTGTTTCTCAACACTTGTTTTTCTAATGAATTTGCTTCATGTGTAGGATTGAAGACATGTGATGGAAGATTATTGTCCTATTCATTTCATGAGGGCATTTTTCAATGGGCAACCTTGAAGCTTAACAAAGCTCATCCTATTGATGACTCGCCATGCCATGTTGAGGACACCATCTCTTGGAGCACATGTGATGGAGTGATGACCCATCTTTTGGGTTAACATGAGGGAAATAAATTTTTTTCTTTCAAAATCTTCGCTACTTGAAAGGCACCGGATCGAGGCTTTGGATGCACCACCCCACATCTTCTCTTTGGGGCATGATGCATGGATCTATGAGTTTCCTATTGCTTGAGGGAAAGAAATTTCGAGAGGGAGGACCTGCAATGTCCCCTTTTTCGAGGCATTATTAATATTTATTTTTCATTTTCATTGTCAACCCCTTGGCATGCCCTGCGCTACAAGTGGTAGTCTCTTTAGTTAGTTTAATGTGCACATAGATTAGTTACTTTTATTTATTTAATTAAAAAATAAATAAAGTGCATATAGTCTTAGTATTAAATATCTTAATGAGATTTTATGTTTTCCTCCAAAAGGGAAAGGTCGGTCTTTATTGGATATTGCACCCCTTAGTTCTATAAAAGGGAGGTCACATTTCTTTAGAGGGGATGTTGAATTGATCATTTAATTTTCACTCCATGCTTGGAGTTGGGATGCATGCCCATTAATGTTCTCTCTCTCTTGCATGGGAGTTATTGTGCTAGTTTGATATTCAATTGAAGTATTTTTCATGAAATTTTAAAATCTACTTGTTGGTGATTCTCCTTCTAGCTTTGGTGCCTTTTATTGAGGGTAAAATTTACATGCTATTGAATATTATGAAGGGTTTCATGGTGCTTTAGATCTGTTGGTTATTGTTGGTTATATTTTAACTATGGCAACTTGAATAGGGCATCTTTTAACATGTTTTAAGGGTGAACAAGATTTATTTGTAATCTGATATGTGTTGGATCATTTTTCTAAGTTTGGCGACTATTTTGAGTCTATTGAAGGGTTATTAAGTGCTGGAAATTATTTGTGCAATTTATTTTAACCTAGCTCTTGGATTTGGGATTTCGGGGGTTGTTTTGAAGGGGTTTCAATTATTATAAAATTTAGATTTTTATATCTTTTGAAACCTATTAAATTATATATTAGTCTTCACTTTATTTCATGAAAAAAATATGAAGTATTGAGAAATTTATGAATTTTTCAAGTTTCGAGTTGTTTGTGCAGGGTTTTATCTACACAATTTTGATTTTGTGGATTAATTTGCATGCCTTCTACTTATCCAAAAATTGTGATCTATAGCTTGTTGAAAAACTAAAAATATTAAGAATATTTTGGCATGAGTTTGATAGAAAAATAATGGATGGTGAAGGAGTTATTAATTTTTGAAGTTTGCAGCAGAGTTTAGTGCATTTATTAATTAATTACTACGTAATTAATTTCAGATTTGAAGTGATTAATTTCTGATTGGTTCTCCCATCTAATCCACCACCTTGGCTCATACCAACCCTTTTTGGGTTATATTGAAGCTAACATTGGATTATTTGAGGTCAAACTAGGAGGGTTTAGTCCTTCTAGAGTCGATACGGTGAATTAATTTGTATATCCGGATAATATCCAGAAAGGGGATATTACACCATCCATCTACCTGAATTTTGCAATGTTTTTATTCTAAAAAGGAAAACATACAAAGAAATAACTTGCAGATTAAATCTGAACTGCAACCATCGATGACTCCTCTTACAGAGTATTTAAACGAAACTGTCGGATAAAGTCGCAAATGGCCATACATGGTTGCCAAATGTATTGGTTGTGGTCCAACCCTCAATTTCATATTAGGGATGGATATGAAAATTTAACTCTGCTGCAACGGTGCATACCTGAAACCATCAGGTACTCGTCTCCATTACCATGTAACCATAGTTGGTACTACAGTTCAAAACTCGACTCTAGTTTGCTTAGTAAATGTAAGTCGCGAGTTGTGCTTCTATTCCACAAGTCAAACGGATGGTCTCTAGAGGAACAAAGTGTTGATGGCTTCCACTTCCGAATCGAATGGAATGTCAGCAAAAATCATCCGGTATGTGATTTGAAAGGTGGTGTTTGTGCTTATAACAATCATTCAATCCACTTCTGTTCCAAGTGCAGTGCCGGATTTTTCACGAACAGATGCTCCCGTGGTAGGAGATATATTTCCTCATGCCATCGAACAAATTAGAGATGGATACCGATCATTACACGGGCGAGAAAGTCCCAATAGGTTTAATGCTCGAAACCTACAATGCCCTAGGAGACAAATGGGTGAAATGTTACCTAAGAGCAATAGAGATGGCTTGTTTGGATTCGATGCATTCGTCCTCAAAAAAGAGACCAAAACGCCTCAACAAGCCCACTATTCTCGTTCGAAGAAAGCCGCCTGAATTGTTTGTAAGATAAAATTATTTTGTCCATGGCCAATTCTAGTAGGCCTCTTGTAAATTAGTTATATATTCTAGAAAAATATTCATTTGTATTGAAAGACCATGCATGAAAAATAACGACCTGTTTCCATGGCTTCAGACCGAAAACCACTGTCGGAGCTCTGAATTCTAATAAATGTGAGGGTAGAAATTTCTTGTAAGTAGTAGATTTCCATTGCTTAAAAGCTTATTATCAAGTTGTGCACGGATTATTGTTAAGTAGTTAGAATTATTTGTTAAAAATCAAATTTGCAGATTGAATTTGGCACTGAATTCCAAGTGAGTTTGTGTTGCAATATCCCAAGCTACACGCACGGGATGGTTAAGCCTCCCTGTTTGACTCTGGGTATGTGAAAGGTGAATTTGTTCACAAGATCAGCTTGTTCATGTCTGGACAGTAACTAACCCATTCTCCACTGTCGAGACATGCACCTTGTACTGGGACTCGACCTCAAGACATTCCACAATAACTCTATTTCCCAGTGGGGTGAAAAACTAGGGGCTAAAAAAAAGCCGCTTACACTTAAATAAGCGGGCTAGAAAATGCATCAATTGCTAGCAGTGAGGCGTATCATGGAATCACCACTCTAAGTCGGGGGCTAGAATTTGGTTTACTGTATTCGCATTGTCGAGGGCCAAGGCATCGCACAGATTTCTAATTATGCTTGTGTTTTTCGCTTTTACATCTTCTCCCACCTCTGAATGCTCGGAGATTGAGTTGGTCAATTTCAGCGCTTGGGATTCGAACTCGCGATAATCCAAGGCTCTCATCAGAATTCTTTCGGTTTCGACCAAAGGAGAAGTCATTCCTATGACAATTGTGTCTCTGATTGATAATCCCACCGAGATTATTATTGTTAAGTCACAGAAATCAGAGGATAAAAAGGAGGTCGAACCCTCAAATTCGGCTCACCAGTCGTGGGTTCGAGTCGTCGTCAGTGCGTTCAGGTTCTCTAGGGTAAGTGCAGCATTTAGTATTCACCCTTCATTTTTAAGCTGTAAATTTAAGCAAAATATGAGTTTTTATAAGGGGGTTGATTTCGTTGTTGTGACTATTGTTTTCAGATCCAAAGCGGAAAGGTTCAACAAGTACCAACAAAAAAATAAGCCATGGTCAAGTCACCCAAAATTCGTAGAGTACAAAAGACTTCTAGTCCAAGAGATTTGACTTTGGGACTGGCCGAACAACAATTGTCGAAGCTATTCATTCTCAATTCCCAGTCACTGCAAAAACAAAAGGTATAAATCTTCACAGCAAGATAAATCCCACATGGCCAGTGCGCCTGCAGTCCCATAAAATCTCGTAGAGCATCTACTTCACATATAGATCTTCCTCTCAGTTAGTTGTCCAATGAAATCTCATCGGATATGATGTTTAACATCCATAGGTCATCTGTAGCGATTATTGGTGATGATAAATGAAGCAATCTCCAAAAATAAGCTTGCACTATAATAATGTGCCATGTGCTTGATTGTTCTCAATTTTTAGAAGAAAAATTGCGTAGTTTTAAGTTTGCATAAACTTTGTTGTAAATTAAAACTCTAACAAACTTAACATTGTTATCTTCTCGCGTGATTTGCAACACATGTGCAATTGCTAGTAGATATGTATAATATATTTTCATATATATTCTTTGCAAATTCATTAAAAATTATAAGAAATATTTACTCTTGGTCAATAATTTAATACAAATATTTATTTTTATGAAGGAAAGTGTGTGACAAGAGTTGTTACTATAAGTGATTATTAAAAATATTGTCCTATGAGCATCAATAAACTTGTTGCTATTATAGTTTATGCTAATTTATTTATTTATAGGCATATAATGTTAAACAGAAGCACAGTCGGCGGGAGCAAAGGAGAGCATGTGGTTGGCATTATCATAGAGAATATGATAATTCTGTTGCTGAAGATTGCCAAAGATGGCAACGACATCTGAAGATTCGCCCATGTCCAGCGTGAGGAAACACAAGGAGTTGGTGTCGCGGACTGTACCAAAGTTGTATTGACCCCTAATTACATAATCTACACCGCCGCCAAAATGATAAATGATGTCGGGAACGACTACATTATCAGTTGATCCGGAAGGCAGTTGGTAACATAGATCGAAGTCCGAATCATTGCTTCTGGGTAATCCAATGGCGGAGTCCAAAAGATGAGCCACCGCAGTGAAGGCGGTGTGGGGCAAGAACGTTAGCGTTATTCCCGAGTCGATGACAGACCCTCCACTACCATCTCCTATCATGTAATCTTTCAATGATATGGTGGATTTCGTGATTTCCTATCAGGTAATCTTCCTCCACAAGTCGTCTGTAGAAAATAGGGCAATCACGAAATCCGCCATAGCGTTGAAAGGAAGCAGTCAAACCGTTGTAAATTTTAAGTTTACAAAGGGTACGATGCGGCCATCGGTGTCTCTGTTTTGAGCATTGTGATGTTGTGTCTGGTTTTTTCAGATAAATTGGTGGCCATTGTGTGTACTTCAGTATGGTGTTATGTAATTGCTATGGTCAAAGACATGGCGACATCCAATGAAACCCAAAATTCAAAACCTGGCAGAGAAAAAAAAACAAATGACCAAGAGAATTGCATCAGTGTGAACGGAGACAGCGTGGCCACCGTTGGATTTCAATGTACCCTGTCAAACTCAATCTTGGCCCTCTAATTTCTGAAAAAAATTCACACCCTATAGGTATGATCTCACTACAAGAACGCCTTACAACATAAATATATAAATTGATTCTTGAATATCTACCATCGATAATCATTTTGGATGTGAACTGGTCAATAACTTGACCTTAAGATTCTTTTCACCTTGGTTTTGGACTCAAATTCATTGTGTTCCATTCATTGAGAAAACGTGTTTGCAAAAATTCACTACATTCCATTCATTGAGAAAATGTGTTTATTATAAACAGAAAGACAAAAATGACATATGATTTTTGAAAGGGAAAAATTGGAATAAACCCTATTCTTACAGAAATAATCGTGTAAAAATTATTGTATTGAGGATTTTAAACCTTATGATTAAATCTATAATCATTTGAGAAGATGTGTAACATTTCTACAATGCAATGCATGCCTAATGAAGAATTAATAAAAAAAAATAGCATAGAGATAATTATAAGATTGTAACTAAATAAATCATGAATAAATAGAAATAAAAAATATGCAAAGAGAAATATAGGATTTGAGAAGTATGTACAACCATCTAAATCCTTTAATTTGCTCCATTAGTCTTAACTTATTTGGAATAAATTAATAATGCTCACCTTTGACTTCAAATTTTTCTTTTCAATTTTTCAATTTTTGATATCGTTAATTATTGTTTTTCGTACTCAAATAATTAACGTTAATTATTACCCAAAAAAATTATAATTAACTTTATTAGTGAAGATTTTTTGGATATTTAAGATTATTGAACATTTATAATGTATTATAAAATTATTTTTATAAAGAGCATATTGTATCAAGTATAAAGGTTTGGCTAGAGTTAAACAACTCTAATATTGGTCATGTCTTAATTAAATACAATGAAATGATTGATCTCAATTGTAAAGTTCTCTTATTTTTTCATGTTCTTTTGTAGAGTACACCTTTTCTTCATGTCTAAATTTTTTTAATAGGTAATTTGGATATTATGTTTCTTGTAAATAATTTTATCATTTCAAATAAATTACATTGTTTTTTAATTTTTTGATTATAAGGAGATGGTAAGCATTTTGAATGTTTAGATATTATATTTTTAGTCATTTTTTTAATAATGTAATACAACTTAGATTTGAAGCTTCAAACTAAGTTGTAAAAATCTTTGAATAAATATTCACAAACTATACATGGAACATTTCTTAATAATGAGGATTGTGTCTAGTTTTTTAACTTAATTATTTAGTTTTGGGTATGATGTTGTTAGAGAACTATTCCTTTTCACAATTATTGAAATAAGAAGTGAATCCAAGTGAATTTTTTTATTTAGGTGTCATGATTAGATGGGAAATTCATACTCATCAAAAGCATAACAAAATGTTATGTATAATTTACCTTGGATTTAATATTTTAACTTGTTGGAAGCATAATAGAATAAGGGGGTTCAAATCTTTAACCAAATAAAATTAACATGCTTAAACCATTTACCATTCAACCATGCATTAATGTGAGCTTAACAACATATAACAACCATTCACAAGAGCATAACCATGAGAGAGTACACAAGAACACAAGATGTAAGTGGGAAACCCTCAAGGGAAGAAAACCCATTGAAACTTTTGATTATATTACACAAACCAAAATAATTGCATGAATATGACACATCACACAATATTTGTTTAGTGAAGCACCCACTTCACAAGGAGCACCCACCCCTAGAAACCCTTGTTAATATTACTCAAAACAAAGGACTTGTATGAATATTAATCATCACACAAGTTTTGAAAATAGAAGACCACTAATAATATTCTTCTCACAAAACTGATAATGATCACAAAATTCATCTCATACACCTCAAAACCCTCTTCAAATTCACCTTCTCCTACTTTGCTCAAACTTTCTCATTCATGGGCTGATTTGGACAATTACCCTTGCACACAAACACTTTAAAAATCTTCATACTTTCACACACTCTCTCAGCTCTATCTTGATGCCTTCATATCACTTTCACACTCACACCTAGCTCGCACTTTTTCCCTCTCACAACACTAGTTCAAAATGAACAATTACATGCACTTTTATACATGACTCAACTTATAAACATAACTAGGTCAGCCATGACCCTTAAGGTCAGTCATACTAATAAAAAATCAAACCTACAACTTCTTATAAATCAACATGAAATACCCACATAGGTAATGCACCAAGACAACTAATCTTGCACAACTAGGCCAAGAAGCCTAAATCCTTCTCCACCGAGCTCATCAAGGACTCCAAGCACTCACTCCAGCTATGTCATGCCTCCAAAGGATTCAAACATATCAAATACAACATATCAACACCTTCCATCAGCTCACAAACTTCGCACCATCCATTTCATTCACATCAACACCAAGTAGGATTGTTTCTACTCAAATCAAGCACTTCTAGAACGGCCTTTACCAATGAAGTCAATATCGTATCGAAAAAAACTCAATAATGCCATGTAACCACTCATTAGAAATAAAATTTCATGTAGAACACTTATAAGCATTCTAGACCTCATGAATCAACCAACAAATAAAATAGAACAACTTCTCCTCTTCATAAAATTGAACTTACCATGAACCATTTTTGGAAACTCAGCCTTCATGCACCCTCCGACACTTCTAAGGCTTCTAAATTCATTCACTAGGGTAAAATTTCATCCCCTTTCACTTTCCAATGGATATCCATTGTCGGCTAAGCCAAGTTATTGGTCTTCTAGACTAATCTTCAAACCAACAACCTATTTTCCTAAATCGGTTAAAATAGGTCAACTTGTGACATTCTTCATGCCACCTCAACTAGCTTCCATGGCTCAACCAATGCATCCAAAACCTCACATGAGATGTCTACAACACCTTCAAGGCCTTCAATCATCATAACATGTGCTCAAGCACTTCCATTCTTCAAGATCTGTTAAAAGCTGTCCTTTTAGCCCAAAAACCAATCTTCCTAGATTGACTTGTGTAGGTCATAAAAACCATAAAAAACAATTCACCATGCTCTAAAATTACCGAAAAGTAGAACACAAATTTAGCTATAGGGTCTAATGTCAAACACGAGAGTTAAACCTTCTTTCTTGAAAACAAGAAAATCTAGGTGGGATCTACCTACTATCATGAACTCTAACCATCACCATCTCAAAGTTGGAAGAGTCGTCTCTATCGTACAATCATCACATTTGATGATTTAATCCATTATGGGCTCAAAAAAATAATTTTTCCTCTATCAAAATAAGGTTTCAAGATAATAAAAAATAACTTACCTTCTTAACATTCATTCATAAAGCACAAGGGCTGGTGTCCCTAGATTTCATCCTGAAAATGTGACTACCCTATCCGAAAAAAAAATTTCATACTTTTAAAATAATGGGTCATTTTGTGTTTTTATTGCGAGAAAGTTCCTAAATTATGTCGAGTTATTCCCAAAGAGCCATATTAGCCATTTCGCCAAATACCCAGATGCCCAAAATTGTTATATCCTATCGTCGGGATTTACTGCGGGAAATTTGTATTTAATTATTTTAAGCCCCGTTTGAGGTAATTTGCACTCCGGTTTGAATCACATTTGTGATCCTACATATCGTTATTCCTATATACCAGTAGGGTTTTAACTAGAAATGCATTCTAGACTTTATTTGTGACTCGGCAACGTTTTGTGTTTTTCCCATTTCGTTTTCTGTGAAATTTCTCTAGATCAATTCCTTTGCCGGTTTGGCCTGATTCTTGGCCTGGAGTAGCTGGAGATCATATACGCATGTTATGCCAGAAGGAATTCACCATCGGAGTTCTGGTTCACTGGGAAAAGACGAAGTCATGCACCAAATAGCCTCTCCAAAGGTGGCCACATTTTGGAAAAAGAAGAATTGAAGTGGATCATGGGAAAAATAGAAGCAGCAGGAAGGTGGGAATTTTGTACCTGCCTAGTAGGGCACTTTTTCCCATGGAAGCAACGCCACTTAAGTGACAATGGGAAAATTAGAGGCAAGCAGGTAGGCGGGAATTTCTTACCTGCCTTGCAGGGTAAAAATTCCCATTGTGGAATAAAAGAAAAATCACTTAAGTGAATCATGGGATTTTATTGCCTACCTTGCAGGGTAAATAATCTCATTGTCATGTGTTTCTTAAAAATAGAATTCTGTATGCCAAAAAGTGTGCCCCCTTTGGAGAAGTAAAGGCAACCTTTAAATTGATTAATTTAATTAATTATTCACCCAATTTTGGCGCCCAGGCTTGTGGAAAAGTCAACAGAGGGTAAAGGACAAAAGGTGGTTGAAAATAGATTGTTCTAAAATTAAATAAATAGTATTTATTTAATGCAGCCCCTTTATGTCAAAAAGTGTGGCCCTTTTGGGAGAGAGATAATACTTTTTAAAGTATTAAATGATTAAATTAATTCCTATTTTCAGTGGCTAAGGTCAAAGCATACTGTGAGGCTTGAGTTAAGTGGAAGCAGAAGTCTAAAATTAAATAAATTTAATTTATTTAATGGCAGCCATAAGCATGCACAAAATAGGCGCCCCATTTGAAGAGTGAAGCTTATTAATTAATTAATTAATTGCCAGTAATTTAGGAAAGGCATTAATTTATTTATAGAATCACAAGGGTTATATAAGCGTGGGCTGCCCATAAGGATGAATTAATTAATTCACGGGTAAAGAAGTGTATCCTAGAGGAAAAGTGCGCCCCATTTGAAGAGGATTTTGCTCAAAAGAAGGTGAAATTAATGTTTAAAGCTTCCAATTTTGGCGCACATGTTGAAGGAAGTGGATTTGTGTCTACGGATAATTGTTTGCATAAGTGATACAGGTGCTCAGGTGAAGTTGGTAAAATTCATGCTTGCTTTGCATGTAAATAAAACATCAATTTTTGGGGCAAAGAGGCTTGAATAATGCAGATTTTTATGATTAAAATCCATTGTTCATGTTCCGGTTGCCATCTTTGTCTGAATTAATTGTAGGAATTCATTACAGGTGCTTTCTAAAAGAAAAGGAGTTTTAATCAATGTCCAATACATTGAATATATCCTCTGAATCTAAAGAATTATCCAGATCTACACCAGTTTTGAAGAATCTTCGGACGAATAAGAAGAAAAAGAATTATTCAGACAAAGATAGACAAAGCCATGGCAAAGAGGGATGAAAAAGAAAGCACAATAGAGTCATGCATCACTTCCAAATTTGCAGACATAGGAGACATAGATCTAGGTCCGGAACCTCTTTCGAATTGATTGATAGATCCAGAGCAGGAAAGACTTCACTCATGTGTGCAGTTAAAAGCAGTGGAATTATTCGAGTTGTAGCCTTTCCATACACAACCCAGTTGCCAGAGTTTATTATGGAGTGTGCTAGGTCTTACCATCCTTCATCTAGATTAGTGCGAGATGCTATGGGGAAAACAATAATTCGGTTGGACATAGAGTTCATCAATTATTGTTTGAAGATTTCAGCTCAAAAGGTGGTGACTTCCATTAGCATTCAGGATGCCGACAACAGGTGGGAAAAGCATAGAGTTGACTACGTGAACATAATGAACAACAGATACATGAAGAAGCCCAGATCTCCTTCTAAGTTCCCAAGAACTCTTCCGTGGTCCAATCTGGTATAGGAGGTAGATGATATTGCCAAATTGTTGTGCAGGATAAATGGCGAGGTAAACGCTCACACTTTCCGTACATGGATGTATGCTTTCATCAGGACCATTGAAGTCAACAAGGTTGATTCCATAATCAATTGGTCAGAAATCATTAGCGACAACATTGGTGAGCAACTCGAACGTGAAGCATACTTTCAGCTTCAAAATGACTTCCTATTTGGTATATGCAATAGCCTCACAAGGCATCTTCTCCAAGCTGGATAGATGTGGCGTTCTTTCTAAGGACCCCATTTTCAAGTGCTACCCACAACTTACTATACCTGCGTGCAAGAAAGATTTCAAAGTGGTCAATGATGGATTCTTCTACGAATTCATTTGCAGGCTAGACAGAGGACCTAAAGGCCAACAGGGTAAGCAAGGAAGCGTGGGAAGCTGTATCCAAAATTGGCAGTCTATTCATTCAATTTGTAGATTTCACATACCTCAGGGTTACTGGCTTTTACGAGAACCGGTTAAGCTGCCCAGATATCCGAATGATAGATTGATCACCATGGAGCTGAGCAGACAACTTGTGGAGATACACGACCTTCAGTCGAAATGGCACAAGTCTACGGGCTTCTTCCCAATCACTGTGGGACATTATAGCTGCCAGAGCATTCATAAGGCCCAAGGATTGGAAGCGGAAATGTTATCGAGTATGAGCAAGAGTTATTTCCTAGCACAACTGAACTTCGATCCATTTGGAGTAGCCAGGAAGATGATCTCCCAGGAGTACGCACATGTGCCTTCATTAGAGGATTTCTGGATGAAGTGCAAAAGTGAGTACGAGGTTAGAAAGAAGGATTTCAGCAGGCTATCAGCACAGAAAGTGTTCGACTTTGGACTAGCACAGATACCTGCGGATCTTAAAGATGATGGGAATGTGTTACTTGATGCTTACCATCAAATGGGAGGAGATAGAGCCATACTTCAGGAAAACGTACGGGGCTGCCATACGATTGAAGAAAGGTCTAGCACTGTTATGGTGAATACTTCAAACCAAGTTTCTTGTGAAGGGATACTTTGCCTTGATGAAGCAATCGATGAATCAAATCACGAGGTAACTTTAACACAAGAGATTCTCTCAAGTAGAAGCATGGAGGAGAAATCAGCAGAAGGCTTGAGAAGATAAAAGTGCATGTAAGATCTCAATCAAAGGAGAAGATCACTTCCATGACTATGAATTTAGTTCCACTTCTCCAAAGATCCAAGACTTCATCGATTGTTGCACCTCAAAGAGGAAAATTCCATGCCTCCACGAATCGCGACATTCATCTTTTCTCCTCGGCCACTCCGTTCAAGCACTTGTTCCGGAGGAGATGTTGAAGTTGCAAATGACAGTGTTCGAAAGAGCTTTGTCCTTGGATGATTCAGAAGATGGCAACAATAACATCGTAGTAGTTTCGATAGAAAGGAAACAGAGCGGGAGATAGTAGTACATTCAGCAACTTCTCATTCTCGAGAAGTAACTTCTCAAAATGGTTGGCTTTGCAGTTGGTTCCGAAGTTAGAGTGGAAATGAACTTAGAGGAACACGACATGCACTGCTCCAGAGTCTAGGTGGGAAATATAGAAAACCTAAAGTTGCTAAGGTGACTTCAAGGTTGATCATCGAGGAGTCGGGGTAGAAGTTTGGTGAGATGTTAGTTCGGTAAAAGGAAAGAAGGAGGATGAGCTCACGGTAGAGATGTAACAAGAACTGAGTACCCATCGGCTAAGCCACTACAGAAGGATTGAAGCGGGACATGAAAACATTGATAGATGCTCTATTCCTTAGGCTTGACAGAGAAAAGGAGGAGAAAGACAAGCTTCAGAAGGGTATCTCAGTTGTGCAAGATCATAGCCAAGGTTACTAAACCTTCCACTCATCCCATTTCAGAAAGCAGGTGAGTGATCATCTTATGCAGGAGATGGAGGATGCAAGCAATCAGGTGAAAGCTATTGACGAATGGAAAAATCTAATTATTCATCAAGCTTCTGGACAACTTGGAGAGGTGTCACCGCTCGAAGGTTATGAATGATGCAACAAATCGGTTGAAGCAACCTGGTGATCATCATAGTAGATATGAACATTCTTTGCCGAGAGTAACCTGAGTACTTTGGCCGAAATCAACAAGCTACTGAGAGAAGTATTGGTTTCAGATTAGATTTTAGCAGACGGATCAGTTTAGAAGGGGAAGTAGCTGGAGTTTGCAGTATCTTTCCATTTGGATATCTGCAGAGTTTTGCTGAAGAGGATGCAGGCACTTGACAATAAGACATCATCTTTACCAGACAATATCATTGCTTTCACTGAGGAGGAAGTGGTCAAAAATGTTACTTCATACATGCGGATCATTCCTAGCAGGTGCCTAATTCCCTAAAAGGGTCTCTTCTGATGGTACAAAGGAGAATTGATGGAGCTACTAAACCTTTCATGATGAATTCCATTAGCAAACTGGTGGCACTGCAGGCAGATATTGCGAGGTTTGGGCCAAGCTTGGAGGATGTGGAAGCATGTATCAAGGTGTTGAACGAAGGATTGCTGCAGTTCAGGACAGAAAAGGAAGCAGTGGCTAAAACAGATGGGAAGATGTTGAATTACATGTTTGACAAGTATATTCAGTATCAGAACAAAAAGAAGACATAAATGTTACAGCTGGCGTGACTTCTTCTTCTATTCTTTCTTCTTCTATTTTCCACGTTCCTAGATGAAATTGTAAAACTTTAAAGTTATTGGTTTTGAAACCATTACTTAAAGTTATGTGGAACAATTCTATTAGTTAAGTGATACATGTGTCACTTAAGGAGAAGTTAGTGGAGGATGATTGCCAAATGTCATCTTTACTTGTTGTTTATGTTTCAGTTCAGTTGAGTTTCCCATTTGTACTTTCCCTTCTACATTCTATAAGTAGAAGAAGAACCTCTGGGTTAATGATCAGAATTTGTAAGCAACATTCTTGTGTTCCAGACTTTGTGTTGAAACCCTTGAGAGCCACTTGAAGCAAAGGAATATACAGGAGTAGATTTCGAAGAAATTTGTGTCATGGTGTATTTTGTTTCTAGCTTTCTATCTTAGATCTTTGAATAAACTTTGTGTTATTTTAGATCTAGATCTAGAGCTGCCTTTTCTTATAATTCCGTGTTTATATCTATTGGTTTCTTTTATGTGCATGCAATCAAATCTGACATCTATTGATTGGGATGCACATCTTCCCCATTTCTTCTCTATGTTTATATAATTCTCTTCTTCTATAAATATTTCCTTTATTTAAATAGCTACTTACTTGTTGCAAAACTGTACAACTATGGTTCATGAGCTGAACAGTTAAAGTAAAACCCCATATAGATACTAGCATACTTTAATTGACAAATCTGACACGGGAGCCTCACCGGTAAATGAGGGAGATTTATCTCATGACTGCCTAGGTTTTATGCTATGCAGAAAATCTAGCCAACAAGGCCTTATTTAAACTCATTCCACTTCGATATCATCTAAACTCCATGCAAAATCATCCCTCAATGGATCAAATTTCCATGAATAGTTTACACATGCCATCGAAGTCAATTTCTCTCATATCAAGAAAAGAAGCATACCTTCTAGAGCTCTTTTTACTTAAAACACCCTATCTTGAATTTTCTTCTTCATACGGACCTAAAACTTGGTCCACAAAGACTAGGACAACCTCTCGCTAACTACTCCAATTTTCACCTTCTTGTAAATAGGTCTACATATTTCATTTGCTTGACTAGTCCTTAGGGTTTTCTTAGTTAAGGTCATAATTAAGTGTTCTAACACCAAACCAAAGCATGAAACCTCTTCTAAATACATTTACATACCGAATCGATGTGACTCACTTTACTAAGTGTCTTCAAGGTCTCACATATTTTTGTAAGTGATAATAATACACCAACAAGCCTCCAAACACTAAGATTATGTCTAGTTTAGACCTATACCAAGTAAGAAAACACAATACCTCTACTTCATAGCTCTCCAAAAGTACCTAACACACTTGATAAAGATATGTCTCACAGCTCTACATGTCCTCATGGGATTACATATCTCTATAAGCGATGGCCATGCCTCATTAGGCCTCCAAGAACCTAAACTAGGTCTAGATGAGCACATGTAACTATGTACTCAACATATACCTACACTATGAAGTTTTCATGAGTGTCTCAAGACTCTCTTATCATTATCTCCATGTCTTAGTCATGCTCCTTAAGCTATCTCATGTCTTCATTTCATCATGCCAAGTCATCCTGCGCAGACTATGCCTCATGCTTAGGCCAACTAGGCCAAACCATTATCACTAACTCCACCCTTTCCACCATGCCACACTTTGTTTTTCCTTATCACCATCATACCAAGAAACCTCTGTCACTACTAGATCATTCTCTTTGTCTTTAATTATCTTTTACATCAACGACAACATTCTAACTCGCACATTCCAACAATCTCCCCTTTATCATTGATGGAAAACAACCTAGTTTTTCTCCCCCTTTTTACATTAATGACAAATAATACATGTAGACCACGATCTCCATATTATTCATCCTCTTTGGAGAATCTCTTGGTTGGAAACATAAACCAAACCAATCAAACTATCACACAGACCTATCATTATCTTTTTGCCTTTGTTTTTGGTTTTCAAGAGAGCACCGTATCTCCCCCGAGAAAAGGAACACACACATTCCATCAATCATTTTGAACATAAAATACCCTAAAACATCATTCGTACCATCACCATCTCAAATCTGGAAGATTCCTATCTATCATCCAATCATCACATTTGATGATTCAATCCATTATGGGCTCAAAAAAATAATTTGTCTTCCATCAAACTAGGGTTTCAAGCTCGTAATAAACAACTTACCTTCTTAACATTCATTCATAAAGCACGGGCCTTATTTAAAATTGTTCCACTTTTGATATCGTCTAAACTCCATGCAAAATCATCCCTAAATGGATCAAGTTCCCATGAATAATTTACACATGCCATCCAAGTCAATTTCTCTTACATTGAGCAAAGAAACATACCTTCTAGAGCTCGGTTTTAGTTAAAACATCCTATCTTACAATTTCTTCTTCATACTGACTGAAACTTGGTCCACAAGACTAGGACAACTCTCGCTAACTTCTCAATTCGACCTTCTCATAAATATGTCTATATATTTCATTTTCATGACTAGGCCTTAGGGTTTTGCTTAGGTAAGGTCACAATCAAGTGTTCTAACACTAAACCAAAGCATGAAACCTCTTCTAAATACATTTACATACCAAAACTGATGTGACTCACTTTTCTCGAGTGTCTATAAGGGCTCACATACTTTTATAAGTGACAATAATACACCAATAGGCCTCCAAATTCTAAGATTGTTTCTAATTTAGACCTAAACCAAGTAGGAAAACACAATACCTCTACTTCCAAGCTCTCCAAAAGTACCTAAAACTCTTGAGAAAACATTTCTCACACCTCTCGCATGACCTCATGGGCTCACATATCTCTATAACCGATGACCATGCCTCATTAGGCCTCTAAGAACCTAAACTAGGTCTAGATGAGCATATGTAACTATGTACTCAACCTATACCTACACTATGAAGTTTTCATGATTTTCTCAACACTCTCCTATCATGCTCTCCATTCCTTGGCCATTCTCCTCAAATTATCTCATGTCTTCATTTCATCATGTTAAATCATCCTCATTGACTATGCCTCATGATTATGCCTACTAGTCCAAGCCATTATCACTATCTTCATCCTTTCCACCATGCCATACTTTGTTTTTCCTTGTCACCATCATACCAAGAAACCTCTATCACTCCTAGATCATTCTCTTTGTCATTAATGATATTTTACATCAACTACAACACTCTAACTCACACATGCCAACAATCTCCCCTTTGTCATTGATGGAAAACAACCTAGTTCTTCTCCCCCTTTTTACATTAATGAAAAAGCATACCTGTAGATCATTATCTCCATCTTCTTCATACTCTTTGGAGCACCTCTTGGTTGGAAACATCGCCCAAATCAATCAAACTAGCTTTTGATCAGATTTTTCTACTTCCTGTCCAAATTAGTGTACGAGAAATCAATAAACACAAAACAACATCGAATATGCAAGGGCTTAGTACCTTGGAGATGGTGATGACTGATATGGGCACAAAGTAGATGATGAGCTCCTCGCTGCGATCTCAGCAAACCTGCAACTCAAAGACACTAGAGAAAAATTTCTTAGATATTTTATGTGGAAATTTGCTGACAAATTGGACGTGAAAATCGGTCACTTCCTTGATGGTGTCAACCCCCATGTGATAAATAATAATGATAAAATGCAAGATAAAAAGATAAAATTCAAGTTGAAGAAAAAATAAACTGTAGATGCCGGTATGTAGATGGAGTTACTAATCGACCCGAGACACAACATGCAACATGAACCAAGCTAAGTGAACCACCAAATCATGAGCAGAGTATTGTGGGGATTCCAGTGTCATTACAAGGACATTATGAGGATACTATGATAAACAAGTGGCTAAAAATTCAAAACAACATTTTCCCAAATTTTTCAACTTGTTTGGATGAGGGGGGAAGGCCCATATTTATAGCCTAGGGGTGAGGTTAGACTATGGGTTATTAGGTAATCTGGGTTGGGTAAAGTAACCTGGTTAAGAGACATGATGTGATCAAGTGGGGCTCACGATTTGAATTATGAGGTCAAAGAGATAAGGATGTGATATGGAGTGGGGAGCATGATTGACATGGTTAGGTGTAATAATGCATCCCATTTTTGAATTTAGGAGTGGGATGTCGGATGTGTGTATTATTTCCCATGAATTGAATAAATTTGGGATATGTGAGATAATGCCAAATTTTAATTATCAAATGGGTTTACATGGAGCCCATTAATTAATTAAGGGTGAGTAAATAGATGGAATTTACTCAAATTTAGGAAAAATAAAAGCAAGAGGGAAATTTGAATGAAGGAGAATGAATTCGGGATGAAGGAGAGGAGTTACACTAAAAACTGGTGTCTCCGCACTAGCAAACAAACCTATCATTTTCTTCTTGCATTTGTTTTTGTTTTTCAAGAGAGCGTTGTAGGTCCCCCAGGAAAAGGAACAAACACATTCCATAAATCATTATGATCATAAAATACCTTGAAAAAATCATTCTTACCTCCTCCTTAATCTATCTCAACTGATAACTCTCTCACGACTGCACTGCTTTTTTCCAAAAGTGGATTGTTTGTAACTTTTAGGCCCGCCCCTGAAACTCTTCTTTAGAAAAAATTGGAAAAACTTCACCTTGTTATAAAAGAGCATTCATCACATGAAAATATTCCTTATGACTTCCCTTGGGATCATTCTACCTCAATCTAACTAAAAACAAAAAAATATGTTTACTTACCTCAAGCATATGCACTACAAATGGATTAATCATGCCAAAACATTCCTAAAACAACTTTTCAGTACAATTTTCCTCCTTTTCATGACACTCTGATTTATTTGGCTCATGAATTTCTCCTCCTACAAATATGCTTTCAAATTACCAACAATTATATCAAACATGTTTTCATATCACCTTAGAAACCTGCTTTGGGATCAATACCATCTGCATCTCGCTTCAATAGTCCTCCATTGTACTATATCACATCAATTATTCATACATACCTATTGTGCTCTGTCATGGTATAATGATACCAAACATGATGCATTTATCCAAATATACTAGCCTTGTAACATACCGATATTCACATCTCAAGTGTAATAGTCACTCAATCTCCTCCTCAACATATAACATCATAGAAGACATTGAGATTATTCAAAACACGGTATGTAAAATTAATATACTTGTCCTTGAGACATTGTATGCACTTAAGGAAAGCATAACTCCAAAACATACATTTAGATTTTGAAGGTTTTTATAATCTCCATGGACTTATATTAAGATGCACATCCTCATTTAGGTTTGTATAGCCTTGCAAACCATCTAATATACCACATCTTTTCTCGAGACAACAATATAGATCTCTAAGAAACTATGCACAAATATGCAATTATGATTATCATAGAGAACCAAAACCTTCATCAAGATTCAAATCTCCATTATATGCATAAATGACCTACAAAACTCTCTTGACACTCTAAAATCCTACTTGAAACAACACTTGTAGACCTTAAATAACCATGCACAAAGCTTCGACACAATCCATATCATCTAAGAGACTCACCCATTTCACTTCACATTATTGAAAGTACTTTGACTTTATCTATGATGCATGAATACTCTAAAGACACCAAAAGCATGTCCCAAGGATAATAACCAAGCATATAGACCCAAATATCCATTCATGAATTACACTGTTGGCTCCCATATTTACACCCCCGGGAGAGAGTGAGGTGCAGATGCAAAGAGGATGGGGAAAGAGGAGGAGGCCCTCACAAGTTTGTCATTTTGTATCCCAGGATAGGGTCCTCCTCCACCTATCTATCCACTCTTTCCAAGGGATTAATGGGGAGGCACCTTAACAAATTGTGTGGCTCATTGCCCTCTACTTTTGACTGACTGCCTAAGTCAGGGTGAGAGGACCCAATATGAGGCCCAAAGGTTTTGAAACAGGGAAGGAATTGGGAATATGTCTTGAGTCCGGTAGGGAGACATATCGAAGGTTGTATGTAGCCATAGAATGTAGTTATCACTCGAAAGAGTGGTCACAAAGCACTTCGCAAGCACCCAAGAGATTTGATATAGGCCACTAAAGATAGGTTTGGAATGATCCAAACATGAACTCCTAAGAGTCCATATGATTCGTTCGGTGTTAATGTCGAGGTTTTTAACGATGAGTGAATACACTTAAGTTATGTGCGTTGACAATGTACTTCACAAGTAGATATTGTATAAAATAAGAAGGCGAGGTAGAATCCATGAAAAACATTGGTGGTACTCAAAGTAGTTATTGAAGATTTATGAGATGGAGATGGGGATTACAAAGAGGAAGGACTCAGATGTCAAAGGGAACTGGGAGGATCAAGAAACATGTCAACCATCCCATCATAACACCCTTATCATTTCATGAAGTAGGAGTAGTATAAAATGGTATTTTCATAGGAAATCGGTCACAAGGAAATTTTGAGAAAATAGATAACCTCGACCTCTAGTAATTAAGCTCAATACCCCTAATACTAAATTACCGTGTCTGAATTATGTTGAGTTTTCTTATAACAAGGGACCCCAATACAAATAAACACATTGCCCTTTTTTTTTAATCAGTAAGGAATTTTACAAGTCCCAAAGATGACATCCTAAAGTACCCCTAAAGGACATCACTCTTTCACACCACCCTAACAAAACTAAACAACAATAGGGTATTACCATATAAAGCCACAACCATAACCCACACAAGATCTTAGAGGAAAAACACGCATTATCCCACTCTAAAAGAAAATCATTCCACAAGAAAATCATGACCAAAATAATTATAGTAGGTTATTTGAAACAAATCCATTAGACTTGGAAAAACAAGGGAAACATATATATATATGCTCTCAAATCATGTTAATGACTATACAGAGGTAATCACCTTAACATGAATTCCAAGAAAATGGGGAACACAACAATGCCTACATCAAGAGAGTGAAAATTCCATAGTTAATTCATGCCCCTTAAACCATCCCCGAGCTCCTCCGAAGAGTCCTGTCTTCACCCCAACATCACCTTCTCCTAAAACCCACATTTTTCCTCTTATACAACCTTATCCATTTAGCATTTTAGGGAATATGATGCAGGAACATCTTCTCCCAAACAAGAAATTTTGATTTTTTCTTCAAATTGGTCAATTTTGGGTTGAGTTAGCCTAAGTAAGGATTTGGGGATGTCAATAGAGTCCTAGTAGTTCCATTCAAATTCCTAAGTTGGTCTAGGTATGCAAGAAATTTGAATTAGGAGGTTTCCCTCCAAAATGTTATTTGAATTCCTAAAGGGGTATTTTGATGGGATTTGGATTGAAAGAGGAATTTTAGTCATTTAGAAAGTATGGAATAGGTGTAATAAGGTATTAAATGTCCTAGGAGGTCTAATTTGTGTCATTTTTCTAAGACCTAGGGTTTGTAGGTCATAGTGAGTCATCAAAAATGTAATTAGGGTTATGAAAACAAAGGAAATGAGATAAATACAAATAATAAGTAGTTATAATATCATTCATTCAAGGATAGTAGTATGGGGAAGAAGACTCCTCAAGGGAAGAGGATATTTAAAACATTTATTTTTGTAAATAAATTATGGTAATGTAACTATGTTTTTACATATCGTTTCTTGACGTAGCATAACTTTGAATTTTATGGTATATGAACTTGTAAATCCTCTTCATTTATGCATGATAAGGTTACGTGAATGATCTTAGAGAATTTTTTAAGCTTCTTGAACAATTGTGAAGGTTAGACACAAATTTCTATGTTCCCGATTTGATAACCAAGCCTGGGTTGGGTGTGATGTTGAGATAAGGATGTAAGATTGTATCATAGTTCTAAGTTAAGATTGTTGATGAATCAATCTAGTAGTAGTATCATTGTATAAGGGACCTTAATGAATGATTTCAATCATGGGAATTATGTACTTTTATCACCTTAAGGATATGAAAATATTTTGGATGCATGCATTTTTTTATGAAAAAGGATCTTATATTATATTAATTCAATACGATACAAGATAAATTTCAACAAAATCATCATGCGGTATGAGAGCACGCCCCAAAACCACTATGATTAATGCATGCATTATGACTATGATCATGCGCTTTTTTTCAATCTCTCGATTCGTTTGAATAACCCTAATGTGTTTGTAATTTAATAATACATGTCAAGAGAGAGATGAACTTGTAATAGATGGGGTGAAGTTTATGAAGGAGGATTGAGAGATTGGCAAGAAGAAAACTTGTTAGGTGAATCACTAAACCCCGAACTCGTGGATCGAAACAACCATTTATGCAAGCCTTACTCTATATTATTACAAAGTGTAAGAGAAAAGAGGGATTATTCCTAGTAAAGGATAATGTTCAAGGTAATTTGAATTAGTGTTTGAAGAAAGACCACCACCCTCCATGCATGCTAAATCAACAAAATATATTCTTGTGATACAACCCCGCTTCACTGTTATCTATAGTTTGGTGGGAAAGTTTGAAGGTCATTTGGAATAGAATTTGGAAATTATTGCATTCACTTCCAAGAAGATCACGAGCATGTTGATGTGATAATCCTAGGTGCAATAATTTAGAACATGAAATTAATTTTTAACCATTCTATAAGTTTTAGAAGTTCTCGGGTTATCTCTATCCCTACATTAGGGTTTAACAAATAGGGTCTTGGATCCTTGAATTTTGATCTAATACTTGGAATCCAACACTCATGGAGATGTATATTTGAATATTTTAAAGGAATTTTTATTTTCCATCAGTTAAAATAAGATATATTTTTACCATTTTCTGTAGAATATGGTAACATAGTTTGAAACCTAAAGCAAAGGCACATATTGCAAAGTAAGTGGTTGTTAGGGTTAGTTGTCAATCTTAAGGCTTCACACACAATTAGACACTGTTAATGGGTGAGTAAAAAATGTTTTCTTTTCATTTTGAAACCCTAGTATAGTGAAACTAAGATTGACATTATAGTCTACTAGACCTAGAAGAAAATCTCGGTCTTAGAAAGGTAAGAAGAAGATTTGCAAGGGAAGATAAGGAACTAGTTAATGGAAATTGGAGCACACTTTTCTATGGATAAAAGGTTAATGAACATAATATTAATTTTTTATGGACCCTTCTAATCTCTTTCAACCATGATAAATCCAAGACCATTACTCTTAAGGGTTTTGTAAAGGTAGTTTGGTCAAGTTGTTTGAGATATTGAATAAACCAGGGAACTTAGTCATCTCGATAGTTTAATTGACCTTGTTTAAGTCTATGGAAAAATATACCAAGAAGAAAGGATATCATTTAATGAAAAAAATATCAAATCTCACCTAAGCGAGAACGCAGTACACCAAGAAGCCAAGGGAAGGAATAAGAAGGTAAGATAGAGTCAGGGTGGTTTTCACATAATATGTCTATTATAATAAGTGAATTAGCATGTTATAAAAATGAGAGGGAAGGGGGTGATGTTAAGAAAGTAGTTTTTGGTTTAGAAGATCAAGATTTGATAAATGAATTGTTCTAACTAGTGCAAGAAAACTTCTAAAACAGGGTATTAGTGTGTTTTGGATGAAATTGAATTGTCTTGAATTATGGAATGCATACAAGGGTGTGGAGCTCTACATCATAATATCCATCTAGATTCCAACTGACTCATGATCATGCAATTCTTTGGGACAACCAAAAATAACAGAAAATATCCCCCAAGATGACCTACAACTTTACTTACCACCAACCCGTCACCATCACGCTTGACAAGATGACAAAGTGAAATATTTTCCATGTCACATTAATTTAATATCATATTTTCCACATGAGAATATATGTGACATGGAAAAATATTTGAAATGACAATAATTTCTTTGAAAGTGTGGAAATTTATTCACCCTCCGGTGACATGCTTTATATAAATACTTAATCTTTATTTAACTTCCACTCATTCCTATCGATCCGGGCTCGATATGACATTTATGACGATATGATTTCTCCAGACGTGTCATTGAGGGATACATGCCTATTTAAACATGGTTTACCAAACCATGAACTTACCATTCCAATTTTACAGAGCTTCTTGTATCCTGCTTCTATCAACAATCCCTTTGTCATGGCCTTTTCCTCTCTAGGAGAAAATCCCACTAAGGAAGAAGTCATCAATTTGGGTGCCTTATTCCAACTCACAAGCCCTAAAAAATCCTTCATCATGCATGTTTTTAATGTGCCCAATGCCCGAGAAAATCCTCCTGATAGCTCATCCCAAAACACCTTGATTATATCCTTCTCAAACAAGCTAGCTGAAATGTGTGTCTTGTTCCCTCTCTTTCAAACCCTTCATTTCCATATAATCCACCATGAGCATTAAATAAATACAATATGTCTGAAATAGCATTAGTTTCATCACTTTGTCCTCATGTGCATGATGACCATTGGCATATGTTCAAGGCCTATTATGATCCCCTTCTATTAAATGCATAGCTCCATGTATCAATCCCGTTGCACGCATTAAAAGAAGAAGAAAAATTCTAGGTTTGCATGCCAATGAAACGGAGAGCCGATTATTAACCCTCAAAACTTCCTCACTAAAATTTGGGCCACTTTGTAGATGCCCAATCCTATCATCCAAAGAATATAATAGTTGTCACATATGATTCACCTAGTGGAGGGACTCAATTTCTCACGGCTCGGCCCTCCACTAGTTGGAGGACCAAAGCATACATAAGGGGGTACTCTCCCTTTTTGAGTGGGTGAACTCACTCGAGAAGAAAAGGGAGTTCACCCAGATCCTGAATGGGCCTCGGGTGGAAATTCTGAACTCTTTGGAGAAGGGTATGTCACGGGGCCTAGCGGCGGATGTTTAATTCATTTTCAGTGTCGTGGCCCATGAATATTTTATTCCTCACAGGGACCCATTGCTAAAGCGTGTGCCAAACCTTCCCAGCAAGATAGTAATTGTTGAACATTAACTTCTTTATTACATTATAGATCCTTTTATTTTCATATTTTTGTGCGTATATGTATATTTTCGAGGGTAGGTTCCCTTTAATAGAAACGCGATTTTTTCCACACTATCACCCTAAATTATCTGTTTTCTTCATTATTGCATGACATATCTTTCTTTATGTTTTAGAATTATTAAGACATATCATTTATTTCATGTTTACTTACACCATAGAAAAATCCACACAATTAATTCCTTCACACAATGTCCACTATTGTATGCATACACTTCACATAACTGTACACTATCTTGTAAGAGGAAACTAACTTGCTCACCACTAAATTACTTTCAGTTTTCAAATGGAAAATACGAAATATCATTTTCCTCATGTTAATATACACTGAAGTAATCATAAATACATACCAAGCATCCATCCATTACACAACTAGGCGCTCGGGCCCACTGAGAGAACTTAAAACATTTCCAAACAAGGAAGAGTGTAAACTTGATTCCAGGCTCTGAAAGGCCGACTACATTGTAAGATGACCACACATACCTTCTCGGGTCTCAGGGTCAATCCATCACTTTGCATATTCTTGGGCATAAAATGAACTTTGAAATTGTTACGTCTTTCCCCAGACATTTATTTATGTTTTCTCTTACATCATAGGTTCAAAAACCTAACCTATGTTTCACACAAATGTTGAAGAAAAGTGGAATACACCTCACAATGCCTTCATAATTTCTAAAACATTTCCCTACCCGGGTATCGGGAGAAATATCCTTTCACACTCGATACTCATACTTTGAAAAATAACTAATTGTTCCCATAACATGCCAAAGTACCTCTACCGCCATGTTTATTTCCACAAACCCCGAAACCTTGATACTTAGAACAAGCACACAAATCAAACGAGTACTTTGTTTTTCCATTAAACAAGAGAATTTGAAGGGAAAAATAGGAACAAAGATACCAAGTTTAGAACCAAACTGAAAATAGGAGCACATCCAATGATACGAGGGTGAAATATAACATGACGATTATGGGAACTAACAAAGCCAATGTATAATAGAAGAGAAACTCACCTTTTAGACTTTCAAAGATATATTTTGCTTTATCCTTCATCATATTATCTTCATGATACATAACCAAGATTGATACATCCCAAAACATAGCTCGGGGGTTGGGTTACAACATATGGACTAATTTAACTCAGAATTATACTTGAGGATCACCTTATCACCTGCTACAAATAGTCCGATAAAGTCATCATGTTGAATGACTAAATTCTTCTTCTTGAAAAATGTTTCCTTGTTTACTTTTAGTGTCTAAACCAGATCCAAAACATGTTGAATAGCTTTAAGAACACCACAACCATATATTTTCCTTATGAATACATAACTAAAATTTCATTCCTCCAAAATATGATTCACAAAAAAACCATAACAAAATCCCATTACCATCCTAGACCATGAAAACATCTCTTCCTCTATGAATCCAACATTCTTGCAATATGATAGTTTTTAAAACATCTCCAAAACATACTAAGTACCTTAAATAACATAAATAACATACCTTGACATCTTAATAGCATGCCTAAAGTGTCATACTTCAACCATTCATGCTCCTCTTTTACACCAAGCTTCATACGAGATGAATATGCCTCTAGGAAGCCTATTAGAGACATGCATCTTCATAATGAATCTAGATGAGAGACTTGAAGAGATCCTAATCCCTCTTTGATACCTAAAACTCGCCACTTCCTTCTTGTATTTAATATATACCCTAAGAATATCCTTAATTAGCATCATCATCTACTCTTGGTAGAATCCTATTGTTCACTCTTGGCTCCCATGACCTATTTTTCCTCCTTTCTTGCATTTTAGAACTTTGAGACCTCCTGATTTGTCTTGAATAATCATGATGACATTATCTAGCAACATGACCAACTTCATTGCAATTAAATCATACAACATTTCTCTTACCTTTGAAACCTTCATCTCTCCAAAAATGACTAGGTGGATCATATAGATAGAACCTAGCAATATGTCCCTTCTCATGACAATTATAACAAACCACATTCCTTGTTTTCTCATCTCTATTATCCCTCCATGGGTGATCATATTTAGAAAACCTCCTACATTCCTTTTCCCTATGTCCAAATCCATTACAAGTGAAACAATAACCATTAAATGATCTCTCATACCTTGAAGCATTAGGCTACCTAATAATGTTTGTCTTCACATTGTCTTTAATCTCCTTCGTTATTCTTAAGTCTTCATGCTTGGAACAATGTCTTATTACATCACCTCTTTTCCTTTGATTTCTTATTTAAAACCCAAACCTATATTTTCACTTGTATACCTTTGACTTCCAAAAATATCATCAAAATCCTTTTTTCTCTTTTCAAACTTCTAGAAGGACTTAGCTTTGCTAACTGCATCAAATAATTATCCGTTAATAAGGATCACCTCTTATTCTTTGAATTGCAAGCTTAGAGTCATGGAACTAATATAAATATCTATATTTTTTATTGTCTCATAAAGATTCTCTATCACAACCAAATTTTTCTCTTCTAGAATAAGAATCTTAACTTCATATTCCTTGACTTGAGATCTCAACTTCTTGTTATTTTTCTCAGCATGCTTTAACTCAGTTTGAACACACACTAATTCAGTATCAAATTAATCTCCTTTTTATTCATTCTCATATTGCAATTTGTTACTAAAAAATATGGAAATGTCACTCAAATACCTCATAGCATATTTTTCCATGAAAAAAACCTCATCACCTACATCATCATTCATAAATTCGAGAATCGAATCAAAGACACCACTATCACTACTTGTTTCTAATGAACAAGCTTCTTCTTTTGAGTATAAATTATTCTTGTTGTCAAACCTTTTTAAATTATTATTACCTTTATCAAACCTTTGAGTTTTCTTATCATGGTATTCATCATGTTCATTCTCATCTTCATCTTCATCCTTGTGCTTGTGAGGGCATTTGTTAGCAAAATGACCTATTTTACCATAGTTGAAGCATTTGAAAGGTAGCTTACCTTTATAATTACCTGATCCAACCATCAATCTTATAGAAATCATTACAAATATTTATTCATAATCAATCTTAGGAGAATCACCATCATCATTGACCTTATTTCCCTTTTTATTGGTGGTTTAGAGTCAATAACCTCATCTCATATGCAGTCAAGGTTCCATGCAACTCATCCATTGTCAAGAGATTCAAATCCTTGGCTTCCTCAATGACAGACACTTTAGATTCAAATTTAGGAGTTAGAGACCTTAATACCTTTTGTACCACAACTTCTTCCTTCACTTCTTCACCTAGTCCTTTCATGGTATTGAAAACCTTATCAACTCTAAGAAAATATGCAGCAATGGACTCCTCTTCACTCATCTTTAAGCCTTCAAATTAATTTATTAAGGTTTTTATTTTATTTATTCTTACCTTATAATCTCCTTCATAAATGAATTGAATTTTCTCCCATATTTATTTTTCTAATGTCTAATGCATAACCTTAACAAGTTCTAGTTCAACTAGACCACAAACGATTGCATTCATGGAATTTTAGTTGTCACTACATAGCGTCTTTTCGCAACATTTATTACAGGAGTTTGAGGATCTATATATCCATCCAACACAAATTTCCAAATATAAAACCCTAATGATGTGATGTGAGTCTTCATCATGAAACTCCAAAAAGCATAGTTTATTCCATAAAATAAGGGAGCCTTATTGGAAGAACTACCACACCGATACCTTACTATTTTAGTGCTTTAAAGGATCTCCTTTTAAGTGATTAAACTTCTCCAAAAGGACCTACTCTAATACCAATTTTTGTAAGAACAATGAAATGAGGGGGTGAATCAGTCCTTCAAAACCTTTAACCAATTCAAATTAACTTGCATAAACCATTTACCATTCAACCATGCATTAATGTGAGCTTAACAACATATAACAACCATTCATAAGAGCATAACCATGAGAGAGTACATAAGAACACAATATGTAATGTGGGAAACCTCAAGGGGAATAAAACCTAATGAAAATGTTGATTATATTACACAAACCAAAATACTTACATGAATATGACACATCACACAAGATTTTTAGTGAAGCACCCACTTCATAAAGAGCACCCACCCCTAGAAACCCTTGTTGATATTACTCACAAAAAGGACTTGTATGAATATTACTCATCACAAAAAAATTGAAAATAGAAGACCACTAATAATATTTTTCTCACAAAACCAATAGTGATCACAAAATTCAGCTCATACACCTTAAAATCCTCTTCAAGTTCACCTTATCCTACTTCGCTCAAAATTTCTCATTCATGGGATGATTGGAACAATTACCCTTACACAAAATCTCTTCAACACTCTTCGACAGACACACACACACACACACACACACACACACACACACACACACATTTGTCTTGATGTCTTCAAATCACTTTCGTACTCACACCTAGCTCACACTTCTTACCTCTCACAACACTAGTTAAAAATGAACAATTACATGTACTTTATACTTGACTCAAATTCTAAACATAGTTATTTTGTCCATGACCCTTAATTTCAGTAATACAAACAAAAAATGATACCTAAAACATCATATAAATCAACATGAAAGACCCACATGGGTCGACAATGTACCAAGACAACTAATCTTGCACAACTAGGCCAAGAAGCCTAAATCCTTCTCCATCAATCTCATCAAGGACTCCAAGCATTCACACCAGCTATGTCATGCCTCTAAGTGCTTCAAACATGTCAAAAACAACACATACACATCTTCCATCAGCTCACAAAATTTTTCACCATCCATTTCATTCACATCACCACCAAGTAGGATTATTTCCTACTCAAATCAAGCACTTCCAGGAACCAATCTTCACCAATGAATCCTAATATCATATCAAAAAAAAAACTATACTATGTAACCACTCATTGGAAATACAATGAATTGTATAAAACGTATAAGCATGTTAAACCTCATGAATCAACCGATAAAGAAAATAGAACTTCTCCTCTTCATAAAATTGAGCTTCGAGGAACCATTTTTAGAAACTCAACCTTCTTGGCTTATAAATGCATTCACTAGGATATAATTTAATCCCCTTCACTCTCCAATTTATAGTCATCATCAACTAAGTCATGATATTGGTCTTCTAGTCCACTCTTCAAACCCAACGCCCGATATCCTAAACCAGTCAAAGTAGATCAACTTGTGACCTTATTCATGTCATGTTAAATGACTTCCAAAGCTCAACCAATACATCCAACACATCACATGAGATGTATAAAACACCTCCAAGGCCTTCAATCATCATCAAAAATCTCAAAAGCTCTCAAGCACTTCCATTCTTCAAGACTGCTAAAAGCTGTCCTTTTAGCCCAAAAACTAGTCTTCCAAGATTGACCTGTGAAGGTCATAAAAAAATTTCAACATGCTCTAAAATCACTCCAAACATGTAGTATTTCTCCCCAAAAATTAGAACACCAATTTAGTTATAAGGTCTAACGGAAAACCTAAGAATAAAACCATCTTTCTAAAAATAAGAAAATATGGGTGGGCTCCACCTACTATCATGAATTATAACCACCACCATATGAAATATAGAAGATTCCTTTCGATCATACAATCATCAAATTTAATGATTCAATATATTCTTGGCTCAGACAAAGAAGTTTTCCTCCATCAAACTAGGGTTTCAAGCTCATATAAAGCAACTTACCTTCCTAAAATTCGTTCATAAAGCACAGGGCCTTATTTAAACTCATTCCACTTCTGAGATATTGTTAACTCCATGAAAAATCATCCCTAAATGGATCAGGTTACCATGTAGAGTTTTCATGTGTCATCCAAGTCAATTTCTCTCATATCGAGCTAAGAAAAATGACTTCTAGAGCTCAATTTTACTTAAAACGCCATATCTTACAATTTCTTCTTCATATTGACCTGATACTTGGTCCACATCACTAAGAAAACCTCTACTAAATTCTCCAATACTCATTTCCTCATTAATAGGTCTAGATATTTGATTTTCATGACTAGTCCTTAGGGTTTTTTCTAGTTACGGCCGCATGATCAAGTGTTCTAACTCCAAACCAAAGCATGACGCCTTCTTGTTATCCCATTTTTGTGATCATAAATAAAAAGGAGATAACCAATCAAAATTTTAAAATTCCCTCCTAAAGGATTTTTAATCCAAAGGTCCCATTCAAAAATGCCTTGGAAATTCTTTTTTTCAAATTTTGGGTTTCTCCTAGTAGATAACATGCGCAACATACGGCTGCTTTTCCGACCCCGAAATCTGAATTACATTGTGTTGTGATTTGAGGATTTGATTGCACTAAACAAGTAAAATCCAAATGCATGAAATATGTTCCATGAATCCCAAATCCAATTCGATTTGCAATACATGTTTTTGAGTTTCAAGTTTCGAGCTTGGTTGCAGATCGGAACATCATCTCACCCAAACACATGCGATGTGTTCCCTACATTCTGAATCCGAACTTCGAATCAACCATATGTTGTCAAGTTTCAGAACCGAACAACATCGGAACATCCCACCTCCTAAGCACATGCAAGATGCCTCATGCTTTCCGATTCGATTTGGACATTACAAAGCCTCTTCGTGTCGGGTTTTCGGAACTCAGCCACATGATGATAAATGCAAACGCGCACCCGACTCCTTAAGAAACACATTTAATGACCAGCTATCGAATGCTTGGTACACATGTCACGCTAGGTGTAATTAATGTTAGGGTTTATAAACAAGGTTTATTTTCCATGTCATTTTTACTAGTATTTTTGACATCGCATGGATTTATCACTTATTAGCACACCTCTAAAACCTTAAACACGTTCTTCATGGATTTTTTATCATTTCCTTAGATTTTACATTGTTTTCATCTTGAGGTAAGTGTGTTCTTCACCTAGGTCACATTTTGGGTTTCATGAATTCTTTCATTGTCTACATTTTGCAGGATTTTGAGTTTTTCCTTATGATTTCTTTGTTTTCACCCTAATTACTCATTTTTACCATCATCACAGTGGTAGATTTACTCTTTCTCCCATGAAATGAAGTATTGAAGGATTGAAAGATAAAAATTAAAGTTTTGATATGTAAGGGTTCTTAATCGGGTTTTTCTTATGCCCTAACATGTTACTTACCTGATTCAAACAATTTGGGTTTTCGGACCTGCTCAACACAATCAAAATTTTGTAGTATATCAGACTTTCGGGCCTACTCAAAAAGATTGAAACCCCGCATTTTTTTGCTTTTTTCAACTTGTCCGACATCATTCAAACCTTGATTAGTTTGTCTAGATTTCCTAACTTCTCGACAAGTTCACTTCCCTGAATTGATTTGTCGAGTTTTCATAGCTGCAGGATAGAGTTCCAAACCTTAATTTATAGCTACGGTGCTTCTAGGTGATTTTGTGATCGGTTTCTCATGTCATATTCTAGAAAAGGAAAGGAAAATAAATAAGGGGAAAAGGAAATGAAGTAAAAATACCGGGGGGTCGAAGCTCCCTCATACATTGATGCCAATTTTGAAATTCGGGCCACAAAAATGGGAAATATTGACATGGATTTTTGCGAAGAGTTCAAAGTTATTCATAAAAATTCATGGATGTAGTCGATATGTGCCGGTGGACTACCTTACATGTTTCCTTCCCAGTGTCCTTATTTCATCCTAGCATGTGCCGCTGCCAATTATGACTCTATCTCCCGCTCGATCTGAAACCAAGCGGGGGAGACGGTGATCAAGTTGGATAATGATTAGTTTGATCAACTCCTTAACCTTCCCATTTTTGAGGAATATGTCAAGACAAGTCTTGATCTACACAACAAGCACATGACAAGGATTTAGACAATTACGTGCATCACATAAATAATAAGTTCTTGATCAAGGCTAAACCCACGTGTCAAGATTTCCAAAGACAATTCCTAAAAGTGATTTCAGTTTGGAAATCAGTGACATCATTACACTCCTAAGAAGGATTTTTAGGATTCTAGAATCTAAATAATTATATGGTTGGATGTACCAATTCACTACCATCATAAAGAAGAATGATCAACATTTGGATTGGGGAAATCTCATCGGTGATAGTATCGATGTTCAAATGAAGTCAATTATTTCTCTTTGGAAAGTTCTATATGATGTCTTACATCACTTATGTTGTTTCTAAAATGTGGAACTACCCTGGGTTAGAATCCAAGGGAAATCAATCTACGGATCATATCTATAAATTCTATCCTCAATTAACCTTGAAGGGATGTGTGGAACAATATAGAAGGGTGAATGATGCCTTCTTCTTTGAAATCATTTGCATATTGAACCCTAATCTCAAAAAGTGAAGGGTTTCTAATGAAGCATGGAATAAGTATCTAAGTGGGTGGTATATTCTTGCAATTCATAAATTTCACCTATCTGCATGTTGTTATATGTTAAGAAGCTCCTTTCTCTTTACCCAAGTACCCTAGTGACAAGTTAATTCTCATGGAATTAGTTAGGAAGCTCCTAGACTTCCACAAGTTTCAACAAAGAAAACACAAAGTTGTTGTCTCATTTCCTATCTCAATATGGAGATACACATATTCTCTTGTCATCAAATCTAAGTATGTAATCCATGAGTTACAAGATAATCTCAAAAAATATATGAAGCCAAGGACATGGTTCGAATTTTGAGGGTCCTTACAGATCATGGGTCATTATAGCTACATATTCGAATATTAAAGATATTTGGATTGATCTTAGGGATGAGGTCATTGTTTGAAGAAAAGATAGTAGAAAGAAAGCTAAACTTGGATGAGATACGAGATGTTTGACCTCACCGAGATTCCAGAAGACATGGTTGATAATGAGATCATTTTTATACAATGTATGAATAAGGAAATGGTGATAGCCTTGGATTCCCAGTAATTGATCGGTGAGCTACGAAAAGAGCATCCATAGCGAGAGGGGCTTCTCAAAATATGGCTCGTACAAAGGGATGGTTGATTTCCTAGGGTATTATGAATCTAAAGGAATATAATTTTTAAAAGTTTTTAGTCACATCATAGGTGGGCCCATCCTATGGGGAAAAGGATAAAGATAAAATCCCACCTAAGAAGTTGTGATTCATGTTTGTTCAAAATGGAGATAAATCCAAGCCCTTAGCATCGGTGCACCATCTTCATCGGTTGTGGTTCTTTATTGCCCCCCTCCACCATTTTCAGAAGAAATTAAAGTAAGTATCATGGTCGATCCATCTATTTCTCCTTCTACTCTTGGCCATCCATCTAGGCTTGTTTCCACTCAGTCTTCTCCAGTGTTTCCTTCCGTTCTTCCCCATCCATCTTCTTTTCCTCTCCACCTCATTCACCTCCACTTCTATCATCACCACTCAGATCTACCATGTAAAATGTTTTCTTATCCCTATCTCCTCTTTCAAGTGGAACACAATTGACTTTGGAGTTACCAAGTATCCTCTCGAGATCCCCACCTCCATTCCACTTTCTTCACCCAACACATCATCGTCATGTTACCACCATTCTCACCACTCCTCCATCTCTTTTCACCAATTTTCGACTCCTTGAGTTTCCTTTGAAACATTATTAGTTCCCCTTATTGAAGCATCTTCGCTTCGATGCCCTCTTGATTAGTTGATCAAACCCAAAGGAAGAGAAAATTGTTTGTTCCACCTACAACATTTGATTTCAGCTCATTAAAGTGAATGTCTCCGCTTTCGATCAACTAAGAATCCAAAGACCATATCATGAATCTCAGTTGATGCGTTAGGCCAGAAATTTGCAGAGATTGTCATGCCTGTGGTAGATAAAAATAAGAAAGATGTTATAACTGTAGATTATCAGATCACAAGGGTTGATCTTGGGAAGTTCATAGTTGAAGGAGCCCAAAAGACACTCAAAGTGTTGTATATGTTTTGTACAAAAATATCAAAGAGATTAAGGTCTCAAGATACGAGTTAAAGGAAAAGGTTAAATAGCTGACAGAGGTTTTGCTCAAACTCTCCAAGCCTTCTCAACAATAGTTAAGCAGTACCTACACATTGTCCCCTTGGTTTGATTTCTCATCAGTACCCAAAATGAAAAAATTCAATGAGAAGGGTAGGGTTATTGATGAATGGATTCAACAAATTCTCATACAAGAAAAGAGTATTCTTTGTGATACGGTGCATGTATTCAAATCCCTAGAGGATGTAAGGAAAGAGGTTGATAAGTGTGATGATGAACTTCTTGAAGAAACTAATAACCTAGAGTTAACTTTAGAATCCCTTAGTGCTCTTAAAAAGGTTCCTTCAAAACCTTGGTTAGGGAGGAGTAGTTACGAATGCTGAAAAACACTTTCAGTTTTGCAAAGTAATTGAGTTCAGAGTCAAGATCCTCATAAAGCTTGTAGTAAACTAAGAGAATCAAGAGATCGGTTATGAGACACTACTAATGACATTGATGAAGAGTTATAAAAAAATTCACAAAGATTATGGATGATAACTTGAATATTTATCGGTGATGATTTATATAAAGTGTTTCAAGAATTAGTTGAAAAGGAGTCTACAACGAGGTGAAAAATTCGGCATTGCAGCCATTGATAAACTATTCCTCTATGAAGGTTTTTAAGCGCACTAGCCAAATTGAACAAGAAGTTTGGACAGCTCGGGGATTGTTAGCAACATGTAGGAGACTTGCGAGGTCCTGAATGGGTACTCTTGTGGACCAGATGAAGAGGAAACATGAGAGATAATATAAAAATTCCAATATTTTCGTGATAAACAAGTTGATCAAGGAGATGAAGAAGACGAGTCCGAATAATGAACTTGTCATGATAATTTTATTTTCAAATTGGCATGTATTTTTCATTATTATTTTCATGTACATTGAACTTAGAAGGTTTTACTTGGTCTCCTACGTGAGAACCAGTCAAAATGGACTCATTATTATTATTTACTATTTTTAGTATGTTGTTGAAACTTTTTTCTCAATTTCTCTCCTTCTCTCTTCTATAAATGTGAAATGCTTTGGCATTCTTAAGGGTTGGAAAAAAATGATGTGATATTATGGTAAGGTTGAGAAAAGAGAAAGACTTTTTGTTTTATTTCAATCATCAAAGAATATTAAAGATAGTTTATTACAAGATTTGTGTTGTGAGGATATACCTACTTGAGGTATTATTCTTATGTTCAATACTTTAAATTATTCTTTGTTTGGAATATACTTTGCACCAAGTGTTTTGCAAGTTATTACAAATCTAAATCGCGTGTGATTATCTTTTGATATGCGTTTTCTTAAGAAAAATCATGTTCTCGTTTGTTCTATTCTTTTTGCATTCTAATAATTCACTCCTCCTTTCCATTCCCTTTCTTTTTATTTTTCATTCTTGTTCAATAAGAATATGACTATTGGGATAATATCACAACCCCGATGGTTAGAATAGTGTGAGTATTATATATATTTTCTCGTGTGTGTTTTAGATTAGTAATAAACAGGGTGCCTCCCCTTCATTTGAGGAGGGATTTAATCCCGTGTACTGTGGTTGAACCTCATATTTTGTCTTCGAAAAAATATCCAACAAACACTTCTAAATGCATTTTCATTCTGAAATTTATGTGACTCACCTTTATGTGTGTCTCCAAGTGCTCACATACTTACCTGCAAGTGATAATCATACACCAATAGGCCTCCAAACACTAATATTAGGTCTAGTTTATACCTAGATCATGTAGGAAAACACCATACCTCTGCTTCCAAGCTCTCCAAAAGGACCTAACACACTTGATACAATATGTCTCACACCTCTGCATGCCCTCATGGGCTCACATAGCTCAATAACTAATTATATGCCTCATTGGGCCTCCAAGCACCTAGACTTGGTCTAGATGAGCACCTGTAACTATGTCCTCAACCTGTGCCTCCACTCTGAAGTTTTCATGAGTGTATCAGCACTCTCTGTCATAATCTCTATGCATTGGTCATGTTCCTCAAGCTACCTCATGTTTTCATTTCATCATTCCAAGTCATCCTATTGACTAGGCCTCATGATTAGGCCTACTAGGCCCAACCATTCTCACTATCTTCATCATTTCCACCATGCCACACTTTGTTTTTCCATGTCACCATCATACCAAGAAACATTCAGCACTCCTAGATCATTCTCTTTGTCATTAACGAGCTTTTACATAAATGACAACACTCTAACACACACCTACTAACATAAATTACTTTGTTACATAGTGTAATTTACAAATAATTTATGTGTAAAAAATATTTAGATTAATTTTTGTTTTTGATGCCCTCACTTTTATATGATTTCTCAATTTTTAGTTTTTTTAGTATGTATTTATCATCTATTATAAAAAGATATTTCTCATATTTCCATGCTCAATTTCCTCATTTTAAAAGTGTATTACTTGAATTCACATCCACATCCACATCCAGTTCACCTACCCTTTACATAACTCTCCAGCCTTATGAATAATTACTCATAGGGGTGCATAGATATATAGCCATTGTTATTATTTTCCTAGAAACTAAGGTGCATACATGAATAAATAAAACACAATTAGTGAACATCTTTAAAAATCAAAGTAGGTAGATGTAAAATATACTTAGTGGTAAGAACATACAATATATGACATAGGAAATTTTCTCTTGGCACATGCATATAAATTGTGGGTTTTGCTACAACTATATCCTCTCCTTTTTGGACTTTGCATCAATCTCCTTTGGGCTTCCAAGTTGAAATGTATTATTTCCATTGGATTCCAGATCCATATCATCTTGATAATATGTCTAAGAGCCTTCAATTTTATTTAGAGATGGCATATCTTCTTGATGTCATTACTCTATTAAGGGTATCACTTAGAAGTATCCTTTGTTTTTAATTTTTGTGAGTATTGGGGAAGAATATATATCTTTAATACTTTCCCGCAATAATATTTTTGTAATTTATTGGATAAGTGAATATGTGTACACATGTTTTGTCTTCTAAATATTTGAGCAACATTGAAGATTCAGTTTTGTAAATATTGTTTTTACATTTTTACTTCTATAAGATCCATAACATTATTTTTCTTGGTTGTATGTCCCCTAGATTTTATCTAAATGATGTATATTGTATTAATAATATTTAAAGTTATCAAATTTTCTACCAACCTTACAATATGTGTCAAATAAATTTCTTAATATACCATGTTTTTCTATTTTGAAGTATTTTCTATTTTATTGCGATTATAGTTTTTTTAGTGTGTCAATTTAATGTGTGTATAATTAAAACACATAATAATGTAAACACTTATATATCTCTTTAAGGTTGCTAAAAAAATGTTTATGTAAGTTCTTAGGACAATGAATATATGTACACATGTTTTTCTTCTAAATATTTCAACAACATTCATAACTAAATTTTAAAATATTTTTGTTGCATTTTTTTCTGAAACAACAAAATACTTTTTTTGATCGGCCATTTTGTCAAGATTTAATGTTCCCTACATACTAATTTATGAAATGTACATTTTCTGATGATATTTAAAGTTATCAAATTTAATGCAATCTCATGAGTGTGCTCATTTATACACTTGCATGTCTCTCCCACATTTACATTCAAGCACTATAAACAAATGTCCATATATTTTCATGTATCTATAAGAAAAAATGAAGAGATGCACTTGAATTAAAAATCCCTTTATCCCCATCTCCAAAACATGTTACTATATGCATATATAATGCTTTCCTTCTCTTATGGTGTTGTAGCTTTCTTTCATCCTACCATTTTCATTGGTCTTCATCCAACCCCATCCGAGGAGAAAATATATACTATCCAATAAGTCTCATATCACCTACTACATGAAAATAAATTTCCATAATAAAAATATATTTACATCCCATCCAACATATTTTACACCTTATATATACAATTGGGAATATATAACATTTATAAAACTATAATGTTCTACCTAGTCTTTAGAACACCACACCATTTATAAAATTAAAATGTGGTGGAAACTTCTCCATAGAATTAGTGTCTCTATTGTCTTTGTCTCTCATGCATATATATCTCATCAATGACTATATAATGTACATGCTCATGAAAATTATTAGTTTCTCCTTATGTTTAGGGAAATCCTACTTAAATACCTTAACGACATTATTTTGAATAGGCCATTCATCCAGATATCAACCAATACACCATTGAGATAGAAGGGTTTCTAGTTTTCCTCATGTCGAAATTTATTTTTAACATGTAATGGTCACTCTTTTAAAGCATGTTGTTGCAATTGGTTTTTAAATCAACATATGTTATAAAAAATCTTTTCACTTACAAGAAATGTGTCACGAGGAATGATTTAAATCAAATAGTAGGTTGATTTCATAATTAAATATTACATAAATAACACTATAGATCAAATACATAAAAATTTCACACACTTGCATTTGTATTGTGTTATGTTGCTTAAACCAATTTTAGATTATTAAATAACTAACGGATGATAGTTGATCAATGCCTATATAATGTTGTGTGTGTGTAGCTATGTGTGTGTGTGTGTGTGTATTTATACAACTAAAATGTATATTGGTCTCTCACCGTCTAACGTTTGTTGGTCCTGTTTGATAATCACAATTTTCCTACCTTGTATCTAGTTTTGGGGCTATACACTGTTGTCGTTTGTTGTGATTTATGATATTCATATTCATAATGAATCTTGACTGTTTACGTTACTTTTCATTATTTAAAGGTTTAAAACAACGAAATGATGTTTATTGGTCTTCTCTTTGCCTTGCAAAATAATGTTTTATTGGTTGTACTAACATTTCGTTGGTTGGTTATAGACCGTAAAGCACTGAAATTATAAGTAATGTTGTAGCTCGAACAAGTGGTCTTGGACGATGAGAAAGGTAAGGCTTATTCATTCATTGATCATATGCCACATTACATTTTCTTTGGTAAATAATGATAGTTTGAATGGTCTTAGACCATAATGCAAGTTATTATTAATATGATGGTATTAGACTACAATGTTATGTTATTGTTTTAAATGCAAAGTTGTTGATTTCTATTATAATGGTGTTGTACCATGAGGAGATTCAAATATTAAAAGATTGAATACTTAATGTTTATTAAATGATATAATGGTCATAGACCGTATAAAATTTGTTTGGTTAAATGTTATGAATTTGATTTTGTCATCGACCACGGGGCAATTATAATTGGTTTATTTTAAATGGTCATTGGCCATAGCTTGCATTGGAAAATTTGAATGTTTAAATACAGAATAATTGAAATGGTCATTGACCATACCATTTGACATTAATATACATAAATTTGAAATTCTTAAGTTTGGTCATCAACCACCATGAAAATATGAGGTAAAATTGTTATTGGTTAAACTTTGATCAGTCGAGCACCATGCAACGGTTTTGAAGGGAATGGGTGGTGATTTTATTCAAGATAATAGCTAACATTGCAAGTTCATTAATATCATTCATTATGCATAGTTTTGAGGTTCATTGGGAGTTAGAAGATTCATCGAGAAGCTTGTTGGGAAAGCCAAAATGCATGCAACACTCTCATTCACATTTCTTTTGGTTGTTGAGGTTATTTTTGATATGCGTATGAAGGAAGATGGAGAGAAACCAAGGAAGTTGTTGGCATATGCATGTAAATACGAAGAAATTAATTAATTTTCTGTTATGTATTCAATATATATGTTTTGGTAAGTGTTTGGAAGTCGGTTATGGGTAGCAAAGTTAAGTTTTACATGAAGAAAGTTTGGGGAAAAAGGAAAAAGGCATATTCCATTACAGGCATGAATTTTCTCACTTTATCCTTATTTTAATTTTAAATAAATGAATATCATGATGTTTTCTTTGTATGGTTCAAATCTGGAATGATTTTAGTATACCAAAACAATAAAATAGTTGGGTTGTTTTAAACATAAATAATATTGTTTTATTTTGAATGTCTTTTTGGGTTTATTCAACCTGGAATATAAAGTATTCAGACTATTTGTATCTGACTGTGTTGTTTTAAATAATGGTAATCGATCTGCAATAGTTAAGTCTCTTGTGTAGTTGACAAATCTGGTTGGTAATTTGAGCCTATTACGTTGTCGATTGCATTTCGAATATCATTGTCTTGAAAATACAGGTTGATATCGTATATGGTTCTAGGTTTTTCTTTATTGGAGCTTCTAGCTTGAAGCTTAATTGATTGGGTGTATATATAAGTGATAAATTTTGTTAATATGTTGATTTATTATACGAGCTCTACCCTTTGTCAAAAAAATTATTTTTGTCAATAAAGCTATGTTGGCTATTGTATTATATCTTTAAATGTGTGTTTAAATCCCGTTATGGAAATAGTAGATAAAAAGGGTTTAGATCCTAAATATTGCATGAGTTAATAGAAGTCTTTTTGTATTATGATTAATCTCTCAACGAGATGATTCACTTTTCAGTTCAAATTATAAATATGTACTTTGGGGTTTTGAATCTATTAGCTTGATTGTTGAAAATCTCGAAGTGAATAAAATTGATCATGGGTTGGGTGTGAAATCAATGTTAGTTATAGTAAAGGTGAAGCAATTTATTATTAAGTGCTAAGGTCGATTCTTCCCGAGGATCACTTAACTTACTTTGATCTGTAATTATAGATTGCCATAAGGTATTGTAAATATTTGAATATTTTTTGAAAGGATGTTGTTTCATTTTCGATGAATTATTTATGAGATCATCATTATTTGGAAGGAACTTGTTAAGTTATCATTTTGGGTTGAATAAGGATTTTTTTGATAATCTATGAAATTGTTTAGCTATAACCACACATGAATGATAAAATAAACTATTTAGTTAGTGAACTCCACTTTTTGTGCAGATGATACTCAATATCATATATTTTTCCCGTGATATATGATATGGAATGATTTTTATTAAGAATAGGATTTCAGCTTGTTTAATGTTAAAATAAACTGAATTATCAACTATTCATTTTAATAAGTCCATATGACGATAGTTTCAAATTTGGACTCTTGATTTATCGAAACATAGTTACTCTATGTCCTATCACTTCATTTGATTCTTGATGTACATATTTAGTAAATTTATTATGAATATTGAGACTTGTCATTTAGATAACCTTATCATTTTTTATTTTTTTTAAATAACGTGAATATGAGGTGATAATTCATCTCGGTTTGTAAACCGACCATGCATACAATTTTCTCTCTCTCTACGAATACGGGATGAAGTCATCTTTATGAAGTGATTAAATGGATTTAATACGCGTGATTTGTCATGCGAAGATTGTTTATAATCTATTTCTAATTATTTCAATGTTGTAAATATATTTGATTGCAATGAAAAGGTACTATTTCACTATTCTGAATGAAGGCAATTTGGCCTAACGTATTATTCTGAAATTTTGATGATAGTATTTCAAAAAAATAAATTTTAAGTTATTAATATTAATTAAATACTTGTTGTTTATCATGTTAAAAATATGAAAATGTTAAGATGCTGATTTTACAGCAGAGTGTGAATAAATATGAATGAATTTATACTATGAAGATGTACCCATTTCATTAGTTCACTATTTATGAACAAATATGTTTTGTAACATTTTACGAGATATATAGAGGTAAAAAAATTCTTTTATCAAAGTATATAAGCATAAGATAATGAATATTCGTTAAGAAAATTATATGTCTTTATAGTTTCATTTTGGAAAAAATTATGTCATTAATGAGAAAATTACGTTATAAAAGCCATATAACAAACACAATGATATAGTGCAATTGTACTTAATTAAATAAAGTGTACTATTATGATTAAATGATGACACATAACCATATGTACTATTTTCAACAATTATGGAAAGGTTTAACTAATGCTTAAAGTATTTAAACAAACCATCATATATTGACATATTTACTTTACGTTAATAAGATATGAGGTAATTATAAAATATGGTAACTTGATGAATTATTATACTCCTATATGAGAGCTGATAACGTATTTTGATACAAAATAATTTATCATAAAGAATAAATCACAACTAAATGGGTTGAAGAGTAGATATCCTGAAATGACATTCTCATCATCAAAATCTTACTCGTGTCACCTTATGATGGCTATGGGAAAGATAATGAATACGTAATGATGCAAGTAATTATGTAATCATTACCTTTCCCATAGGGATCCTAAGATGGAACCGACAAGATCCTCTCAACTGGAATATTGAGTCATGATCATTGCAACTTCATAACTAAAAAATCAATTCTCAAAACAATGATATGATATCCAGATAATTGTGATGAGATGGTTGTGAAGTGATGGAGACAAGTTTCATTTTTTAGTATGAAAATTGAAACTAAGCTTGCAAAGAAATTCTTAAACATTTAGCCAAATTAGTGTAACTAGTTAGTACAATGTCTATTCCCTATTTACTATTATGTTGTGTCAGATACCAGATGGAATACAATTTGACTATTTTCTAGGTTGACACTTTGGAGATGCACATAGTTTTCTTGACCTATTTAAAAAAAAACCAATATTATACATGTTATACACACTCAATTAGCATGAAGTTAAGGGGGTCGTGTTCATCTAAATTACCCTTACAATTTCACTTGGTTATCAATTGTTATCGATGGATTGTAAACATTATATTATGTTGTACTTTAAGTTCTTTCATGTTGAAAATATCTGAAGGCATTAATTTTATTAAGGGGTTTGGTTAAAAAAATCCTTAATTTGATGAAGTATAACATGGGTGTTATAATTTTGTATCAGAGATGAAGGTTATCAACTCTTGGAATTAATGGGTTCATACACTAATAAAACATTTTAATTATTTTCTAATAGAAATAATGATTAGAACAAGAGAAAATAATATGGCTAAAGCTACAACATCCCAAAAGCTAGATGAGATTCTAGTTGTTCTTCAATATACATGTAACCGGATAGTTATCCTGGAATAACAGGTAATGGGTGAGGAAGAATAAATTGAAAGTGATGTACAACAACATGTTCATCCTAATGCTAGAAACCTCAATGTAGGAGATCCTAATGTTGGAAATCCTAATGTAGAAACGCAGTATTAAAAAAAAATATCCTTTGGCAATTGAGCTATCAAGAGATATCAAATGAATCAGCCCAACCAAGTTTGATGGAACAACCTTAGGAGATGGAGTGAGAACTGGTTGAGTGAAGTGGAGAAGTATTTTGAGATAAGATACTTCTTAGAAGAAACTAAATCTATTTGGGGTGTTTTTCAACTCTCTAATGAAGCATCCTTGGTGGGATAACCAAAAGGTAGAGTTGGGAGTTGACCCTACTAACATCACTTGGGAATTTATACTATACTTCTACCAACACTTTGACTACCAAAGTTATAATTCAATCAAAAAAATTATCGAGTTCCAAACTTTAACTCAAGGTAAAATGATTGTGACTGAATATTGGGAGAAATTCACCAAATTACTGAAGTATGTTTTGTAGTATCAAAAGGATGAGAAATTTAGGATATCTGATTTATTATGGGGCTGAACCCAATCATTAGGGTGAAGTTGATGTGCATGGTCTTCTACCATGGAATCTATTTTTGAGAAATCCATTAGGCAAGAGTAAAAATTGCAAGCGATATGTGCTCATAGGGATGAGAAGTGAAAGAAGAGCTACAACTCAAATTATCCTTTGGAACTTAGAAAGACTTGGTGGAAAAAGGTTGGAAATAAGGCTAGAAATGGTAAAAATGACACAACAACAAAACCTTGCAAGTGCAAAATGAAATGGATAGAATATTTTTGTAGGTAATGATAATAAATTTGAAATGAAAGGACCTTTTGTTGGGTGTTTCAAATGTGGTGGTGACCACTATGCCAATAATTTTCCATTAAGAAACAAGGAGAAAAATATGCAAAGCAAAGAATTCATGCTCCAAAGTGGCAAACCGCTAGGTTGAAAATAAGCAACTCCCATTGAAGTGTCAGGTAAGTTATATGGACTTCCTATTACTATTTTATTTGATATTAGTGCAATTGAATGCTTTATTTCTAGTAAATTAGCTAAAAAATTGAATAATAAAGTTGGTTATATGAAAAATACATGGACTGTACAATATGGGAATAATGTTGTTCAAATTGTAAACCAATGTTTGTTTGACGCAGCATTGGAATTTCCTAACTTTACCACAGAATTAGACCTATATGTAGCTCCTTTAGGTTCCTATGACATCATTATAGGTGTAAATTGGTTGTCTAAACATAAAGAAATTGTTGACTGTTATGAAAAATGAATAGAATTCCTAGATGATTTGCATAAACAAGTATACAAGGCATAAAAATAAATTTTTAGGTTAGATAGATTTAAGCCATACAACTTGAAATAGCTAAAAACAAGGGTTGCATTCTTTATGCCATTAAGATATCTGATTTTAGTGAGGAAGGTAAGACTTCCTTGAAGGATTATCTGTTGTTACAAGAGTACATGGATGTATTTCTGGAGGAATTACCTAGACTTCCTCCTAAACGTGAGTTTGATTTTACAATTGATATCAAACCTGGAACTAAACCAATCTCTAAGGCACCATACAAAATGACTACAACTGAATTAGTGGAACTAAAAGCACAACTTCATGAATTATTGTCTAAGGGACTAAGTAGATCGAGTGTATCTTTATGGGGAGCATCAGTCATCTTCATTAAGAAGAAGTATGAAACATTAATACTTTGCATCGATTATTGAATGCTTAACAAGGAAGCGATAAATAATAGGTTTCCTTTTCTAAGGATAGATGACCTATTCGATCGATGAGAGATTCCCATCTATTCAAAGATCAATTTATGATCTGTTTATCATCAACTAAGGATAAAGGATGAATACATTCATAAGACAATGTTCAAAATAAGATATGGTCATTATGAGTTCACAATGTTACCTTTTGGACTCACTAATGTGATTGTATTCATGAACTTAATGAACAATATTTTTCAGGAATATCTAGATAAATTCATGTTAGTTTTCTTGGATGACATTATAATTTATTCTAAGAATTTATAAGAACATAATGAACACTTGAGAATAGTGTTAGATGTGCTTAGAAAGAGAAAATTATATGAAAGATTTCAAAATGTTCATTCTATCAGAATGAAGTGTAGTACCTTGGGAACATAATTAATAAGGATGGGATTTCAGTTGACCCATCGAAAATTAAATCCGTACCAAAATAACTAGCACCAGGAATGTACATGAAGTTAGAATCTTCATGGGTTTGGCTGGTTATTACAAAAAAATTGTGAAATATTTCTCTAGAGTGGTTGCTCCAATAACCTCTTTGTAGAAAAAGGAAAAGAAATTTTTTTGTGGACTAATAAGTGTGAAAATGCATTCAATTTATTGAAAGAGAAAATTACAACAACACATGTTTTAAAGGTTATGGATCCCAATGAAGCTTCATCATGGTAATTGATGCCTCTGGTGAAGTTTTGGGTGGAATAATTCTACAAAATGATCACGTGATTTCATATGAGAGAATAAAATTGAAGGTGCATGAGCTAAACTATGCTCCCCATGACTTAGAACTTGCTTCCATAGTTCACACTTTGTAATTTTGGAGGCATTACCTTCTAGGAAGCCTCTTGAACTGAAAACAGGCCACTTATAGCTGAAATATATCTTTACGCAACCTAATTTGAACGCAAGACAATGTAGGTGGCTTGAGTTTTTGTCTCAGTATGATTTTGACATAAGTTACATTAAAGGAAAAGAGAACCGTGTGGATGATGCATTGATTTGTATGAAGCATGTTTCCATTATTGTAACCCTTATACATCAATTTAAATATGAAGTAAAGAAGTAAATGAAAATTGGTCTCAGTATTATCAACATGTGAAAACCGCACTAGCAACATATCTAAATGAAAGGATTTATAAAGGCTTCAAATTTGATAATGAAGGAGTCTTAAGATATGAAAACAAAGTTTATGTTCCTTTAGGAAATGAATTAAGAATGAAAGTCATGAAAAAATTTCATGATACTCCTTATTTAAGGTATCCCTGAGTAACAAAACTACTCCCTGTTGTAAAAAAATTCTAGAAGGGAATGAAGAATGACATGAGAAAAATTATATTGCTCATTTTCTAGAATGTCAAGGTATTAAAGCAGAGTACATGCATCATGTTGATTTGTTACTCCACACAACATTCCACATTACAAAGGAAAGTAATTAGTATGAATTTCATGTAAGGACTACCAATGTCTAAAAACAAGCATGAAATGATCTTAGTTATGGCTGAAAAACTAGCTAAAGTATCTCACTTCATACTGGGTGATATAAAGGATGATTCACCCGTACTTGTGAAACAATTTTTGAATGAAATTTTCAGATTACATGAAGTTTTGGAATTAATTATTTCTAACAGGGATCCTACAATGACCTATCGATTTCGGAAAACTTTAAACTCATCTTTGGGAACAAAACTAAACTTCATTTCAGCTTACCATATCGAAACATATGGTCAAACAAAAATATTTTATCAGATTATGGAGGATATTCTCATAATGTATTACATGGATCAACAATACAAATGGGAAGAATATCTTCCATTGGTTGAATTTTCTTATAATAACACTTATCATTCTTTGCTAAAAATGTCACCATTTGAAGCATTGTATGGGAGAAGGTTTAGAACTCCTATCATTTGGGATAGTACTAAGGAAAAGAGGTAGTAGGTGAGAAATGTTAACAAAATGGAAAAGCAAGTAAAGCTCATTCGTGAGTGGTTGAAGGAAGTTACCAATAGGCAAAAAAGCTATGTAGATATGAAAAGAGTTGATAGAAAATTTGATCTTGGAGATAAAGTTTTCTTAAGGGTAAAACCAAAAAGATCCCAATCATGTTTGCAAATTCCTGCCAAACTGTCACCTAGATATGTGAGATCTTTCAAAATTATGGAAGTTATAAGTCTAGTGGCATACCGACTAGCATTACCTCCCACATTGTCTAGAATGCATGATGTTTTTCATATTTTTTTGCTTAAAACATATGTTTCAGATGTAACGCATGTCCTAAATTGGAACTCTTTACAGGTTCAGGATCCAAGAATTATCATGGTGGAACCAATTAGAGGCTTTGAAACTCACAAGGTTGCATCTTAGAAATCTAGATATTGCACGCTTAATGTGATGGTCTTAGACTATAATGTTATGTTAATTTTTAAAAGGAAAATTTGTTTTTGATTTCTATTATAATGGTATTGGACCACGAGGAGATTCAAATAATCAAAGATTGAATGCTTAATGTTTATTAAATGATATAATGGTCATAGACCATATAAACTTTGTTTGGTTAAAATTTATGATTTTGATTTGGTCATCGACCAAGGGCAATCATAATTGGTTAATTTTAAATGGTCATTGGAAAATTTAAATGTTTAAATATGGATTAATTGAAATGGTCAATGACCATACCATTTGACATTGATATATTTAAATGTGAAAATCTTAAGTTTGGTCATCGACCACCAAGAAAATATGAAGTAAAATTTTTATTGGTTAAAATTTGACCGCTCGAACACCATGCAACAGTTTTGGAGGGAATGGATGGCAAGTTTATCCAAGCCAATAGCTAACACTGCAAGTTAATTGATATCATTTATTATGCATGGTTTTTAGGGTTCCTTGGGAGTTGGAAGATTCATCAAGAAGCTTGTTGGGCAAGCCAAAATGCATGCAACCACTCTCATTCACATTTATTTTGGTTGTTGAGGTTAATTTTATATGCATCAAGGAAGGTGGAGAGAAACCAGGAATTTTTGACATCTACATGTAAATAAAAAGAAATATTTAATTTCTATTATGTATTCAATATCCTTTTTTTTTGGGAAGTGTTTGGAAGTCGATTCGGGCAAAAGAAAGTTCAATTTTGTAAGAACAAAGTTTGGGGAAAAGGAAAAAGGCGTATTCCATTACATGTAGGAATTCTCACCGTATCCTTGTTATTTTAATTCTAAATGAAGGAATACTATGATGGTTTCTTTTTCTAGTTTAATATGGAACAATTTCAGTATACCAAAACAATAAAATAGTTGGTTTTCATTTTAAATGTAAAAATGTTGTTTTCTTGTGAATGACTTTTTGGGTTTCTTCATCTTGGAATACAAAGTATTCAAATTGTTTTTGTATGAATGTGTTGCTTTAAATAATGGTAATCGACCTAAAATAGTTAAGTATCTTATTAGTTGATAGATGCGGTTGGTAATTTGAGCCTATTACTCTATCGATCAGTATTTCAAATATTGTTATCTTGAAAATTTGTGTCGGTATCTTATATGGTTATGGGTTTAGCTTACGTGGAGCTTCTAGCTTGAAGCTTAATCTATTAGGTGTAGATGTAAGTGATAAAAAAATTAATACTTTGATTTATTATACGAGCTCTACCCTTTGTCAATTTTTTTATTTTTGTCGATAAATTTGTGTTGGCTATTGCATTATTACTTTAAATGGGTGTTTAAATCCCCTTATAGGAATATAAGAATAAAAAGGTTCATCTCACTAGAGCTCACATAAGTTAATAGAAGTCTTGTTTTTATTATGTTTAGCTCTCAATCAATTGAGTCACATTTTAATTAAAATTAGAAATACGTACTTTGGGGTTTTGAATCTATTATCTTGATTGTTGAAACTCTCGGAAGTAAATAAAATTGATCACGGTTTGGGTGTGAAATCAATGTTAGTTATTGGTAATGTGAAATAATTGCTTATAAGTGTTACATTGAATTCTTCTTGAGGATCACTTAACTTACTTTGAATGTATTTATATATCATTATAGGGTATTGTAAATATTTGGATATTTGTTGAAAGGATGTTTCATTTTTGATGAATTGTTTATGAGATCATCATTATTTTGAAGGAACTTGTTAAGTTTTCCTTTTGGGTTGAATAGGGATTGTTTTGATAATCTATGAAAGTTTTTAGCTATAACCACACATGAATGATGAAATAAACTAGTTCGTTAACTAAATTTCACTTGTGCTAGATAAGACTCAACATCGTATATTCTTCCTGTGTCATATGATATGGAATTATTGTTGCTAAGAATAGGATTTGATTGTGTTTAATGTTAAAATAAAATGAATTATTGACTATTCATTTTAATAAGTCCATATGACAATAGTTTCAGCTGGACTCTTGATTTATCGGAAACATAGTTACTCTATGTGATATCACTTCATTTGATTATTGATGTGCATACTTAGTGAATGTATTATGAATATTGAGAGTTGTCACTTAGATAACCTTATAATATTCTTTTCTTTTCTTTATAAAAACATGAATATGAGTGGATAATTCATGTTAGTTCGTAGAACCGACCACGCATACAATTTTATCTCTCCTGACATGCAGGATGTGTAATCGTTATGAAGTGATATAATGAATTTAATGCATATGATTCGTCATGTGAATATTGATTAGAATCCTTTTCAGATTATTTCATTGGTTTAAATGTATTTAATTGCAATGCAAAAGTATTATTTCATAAGTTAAATGGAGGCAATTTGGCGTAATGTATTATTATGAAATTTTGATGATAGTATTTAAAATATGTATTATCTTTATTAATATTAATTAAATACTTGTTCTTGTTTATCTTGTTGAGAAATATGGAAATGTTATGATGCTAATTTTACAGCAAAGTCTAAATAAATATGAATGGAGTTATACTATAAAGATGTACTTGTTTCATTAGTTCACTATGTATGAACAAATATATTTTGTAATAATTTATGAGATATATATAGGTGAACAAAATGTTGTATTTTATCAACAATATATAAGCATAAGATAATGAATATTCATTAAGAAAATTATATATTTCTTTATAGTTTCATTTCGGAAAATGGTTATGTGATTAATGAGCAATGTACATTATGGAAAGACATATGGCCTATAGCTTATGGCTTATGCAAAGACCTCTCCTTCTATTTATTTTGGAGCAAAGGTTATAAAATATAAAGCGTATTACCATAAAAATGGGATTATTTGTATATTTAATAATATTTTATCAAGTCTTCCAGCACTTCACGAATGGATCTTGACTCATTGGAGGCCTATTTTGGAAGGTAAACTGGACATTTACCCTACATCTAGAGGTTTTTTCATTTTTTTGATAAAACCTCTTATAAAGATCTGTTTTTTGGAAAATTATGGGATTTTTAGTCTCACTTTCTTCTCATTAAGTCATGGTTCCCTCTGTTTAATCATATGATTGATAATTTCCATGTTAAACATTTTTGGGCTTGGTTGTCATTTTTTACCTCTCCATTTTTGGGCTAAGAATTTCTTACTTGCTACTTGGGATACCTTAGGTAAATGCTTGGATATTGACCCAAAGATGAACTTATATGATTATACCACATATGCATGCATATTGGTAGATATTAATACTTTTGTTGATTTTTCAGCTACTATTGAGCTCAAAGTTAAGGATAGAATATGGGCTCAAAATTTAGACTATGAAGGTTTCCCCTTCATATGCAGGACTTATTTTTCTCTTGGCCACTTAGATTTGGATTTTCATATAGGGAAGAAACAAGTTAAAATTATATCTTCTTGGTGGAGGAATTCAGATGCTAGTCACTTGGTGGTTTACTAGTCATTTGGATAGTGATTCTAAAGAAGATTTAGAGAACGAGGTTGATTCAAGTTCTAGGGATGAGGTGGACATTCCTTCTTATACCCCAGTATAAAGGTTTCACTCCCACATTCTAATTTGAATGTGGGAACTAGCTCCTTCCTCTTGTTTTAATGAATTTACAAACTCATGTGGATAAGGTGAATATTGAAATCATCATTCTGGTACATAATTGTGAAAATGAGTATCCGATCACCGTAGGTGGTTGGAATACAATGAGTAAAAAGAATAAAGAGAATAATGATTCCCTTAAGGTGCATTTAAGATCCCATGGGAAGGTGTCTCAAGGATAAGTTGGTCTCTTGTTTAATTTCTTGTTTTGTTGTGTTGTTTTCTTGGTTATGTTTTTGTTGTTCCTCTTTCTCGCCTGGGAAGAGGCAGCCCGCTCGATCCTCATTGTTAAATATTTTTCTCCATTGGAACATGTTGTAACATGGTAGGGTCCCCTTAAACCTTTAATACCCAATACTAAAAAAAGGTAAGTGATGGAAACCATATAACAAACACAATGATATATGGTAAAGTTGTACTTAATTAAATAAAGTGTACTATTATGATTAAATGACGACATATAAGCATATGTATTGTTTTTAATAGCTTATGGAATGTTTTAACTAATTCTTAATGTAGTTAAACAAACCATCATAGATTGACATATTTACTTTATGTTAATAAGATATGAGAGAGTTATTATACTCCTCTATCGAGAGTGGATAACACATGCGATACAAAATAATTTATCGTAAAGTAGAAATCATAACTAAATGGTTTAAAGAGTGACATTCTCGTCATCCAAATATTATCCATGCCATCTTAGGATTCCTATGGGAAATATAAAGAATACGTAAAATGGAAAATTTTAGTAATGAATATTTGTAATTTGACGAATAGTCCATAATTGGGAAATTTGAAAAGGCTAATTTTTTCAGAGTACGATAGTGTACCTTTCACCTAAAATTTCTAGTATAATATTTTTATTCATCATATTTACGTAATGTTGAAAAATCCTCCTATATTAAAGGGTTTAGTTTACCAAGTACAAGGAGTTTGAGATGCGCGCCAAGGATTTGCGAGATAAAACAATGAAATAGGAAACCTATGCAACTTATGAGAATTTTGGAAAGTAAGTTGAGAATTATGAGAAATGAGTGTGGGAGGGGGTATTTAGGGTTAGGGTTAGGGTTCAAAAATAAATAACAAGGATGTGCAATAAGAAAGGACAGTACATGTGTCAAAAAAATTTAAAGCCACACGATAAGGAAAGTTTTACTTGTGCAATAGGAATATTTATGTCGTGGTGACAAGAAATTTATTATCATGCGACAAGAATATTTGTAATGATATTCACCCAAGGCATGGAAAATTATCCTTTATCATGAAATTGGTCCCAATATATTATCCAGGAGTTTCCACATCTAATTTTGTAAAGGCCTCTTAAAATTATCCTTGAGACATAATGATGCAAATCATTATGTAATTGTTACCTTTCCCATATGGACCCTAAGATGGAACCGACGGGATCCTCTCAACTGGAATATCGAGTCATGATCTCTGTAACTTCAAAACTAAAAACTTAATTCTTGAAACAACGAAATGCTATCTAGATAACTATGATGAGATGGTTATGCAGTGACAAAGACAAGTTTCGTGTTAGTTTCATTATTTAGTGTGTAAACATGAAACTAATATTGCAAAGAAATGCTTACACCTTCATCCAAAGTAGTGTAACTAGATATTACATTGTCTATTCACCATTTTCTATTTCATTTTGTTGGATCTTTGGATGGAATATAGTTTAACTATTTTATAGTGGTCCCAAAGGTGAAATCATGATCTGTAAACAAATGGAAACTTAATCTTCACTAATGTTCCCGATCTCATGGGCATGAACTTGTTCTTTGTCAAATATTAGTTTGGAAACAAAATATTTGATTTCTTATATGAAAATGAAGGCATCAAAGCATTACATAAACATATTTTCTTAGAAACCATGTAAGATTTTTATGTAAGGTTTATTCTACGCCACTCCGAACCATGATTTAATGGTGTGGACCATCATTGTTCTTGTGAAGATAAGGAATATTCCTATAGGTTATTTTGGCTATATGTTTTCAAATAAGCATATTTTAGAGATCCATGATCCTTATGAAGAGGATAGGTGTGACAGAAAGAGATATACTCTAGAAAATTCTTCATCCTCCTCTTCTCTCTTTCTTCCCCTTCCCCCTTCTCTCTTCTTTTTGTATAAGTAACAATTAGATAATTATAAAGGGTTCTTATTCCTTGAATGCAAATTTAATATACACTTTTCATTGTTTATCTTTTGGGTTCCTTTGACCTTTGGTTTTGAGCTCTATAAATGCATAAATTCCTTGAATCATGTTTATGAAAAACTTTGTATACTTTATATCTTAATACATATATGATTGTGGCTCATATATGTCCTTTGTTTTTGTGTTAATTGTCTCTAACCTCTTTGTTATGTGTGTGGTTTCTTGTGTGAAGAATTTAGAACTATTTTATTCATTGTTTTTTATTTGAGTTGCGAGTGAGATTTAGATTAAAGTATAGGTTTATTTTGGCTTTTATCTTCCCTTTTAGACCCATGTTTTGTCCTCTTTCGCTAACTCACATAGGGGTGGTGATTTCCTTTCTTCTTCTTTCATGTTTTCTCATCCCTTTTATCATAAAACTAGTATATTTGATTATATTAGTGATAGCATAGATAGCTAGATAAGAACCAACTTTCTCTGGAGGTCTACCTCAAGGAGCCAAGTATCCTACACCTTGAAGGCATTTCCATTGTTTTTGTTAAGACACCAAATTATTTAATTGGTTATCTATGGGTTTACATATCAGTAGTCCAATACATATCTATAAGAGTAAGAAGAAGGGTATTATAAAGATTTATGTCTACCCTAAAAATATTCTTCTCATATACCAAATCATTATAGCATGATCTAGGTCCAATTGAAAAATAACACAAATTCAAAAGGAAATCACTTGTCTCATGCTACCATCATTTTTTTCCCTATGATTATCAAATATGAAATGATGAATATAATAAAATGAAAAGAAGGTGTGTGCCCACATAGCCTATAGTTAAATTATTCTCTAGTTATTTAGTGCTAGAAATGAATGAAGTACTCAAACCCCCAACATTTTATATGAAAATTGGTAGAACCTATTACAAACTATGTAATTTGTTCCTAAACCTATATTAGAACCTTGTATCTTTTGTGAGACTATGAGAATTATCTAATTTGCTAACAATATGCCCACAAGACAAAAACATCCATCATGGACCATCCTTAGTAGATGTTTATGTCCTTAGTGAATGCTTTTATCCCTATGTGTAATATATTTTTGTTCTATATTTGATTCTAATTCTAATTATTTGTACCTATGTCATTATATTTTTAATTCAAAATTCTATCTATGTCCTCCATGTTTATAAATATTCATGTAATAACCCCGCTAAATTCTCCCTCTTTCGAGGAAAGTCAGATTTGCAAAGAGAATGCTTAGATCAAAAGAAATTATGTGCATCCATGTGAGACGTATCTGAAAATCATCATCAGATCACATGGAGGGCTACCGCAAGTGACCACCGTTGAGATCATATTCATGCCAAAGTGTGCATGGAAAAAACCATGACATGTAGAGATAAAGAAAACAAGAAATGGGTATATAGAAAATTAAACATACATGTAATTTAACATATAAGTACATAAGCAATGCCACATATGTTACTCGTAAAGAAGGCCCAAGAGGTCCTAAGAAAGGGACATATAAGTGTGACACACACAACAATCATTAGAAAAAGTAAAATAGAATTTGCAAACAAGGGACAAATAATTGTCAAAAAGACAACCATAACAAAGGCTTAGGTTGCATACATGAAAACAGGTAGATAAGAAAACCTGAAAGTAGTACAATAGAATATAGTATCCCTAAGGCACATAGATCAAAACAAGTTGGCACTGCACAAGACACATGTGTTATTCATATTAGTTGAAAAAACATTACAAAGCATAATATATGAAATTGAAGATAATGAGCAAGTTAAAGTAACTATATTTCAATAAAAGCACCTAAATAGTGTAGGAGATGCCCTTATTAGCAAGGCTATTGAGATGTACGTAAGAAAACACTTGTCATTATGTAAAATCATATGTGTTTCCTACATTAACCTTAAGATACATCATGAATGCACATGTGTAAAGAGTATATGTAAAATATGTTATTCATGAAAATATATGATAGACAACAATTGTAAAGTGAAAATATAGAAAATTTGTATTTCTTGAAAATATTTAAATCTTTTTATGCTCGTTACATTATTTGAAAAAAAAATTGCATATTTTTATTTTTGTAAAAATTCAAGATAAAATCAATAGATATTTAACATATAACAAATAATCCATGCCAATATCAAAGTTGATAAGTCTTAGATCAACCATATGATATAGCTTACAAAAAAAGGCCATTTAACTGTCTTATTTAGCAAATCTAGTATAGTGTAATAATGTATTCATCCTCATTGTTAAGAGGTCCAGTCCAACCATATTGTGTTTATAATGTGTTATATTATGTTAGTAATTAGGAAGGATAACATGTTGAATAGTAATAATAGTGTGAAGAAAAGGGAAAGTAATACCTAGATTATGTTCATTAATAGTGACTTTCAAAATTGTAAATAGGAATGCCCCAGAGAAAGGGGTTGGTTAAGGTTCAAGGAAACCCATACTCTAGTTACAATTACACATAAGCCAAAAGTAGTAAGAAGTATACTGTTTAACCCTAAATTAAATCTCTAGGTTGATTTAATTAGGTGTATGATATATTAGAGTTGATTATTGATTTAAGAAAGATATAACAATATAAGAACTAATTAAATTTACAACTCAAATCAAATAAGAAATATTATAACACACCACTTAACCTAACATGTAATTTTAAATCACAAAACATAGTTACAGAGGCACTTAACTTTCCATAGTTGATTCTGGAAAGATTTAGGACTGCATGACACAAAAGTTGAGAGAACGAAACCTAGGAAACCCTCACAAACTAGAATGAAACTATAAATCTATCAAATTCATGACAATATGACATATTCGGTACCATATTGTATGGTCAGGACATTTTGTATGGTCTTGAACCTACTCAAAGATAACTTATGTAACTTTACAATTTATTTACCTTCTTAGATTTGATACAGTCATTGTCAAACCCTAGTTGTTACACATGCAACAAGGCTCTATATGTAAACTGATCATCATCTCAAATCATACCCATACATGAAGAGTCCTAAAAAACAAACATTATAAGGTTTTTGGTACCTCGTACACCACCAATGTTGGCACTACTATGAAGAGGCCTCAAACCACATGTCGTTCTCCACCTAGCTTGTGATATCTAGATAGATCAATCATATTTAGCACTTAATTTGACCATTCTTGCTTTGACTTGGCTCTTGCTAAAAACACTTGAAGAGAGGATGTTTAGATGCTTTTAAATGAGATATATGGTTTCGTTGACCTAGTTTATAGCTTTAGACCTAATGTGAGTGTGTTTCCATAATGACTATAGGTGTGAAATTCTAAGAATTATAGATCTATGGATACTTTTTTAAAGTGTATGAAGTGAGTACTCTTGTGCATTACATTAGGATTTCCAATTTAGGAAATGAGTTAGTGTTTACTTGGTTATATAGGGATCTATAGATTATTTATCTAAGAAAGGTCGACCCAAAGGAAGTATAAGACCCAAAGAAAGATTTAATTTTGAATTTTCATTAAAAGGCATATCATTCCAAGATTGTACAAAAAGGTTAGGACCATATGTATGGTCATGACCACACTATACATCCCTAACCATGGGGTAGGTAATATGCCAAATGAGGTTTAGAGCTAGTGATTGGATGTTTGTAAATATGTTTTATGCATTGGATTCTCAAGATGTCTCGATATGTCAATGTGTAAGGATGAACAAGTTGAATAATAGACCTCAAGAATCTCTAAGAGAGAAAATATAAGTTTGGTCTGTTATAGAAAGAGTGTTTATTCAAGTTAAGGTTGTCAAAGTAAAAATTACCAAATTTGAGTCTTTACATTTTCTCCCCTTTAAGTATGAAATTAAAAATTGCATGCTTAAAAGAAATTGTACTGAGTGTGTAAACACACTTTTCCTTTTCTTGAATGTTTGTTTTGTAGTTGTGATGTTGTACTTTTTGCTGGTATGCTCAATAATGAAACTCAGTAACACATAGTGTATTCAATTTCCATGATACATAATTGATCAGTAACACAAATACAAATTCAAATGAAAATATTTGCATTTGCATATATGTAAAGTGAAAAGATGTAAATAACTAAATAATTCACCTATTTGTTCATTATTTTTCTTGTGCTTGGAGATTTTTATTGATGAAGGATTTGGTTTTATAATTCCTAATCAATAACAAGGAAAAACTAAAGTGTTAGGTGTATACAGCCCAACATAGAAATGTGTAAATAGATCAAAGAAGAAAGCGATAAAAATGTAGCCTTGCAAAAGGAAGAATACTGTATATCAAATTTATTCAACAACTTTGATATATTCCCCTTAAAGAGAAATAAGAGAGGAAATCATACTAAAAAGTTCTTGGTTGCTTCATTGTTTTCCATAACCCCACATATCACACTACTCGTGGAGAAATCTATAACCATTTCATAAATAATGACATTTAGTATAAAAGAGAATGGGTTCCTAAAAACTCTCCCCATATGTCAAGAATATAAGTATGTACTAAAAAAATACTGAAATGTGTTATCAATGTTGAAAAAGGAAAGAGACCTATATGCCCCCAAGCTTCTCGAAATGGAAACTCAAACTCGAGTGTTAATTGCGAAGAAGGAATGATGGATTTCATTCCCCTTAAACTGATTTGAATCTGTGAAAATTTATACATAACCTATTTATATAGGTAAAAATATGAAAAAAATTCATGCTTTTCTAAAATTGACCCCAATCAGAAATGTATGGGGATCAAGTCTATGTTATACTGATTCGACCTACTTGTATAGTTTTTAACATGTGCTGATTTTGCCAAAACTTTTTTTGTAATTATGTTTCAAGGTGCTTGTACATTATTTATATATGTATATTCCGCTAGAAATTATATGTATCTACTGAAAGTGTAAAATAAACCTCGATAGATACCCCCTCTTTTGAGGCATGTGTGAAAACCATGTTTAAGAATGTGGCGTAAAAGAAGTAGGTGTGAACTAATTAGGCTAAGTATGTACTAAAACAAACAATAAAATGTGTTATCAACATTGAAAAAGGAAAGAGACCTATATGCCCCCAAGCTTCCTGAAATGGAAACTGAAACTGAGTGTTAATTTCGAAGAAGGAAGGATAGATTTCATGCCCCTTATACTTGATTTGAACTGTGAAAATTTATGAGAACCTATTTATATAGATAAAAATATGAAGAAAAAAAATCATGCTTTTCTGAAATTGACCCCAATTAGAAACATATGGGGTTCAAGTCTATGTTGTATGGTTCTAACATAATTGTATAGTTTTTAACATGTGCTGATTTTTCCAAAACTTTGTTTGTAATTATGTTTCGGGGTTCTTGTACATTGTTTGTATATGTATATGCCCCTAGAAACTATATGTATCTACTGAAAGTGTAAAATAAACCTAGATAGATGCCCCTTCTTTTGAGGCATGTGTGAAAACCATGTTTGAGCATGTGGTTCAAAAGAAATAGGTGTGAACTATTGAAGGAAATGTATAAGAAGCTGTGTAGAGTGTTGAAGAGGTGGTCACCTTGGAGAACCTATACCTATAAAAGGAAAGGTGTTTACACATGGTGGAAACCATGACACGTAAAAAAGTGTTAGAAGAACGAAATTATAGTAGTAACAAAAGCAACTAGGTGAAACAATGCATGTGGAAAAACACAAACAACATCCATATAGTCAATTTACAAAAAAATGTCATACAAGATCATAAAAAGGATTTTGAGGCCTGTAAACATGGGACACCCACGGTGTCACAAGATAATAAAGTCTTGTAGGCCTACAAACAAGAGAAAGAAATTGCAAACAAGATAGGAATGATGCCAAAAACATAGGAAACCCAAGGTTTCACAATACAATCAAGGCACATAGACCACAAAAAGGAGAATTATCAAGTATTAACACACACACACGCACATATATATGCATAAACTCAATATGTCCAAACATTATGATATGATGTAGTAACCAAAATAGGTGAGATATATGAAATAAGACATGTCAAAATTACACAATAAATTGTTAGTCATGTTCGTCGAAAGGTAAAAAGTACATGATGTAGATAATTGAGTGTAAATGAGGGAGTGAAAAATGAATTATAATAAAACAAAAACACCTATTAAATTTGGATGGATTGCCCCAAAATATGTGAATGTAAGGATACATTAAGGATCCTATAAATATGTAGCAATTTGTGTGTCTTGCATCCATCTCAATATACCAATTCAATGCATCTACTTAAAGAAATAAAGTGTTTTATATATCAAATCAAAGTAAACAACAACATGTTTAATGTGAAGTGCGAAAAACTCAAGTCATATACATAGGTCCTGCTTTTGGATTTTTACAAATATTTGAACGTTTTGTATTACCACAATGCATAACAATGTACAAAATATTGGGGTAGTAATAGATATACCGTGTGTCCTTCAAGGTGTCATCATGCAAGGTTTTAAGGTCTAAGATGTAGTATCATATCACAAAATATGAATACCATAGGGGGAACATGGGAGCAAGAAGTAGTGGAACACTTATGATCTAAGAAATTGGTTGTAGTTGTTATAAGCACAATGAAGGCGAGAGGGGTTAAATCAGTCCTATAAAACTTTTACTTCATTTTCCATTACATACATTCATCACTAAAACCATTCATTCAACATTCATAAACCATGTGAGCTTATTAAGTGTGTATCAATCATTTACAAGTGCTTGAAACAAGACATCGAACACAAAACACTAGATATAAGTGGAAAACTCTCAAAGGGAAGAAAACCAAGTAAAATTTGTGATTTTATTACTCAAACCAAAAGACATGTATGAACATGACACATCACACAAGATTTTTTTAGTGAGGCACCAACCCCACAAAGAGCACCAACCCCTAGTTTAGTATGGCACCAATATTACAAGAAGGATACAACCCCCAAGATGACTAAGAACCCACCTATCCACTTGAAAAGGATGATCACTAAAGATATGTTGCTACAACAATTGATGGTGATCAAAAATTCAACTCCATACACATCAAACCCTCTCAAAACAAGCTCTCTCCTTACTCGCTCAAATCAGATCCTTATTTTCATGATTAGGATTACGACCCTACACACCTACTCTTTAATATTTCTCATTCCTTCATAACTCTTCTCAAGTCTATCCTTGACCCCTATATACTCTTACTTCATCTCCTATAGCTCGCTCATATCCCCATCAACACTAAAAGTACAAATGAGTCATTACAACTCACTTATGTACATGACTTTAGCTCATAAACTAGGTGGGATATGAGCATTAATTTCGGTCATAAAAACATAAAACACACCTAAAACATCATATTAAACATTCCAATATACTCAAGTAGGTCCCCTCAAGGGTCACACCATCAAGAACTAGCTCAAGGCATCTCAAACAAGCTCAAAACAAGGTCTTCATCTCCAATGAATGAATCATGAACTACAAGGACACACTCCATATTTTCAAGACTTAAAAAGCTTCACATAACCTAGGTATAACCTCTAATAATCACCAACTAGCTTAGGAACATCTACATCAGCTATCTCCACCATGAAGCACACCAAGAAGCAAGTTATCTCAACTAGGTCTTTAAGCACCCAGAAATCAATCGAAAAATGAGAAACTTCACATAGAAAAACTCATCATCAAGGCACAAGTATCATATCAATGGAAATTTATCTAAGTCTAATTTGTGAAACAACTCACATTATCCATCAAAACATAGCACAAGGCCTCCAACCAGCTCAATCTTTGAAATAGGTCAAAAGTGCCAACAAGGGCTCAAGAACCAGTCTTAAGAGAAACATGCTCAAAACCTCCAAAATAACTTCCAATCATTGAAATCTCTTGGAACACTTCATTATAACCATGACACACAAGTTCAAGCACATACATGCATATGTCCTATGGAGAAAACCATGCCTTCATACATGTTCCATCACACCATCTTAAGAGACCTAATAGGGCTACTTAGGCCATTAGGGTTTCAACATAAAACCAATTTTTCAAACCATTCCAAGGACTATAACACATCATACTAGGTATTAACAAGTTATTCATGATCAAAAACCACTACTCGAATATTCAAAACAATCAAACTCACCTCAAACCTCCATGACAAGGTTTTAGCCCTTAAGGCTAAAAGTGATAAGGTGAATTGTAGGACATGTAACTCAAAATTTATTCACTACAACTACCCGAAAATTTTGTAGGACCTGTAACCTCTCAAGGAATCTATAACAATTCACTTTTCATCATGAATCTTCCATCTCAGCTTCTTAACTACAAATCACCACAAAATTAGGGTTTTCTCCTACTTTCCAAAACAGTTGGATCATGAAACCACCCCAAAATTATCCCTAGAGAATATTATTTAACCATGATGTATCACATTTTATTACCTATAACATTTTGTGCTCATATAATTCATTTCTTCCATATCACTCTGTTATGAGGGTTTAAGACCAACTTACCTTCTTAATATTCGTTCATAAAAGTTTGACAATCAAATAAATCCATTATTTTTGAAAAAAACTCTTAGCTCAATGAAAAATCATCCCTGAAATCCACAATGTCCCATGTATAACCCACACGTGTGGGTGAGAAAAATAAGTTCACCTATCGAGTTGGTTTTTCCTTCTTAAGAACTTGGTTTTGCCAAAAATCACTTTTCTTGCTTTGTCTTCAATACTTTGACCTAAAATTTGACCTGAAGCACCATGATGAACTCCTCACATTGTCTCAAGTCACATCCATGAAAAAAATTCATCTAAAACTCTCTCACCACAAGAATTACCCATGAAAACATGTTTTGTTCTCAATAAACTTTGCGTCAATGGACCTTGAAAAAACATCATACCTCTAAATACTGACCTGAAACTACTCCTAGATATAATATGCCATGTCACAACACATTTCCCATGATCATATCAAAATTATCTACTCCATACTTCATGTTTCCATGCTATACTCCAAGAACTAGGTCTAGGATTAGACCTAGAATGACCTGACTCAACCATGACTTCTCATGAGCAGACAATGTGAGGAGGACTTGGCAAGCGAGTAAATTGACGATGCATGGGTTGGAATTGTATTTGTGTATATTTTACTTTATTAGTTATGCTTTTTAATGTGCACTTTCTTTAAGCATTAGTAAGAGGTGGGAGGAACACAATCAACATACGTAAAGGGGGAGTGATCTCGTGGAAGTAGATGAAGAGATGTGCAATGAGAAAATTACCATCAAGTGAGGGTTATGGAAAGGTGAGTAGTAGAAAACCAAGGTTCCCAAGGATGATATTGTAGTTAGGATTATTGGGGATAACATAACAAGTGGTATGGAAATTTTTAGGGCTACAATGATGGGAAAAATGATAGAACCAAAAATTTCTAAAAGACGTTGTTAGATCATTTGATGGTAAGACCCGGAAGGAGCAAGATACTAAGATGAAATCCAAGAGCATGTACAAGGGAGATGCTATAAATATTAAGAGTGTATTGAGTAAAACATAGTTGACCAAAGAATCATTCACACATATTTGTACATATTATGTATGCCTATTGCTAATAAGAGTCTAAGGTGGAGGTACCAGGATGATGATTATCAAATTGGTAAGATAGAGCCTCTAAAAATTAGATAAATCCTAGTTTCTAGGAGTATTAAGATGAATTTGGGTGTCATGGAGGAGATGGAAAAGGATATCTTTGCATTGAGGGTGTCACTCAAAATAATCAAGGAGTTTTATAGTAGGGTTCATTTTAAGAAGGTCCCTCGAAAAATTAGTTTAGAAATTTTGGCGAATCTCAAAAATCAACTTTCGAATCATTGGAAAATTTCTAAAAATATGTTTCGTGGCAAAGGCAATTTCACAAAGTGAGAAATTTTCCCTAGTTTTGAAAAGTATGTCAAAAATTTTAGCAATTAACATGCAGGTTAGGTGGGAAGGTTGGTCAAGTGGGTTGGGTGGGAGGTTGGGTGATCAAGGGTTGGACGGCTAAGAGTTGGGCAGGTGGGTTGGACAACAAAGGGTTAGATATGAAGGTTGGACAGGCTAATGTTTGGCGAATGGGTAGGACGGGGTTAGATGGGTTGGTTGGACGGTTAAGGGTTAGAAGAAAAGTGGGTAGAATGGGTATATTGTATGGAGAAGGGTTAGATGGGTAAGGGGTTGGACGAGTGGATTGGATAGGTTGATTTTATGGAAAAGGGTTGGATAGGTTAAGGGGTTGGATGGGTGGGTTTGACAGGTAAGGGGTTGGATGGGTAAGGGGTTGGACACATGGGTTGGACGCGAGAAGGTTGGTCGGCTAAGGGTTGGAAGGGTAAGGGGTTGGATGAGTGGGTTGGATGGGAAGGTTGGATGGTAAAGGGTTGGATGGGTATGGATTGGATGGGTGGGTTAGACGGGTAAGGGTTGGATGGGTGGCTTTGGCGGGCATGGGGTTGGATAGGATGGTTGGTTGGTTGGGGTTGGGACGACTAAGATTCGGATGGCTCGGGGTTGGACGTGTGGGATGGACGGTTAATGGTGTTGAATGGAAGAGGGGTTGGATGGCTATGGGTTGGGCTAGTGGGTTGGACGGTTGATGGGTTGGGCGGTTAAGGAGTTTGACAAGAAAGGGTTAGGTGGTAGGTTGGTCATTTGAACAGTAAGATGGCTAATGGTTGGATGGCTAAGTATTAGATGGGTTCATTAATTATGGGTTAGGTGGCCGCATTGGCTAGCCAATAATTTTCAGCCACATGTCCTTTGACCCATTCAGAACCCTATAAATACCCCTATAAGGTTCATTTCTGCACTTTTCTACAAAAATTTCCAATTCTCTAAGCTCTCCAATTTTCAAAGTTCTTCCAAATTTCAACAATGGAAAGCACCACCTCTACTCCTACACCAAAATTCCAATACAAAAACCTCATGTGCCCATAGATTGTAGCCCTTCTAAAAGCAAAGCTACGCATAAGTATTGGCTCAAAAATTCATAATTTACCGGGCTTGTGGAGATGCCCCAATTCGATACTGATACTTCAATGCTTGATTACCTTCTCACCTCTTACAACGAGAATGATGGAAAATTTTCCGTTCTCTTAGTGCATCCGAAACATCGTCAAATTTCATTCACAATTGAACCCACAGACGTACATTAGTTAACTGGTTTACCATTCGAAAATAAACCACTGTTACTACAAAGGTTGTCCTCATAGACAAAGACAAAAAATTTAGAGTCTCATTACAGTGTGCAGGTTGATGGTAAGTTTATTATTTTCAAATTATTTTTCTCTTAACATTTTTCCACCACCCAATCCTCTAACATTTTTTCTGTTATTGTAGCTCCTCTTAATCGTTCATCATGAGGCCTACTTCTTCAAGGTATTACAAACCAATTCTTTCTTGCAGTTGCATCACTTTTTCAGGCTAGGATTGTATTACAGGGAAGATCTACAGACATTCCGTATTGGGTAGTTCAATATTTATTATGGACACTAGCAAGTCAACAATTCGATTGGTGCACATATTTGTCCAATCGAATAAAAACATATGTCTCCCATTCCCGCAATGCCAATAAATTTGATAAATCCAATACTGTATTCTCTTGTTACAATTTTATTATTTCTTTCTATCGTGAAGCATTCTATGAAATTCAGAAAGCTAAAATTCCAACTGCAATCAATGATAAAATGATTGGTCTAACTCTTGAAGAATAACAGGTAATTGTTACTTTTATAGTTTTCTTGTTATAACGATTTCATATTCAATTTTTTTCAATAAAATAATAATTGTAAGATTTTATTTTGCAGAGAAGAATTATTGCTGCAACAACTCATAAGGAGGTAATTGCTCAAGGAAAATCCCCTGTAGAGGTCTCTGTTGATTCTGACATGGATTCAGTAGAATCAACACCAGTAAGACCACCTCATCAAAAGTGACCTAGGGGGTCACTATGTCCATCACGTCTACCATCACATTTAACTACAGGTATGAAGTTTTCTATTGATATAATTAACTAATTCAAACAACTAATATAGATTATGTAATTAGTATTGTATTTTAATATTTCTATTGTTCTTTTTTTGCATTTATTGTATTCAGAAACTACTGAAACATTTGATGATGATCAAACTCATTTTGACACACAAGATTGAAATGTTACGCTTGCGTCTCCAAATGTGCAAGGTAAATTGTAATATTTAATTTTGTGTGTTTTATTACATTACTACTTTTTAGAATTTACAAGGCCTAACAGTATAATGGCTTCTACCAATTTTTTTGTTTGTATCTTCTAGGTAATATATCTTCTTAGAACATTCCACTTGCAAGGAGGCCACCAATACCGCCAACACGTTCAGTGCAAACAAAAAGAAGAACTGTAGGTAAGAATATAAGGTTTCCTGCAAAATCAGCTAGAACAGTTCGTCCTGCAACAAGAGAATTTCCTAGACTCTCACTAGGAGGTGTTTTAAGTGTAACAACTTCATAGCTTGTCAACAACATTACCCTTGACGAGGAGTGTTTGGGGTTCGATCTTGGCGATGCTAATAAGGGAAACTATTTTGAAACTCATGATATGATTCAATCTACTATGCCTCAACCACAACAACAACAACAAAATGTGCATTATGTACTAGACAATGACTCTCCTCCCCCTCCATCAAACGCTCCACAAACAGATGATGAAAAGACACATTTTATACTAGACAATCTGATTTTAGATAGTATGGGCATAAAAATTCACAAGGTTTTCATGTCGATGTGGATTTGGTGCGGATCTTGGGAGAGGAGAGCAAAATTTTGATAAAAGAAATAAATACAAGATACCATAATCACACTCAAAGGCATTCATTGTTCATTGTCATAGAGAGCCAACTGGAAAGGCAGGATGTTTTGCTAAATAAAGATCAATCAGGGACAATTTCCTATGCTAATAATTACAACGATGAAATTATAGACATAATGTTAAATAGGTTGGAGAATCTGAATGCTAAAGCACATGCTTACTACAACAAATGGGAAAAAGACAAGACAAATGTTTTAATAGCAAATGCTGAAAAAGAAAAAGTTGTGGTGAGTGGGATTTATGTTTTACATGCAAAATCCTAATATTATAAGCATTGTAATATATTTGTTTAACATATTAAATAAACTAAAATTTATTATTTCTGTTTTGCAGGAAAAATATGAAAATTTAAAGAAAGAAGCAATTGTTTTTAAGCACATTTAAGGAATGCCCGCAAAATCCTGAATTTGTTTGTACAGTTAAAGGAAAAACTAATAGTAATAAATAAACAAAATAATACATTGAGAAGAATAATCAAGGACAATAAGATGGATCCATAAATCTTACTAAAGGAAAAGATAGATGCAGATGCAACACTTTTGACAGTAGGAGACGTAGCGAGGGAGGAATTGAATACTCTTGAAAATATCAATACCGCATTTGCATGAGATTTACAGGTATCAGGAGTTATAGCAAATAGCTCTTTATAGACACAATAGATTCCTCCACCTCTAACACAAGAAAAAGATCAAGCTTCTCCTACTACATAATAAATTCAATATGTTAGTGAAGTTCACCATGTGAGAGGTGTGTTGTCAAAACTTCGACATTAGCGTAGGAATTAAAGATAGTGGCCACCAAAAAAAAAATTTATTCCGTGAGGAAGACGTAAGGAAAAATATGATTCAGAATCATAGGTAGAAAATAGGATGACCTCGTGATGTTTCCTTATATGACAGAACTTGTCTAAAAGCGTTGAAAATGTATTGACAACCCCCTTTTTGTAATTGTATTGGCCAACAATGCTTTATGAATTTGTACTTTTCTTCATAAAGTAATCCACCACCTGAGAGAACCATTTCAACAAGTACTTTGGGAATTGGAATTGTAACTATGATGTTTCAACAATACATAATACAAATGATGTTTTTGTCCCTTTGTTTACGTAAATGTTGCTTAAATTTACTTGATTTTGTTTGTTTAAATAATTTACATTTTTTATTTCTTGCAAATGTAAAATAAATCAATTAATCAGATATAAAAGACAGATATTTTCTTATTTCAGTTTAAAACCAAATATAAAAACAAATATTTAATATTGCATTTATTGAAAGTTGTAATCTCGTATGAAATACATCAATAGTTATAATTCATTACATTAAATAATTGTAATGAAATCTATGTGAATTGAAATAGTCCTGGATCAACACTTTCATTCATGTCTTGGAAATCAACTGTAGCATGATCTTTGGATGTGTCTCCATCACATAGGTCAGGTAGAATGTTACTAACTCCTCTTCTTTCTGCTAGTGAATTCCATAACGTGAGTGCTCTATCATAAGGGAAATACTCCACTGAGTAATGTGATACATACAACCTCAGACAACTTTCTAGATTCTTGTCCAATCTATTTCAAACTTTTGATTTTAAAAAGGATAGTGCATTGAAAACCCTCTCATCTTCCACAGAACCCAGAATCATAGTTTGACAGAGTACATACAACTTAATATACTCACTCAAATATTCACTTAGAATAATACTAAAAAACATATCCTTCCAAATCCTTTTGATGGCACCATAATCCCGTGGGTTTGTAGAAGCTAAACTTGTCTTATCATAGTATTAGAAAAATAAATTGACTAGGAACTAAGTATTTTCTTTGTAAAATACCTTCAACAAAAACTTCGTTTATCTCTTCAGTCTTAGAGAAATGATTAGTTAGAACACCCATGTTTTTAACAAATAAAGGACTGATTGATGTATAAGGTTTACCCCCAGACAAATTCCAAAAATGTGGGTTTACAACTCCCATTGCATCAAGAATTTTATCATTTTTGAATCTTTCCCAAATCTCTCTAGCTAGTGATTCAAAGATATTTCTCAACTTATTCTGGTTTCCATTAATATTGCATCATATAAATTTCATGTCACTTTTACTTCTTCTATTTCCGAGACAGCCATATCAACTCTTTTTTGGAACGTATGAAGTGGAATCTCCTTTCCATGTGTTGTAATACACAGATGATCATGTATATTGTATTTTAAAAAGCACCTAGGATTTTTCAAATATGTCAATGCATTCCAGTTTTCAAAAGCAGCACCCTGAAAACTCCCATCAGAAATATATAAAATTTCGAGACTCCAACACACATGTCTTCTAAGTCTTATGAATTCTTTTATGTAGAAAGAACGATCTTGTGCATGCTTCGTTAAGATATTAAGCTCCCTCAACATGGGAAAAATACTGCAGAGTGTGATTAAAGTTTCTATGTCTATTAGATGGCACAATAGATATTTATCTTTATCTACATCCCTATGGTATTTATACATAAACCCTGTCAATGAAGGATATTCATCAAATATTCTACAGGCAGGTTCATACATAGATATCCATATGGTATCTACATCTTGGAGAAGATTTTTTTCCTCTGTCAATCTACTTGCAAATTTTTTAAATTCCAAAAATCTCTTTGGATTGCTAGAATAATAAGCATGCAACTCATGTATCAATTCCTCCACTCTAGCTACATTTTCAAATGTGCTCACAATTTTGTGAGCCAGATTCATTATGTGGGCCATACAATGGACATTAACCATATACGGGGCAGAAATTGTTTGAAGTCTAATACAGAGACCATTTCTGGCTCCCTACATTACAATTGCACCATCAGTTCGCACAAACTAATTTTGTTGCAATGGCGAAGTCATCCATTCCAGCAACATCCTTCAGATTTGAGACCACCAATTTATAAATATTTTCAGAATTGTAATTCTTAGTCATTTTATGAATTGCTAAGAGGTGTGGAGTTCTTATTTCATTAGAAAATGTATAAACATGAATACAAATCCATGAAGTATTATCAACTGCAGTAACCTCATCTATTGAAAGGGAAATATACTTAGCCTTTTGAACACACAGTTTCAGATCCTCCTTTTCTACTAGAGATAGACATTTTGCAATTTCCCAGCCACTGGTATCTGACCAATGAGATTGAGGAACGTTCTGTAGACCAATAACCTGATACAAAATTTTATTTTCTCCAAAATCTGACATCGGTCTTCCCCTTTTCAATATATGGAATACGGTAGAAAACTAAATACTTTTTGCATGCATTTCTGCCTCCATAGATTTTCTCAATCTTGCTACTATGGTCCCACATTTTTCATTCACATATTTCATACATTTTTATTCCTTTTCATATTCTTTTGCGTATTTGACATGTAAACAATATTTTCATCTTTCCATTTATATGTTTTGATTATGATGCCATCCTTTTACTTTTGGGAAATGTATATTTTCCCACAATGCTTTTAAATTATGTCCAGTTTGAGCTACATAGTGTGATCCTTTCCCTATTTCCAACCACATATTTTTCATGACATTGTGTTGGAACATCATTACAATTTTCGGTGTACACGAGGTTCAATAAACGGATATTTTTCAGCCCATTCAAACTATAATTTCCTTCCTATTGTCCAGTTTTGCCCTCTTTTTCGACATTTTTTGTTTTTTTCGTGGGGTTCAACTTCTCGCATCTAGGCTCTCAGCAGAATATCTTGATTCTCATGTCTACTTTTTCTCGAAATAGACCTTGGAGCGAAGCTTCCTTCTTTGGTGTATAATGAAAATTCGATGAATTTTCTTGTTCTTCTATGTCATCAAGGGACATAATATTTTCCTCAACATATAATGGATCATCGATATCTTTAAATTGATTATTTTGTGAAGGAATTTCTGAAACGTCGCATATAATTCTATAAAATTGTTACAAATATAGTATTAATTTTATGTATAGTTAAATTTTTACACAGTATAAAGAGTTCCAAGAGTAGTATGAAAAAAATAATTATTAAATACTGTAATATTAAATAACATGTAAATAACACATGCCACATACCGATATTTTTAGTGATGTAGAAACCCCCTTCATTTTTTGTGATTTTCCAAAATAAACAAGAAAAATATTTCTTCTTTCCATGTCTCCGAATTAGTTACCTTCTTACCCTCATTTCTAGTATATATGATGCTTAAGGAGGATGTCTCTTATGTTTGAAGGCTCTAAGATTGGATGATTTAGGGTTAGACGGTAGTGGTTGGATGGTAAAGGGTTGGACAGAAAAGGCTTGGATGGCTCTGTGGTTGGACAACAAAGGTTTGGACGACCGAGTGGTTAGAATTCTCTCGGCCTAAGGGGTTGGATGGATGAGGGTTGGATGGATAAGGGTTGGACAGATGAGGGGTTGGATGGATGAGGGGTTGGATGGTTCGGGGTTGGATGGTTCATGATTAGACGACTCGAGGTTGGATAGCTCAAGGTTGGATGGCTCGGGGTTGGATTGCTCGGTGCTCAAGGTTTGATGGCTAAGGGTTGGACGGCTCAGGGTTTGGATGAGTTAGGCCCTAGGGGTTGGATGGTCAAGGGTTGGATAGCTCAGGGTTGGATGGATCAGGTTTTGGATGGCTTAGGGTTGGATGACTCGAGTTGGACGGCTGAGAGGTTTTTTATGTTTACTTCGGAAAATATGCACACGAAATGATTTGAAATGGTGGTGAATTACATTCATAAGATATTATATATGTGTCAAATCTAGGTGAAATTAAGAGTATAAGGGACATGTCAGTTGGATTTTTAGGAGAATAAGCCAGCTATGAATCACAGAATATCCACTAATTCAAATTTCCATAATCCTTGATTTTTGCGAGATTACGAAAATTTGCCACTAAAAATTTCCCTGTTTTATAGTATTAACTAATGAGGATTTCAAGACAAAGAATAAGAAGAAATATCAACCTAATGGAACAAGCATATACCCAAATAAAAACCTAAATCAACGGGCCTAATACACAAGAAATGGGTCCTAGATCAATTTAAGGGTTTGATCAAAATCGAGTTCACTAATGATATAATAGAGTTGAAAATTGAATTAAGAAAGATATAAAAATATATAAATTAATCATATTTATAGCTTAGATTAGCTAATAAATTATTATAGCACGAACTTAACCTAATAGGTATTTTGAAATAACAAAACAAAGGTATAGAGGTACATAACTTGCCATAGTTGATTTTTGAAAAATCTAGGATTGCACAACACATAAATCGGGAGGCCGAACCTAGGAAACCCTCACAAACCGGATTTGGAATTGGAAATTTACCTAGGTCGGGACTATAAAAATATTTAGGAATGTATTATACAGTCTAGGACCTTCGTATGGTCTTATACCTACTCAGAGACAACACGCAAATTTCTAGATTACTTGCCATCTTGGAATTATCTATCATTACCAAACCCTAGTTGTCACAAATGTAGGAAATCTCTTTGTGTGAACTAATCATCATCTCAAACACTATCCATGTATGAATATTCCTACAAAGAAAACATTAGAAGTTTTCTAGGTACGCCTGCACCACCGACAATGACACTACTCGAAGAGGCCTTAAACCACATGTAATTCTCCACATATAATGTGATATCGAGATAGATCAATCAGATTTGGCACTTACTTTGACCATGCTTGATTTGACTTGGATATTGCTAAAAACTTGGAGAGAGGATGTTTGGATATGTGTAGATAAGAGATATGGCTTTCTTGATGTGGTTTGTAACTTCATACATGGTTTGGGTTTTGCCTTAATGACTATAGATGTGTAATTTCAAGAATTAGGGAAATTTAAATGACTTTTTCAAGTGTATGAAGTGAGTTCTTTAGGGCATTGTCTTATGAGTTCCAGGTTATAAAATGAGGTAGTGTTAACTTGATTATATAGGGTTTTGTACATGGTTTATCTAAGAAAGGATGACCTAGAGGAAGTATAATACCCAAATAAATATTTAATTTTAAAATTGATTTTAGAAGACATGTTGGTCAAAGCATGTATAGTATGATCAAGAATGTATAGTACGGTCTTAACCAGATTGTATAGTCCTAGAGATGGAAAGGGAATATCAAATGAGGATTGGAGATAATGATTTGATGCTTGTATACATATTTATGCATTAGGTTTTGGGATGTCTCGACATGTCAATGCGTAAGTATGAACAAGATAAACAATAGATGTCAAGAAGTGCTAAGTGGGAAAGGAGAATTTTTTTTTGTCATAGCAAGAGTGTTTAGTCAAGTCAAGCTTTCCAAAGTGAAAATTACCAAATTTGAGTGTCTACACATAAGCAACCCTAAAAACTATAAGATTGAATAAGGAGTTACATGATATCATATGGGATAATTTCAACAATGTGAAATGTTTCTTACATATGGATAATCTTATTTGTATCCAAATTAAGTGGGACATGTTCCAAATATGTGTAATGGATATAATTCTATTAAAGGTATAAAATCAAGGTCACTAATTTAACTCTATTTTATCAAGGGAATATTATTTTTAAATGTGGAGATACATCGGGAAGTATATTAATCATAATCTTATCTTTTATTATATTAATTTTAGTTACCAAGGCATGAAAATTACTAGTATCATGGATAGAAACATGATGATAATCATAAAAGGGATTTTCGGGGTAATGAGAAAGCTATTTAATGGAGTGTTGACATGTATCATGTAGTGTTTGAAACTTATAATAAAACGATATAGGAAAGAGTTTGTGCGCAAAGTGTATCAAGGTGCTCATAAATAGTAGTAGAGATAAAATTAGGCTCATGATCAAGCATACTAACAAATGTTTGCATAATGAAAGGAAGATAAGTAGTGGTTGTCTTACGATCAATATAATTGTAAACCAATGGACTCAAAGGCATCGAAAAAGACTCAAGAGGAGTAAGATTGCAGCTAAAATGAGCAGGCATGGTTTTGTTAGGAATAGATTGCTCTGTAAAAGGAGTAGTAATTATAGCATATCTCACATGAGATCCAAGCCTATAATTCCCACGGATAGTAGAGACAAAATTTAATAAAACATGGACACACCCTCATCTACATGATTAAAATTAAGTTTGCGCAAACTATCATTAGAGAGTTTAATAGTATCATCATTTATTTTATACTAATTAGTGTCCAAGCCCTCTTGTTGCTCAATAATAACTAGTACAGGAAAAGTATTAATAACTTATGGAATAAGTGGAGGTAGCGTAAGAGAAATTACATATTTGGATTCATCTTGTTTCTCAATATTAACTAGAAAAGGAAAATCATGAATAACTTATGAAGTAACTAGAGGTGGTGTAAGAGAAATTAAAAATTTGGATTCATAAACATGAACCTCAATCATAGAGATAAAAGGTGGAATCAAAGTTGGTTCAACAAGTGGCTACACAAGAGGTGTGGTATTAAGGATTTTTCTTTAATTTACAATCACGTATGTATATAACTTATCCATAGGAATGGGATATTATGGAGGCCTAATTATGGTCTCATTAAATGTAGAGGAATAAACCTTACAATATTTGAAAGGTTCTTCATCAATATAAATAGTGTACTCATAGCCATCATGTATGAATTTGACACATTAATGAAAAGTGTATGGTATAGCTTCCATAACATGAATCCAAGGGTTTCCTAAGAGGAGGTTGTAATGAAGAGAATTATCCATAATATGAAATATATTAGGTAGTTTCTTCATTCCAAATGAAACATCTAAAGTGATTTTCTAAGTGTAGATTATGATACATTATCAAATCCTCGAACAATAGTAGTAGTTATATCAATTACATTCATAGAGATAATTATAGACATTCAAATTTTTAAATTTACCCTTAGACACTACTAATAATGATTTTACTTCTTGGTTAAAACAAATACCCACATCATATCCCCACTCGGTGAATATTGTTATCTCTTTCCTAACTTGTTTATTTCACACACTTATGTATCGACAAATTCATAATATAAATTCATAAAATAATTTTTTAAGCTCTAACCATCACAGTGAAAATTTCATATTTGATTTACCTTTTCCCTATCCAAAACCACAGATTGATGAGGATGTAAAATATGGTCTTGGTTGACTTGTGCATTCCTAGACCGAGACATCTTCACACTCTGTTTTCAATGCAATAACATTTTTGGGTCTTTTCATCTTCTTGGGTCAGCCTTATCATGATAGTTTACCTTCATATCGTTATATAAACAAGTTAAGATTACCTCATTTACTCACCTAGAAAAACTTGGAATGCATATAGAAAAATCATTTAGTACAATCATTAAAAAATCAATGTTCCTAAATTTTCCCAAAGCTAATGCACATCCATTAGGGTAGCACTACTACAGTTATGAAGCACTCAACCAAGTCAAGGAGTCTATCTTCCCTCATTTCCAAGCACACCAAGATCCCTACTTCAAATTATTAACAAGATCATAATTCTCTCAAGCATGTTCAAAGTGGTTCAAGTTACAAATAAGATCCATTCATATAGATATTACATGCTAGGTGAAGAACTATGTGTGGTTTGAGGCCTCTTCAAAGTAGTGTCAATGTAGGTAGTGCACGAATTGCACTTAAACCAAAACACTAACCTTATTGTAAGGTATTCCACCCGTGGTTAGGGTTTGAATGTGATTTAAGTGTTACAAATGGATTTGATATTGTGCGAAAACTAGGGTTTAATAGTAACGCGTATTTCCATATCACCAAATGGCCTAGAAATTTATAAAGTCTCATTCCAAGAGGGTCCAATACCGTACCATAGGGACATGACGAGATATTACAAACCTATCAATTTGTTCGGTCCTACACTAGGAGGTTTTCTAGTTATATTATCATAAACAAAGCATCTTCGTTCTCTGCACTTATAAATTCTCAATTTTATGCATCCAAATATCTCTTATAAAATATTGTGTAGTTAACTACATTTGAAAATATTGGTTAGAGTTTTTTTAATTAATTATGCATAATATAGATTATAAATAAATAAGATATCAAACTCCTATAAAATAGGAGTTAGCTACTACAAAACCTATTCATGTTAGGTGAGTATAACTCACAACCCACATAAAAACTACCAAATTCCTATCTACGTGAGTTGTAATATCTTCAACAACTCACTAACAAATATATATTACTCACTTCAATTATAATATACGCACTAAAAAATTAATTCCTAACATTCCCCCTTAGTGTGAACATGGGGTAAGGAACACTGAAAACATAATCATATGTCAATGCATACGTTTAGGTCGACATACCACTATCTGGATCTTGCTACACATGATCAGATCTACATATGAAAACTTATCCCACTTTCACTTCTAGAGAGCTTATCACTGATTGATCATCTTCCAACAAAGTAATGTAGCAGAGGATCTATACGGTCAAAGGGTCATTGCATTCAGGTTACCCTCCTATACAACTATTTTTACATATATGAACCTTCCATGCCATATCACAACACATTCAAGAGAAAATATTGAAATTACAAACATGAATAATCTTATGTTTGTATATGTGTACACAACTAAAATAATAATTAAGTGAAATTTGAGGACCATGTCCTTGTGACATTTTGCAACCACTATTGGTGATCACCGCCACATTAATCATGAATAGTATGAGAGAGTTACCTCTACCACCTGGGAACCAATATGGTTTTATCCATTGGTGCAAATGTGATACTACTAATATAGTTGTGTGGCTTCATTGTTAGCGGTTAATGAGAGGTCATTGATCGACCTCCTTCCTCCAATGCCTCCATCTCAAAAAAATTGGATGTTCAAGCTCATCGGTTTCCACATCATGATTGTTATGTTTCCCCCACCCCCGGAATTTGAAACACTTTATTTCATTGGACATCGGAGTTACACCGAAAAAGCATCTCTAAGGCAATTTTTTTTTCCCATTCTTTGACTTCAACTCACAATGACTATTTGACGATACAAAACTATAATTAATAAATAGACATTTATATTAGAAATAATAAAACTACAATACTAGAAAATAATCTAATAAAAAGATACTTTAAAACTAAAAAAATTAAAAACTTAAAAAGAAAACTATATTCACTTAAAACAGTTTAAAATAAAATTAAAATTAAAAAACTAAATCAAATACCATGAAACTTCAATTCATATAACCTAAATAAAACCTAAAAGACTAAACCACTTACCATAAAAGAAAACCACAAATTACAAAAAGTCTTTAGAACATTAAACATGGAGGATTTAGAACAAGTCTTCTAAGAGATGAAATGGGTCTCATTTTGGGAAGGACTGCATTCTTGTTATACAAGAGATTCCACCGTAATGTAGTCACTTGATAGGCACAATTTAGATATGCTCCCAAATGACAATAATGCATATCTGTGCAAACTACTTTTACAAAATTGGAGGATGTTTCCAAAAGGGTTGTGAAATCAACACTCCAAATCTTGTACAAAAATAATCTTCACCGTCCCTATGTCACCTTTTCCTCTAACTATATTTGCACAATGAAAATCTATAAAGAAATGAGCAGATCTTCCTTCAATCATTCATGTCACATGAGAGGTATGATAGGATATGAGTATAGAAGGATGATTATACACTATATATGTATAAATCCTTTATATTCCTGTGACAAAACTATAAAATAACAAAACTATGATGGCATACTTGTGATATGTGCTATTCCTAAGTGGGCACCTTATTTCTTCCTCCTCATGAATTCAAATTTCATGTCCTTTGAAATATTGCACACTTCTACGCTTTTTTTTAAATTATAAAACACACCAATCATATTTCTTATTCACATGGACAAAGGAACATGGAGATGTGATACCAAATGATGAGTTTGGTCACGCTTTGCTTAATTAATTATTGCATAATATAGATTAAAAATAAATAAGACATCAAACTCCTATAAAATATGAGATAGCTACAACAAGACGTATTTATGTGGGGTGAGTATAAATCACATAACCCACTTACAAACTACTAAATTCCTATCTACAAGAGTTGTTGGAACATCATATCTCCAAAAACTCACTAACAATATATCTTACTCGCTTACATTATAATATACACACTAAACAATTAATTCCTAATAGCATCTTCCTCGTATTTTCAAGTTTGCAGTATATTGTAATCATTAATTATAAGTACCAATATGTTATTCTAATATTGTATGATTAATTTTGAAATGTAATTAATCATAATAGCTCCTAGTTTTAAATCTTACATTCATTTTTAGTGTTGTGCATGTCCATAACATAAATCTATTAAGGTTAAAAAGGGTGTAAACAAAACCCAATTTTGGAGCAATGATTTGGGTCATACATTCAAACTAAATCCATTGTCGATCAAAACTCACTTGATTAGAAATCTTTGAATTTGTACACTAATGAGTAATGGTGGATATTGATCTACTAGATTCTTAGGAGGAACCTAAGAGAGATTAAAATTAATATTCTTGTCCGCACTCTTAAATTTTTCACAATAGATGCAAAGTTGGAAAGTTCATATCATTGGGAAAAATAATAGATTGTAATGCCTCATATAATATGTCTTTATAAACAAGTTCCTTCTTAAGTAATTCCAAAATAGATATCTTAGTACATTTATTGTTTAATTGATCCAATATATTTTAACCTTGAAGTGGATCACTAGGATTAGTGATAGGATTAGAAGGTGGTGGTGGTAGAGGTTGGTGGCTACCCCAACTAATTGCTTATTATGCCTTGTGCAAACAACATTGATTGTAGGTCCCATAATAACATTATAAAAAATAGAGTGTGAAATAGAAGAATTTTTACACGTCCTTGGATGCCTCATAATAATAGGAATGATCTTAAATTATACATCAATACAACTAGAAGCCAATTTATGTTGGGCCAAAAAGATATCTAGGATCGTGAGCGGGTCTTGTCTTGCAAATTAAGCATATAATAGGAAATTTTAAGGGTGAATATTCATTAGTTCATGAATATTAAAGTTTTTGAAATTTGGATTTGGGGAATTTTGCTATTTCTCCTAAAAAAATTGGTACAAGTTACTTTTTTTGGGTCGATTACGCCCAACGTTTACACTAATAGACGATTGTTTATATTCAAATCATATTTACCAAAATAAATAAATTTGACACATTCACCTTCATATGTATATGTATATGTATATGTATACTAATTATTATTACAATATTAAAATTAAATTACACTTGCAATTCCTATACCCATGGGCGTTGAATATTGATTGCATATTGCAAGTTTGCAACCCTAGAAAAACATATTGCAATCAATCAAGTATAATTTGCTACCATAGGGCAATATCAATTATTTTAACTTTCATGGATCATAGGGTCAGTAGCATGTATAATCTACTGGTCGGTAGCATAAATATATTATACCGATCGTTAGCATAAATATATGCTACAAATCTATTAGCATGTGCTACCGATGTGTACCCAAGTTTCCAATTGTTTACATATGCTCATTAAAATATGATGCATACGTAAATTACATTTAGATTGGTAAATAGGTACAATGGCCTTTGGTGATAATAATAAGAAGGCACACTAATTAAAAAAGAAAAAGTAGCATATTAAATTATTTTAGGTAGCCAAAAATATCACACACACAACTTGCATCCACTCCAAACATAGGAAAGATATTTGTTTTATTTATTTTTGTTATTTTAATTTAAAGTTTCAAGATCATAGTCAAACCATTTTCCCTTTTGAATATTAAAACCCCCACTAATAATTGTATTACATATGAAATAATTAATCGAATAACATGTCACAACATTAAATAATTAATCGAATAACATGTCCCCACATGAGGATATTATAAATGATGACATGATAGAGCTAGAAGATAATCTTAACTATGAAATGCTTCTAATAGAAGACATTATTGATGTTGAGATGAAACTACTAGAAGATATTCCCAGCTCTCATGAAACAAAAACTCCAGTTGAAAATCCTAAATAGAAATATGTGTAAAGGAAGAGAACTGGTTGGACAATTGTGAAGTCTTTTAAGGTAGACCTGAATAACAAAATATCCATTCATTAAACCTATAGAGCAAAAAAATGGTATTGATACTCAAACATAAGGTTGATGTACAATATGATTTAAAAACTAAAAAAATACCACATAATGCAACTTAACTTGGATACAATTTAGAAACATTCTGGAAAATATATATGTGATCAAGCAAAAACAACAGAAAAGAAATAAAACCACATAAATGGATAAGCGTAAAATAATTCTTACATGTAATATATACAACCAAGTATGAAAATGAGCAAAAACGTCTACAACATATTTTTGAGAAACTTAGGGGAATAATTAATTAACAATTTGGAAAACTTAGGAATGGCAATCTATGACCAAAATACACATTTCTCTATTATATTCACATTCTTAAAAATAAAAAAGCAATTTCATATTTTTTGGATTATAAGGTTTTGTTTCAATATAATGGGTTTCTCAAAATTCCACAATCACTTTAGTCGAAAAAAGTGCTTGGGAAATGTAAAAATGTCCAAAGAATAATTGAAAAGGAAGATTTGAAAGAAAAGATTAAAAAAGCAAGGTCTACCCCATTGCCCATTGTTGAGGTCACAAAGAAGGTTGACAACACATTGTGGGTTTTACATTCATGTTTATTGTTTTGAGAGCCATTTAAGGCAAACTCATTTGTTAGTTTTTCATAAAATGGTAATGTTAAAACCCTTAGCGAAGTGATTATTTCTCATTTGAGGGATATAATGGGTATGTATGACTATGCGATCAAAAGTAAGTTATTGGGTGTTATTACTAATGGTGCATCACAAATGTAGGGTCATAGAAGTGGTCTTTTTGTTCACCTATAAAAAAACTTTCCCCATATATGATTCCAATTCATTGCATGGCTCATAGAATGAATATTGCATACAAAATTGTTAGCACATTTGAAAATATCGCAAAAGTGGAAGAGTTTATCCATGACTTGCATACTTATATGTAAAGTAGTCCAAAAATATTTTTAGAGTTTCAAAAATTTGTAATTGGAACCAAGATTTCATTAAATTTGGACATATGTCTAAGAATCCAGATTTATAGTATCACCATTTATGGTTTGTAATTGTTAAAATTGGAATTCCTAAATTCTTATTATTAGTTTTTAACTAATGTGAGATAGGATTCCAATATTGTTATCGAATCAAATTCCAATATTTGATACTATTAAAACCAATATAGACTAATTTCGACTGGAATGTGTCCATATTTAATGAAATGTTTGTTTTGAAGTGAACAATGGTAAAAAAAATCATAAAATATGTTGATATAAGATGGGTTTCCATGTATTATCTTGCATGCAAATTTTTGAAGAATATCCACCATTAGCAAGTTCCATGTTTAAATATTGTATGGAAGTTGACAAAGAAAAATATATATTGTAGCATTAAAAGATTTGAAAACATTATTGACACTATGTGGCATTCTCCCTATGTTGAAGGAAATCAATTGCTTAATGAAACATGCTCAAGAAAGATCCATATATATTGTTAACTTCATAAGGTTTATAAAATGAGAATGTCAATATCTAGATATGTTATACAACTCTCAATAAATTTTTAAGGGACTTATTTTTAGTAGTTGGAAAGCATTAACAAATATAAGCGATCCAAAAATCTATTTTAAATTCAATATCAAGGATTATCTTTGTATCATCATTAATGGGAAGGAGATTCCAATGCACACTTTCCACAAAAGTATTTATATCACGAGAACAAAGCTTACGAAGTATTTGTAACACGTAATTTATATGATAATGTTATAAATTAAAAAAGATAAAATTAAGAAATATTTCACACTGACTTATTCCTTGATATTATGGATCCCTTTAAAATGGATAAGCTTCTTAAGGTCTGTGGTAGTGGTGAATCCTAATTTTTGGCAACCTAATACGGAGTAAAGAATACATAAGTAAATTATTTCACAAAATTATGGAAACTATCGTTAATCATTTAAGTAAATATTTAGAGGTCAACGGATTTGAAATTAAAGGTATTATGCAAAAGGAATTACCAACATCTCATTCACCTCATCTCAAATTTATAATGATTGATCAATATGAGTGTCTAATTGAAGCAAAATAAAAATGTGTTATTACACGACTATGGAAAAAGTTGTATCCTAGTAGCATCCTACAATAAAACATTATTGAATATTTCCAATTATATGAATTGTGATAAATAATGATATTGGAAACAATTGAAGATGAAAGGTTATTTAGTGCATTAACATTTGTTAAGTCAAAAATTTGAAACATATTAGATAAAAATATGTAGAGTTGTTTGAGATTGTATGTTTCACAATATATTACGGACACATTTCCTTATGAAAGAACACTAGCGAGGATAGAGTTATCTTATAGATAGGATATGTTTTTATAAAACAACCGCCAATAGAGAAGATATAAACATTAATATTGATTATGCATTTGATATGTTAGATATGAGTGTGAGTTATGAAGAACGAGTTAGTGAAGGATAGTTTCAACTACCTAATTTTGGTTAAAATATTACTTAACGTAGTATTTCTAAAACTAAAATTTCATATCACATTGTTATGTAGTTGTGTTTTTATTGAAAGACAGTTTTAGTATCATTGTTTATTGTTTTTTATTTAAAATCTATGATTTATTTAATATTTTTTCCATTTTTCATATATAAAGATAGATTATCAAGGAAACATGTGTTTATAAGTATTGCAAAATGATTATAGGCATTTAGATTTCATTTTATCCTCAAAGATGCGGAAACCATTTTATTTTGATAATTGTGAAGGGTTTGTGGTTTTGTTCCTTTCTTTAAAGAGAATCCCTTGGCAAATCCCTATGCTTTGCATCAACAATTAATATTCCTTACAAAATAAGATCTTATGAAATAAAACTTATATTCCTTTAGTTCATTTATCTTTCCATTTAAAAAAACATAAGGTTTGAATGTTATTGTATGAATGTTTTGAGGTGTGTTTAAAATATTAATCCATCATAACAAACATTTGTGTTGTTTACCCCTTAATTAAATTATAGTTCAATTTAATTAGGTGTACAATAGAATAGATTTGATTTACAAATCTAACAAAGATGTTAAACACGAATACTAATTCAGATTTTACAACTCAAATCAAATAGAAATAATTTACCTACATTAATAAACGTAACATGAAATCAAACCCATAAAATGAAAGTATATAAGCACTTAGTTTATCCTTAATTATTTTTGAAGAGATATAGGATTTTGCAATAGTGAAACATGAAGAGCTAAAACTAAGTAACCTTCATAACTTTATTTGTAACTATAACTACACCTAGGTCAGACCATCCCATCAGTCAAGATCGTGTTGTATAGTCCAGCCCCTTTTATATGGTCTTGGACCTGATTTGAATCTACCTTTATAAAAAAATTGGGTTTCTTTCCTCCCTAAATTTATCCATCATTTTCAAACCCTAGTTATCGCACATACGGTGAATCTCTCTGAATATATTAATCATCACCTCAAACCCTAGCCATAGATGAAGATTCATATAAAATAAACACTATAAGAGTTTAGATAACCCTAGTGTGCCTCCAAAGTTGGCACTAATTTGAAGAGACCTCAAATTCCACATCCTACTCCACCTATCATGTGATATTAGTTTGACAATGTTTTCTTTGACTTGTATCTTGTGAAAACACTTAGAGAGAGGATTTTTGGATGCTTCTAGATGAGAGGTATGGTTACCTTAACCTAATTTGTAGCTTTATACTTGATGTGGGTGTTTCCTTAGATGTGAGATTCTTATATTTAGGGATATTTAGATGTCTTTTGTAAGTGTATAAAGTGAGTTATCTAATGCATTTCCTTAGGAGTTTCATGTTAGAAAATGAGGTAGTGTATACTTGCTTATATAGGGTTATGTATATGTTTTATCTAAGAAAGGCTAACCCATATTAAGTATAATACATAATTAAGGATGTGAATTTTAAAGTTCAATTGGAAGACATGTCATTCTAAGACCGTACTAGGAGGTCAAGGTCATATGGTACAGTCCTAACCAAACTGTATGGCCCTGACCAAGAGTAGAAAACATAAAAAATGAATATTAAATTGTGTTAATGGACATTTGCCTATAGATTTTGTACATTACATTCTTAGGGTTTTTCGACATGTTAGTGTGTAAGGATAAACAAGCTAAACAATGGACCTTGGAAAGTGATAAGCGGGAATGGAAAAGTATAATTTACATAGATAAAGTGTATAGTGAAATCAAGGATTGCCAAAGTGTAAATTACCAAATTTGAGTGTCTATATTTCCCCCATATGAAATTGAAAATTACATGATTAAAGGAAATTGTACATGAGTGTGTAAACATTGTAAACACACTTTTCCTTTGCTTAAATGTTTTTGGAGTTTTTTTATTGTGTTTGGTGTTGGCATGCTCCATGATGAAAAGCTGACAAAAAAATGTAGTCAATGTCCATGATAGATAATTGACCATAACTCAAATAGAATGTGTAATAAAGAATATTTTTATTAGCATATATGTATAATGAAAAGACGTAAACAAGGAAATAATACTCCTATTTTATCCTCCTTTGATTTTGATTGGAAGTTTGTATCTATTGAAATTCACTAAAGGATTAGGGGTGATCACTCCTAAATCATTGCAAGGATAAATCAAGTGTAGGTACATGCAACCCAACATGGAACCGTCTAAAAGAGAGAGAAAGAAAGAGTTACAAATGTACCCATACGAAGGAAGAGGACTATGTAGTGATTTTATTCATCAACTTTGATATTTTCCCTTAAAAGTGTAACAGGAGAGGAAATCCTACCCATGAAGCGCTTAGTTTATTTGCTACTTCCATAACCCCATGGGTCACACCACTTGTGTAGAAGGATCTAGACCCAATTTTATAAATAAGAACATATAGTACAAAAGAGATTAGGTTCCCTAAACTCTCCCCATATGTTAAATAGTTGAGTATGAAGTGAAATAAACACGAAATATGCTAAAAATGTGCTCACAACATTGAACTAGGAAGGAGACCCATGACCCCAAGCTTCCTAAAATTGAGTCTGAAACTAAGTGTTGGTGTGAAGAAAGGATGAAAACTTTCATTTTCCTAGTATTGATCTCAACTCGAGGAATCTAGATGTGAAAATTATATAAAATATGTATACATAGCTAAAAATATGAAAATGTTGAAAACACGTTGAAATTTCCCCTGGTCAAAAATGTGTGGGGCTCAAGACCATATATCAGAGTCTAGACCAAAGTGTATGGTTTTGACCTTGTACTATTTTGCAAAAAATATGTATAACTCCATTTTTAGTTGCATGTACCCTATTTGTACCTACATCTACCCCCAAAAGTAGAAAATATGTGGTAAATGTGACCCTTACCAAAGTACGTAGGGCGTGGAAGGAAACCTTTTCTTGGAAACGAAGGAAGGGAGATCCAAAGATGCCCTGAGTATTGGATGAAGTTGTTAGGTAAAATAATGGGTAGGGTGTGAAGTGTCTTGAAAGAGCATATATTATTGTTAGTATGGGTGAGTGTAATATGGAATAGTTGGTATCATATGATGAGCATGGTGTACTTTGAAATTAAACAATTTTTAGTTAATATTAGGTATAGGAGAATGATCAATATTTAGTGGGATCATTCCATTTAACTACATTGGAGTCAATGATATCTTAGATGATGTGGCAAAGATGGATACATTTATCAATGGCGACCAATGGCACGATGATAGGCACAATAAGTAGTGGTATTAAATATCCCATTATGAGATTGATTGAAATATACCCCAAGAGGTGGAGGGAGAGACACGAGATTCTTCTCAATTAATTGGGGAAACACAATGTGTGGAACATCAAGGATTTGTATAAATTTCCATTATGTAGTGTGTGGAGAAATAAATATAAATGCATAAGACTTAGTTGGGATATCAAGTTGTTCATCATTACGGCACCAAAATTAGAGTCAAATCCCAAAATGGGATCAAAATCAAACATGTCCAAAGTTTCATTTAACATATTAAATTATTGGGGGATATCCTTATCGAATCTAAATATGTGTTAATGTGTTATAAAAGATTAGAGTCATCTGTAGATTCAAATATTGTGTTTCCCCTTGATTGGGACTATCTATTCTCTAATTGTTCTAATGTGGTGTGAAATTGTGCATTCTTGATTAGTGATAGTTTGAGTGCAGTTTTCACAATATTAGGGTGTGATTCTTCTACCGAGATTGGTGCTTCCGAAGGAGGTATGTCATTTTTATCCTCTTTTTGAATAAGTAGCTCTTGTATTATTAAAAAGTCACATCATTCGATATTGCATTATGTTCATAAGAAATAGATGGATCAGATTTAGGAACCCATTTAGATTTGTAAAATGAAATGAATGTGTAGTAGAATTTTGCGTATAAAATGAAATAAATCATGTATGCTCTAGTTGTTGGAATCTTTGTTGTAAAACATAGTAACCATTTTCATTATGTTTGTTAATGCCATGATAATTGCAAAATGGTTGACCTTTGAGTTTTTTATGCCGATAGCAAGGGTAATAATGAGCGGGTAATAAATTGATTTACCATTTATTAAGTATCTCAAATAGAATATCATGTTGTCGCATGCTTTTCGAACCGAAGAGGTGTTTATTCTTGTAATATTTTGAATTCACTTATATGGTCACATGTATCATGTGTGATGTGTGTGTAACATTACTTCTTGGTGGGATTAGAACTATATTGATCATGATGATAGATGTTGGCATTGGAAGAATCCTTTAGATGCATTATCTCACACTTGAGAGATGTGATCTCGATATTCATAGCTTGAAATTTATCTTTAAAAGCATGGTGTAAATATTGAATAGACTCTAATATATCCTTATGAAAGGTTTCATCATTATTAATAGGATTTAAAATATGATTCAAAATTGAATTCACATGGGAAGGTGTCATATTATTAGGTCACAATATGGTCTTGGAGCATCCTCATGATGTCTTATGGGCTCATGTAACTCCTTAGTCTTCATTAAGCTCCTTTCTTGATATGTAACTCCACATGTTTTCTTGATTTCATGACCTTAGAGGTCAGTTATTGGGCCAATTCGAGACAAGAGAGTATAAGAAGGAGGTTGTAACTATTTTTCCTCATTGATCAATTGAATGAATGACAAGTGGAGCTCCAAGAATTGAAGGATTTAAGTTTTGTAAAACTTGCGAGGTTATAATCCGGTTTGTGTATAAGAATCGGTAATTTGAGATATATAAATTTAAGGCTTGATTTTAGTAGAAGTACACTTTAAATGGTGGTAAGGGTGCTCAGACCCTATATCCATTAAATTTAAAGGTGTTTTAATGTTTTGATGTGATTATTTGCTTTATATTTCAATAATAATCTGTAGCAAAGTAGTCTTGTTAGTTGAGCCCAATCAAGAGGCAAGTTGAACAAAGATTTAAGAAGAAAGACTTGAATTTGTGGACGTGAATGGTGTTATGAAGCATTCTCAAGCTTGAACAATATTTATAGTCCTTGCATAAGGAGGTAAACAATTAACACCTCATGTGAAACCCTAACTATAGGTGTAAACCTTGTTTTCAAAGGACAAAGTTAAATTTCTTGTCAACAATATGTGTTTTTATGACAACTACAACATGATGGTAATATTAAAGGCATAAGGACATTGATACATGCCTTTTTAAGGTGATTAGAGGCTTTGGAAGAATTTAAGAAGAAAGTTGGGATTTTTATCCCACGAGCTCTGTGATGAACCTTCCTAGGTTTTAGTGATGGTTTACTCTTTGGTAGTCTAAAATCAAGCACAAATGTGATGGCACGGGAATAGAATTCATTCAATGCATATAAAAAAACAACAAGCCCAAATATATATAGGTTGCGTGGGAGGAAAGAACAGTTATAACCGCATAACTATTTACAAACAATGTATTAATTACTAACTAATGCACTAACATTCCCCCTTAATACATTTCTCTTACAAATGTACCCCCTAAAAAAATCAAATTTCACTTTACCGAGAGGCTTGGTGAGAATATCTACAACCTGAAAATCAGTAGGGCGATCTGGAGCTGAATTTGGTGGTTCAAGACTGTTCATGAATGTAGTGACATTCGACCTCAATATGATTTGTTCATTCATGAAAAATAGAATTCTTCACAAGCTTTAACACACCTTGATTGTCGCAGTGAATGATGGGAGGTTTCTCTTAAGGAATCCCTATATCTGCAAGAATGCAACATAACCAAATCACTTCGCACATAGCTCCTCGTGCGGTGTGGTATTCAACCTCAGTGGATGAGAGAGCAACAACAATTTGTTTCTTGCTAATCCACGAGATAGTTCCAAATACGAGATGAAAACATACCCTGAAGTGGATTTCCTGTCATCAACGGATCCTGCATAGTCTGAGTTTGTATATCCCTGTAAGAAGAACTGATTTTTCTCTGATACTCCAAGCCAAAGTCAATTTTACCTCGGGCGTATCTCAACACATGCTTTGTTGCTATCCAATGACATTTCTTCAGCTCCTGCATAAATCTGGTGAGATAGCTCACTGCAAAGTAAAGATCTGACCTGGTATAAGTCAAGTAAATGAGACTCCCCACAAGCTACCTATAGTGAGTGCCATCTACCTGCGGTGAATCCTGGAATCTAGATAATTGCAAACCTTTTTCCATAGGTGTGGACATTGGTTTACAATCTAACATTCCATACTTTTCTAGGAGTGTCTTGGCATATTTCATCTGGGAGACAAAGATATGATTCTTCTTCTACCATATCTCTAAGCCAAGACAGTAGTGAAGTAGCCCCAAATTGGTCATGTCGAAGGATTTCTTTAGATCATTCTTTACATCATCCACAAGATTTTCAAAACTTCTGTGATCACAAGATCATCTACGTACAAAACAGAATGACAATATTTGTTCCTACCTTCTTGATATACAAATTTGTATCTGAGGGGCTACGAGTGAATCCATGTTACAATAGGTGATCATCAATTTTTATATACCATGCCCTAGGTGCTTGTTTGAGTCCATAAAGTGACTTTATCAGATGACATACCTTGTTTGGTTGATGATCATCTACAAACCCTTCAGGTTGGGCCATGTATACTTATTCTTTTAGATCACTGCATTCAGAAAAGCACTCTTGACATCCATCTTCTGAATTTTCCATCCATTTTGTGCTACCAGTGCATAGACAACTCTGATGGTTTTGATCTTCGCAGTGGGTGCAAAGGTCTCATCATATTCAATTCCTTCTTGTTGAGCATAACCCTTTGCAAAAATTTGTGCTTTGTGTTTGTCGATTGAACCATCTGCCTTATATTTTGTTTTGAAAATCCATTTGTAGCTAATGGATTTCTTACCTGGAGGCAGATCGACAAGTTCCCATGTCTAATTCTGAATTAGGGAATCATATTCAGCATCCATAGCCTATTTCCACTGTGGTTGGTCTAATGCCTCATGAACAGTGTCAGGTTCGGTGCTCTCAACAACTAAACTCATGAGTGACTTGTTCGTTGATCTCGACACCTTTGGAAAACACATCTTCACATCAAGCACACCACCACCACGTCGAAATGGGTCAGAATACTATTAGGGATGCACACATGAACTCACTTCCAGTAATTATATGGGAGTCGAGAACACAAAGTCAAGCAAGACATGAGTGCAAAATTTACCTCATGTCTGGCTTGACTTCGTGTTTTGACTCCCGTAGAAGTACCTAGAAGTGAGTTCAGGTGTGCATCCCTAATAGTATTCTAGACCCATTTCGGATGTTGGTGTTGTTGTTGTTGATGTGAAGATGTGTTTTCCAGTGTGCCTAGATCAATGAACAAGTCTCCACTCAGCTCTTCTTCTCTCTGAGAAGAATCATCTTTCCCATCATCTGGATGTGTGAGCAATCTATGTGATGAGGTCGGTACTGGATCTCCATTGTGTGGTAGGGAGTCAAAGGATGACTCATCACACACCACATCTTGACTCTCGTAGATCTTCTTCATCTCAGGATCCATGAGATGATATGCCTTTGAGGTAGTACTATACCCCAAGAAAAGACATGGCAGTGTCTTTGGATCGATCTTCTTCCTTCTCTCATCTGGAACATGCATATATGCAATACAACCAAAAACTCTCAAATGATGAATAAAAGGTTTACGACCAGTCCATACCTCTTCCGGTGTCTTATTCTACAAGATCTTCGTGGGTGCCCGGTTGAGTAGATACATTGCTGTCTGGACTGCTTCTACCCAAAACGGATCCTCCAACTTGGCAATGGAGAGCATACAACGAGCCATCTCCATGAAAGTCTCGTTGTGTCACTCGGAAATCCCATTCTGTTGGGGTGTGTAGGGTGCAATCAGATGTTGCTAAACATCATGTAGCTTGATTATGCTAAGAACTTCTTTGATACAAATTCCCCCTCGATCGAGCAGAGGAGAAGGAGAGGCTTCCCAAACTACGGTGGCTTGCTTTGGTAAAATGTTTGAAAATGGAAAAATGCCTCACTCTTCATCTAGAGAAAATAGACCCATATTTTCCGTGAGTAATCATCAATGATGAGCTGGAAGTACTCAAAACCTTGGAAGCTAGCTGGCGGGGGCTGCACAGATCGGTATGTACAACTTGAAGATACTCCGTAGAATGATAAGAGCTCTATTTGAACGGACCTCTATGTTGTTTTCCTACAAGACATCCTGAGCAAATAGGTAAGGAATGGGAGAGTGGAGGAAGCCCTCTTACCATTTCCTTGGCACTGGCGATGCAGAGCCCCGTAAAAAGATGACCATATCGAAAGTGCCATAGTGTAGTGGACTCCGCTGTTGAAGTAGAGAGAGCAATGTTAGATGAAGTGACCACATCCAGTGCAAATAGACGGCCCTTCATAAATGCTCGAGCAATTACTAAGTCTCCTAGGAAATGATGTAGGACTTGACCCCTTTCTCAACAAATAATTCAACCTACATTCGATGGTTAAGAAGTTGACTCACAGATAAGAGATTTGAGGTCAAACCTGGAACATATAGCACCTTCGTGAGTGTACATCTTCGTGTTCCAAGAGGAATGATGACATGACCAATCCCCACCATAATATACTCCCGATTGTATGCGATGGTATCCAATCTCATGGGCGATCACTCAGGGGTATGGAACAACTTATTGCCATTCATGTGTTTGTTGGCACCCGAATCAATCAACCAAACACTTTCGGCGATTGTGAAGTCTACGAGACTAATACAATGTCCAGGATGAGTTGTGTCAGAACCTTTTCATCGAAGGTGGCATCCTGAGAAGCAATATGACCCTTTTGCCTTTATTACGAGCATGCCATCAGGATTTCTTGGAATATCCTTGGCCAGAAGTGCTCTCTTCGCTAGAGTTGCCATACTTGCGACCGTTGTAATAATAGTTCGTAGTCATGTGCGTATCCATGGAGAAAATGTGGCACCATCGATCTTCCTTGTTATACTACGCTCGAGGTGGCGCTGTGGTGGCTTTGAGAAGTTTCTACTTGAGGATGTTGCTTCTTATTTTGGGGGCTGACTGCCCTTTCCGAGGCTTATGCTTTTTCCTCGTGATGAGAGCCTTATCTTCAAAGGCTTCTTAAACATTCTGCATGGCTTCTTCCTACTAGAGATAATTCACCAGTGTGGCAAAACTCACCTCCTGTTGAGTGATGGTCAATGTGGTGATCAGTGTCTGAGACCAGGAAGGAAGAGCTCGCAAGGTGAGCGAGACTAGCAACTTGTCGTCCACCGGTTCACCGAGAGCAGAAAGTTTGGCACGTAACTCGGCCACACACCGCAAGAAGGCTTCTACTGATTCACCATCATGCATACTCATCGTGTGAAGCTTAGTCTGAAGATGCAGCTTCATCGTCAGATTCTTGGCTTCATAGATGGTACACAACGCGGTCCATGCCTGAGAGGAAGTGGTTGCTTCCCGAATGTAAGGTTGAACCTCATCAGAAAGGCTCAGGGTGATAAGCATTAGTGCTTTTACATCAGCCTTTTCATGCTTAGCCAATAGATCAGCATTTGTGGGAGGGGCGTCTTTCCAGAAACAATCCCCCAAAGATCTTCAAACTGAAGAATTGTCTACATCTTGGTTTTCCATGCGGCGAAATGTGGCCCTTTCAAGAGTTGGGCATCGGATAGCATTTTTTTTTTTCTTCAAGACTGGCTTTTCCTATGGCGGCTTGCCTCCTTCACTCACAACAATGTTTACTCAACAAATTCTCCATGCACAACAATTCTTTCACGCTTCCTTCCTTGGTATTGTCCACGCACAAAGACACAAAGAATATGCAAAAAGAAACTGTTTTCTTGCTCCAAAATGGGCACTCCAATCTTCCACGCAAGCATAGGATGAACAAAGGCTCTGATACCAATGATGGCACAGGAATATATTTCATTCAATGCATATAACAAAACAGCAAGCCCAAATATATATAGGCTGCCTGGGAGAAAAGAACAGATTATAACCGCATAATGTTTACAAACAAACAATGTATTAATTACTAACTAATGCGCTAACAAGATTTCCAAATTATTAAGAAAGAATCTTTAAATATTCCTCAAAAGATTCAAAAAATATATTTTAAGGAAAAGGTCTTAGCTGCGAGGATTAGTGACAGTCCTCTCCCAAATCATGACATGCAATTATAATACCTAGTTGAGATCTAGACAATAGGTTTTGTTGAATATGTTCTCAAGGAAGCCGAGAAATTTTGCACCCAAGAAGAACCCCCAAATGGGTACTCAAAACCACATTTATTTTGATAATTGAAGCATTTCATTAAAATATATGTTGTCACATCCCCAAAAACAGTCATTTATTATTTGATGCATTTAGAAAATTGAGTGGCAATGATTGCCATAGAGATACTATGTTGTTGATTAATGGATCCTACTTGATTAACATTTTGATATGTTTAGATGAATGAATTTATTTTCAGTAACCAAACACATGATAGATGGTTATTAAATGTTGAAATACAATTATGAATTATTGTTGATAATAGCATGTCATTCAGATTTATAGATATTTGATTTATTATTTTGGACATGTAATGCACTTGGTATTGTTGTTTGTGCATGTGCAAGAGTTCTCGAAAAATGAGAAAGGGCATCATCGAAGAGAGAAGAAAAGATGTTGTAATGAGTATCACGAGAGAGAGAGAGAGAGAGTTACATGTGTATGTGAGTGCTCGAACTGGGTCAAACCGTAAGTTGGTCAATCGAACTTTTTTTTAATTATTATTATTAGTGCTTGTAAATCCTTTTGTATTTATGTCCTTGAGGGTTTACAATTTTATTTTATTTTCATTTGTTGATATGTGAATAACAAATTAATAATATAATTATTATTAACCTCTTATTGTGATACTCGGATGATAATTAAACTAGCGTGACTGTGTTATTATGTTAGTGACTCCATTATCGTTTATTACGATAATAGAGCCTTCATAAATACCTCACTACGAGATTTGCGTAAAATAATATTTAATCGAATTAAAGAAAATAATATAAATTTTATTAAAAGAATTATTATATATATATAGAACGCAATATATAATTATCCACTAAAATGCATGGACTCATTCATATGTGGGATGTTAAAGAAATAAAAGGAAAATATTATTATTTAAATTTAAGACTGACTTAAGAAAGAAAATATAGATCTTTTCCACAAAACTTATATTTCAATATCCCATGTGGCTTTTTAAAACTGAAATAACTCAATGAATGACAATCCTAAAAGAAGGAGAGATGTAAAATAATAATTTAAAATAAATAAACAAATAAGTTTTGGAGAGAAATTAAATTAAACTAGAAGTTTAAAAGCCACGAAAGGACGTAGCATGGTGAGTAGGAAAATTAGATGAAAAGGAATACAATTAAAAAAATGTGATTTCCTAAATTTAAGCCATACGGCCACTCAGATGGGAAACAAAATTTATTTAAAAATAAAACTTACGGAAAGAATGGCAGTAGCTTGTGGAGGAAACTAAAAGAGACGTAAGAGTTAATATTAAAAGAAATTGAAGAAAAGGGCGTCCAGAAAGAGAGAAAAAAAATATAAATAAATTATTTGGGAGAGAGGGAAAACACAAGAGGGAAGTGAGCGGTTTTTTTGTTAACAGCAAAAGGCGGTAGTAGGAGCTTAGCGTGGGAATTGAGAAACAGGAAAATATATATATATATATATACATACATATTTGCGGGTAGAACATCTTTCTTTCAGGAGCTACAAGGACAAGTGCGGGCAACTTGGAAGGAAGGGAGAATTTTATACAGAAAAAAAGACTATAATTGGAACGATAGGATCTAGAGGAATATAAAATAAGAACAAAACTACATCTTTATCCAAATCATCTGAGGCGGGTCAGATAAGACTTGGAGAAGCGATTTGACAAGAAACATAACAAATATCCATAATTCCATCTATTTTTCAAGTGTTTCTTAACCTTCCTTTTTCATTATGCCTAAATAATTAATGAATATAAATCTGCGTATAACATATAATTAAGATCATACGAATGATGTTTAGATTTTTGGTTTTATTTTATTTATTTAATTATTATTATCTTTTTTTTTTAAAAAGAGAGAAGAATGAACAAAACTCGTGAAATATATACCAACGCTAGGATATAATTTAACTTAGAGTCTAATAAACATAATCTATGACTATTCTAGTATTGATAATATTAAAATATAAATAATTAAATAAAAAGGATATTGTCATATTAAAATTCAAACTTGTGACCGAATGGCCCAATCTTGAGATATCTGGTTTGGTTTAACAATTTAGATTTAATAAAAAAATTCATGTACTCAACTTGATCATAAACCTACGTTGATATAAACAAAAAAAAAGAGTTTTGGAATTTTGATTTAGCGGTTAAATTAGGAATTTGGAGGCCCTTTTCAACTAGTAAAATGTGATCATCTATTAACTAGTGGGGACAAGAGGATTTAAAGAATTAGGCTATATTATTAATGGATAACAATGTTAAAATAGCCAATATAAGTGAGAGATGTAAATATATTGATAAATTATACCTTGAAGATGTTCATCGACAATTAAGACATAACATATGCAAAGACCACCTAAAAACTACATTACTATGATGATTTGATTATACAAATGGCGCAAAAAAACAATATTATAAAACCATGATTACATTATTTTAGAAAATACAATAAATTAGATGATATTAAAAATGTGAAGAAATAGACCTTCGTGAGACTTTTTATGTTTAAGTAGTTGAAGGACGTTTGATTGATAGATTGAATCTTTATCTCTATTGAAATATAAACAAAATATTAATCCAGACTTAGAAGCTCGTATAACTAAAATATATATAGGAGACCTTCAATGATGGGTTCTAATATTTGATTTTGGAAGTAAGATATTGGAAGGAACCACCACTATGACCTCCTTAGGTGGTGTGGGATGCCCAGGAAGGTTGAAATTTTTGTGCCTACATCATAATAATTTTTAAATGCTTCTAGATAAACAAGATGTTTTCTTTTGTAAGGTTTCCAATTGAGAAAAGAGTATATTGAGAGATGTGCTAAGTTAGGGGGAGTGTGATAGTACAAGAGGTGATAGATAACCTGGTACATAGAATCACACAAAATGAATGCTAAGAGGGGACTCAAGATAGTTTATGGATTGAATCATAGGCTATCTTCTTGAAAAAAATTTTATATTCATGCTCTAGTAGTCTATTGGATCTCGGGGTTTAGGTGGGTACCTAATGATATCCATAGAATTTTGGCCAAAATAAAATCATAGGGTTATGATTTAGGATGTATATTATTCCTACCCTATAGATGTTACCAGTTGATTGGGTAATGGCTTACACATATGACTCTCTCTCTCTCTCACCTCATTGATTACCACATCTTCCTTCTCATGAAGGGTAGGGCCACTCTCAATTTTGAGAGGTGTGTAGGGTATCCGTATGGATCGTGGTTGGAGGTAAAGTGCTCCGATGATGCTCTTTCTCTCCTTGTAATTGGACAACAAAATGGTTCTATTCATTATGTGGTTTGATATTATAAGGTATAAATTGTATCCATGTACGTCTAATGTGATTTATGTAAAATGATCTGAAGTGAAATTGTACCTTTTAAACTGTAGATGATTACCTTATTGAAATTGTTTAAGATCTTATTAATCAGTGGCTAAGTTGAACTCGACCAAAATGTATACATGTTATGAAGGATAAACTCATTATATTAGAGCTATATTATGAAATGCTTTCATGTGAACAAACTAGTGTAAAGTGTAAATGAATAAATAAGTGATCTACATTTACAAATTAGTCATTCAAAGCCAATGTGGATTTATATGCATGGTGGTATTCATTTAAAATTATGAATTCATCATCTTAAGTTATATGAAGTGCTTAAGAAAAAATGGGTAATTGAATAAACATGTGTTGATTTACAATTTTACATTGAGAATTAAACATTTAGAACACTTGTATCATGTAGAGACACATTGTACCAATAAGTGAAATATTTATTTGATGTTTTAGTTGAAATTAACTTAGAATAAACATAGGTTAATTATGGACATCGTAAGCATTTCAATGTGAGTGTGTGAAAGTAGAAATAGGTAAACATTGATAGCATGTTCTTCCTAAATCAAGAGAGTTGAAGATATATATTAATCGCTGTAAAAAAAATTTAGACGTGTTTTCTTGGATTATGTTAGAAGGGATGTTACATCTTGGTATCAGAGCTTAGGTTCAACACTATGACCTTATATGTGTTCACTACGTTTTTCGAGGTTATAATTACTTTTCTTGTAATATGCCATGATTTGAAATGGAAAGAACAAGAGGAGCATCTGGAAGTGGTGAAGCTGACAACACCATTGACATGAATGGAATTCCAAATGTCGCTGAAGAAGTGACAAGGAAACAATGAGAAAGTTTGGATCAGATCCTTACCTTCTCGATCGACACCGAGACAAGCTCGCTGCACTTGAGCAGAAGGCTTCAGAGGAGGAGAAAATTGCTGGGAATAATCAGGTGAATGAGACTGAACAGGGTGGTGAGGGTGCTATGAAAAATTCTCATGATCTTGTTGTTTAACCAAAGCCTAAGAGGGCTAGATTTGAGACAGAATTGGCCAAGGACCTTAAAAGAATTGTCCCACCAAAGTACTCAGGAGCGGTATTAGGAGATGGAGCTGAAGCATGGTTAATTAAAATGGAGAAGTATTTTGAGATTCAAAACTTCTAAGAGGAAACCAAGCAATATGGGTTGCATATCGGTGACATGCAAAGTATTTGCTTGGTGGAATAAAAAAAAGGTTCAACAGAATTTGAGTGGTGAGAATACCACTTGGGAGTTATTTGTAACTCTTTTCAGGAAAATATGGCTACCACAACTATATTTTGATAAGAAAGTGACAGAATTTCAGAATCTAGTCCAAGGAGATTTGACTGTCACTCAATATTGGGAGAATTTTATTAAACTTCTCAAGTATGTGCCCCAGTATCAAAAAGATGAGTGGTTCCAAATCTGTAAGTTCATTATGGGGTTGAGCTCTCGTATTGGACCGGAAGTGGATGTTCATGGGCCGAACATAATGGATGAGGATTTTGAAAAAGCAATGAAGCAGGAGAAAAAGCTACAGATTGATTTATGCTTCTAAAAAGGATTCTAGGGCACCAATGGTTGGACCAAATCAGCAATCATCAAGACCATTCAAGAAGAACTTTAAATAAGTTCAAAAAGAATGGAGGAAACAAAAATGGTAATACTTGGAACCCAAAAAGTTTGGAAATTCACCAAATGTGGGAAACAATCAAAGGGGACTGACCAAGTGGGAATGGTGGAAACAGACAGAATAGGAATGTAGGAGAGAAGTTTCGCATAGGAAAGGACCGATTCTGTAGGATGTTATAAATGTGAAGGTGAAAGTGGTGAGCATCAAATTTTCACAGGGGTTCAAAAGTCCACTAAGTTGAGACAAATATCAGCCATGTAGTTGAAGAAGGCACAAAGCAAGGGTCTTATGATGTATGCAGTTCATATTGATGATGTGGGTGAGGAAAGAGAACCTAAATTAGAGGACTACCCCTTTCTTCAAGATTTTAGCGATTTTTTTCTAGAAGATTTTCATATTGATGAGGACTTCCTCCTCGTAGGGAATTTTATTTCTCTATAGACTTAATCCCAGGATCTGAGCCAAAATCGAAAGCACCTTACCAAATGACCACAACAGAGTTGTTTGAATTAAAAGCATAGTTGCAATAAGATTGTTAACTAAGGGATTGATCTATCCTAGTGTCTTGCCATGGGGAGCACCAGTTATTTTTGTGAAAAAGAAGGATGGAACCCTTAGGCTTTGCATTGATTATAGGATGTTGAATAAGGCAACAATTAAGAACATGTACCCTTTACCACGCATTGATGATATATTTGATCAAATGCGAGGAGCTACAATGTTTTCCAAGATTTATTTGAGATATGGGTATCATCAATTGAGAGTAAAGGAAAATGACATACCTAAGACAACTTTTAGGACAAGGTATGACCATTATGAGTTTACTATACTTCCTTTTGGACTCACAAATGCACCAGCAGCCTTCATGAATTTAATGAATAGTGTGTTCAGAGACTATCTAGATGGTTTTGTGCTTGTTTTTCTAGATGACATATTGATATACTCACAATGAAGAGGAACACATTCATCATCTACAACTAGTGCTACAAAAGTTGAGACAACATAAGTTGTATGCCAAGTTGTCAAAATGTAGTTTCTTCCAGAGGAAGGTGCATTATTTGGGTCATGTGATATTGGAAGATGGAATTGCAATTGATCCAGCCAAGATAAAGGCAATCATGGAATGGCCAGCACCTAAAAATGTGCATGAGGTGCGTAGTTTTATGGGACTTGCAAGTTATTACAGGAAATTTGTTGAGGGATTTTCTAGAATTGGTAGTCCTATTACCTCATTGCAAAAGAAAGGGAAGAATTTTCTATGGACAGAAAAGTGTGAACAATATTTTCAACTCCTTAAGGAGAAGTTGACTACTACCCCAATTCTAAAAGTTGTAGATCCTAATGGTGAGTTCACAGTGGTTACAGATGCATCAGGTGAAGGTTTTGGAGGAGTTTTAATGCAGGATAATTAGGTAGTGGCTTATGAGTCACGAAATATTAGGCAAGGGGAGTTGAATTATACCCCACATGATCTAGAACTTGCAGCAATAGTGCATGCTTTGCAGATGTGGAGGCATTACCTTTTAGGTAAGCCTTTTATTCTTAAGACTGATCATTTAGGATTGCAGTATATATTCACCCAACCTAATTTGAATGCACGTCAATGATGTTGGTTGGAGTTTTTGAGTGAATATGAATTTGATATAAGCTATATAAAGGGAAAGGAAAATCGAGTTGCAGATGCCCTTAGTAGGAGATGACACATAGCAACCATGGCCTTGGTAAGGACCACTTTCAGACAACAAGTTTTAAGTAAGATTTCATCAGATAATTTTTATGAGAAGGTCAAATTTGTATTTGGGGAAATGATAGTTGTGATCATAGATATGAGGGTTATCAGTTTGATAGAGATGGACTTCTACATTTCCATGACATAATATATATACCTGACCTCGATGGATTGAGGACCATAGTATTGGAGGAGGCACACAATGCTCCTTATTCAGGTCATCCCAGAGTGATAAAGATGTTAGCTGATCTCAAACCATTGTATTTTTGGCTAGGAATAAAAAGGATGTTGCAAACTTTGTTTCTAGATGTTTGGAGTGTCAACGAGTGAAAGATGAACATGTGCATCCAATGGGTTTTTATACCCACATGAACCTCCGAATGGAAATGGTAGGTCATAAGTATGGATTTTGTTCAAGGACTTCCAATGTCCAAGAACAAACATGATGTTATATTGGTGGTTGTGGATAAACTCACCAAAGTAGCCCATTTCATTCCTAGAAATTTGAAGGATGATTCACCAATTTTGGCGAAGAGGTTTATTCAAGAGATCTTTAGGTTGTATGGAGTGCCAGAGAAGATTATATCAGATAGAGATACCCGTATGATGACGTCAAGGTTTTGGAAAAATTTGCACTCTACCTTAGGAACTAAGTTGAATTTTCAGCAGTGCCTATCACCCGAGAGACGGATGGTCAAACAGAAAGGGTAAATCAGGTTCTTGAAGACATGCTCAGGATGTATTGTATGGATCAACAATACAAATGGGAAGACTATTTTCCATTGGTTGAGTTTTCCTACAAAAATTCATACCATTGACATTGGGTATGGCCCCTTTTGAGGCTCTATATGGAAGAAAATGTGAACACCTATCAGTTGGGATCGTGTTGAAGATAGGGTGGTTATAGGCCCTGACATGCTTAGGGACATGGAAGAGCAGGTAAAATTGATTAGGCAACGCTTATTTGAGGTAGCGGATAGAAAAAAGTTAGGCAAATAGGAAAAGGACTCCTAGAGAATTTGTGGTAAGTGATAAGGTTTTTCTTAGGGTTAGACCAAATAAGAGTTCAATCAAGTTTGGAAAGTCTTCCAAACTAGCACCTCATTATGTTGGGCCATTCGATGTTCTCGAAGTGGTCAATCCAGTGGCATATAGACTTGCGCTACCTCCAGCTCTATCCCGATTGCACAATGTTTTTCATGTGTCTTTATTGAAAAGATATCATGTTGATATGTCTCATGTTATTGATTGGAAATATCTATAGGTAGAGGATCTAGGAGTTTGTTATGGTTGAGCCCCTATGGGTGCTTGAGATACGAAAGCTTCGCTTGTGAAACAGGGAAGTCTCTCAATGCAAGGTCCAGTGGGACCAATATTCAGAAGAGAGTGCTACCTAGGAGGACTATGAAGAAGTCCACAATTCATACCCGCATTTATTTCATTAGTTGTTTTCTTTTAGGTATTAATAATCATTGGGATGATGCTTCCTCTTAGAGGGGAAGGATGTGTCACATATCAAAAAAAGTCATTTATTATTTTGATGCATTTAGAAAATTGAGTGGCGATGATTTCCATAGAGATACTATGTTGTTGATTTATGGATCTTACTTGATTAACATTTTGATATGTTTAGATGAATGAATTTATTTTAAGTAACTAAACACATGATAGATGGTTATTAAATTTTGAAATACAATTATGAATTATTCTTGATAATAGCATTTTTAGATTTATAGATATTTGATTTATTATTTTAGACAAGTAATGTACTTGGTATTGTTGTTTGTGCATGTGCGGGATTTCTCAAAAAAATTAGAAAGGGCGTCATCGAAGAGAGAAGAAAATATGTCGTAATGAGTATCACGAGAGAGAGATAGAGAGAGAGTTACATGTGTATGTGAGTGCTCGAGCGGGTCAAACCGTAATTGGTTAATTGAAATTTATTATTATTATTATTATTATTATTATTAGGGCTTGTAAATCCTTTTGTCACTATGTCCTTTAGGGGTTTACAATTTTATTTTATTTTCATTTTTTGATATGCGAATAAAAATGAATAATATAATTATTATTGACCTCTTATTGCGATACTCGGATGATAGTTAAACTAGCGTGATTGGTTATTATGTTTATTGTTATCTCACATGACTGGGCTATTATATTATTAAGACTCGGGAGGAGTAAGATTCTGACTAAAATGAGCATGCATGGTTTTTTTAGGAATAGCTTTCTCTGTAAAAGGAGTAGTAATTGTAGTATATCTCACATGAGATCCAAGCCTATAATTCCCATGGATAATAGAGACAAAAGTTAATAAAACATAGACACACCCTCATCTACATGATTAAAATTAAGTTTGTATCATCATTTCTTTTATACTAATTAGTTTTCAAGCCCTCTTGTTGCTCAAGATTAACTAGTAAATGAAAAGTATGAATAACTTATGGAATAAGTGGAAGTGGCGTAAGAGAAATTACATATTTGGATTCATCTTGTTGCTCAATATTAACTAGAAAGGAAAAACATGAATAATTTATGAAGTAAGTGGAGGTCGTGTAAGAGAAATTAAAAATTCAGATTCATCAACATGAACCTCAATCATAGAGAAGCTGTTAGCTTAATTAATACAATCCTACACGCATATGGTTAAGGTTAAGGAGTAACCAGTCCCTACCTGTGTAATCTGTTCTGTGGCTATATATATTTCATCTTGTCTACTTTTTTATTCACACATTGAATAATAATTATTGGCTCTCCTTCCATCATTGGTATCGAGCCTTGATTCTTTCCTTGGCGTGGAGCGACTGCAACAAAGATCCACAAAGACTGATTCCCGTCTTCCTTAGGTGTTTTTGTTTTTCTCTGTCGAAATCTGCATGTATGATTGTGTTTGAACGACTCGCATGGAAAACCAAGATGTGGATGATTCTTGTTTGAAGATCTTTGGGGGATCGTTTACGCATGGACGCCCCTCCCATAGATGTTGATCGGTGGCTAAGTATGAAAAGGCTGATGTAAAAGCATTATTGCTTATCACTCTAAGCCTTTCTGATGATGTTCAACCTCACATTTGGGAAGCAACCACTTCCTCTATAGCATGGGCCACGTTGTGTACCATCTATGAAGCCAAGAATCTGACGATGATGCTACATCTTCAGACAAAGCTTCACACAATGAGTATGCATGATGGCAAATTAGTCAAAGCCTTCTTGTGGCATGTGGCCAAGTTACGCGTAGAAAATTTCTGCTCTCGGTGAACCGGTGGACGACAAGTTGCTAGTCCCGCTCACCTTGCGAGCTCTTCCTTCCCGATTTTAGACACTGATCACCACGTTGACCATCACTCAACAGGAGGTGAGTTTTGCCAAACTGGTGAATTATCTCCAGCAGGAAGAAGCCATTCAGAATGTTCAAGAAGCCTTCGAAGACAAGGCTCTCATCACTGAGGCAAAAGCATAGCAACAAGCCTCGGAAAGGGCAGTCAACCCCAGAATCGAAGCAGCATCCACAAAGTAACCTTCTCGGCGGCCAGCCACCACAGTAGCCACCGAGAAGCAGCAGAACAACAAGGTGGATTGATGGTGCCACATTTTCTCCACGAATATGCACATGACTACGAATTGTTATTACAACGGTCACAAGCATGGAAACTCTGGCGAAGAGAGAACTTCTAGCCAAGGATATTCCAAGAAATCCCAATTACGTGCTCGTAATCAAAGAGAGAAGAGTCATATTGCTGCTCAAGCAAGATGCCTCCTTTGATGAAGAGGTTCCAAACGCAACTCATTTGGACATTTTCCTAGTCTCATAGACTTTGCATCCATCAGAAAGTGTCTGGTTGATTGATTCAAGCGCCAACAAACACATGATTTGCGGCAATAATAAGTTGTTCCATACCCCGAGTGATCGGCCCCGGATATCGAATCACCATCGCAGATAATCAGGAGTATATTGCGGTGGGGATTGGTGATGTCATCATTCCTCTTGGGACATGAAGATGTACACTCATGAAGGTGCTATATGTTCCATGTTTGACCTCAAATCTCTTGTCTGTGAGTCATTTTCTTAATCATTAAATGCAAGTTGAATTCTTTGTTGAGAAAGGGGTCAAGTCCTGCATCATTTCCCAGGGAGACTTAGTTATTGCTCGAGCATTTATGAAGGGCCATCTATTTGCACTAGATGCGGTCACTTCATCTAACATTTCTCTCTCTTCAATAGTGGAGTCCACTGTACTATGGCACTTTTGATATGGTCATCTTTCTACCAGGGGCTCTACATCAGCTCAGTGCCAAGGAAATGGTAAGAGGGATTCCTCCACTCTCCCATTCCTTACCTATTTTCTCGGGATGTCTTGTGGGAAAACAACATAGATGTCTGTTCAAACAGAGCTCTTATCATTCTATGGAGCATCTTCAGGTTGTACACACCGATCCGTGAGACCCTACCACTTTTGAATACTTCCAGCTCATCATTTATGATTACTCACGGAAAATGTGGTTATATTTTCTCCGAAGAAGAGTGAGGCATTTTTCAATTTCCAAACCTTTTATCAAAGCATGCCACCAGGCAGTCCAGGAAGCCTCTCCTTCTCCTCCGCTCAGATTGAGGGGGAATTTGTATCAAAGAAGTTCTTAGCATACCTGAAGCAGCATGACATTCAAAGCAACATCTGACTGCACCCTACACTCCCCAACAGAATGGGATTTTCGAGCAACACAACAGACTGTCATGGAGATGGCTCATTGTATGCTCTCCACCACCAAGTTGGAGGATCAGTTTTGGGCAGAAGCAGTCCAGACAGCAGTGTATCTACTCAACCGGCACCCACGAAGATCTTGCAGAACAAGACACCGAGAAGAGGTATGGACTGGTCGTAAACCTTCTATCTGTCATTTGAGATTTTTTGGTTGTACTACATATATGCATGTTCTAGATAAGAAAAGGAAGAATATCGATCCAAAGACACTGCCATGTCTTTTCTTGGGGTATAGTACTACCTCAAAGGCATATCGTCTCATGGATCCTGAGACGAATAAAATCTACAAGAGAAGCGCTGTGGTGTGTGATGAGTCATCCTTTGACTCCCTACCACACAATGGAGATCCAATACCGACCTTGTCACATAGATTGCTCACACATCCAGATGATGGGCAAGATGATTCTTCTCAGAGAGAAGAAGAGCTGAGTGGAGACTATTCATCGATCTAGGCACACTAGAAAACACATCTTCACATCAGCAACAACAACACCAACGTCTGAAATGGGTCCAGAATACTATTAGGCATGCACATCTAAACTCACTTCCAAGTACTTCTATGGGATTCAGAACACGAAGTCAAGCTAGACATGAGGTAAATTTTACACTCATGAGTTCGATTGTAGATAACATCGAACCTAACACCTTGTTTGTGAGGCATTAGACCAACCACGGTGGAAACAGGATATGGATGTTGAATATGATTCCCTACTTCAGAATCGAACGTGGGAACTTGTCGATCTACCTCCAGGAAAGAAATACATTGGATTTAAAAGGATTTTCAAAACAAAATATAAGGCATATGGTTCAATCGACAAACACAAAACACGACTTGTTGCAAAGGGTTATGCTCGTGAAGAAGGAATTGACTATGACAAGACCTTTACACCCATTGCAAAGATCAAAACCATCAAATTTTTCGTGCACCTTGACAAAGACAAAATGGATGGAAACTTCAGCAGATGGATGTCAAGAGTGCTTTTCTGAATGGTGATCTCAAAGAAGAAGTATACATGGCCCAACATGAAGGGTTTGTAGACGAGCATCAACCACACAAGGTATGGACTCAAACAAGCACCTAGGGCATGGTATATCAAAATTGATGATATCCTATTGTAGCATGGATTCACTCGTAGCCCCTCAGATACAAATTTTTATATCAAGAAGGTAGGAACAGAGATTTTCATTCTGGTTTTGTACATAGATGATCTTGTGATCACAGGAAGTTCTGACAATCTTGTGGATGATGTAAAGAATGATCTAAAGAAATCCTTTGACATGACCGATTTGGGGCTACTTCACTACTATCTTGGCTTAGAGATATGGCAGAAGAAGAATCATATCTTCATCTCCCAAATGAAATATGCCAAGACACTCCTGGAGAAGTATGGAATGTCAAATTGTAAACCAATGTCCACACCTATGGAAAAAGGTTTGCAATTATCTAGATTCAGGATTCACCGTAGGTAGATGGCACTCACTATAGTTAGATTGTGGGGAGTTTCATTTACTTGACTTATAACAGGCTAGATCTTTGCTTTGTAGTGAGCTATCTCGCCGATTTATGCAGAGTGAAGAAATGTCGGTAGATAGTAGTAAATCATGTGTTGAGATACGTCCGAGGTATAGTTGACTTTGAGTCCTGGAGTATCGAGAAGAAAAATTAGTTCTTCTTATAGGGATATATAAACTCCGACTATGCAAGATCCGTTTATGACAAGAAATCCACTTCAGGATATGTTTTTCATCTCGGATCTAGACCTATCTTGTGGATTAGCAAGAAGAAAACTGTTGTTGTTCTCTCATCCATTGAGGCTGAATATCGTGCCACACGAGGAGTTGTGTGTGAAGCAATTTGGTTACGTTGCATTCTTGCAGATATAGGGATTCCTGAAGAGAAACCTCCCATCATTCACTGTGACAATCAAGGTGTGTTGAAGCTTGTGAAGAATCTTGTTTTTCATGAATGAACAAAGCATATTGAGGTCGAATGTCACTACATTCATGAATAGGTCTTGAACCACCAAATTCAGCTCCAGTACTACCCTACTGATTTTCAGGTTGCAAATATTCTCACTAAGCCTCTCGCAAGGTGAAGTTTGATTTGTTTAGGGGGTACATATGTAGGAACAATGTATTAAGGGGGGGAATGTTAGCTTAATTAATACAATCCTACATGCACTGGTTAAGGTTAAGGAGTAACCGTCCCTACCTATGTAATTGTTTCAAGCCTATATATATTTCTTCTTGTCCATTGTTTTATTCACACATTGAATAATAATTATTGGCTCTCCTTCCATTAGAAACAAGGTGGAATCAAAGTTGGTTCAACAAGTGGCTACACAAGAGGTGTGGTATTAAGGATTTTTCTTTAATTTACAATCACGTACGTATATAACTTATCCATATGAATGGGATATGATGGAGGCATAATTATGGTCTCATTAAAATTAGAGGAATAAAGCTTACAATATTTGAAAGGTTCTTCATCAATATAAATAGTGTACTCATAGCCATCATGTATGAATTTGACACATTAATGAAAAGTGTATGGTATAGCTTCCATAACATGAATCCAAGGGTTTCCTAAGAGGAGGTTGTAATGAAGAGAATTATCCATAATATGAAATATATTAGGTAGTTTCTTCATTCCAAATGAAACATCTAAAGTGATTTTCTAAGTGTAGATTATGATACATTATCAAATCCTCAAACAATAGTAGTAGTTCTATCAATTACATTCATAGAGATAATTATTGACACTCAAATTTTTAAATTTACCCTTAGAACCTACTAATCATGATTGTACTTCTTGGTTAGGACAAATACCCACATCATATCCCCACTAAGTGAATATTGTTATCTCTTTCCTAACTTGTTTATTTCCACACACTTATGTATCGACAAATTCATAATATAAATTCATAAAATCAATGTTTAAGCTCTAACCATCACGAGCAAATTTCATATTTGATTTACCTTTTCCCTATCCAAAACCACGCAGATTGATTGATGAGGATGTAAAATATGGTCTTGGTTGACATGTGCATTCCTAGACTAACACGTCTTCCAACTCGCTTTTTCATGCAATAACATTTTTGGGTCTTTTCATCTTCTTGGGTTAGCCTTATCATGATAATTTACCTTCATATCCTTATATAAACAAGTTAATATTACCTCATTTACTCACGGGAAAAATTGGAAATCATATAGAAAAATCGTTTGGTATAATCATTAAAAACTAAATGTTCCCTAAATTTTCCCAAAGCTAATGCACATCCACTAGGGTAGCACTATTAAAGCTATGAATCACTCGACCAAGTCAAGGATTCTATCTTCCCTTATTTTCAAGCACACAGAAGTTCCCTACTTCAAAGTATTAACAAGATCATGATTCTCGAAGCATGTTCAAAGTGGTTCAAGTTACGAATAAGCTCCATTCATATAGATATTACATGTTAGGTGGCGAACTATGTGTGGTTTTTGGCCTCTTCGAAGTAGTGTCAATGTATGTAGTGCACTAATTGCACTTCAACCAAAACACTAACCTTATTGCAAGGTATTCCACCCTGTGGTTAGGATTTGAATGTGATTTAAGTGTTACAAATGGATTCAATATTGTGCTAAAACTAGGGTTTAATAGTAACGTGTATTTCCATATCACCAAATGGCCTAGAAATTTATAAATTCTCATTCCAAGAGGGTCCAGTACCATACCATAGAGGCATGACGAGATATTACAAACACTGTCAATTTGTACGGTCCTACACTAGGAGTTTTTCTAGTTATATTATCATAAACAAAACATCTTCGTTCTCTACACTTATAACTTCTAAATTTTATGCATCTAAATATCTCTTATAAAATATTGTGTAGTTAAGTGCATTTGACAAGTTTGGTTAGAGTTTTTTCAATTAATTATGCATAATGTAGATTACAAATAAATAAGATATCAAACTCCTATAAAATAGGAGTTAGCTACTACAAAACCTATTCATGTCAGGTGAGTATAACTCACATAACCCACATACAAACTACCAAATTCCTATCTATGTGAGTTGTAATACCTTCAACAACTCACTAACAAATATATCTTACTCACTTCAATTATAATATACGCACTAAACAATTAATTCCTAACATTCCCCCTTAGTGTGAACATGGGGTAAGGAACACTGAAAACATAATCATATGTCAATGCATATGTTTAGGTCGACATACCACTATCCGGATCTTGCTAAACATGATCAGATCTACATATGAAAACCTATCCCACTTTCACTTCTAGAGAGCTTATCACTGATTGATCATCTTCCAACAAAGTAATGTAGCCAGAGGATCTATACGGTCAAAGGGTCATTGCGGTCGGTTACCCTCCTATACAACTATTTTTACAGATATGAACCTTCCATGCCATATCACAACACATTCAAGAGAAAATATTGAAATTACAAACATGAATAATCTTATGTTTGTATACGTGTACACAACTAAAATAATAATTAAGTGAAATTTGAGGACCATGTCCTTGTGACATTTCATGCAACCACTATTGGTGATCACCGCCACATTAATCATGAATAGTATGAGAGAGTTACCTCTACCACACGGGAACCAATATGGTTTTATCCATTTTGGTGCAAATGTGATACTACTAATATAGTTGTGTGGCTTCATTGTTAGCGGTTAATGAGAGGTCATTGATCGACCTCCTTCCTCCAATGCCTCCATCTCAAAAAAATTGGATGTTGAAGCTTATCGGTTTCCACATCATGATTATTATGTTTCCCCACCCCGGAATTTGAAACACTTTATTTCATTGGACATCGGGTTACACCGAAAAAAGCATCTCTAAGGCAAAAAAAAAAATTCCCATTCTTTGACTTCAACTCACAATGACTATTTGACGATACAAAACTATAATTAATAAATAGACATTTATATTAGAAATAATAAAACTACAATACTAGAAAATAATCTAATAAAAAGATACTTTAAAACTAAAAAAATTAAAAACTTAAAAAAGAAAACTATATTCACTTAAAATAGTTTAAAATAAAATTAAAATTAAAAACTAAATAAAATACCATGAAAATTTAATTCATATAACTGAATAAAACCTAAAAGACTAAACCACTTACCATAAAAGAAAACCACAAATTACAACAAGTCTTTAGAACATTAAGCATGGAGGATTTAGAACAAGTCTTCTCAAAGATGAAATGGGTCTCCTTTTGGGAAGGATTGCATCCTTGTTATACAAGAGATTCCACCGTAATGTAGTCACTTGATAGGCACAATTTAGATATGCTCCCAAATGACAATAATGCATATCTGTGCCAAACTACTTTACAAAATCGGAGGATGTTTCCAAAAGGGTTGTGAAATCAACACTCCAAATCTTGTACAAAAATAATCTTCACCATCCCTATGTCACCTTTTCCTCTAACTATATTTGCACAATGAAAATCTATAAAGAAATGAGCAGATCTTCCCTTCAATCATTCATGTCACATGTGAGGTATGACAGGATACGAGTATAGAAGGATTATTTTACACTATATATGTATAAATCCTTTATATTCCTGTGACAAAAATATAAAATAACAAAACTATGATGGCAGACTTGTGATATGTGCTATGCCTAAGTGGGCACCTTATTTCTTCCTCCTCCTTTGAATAAAAACATAATGTCCTTTGAAATATTGCACACTTCTAAAGATTTTTTTAAATTATAAAACACACCAATCATGTTTCTTATTCACATGGACAAAGGCACATGGAGATGTGATACCAAATTATGAGTTTGTTCACATTTTTTCTTAATTAATTATTACATATTATAGATTAAAAATAAATAAGACATCAAACTCCTATAAAATATGAGTTAGCTACAACAAGACGTATTTACGTGGGGTGAATATAACTCACATAACCCGCTTACAAACTACTAAATGCCTATCTACAAGAGTTGTTGGAACATCATATCTCCAAAAATCACTAACAATATATCTTACTTGCTTACATTATAATATACACACTAAACAATTAATTCCTAATAGCATCTTCCTCTTATTTTCAAGCTTGTAGTATATTGTAATCATTAATTGTAAGTACCAATATGTTATTCTAATATTGTATGATTAATATTGAAAGTTAATTAATCATAATAGCTCCTAGTTTTAAATCTTACATTCATTTTTAATGTTGTGCATGTCCATAACATAAATCTATTAAGGTTAAAAAGGGTGTAAACAAAACCCAATTTTTGGAGCAAAGATTTGGGTCATACATTCAAACTAAATCCATTGTCGATTAAAACTCACTTGATTAGAAATCTTTGAATTTGTACACTAATGAGTAATGGTGGACATTGATCTACTAAATTCTTGGGAGGAACCTAAGAGAGGTTAAAATTAATATTCTTGTCCGCACTCTTAAAAACTTTCACAATAGATGCAAAGTCGGAAAGTTCATATCATTGGGAAAAATAATAGATTGTAATGCCTCATATAATATGTCTTTATAAACAAGTTCCTTCTTAAGTAATTCCAAAATAGATATCTTAGTACATTTATTTTTTAATTGATCCAATATATTTTAACCTTGAAGTGGATCACTAGGATTAGTGATAGGATTAGAAGGTGGTGGTGGTAGAGGTTGGCTACTTGTACGTACCCAAAATTGTATGGTATGCTTTGTCTGCATCGCGAGCAGTGTAACAAGTGCCCCGATGATGATACAGGTCTCCTCACAAGGTGTTCGGGATCCAGAAAAGCCCTCGGAGTATGCGTTAACATCCCGCATGCCTCGCTTTGCCCCGCGCCTTTGTTTTCCCCTTTTTCCTTCTTTCTTTGGCTTGGCTTGACCTTCAATGTTAAACCACCGCCTGCGCAGGCGGCGGTCTGTGCACGTTTTCCAGAACACTCTTTTGACGCGACCCACGTGAAATATCACGATTTACCAGCTTTTCTTTGCCGACTTGAGCATGCATTAATGTTTTTGGTCCCCTGGAACAGTGTTTTTCCTTTGTTTATTGTTTAGGAGTTCAATTTGGTTTTGATTCTTGGGTGTTTGAATTCCTATAAATGCATGGTTTGTGTACATGCAAATGGTCTGAATTTTGGCTGAGTTTGTGTGAAGAATTTGAGCTGGAGTTTTGATCACCATTTTTCCTTGTTAGAGTCTTCTGTTTTAGTATTTTGGTTAGCTTGCTTAGGATTGATAGCATAGTTTACTTCATACTTGGTTTAGCATTGCTCATTGGTGTTGGTAAGCCACGAGACCCATCTTGTGCGAGGTTGTGCATTATTGCTCTATCCAATCCAGTTAGAAGCTTGCCTCTGAATTCCTCTTTGCTGTAGATTTGTTTTACTGTGACTTAGAGTTCTTAGTTCAATTCATTATATACCTGGTTAGCTTTATTCAGTTGTTAGTAAGCCACATATCCAACTTGTGCAAGCAGTGTCTTTATTTTGGAACAAAATAGCTTAGGAAGCCATTAAAGTTGCAGGTTTTGCTCTTCGTATAGGATAGTCACAGGTTCTGGTCGCTTCATGTTGCATGACTCGCAGTAAAATCCCGCTAGGAATCGCATAAGCCAAGCTCTGTACTCTTGCGCTATCCCTCTCCTACTCGCATTCTCGGTCTGCATTCTGAGTGTCCTTGTCCCAAAATCTACTCCTATCGGTGCTAGCATTACACGCTTTTCTGGATCCAAGTGAACACGAAAGAACGAGAAGATCATACTGAGGGGACGAGATCACATACACCATCGGATTCGCCACTGTTCTGCGGAGTCCAGGTTTTAAAATTTCAAAGTTCTAGTCAGATTTATATCAAATAGAGTAGTGAATCATTTTATTTCAGTTAAGCTCGCTTTCAATATTGCCAGGGAAGCTGTGGGGAATGATAGTTTCTGAGAAACTATGATTTGTTCCTCACTTCTGAGGTAGGATTGAAGGTTTTCAATTAAGTTAATTAGCTATCTTTTATTTAGATTCACACATCTGCACAGGTGAATAACCACACCGGGTTATCTCGCTTGTTTAGTTTTAGTATAAATTAGTTCAATTGTTGCTTGTAATTATAATGTTTCAATCATATATTTTGTTTAGATTAGTTTCCCTTTCAATAGTAGTATAAATTGTTATTTTCAGTTTAAGTTAATTTGGAGACTTCATAACTAGATTAAACGCTTAAATTCTAGTTAGGAGGATAAATCACTAGGGAATTTATGCTACCCGCTCATAGCCTCTAAATCTCCCCTTTGTCATTTTAGCTACCAGGAGATCACACTACCAGATCTTAGTCACTGATCCTCCCATGGTTAGCCATAAGAAAGTTGCTTGCCGATTCTCATCCTCGCTTGTAGCTTTTCTATCATAGAAAACTGACCATAATCCCAGCTGTGACTTCATCTAAGTCACCCGCATTTCAAACCACCGGCTGTCTCGGCACGACCTCGGGAGGTCGGGTACGGGGAAGGTCACTTGTCGATTATCATCCTCGCATGTCACTTTTCCATCGTACAAAATTGGTGAACCCGACGTGAACCAAACAATTGGTTCATCTTCTCTTTGAGAAGTTTCATCTTCTCTCTTTCATCTTCACTCTTTCCCATTATTCTGCGGGTATTCATATACCCCCCGAATATGTCAGGATTTGACGCATACGGCAGACCCCTCCTGGGTCTTGAGGCATACTACGCCCAACAGAATAGGGAATCATCACCCTCGCTCTCAGTAAGGGTCGACAACTATTCAACTAATCAGTTGTCAACTCAAACCCCAAGAACCAGATATAGTTTGTCTCTTCAAACCGAGGAGTTAGATCAACTCCCTCGAACCCAACAAACAGAGCCTTCAGGGTCAAACAATATGACGTTTACCGGAGAATCTGGTTCGTCTCCTCAAATACTACTCAGACCACATATTAGTAGACAATCAGATCCATACCTGGTCTTAGACGATGGACAATCAATACCTTATCCTAGGAGTGAACAACGCTCCCGGGGTATGTACCCACCTATAGGAGGTTTACAAGTACAACCCGAGACCCCTTTTCAAGAAAATACCTCTACAGGAAATATTCTTGGAGAAACTTGGCAAGATAGCAATCAGTTCATGACAGGCTATCACATGCCTATACAACACCAGGGTATACGACAAACGCCGCTCAGGCAAAGTACCGTGACTTCACCAAATGAAGTCATTTCAACGTTAGTAGAAAGAGTGAGAGGGTTAGAACTTGCTCAAGCAAATCAAAATTCTCCGTTCATGCAAACGGGGAGTTCCAATCCTCCATACCACTCTGGCCAAGTAGATCTCCTCACAGGAGTAGGCACGTTAGGCATGCCTCCTCAATTTCCTCAACAAACGCCAACAAGGCCCACCATCTCTAACACTATTCCTCCAGGTCTAGTGTCAAACAACCCATTCCTTGACAATACCCCGTCCTATTTAAACATGTACTCTAAATCCCCACAAGGAGATATGTTCTCCTCTCCCGGCATGTTTGCTCAAACGCAGGGACCTCCCTATGCCCCTGCCAACGCATATGCTGCACCGTATCAACAACCTATCCCACCATTGCTCCCTCAGCAACCACCATCAATGGTCGAAAGCTATGCAATAGGGACGTATTCAGAATATCTAAAGGAACCCTTAGATTTCACCATACGAAGCGTCATGCTTCCAAGACCTCTCCCTGATTTGCCCAAGTTCAAGGGTGAAGGAGATCCAAACGCGCATATCAAAGCTTACGCTACAGCCATACGAGAATTACTCCCTTGGGATGGGGTTGTTGCTAAAATATTTCCCAAAACCTTGGAAGGCATCGCTCTCGATTGGTATTATAGAATACCTGAAGCTTCCATACATTCATTTAAACAACTCGTGTCAGAGTTCATCAAAGCCTTTGACATGAACAAACTATTAAGAACAGGAATCAGGGAATTCTTACATATCAAACAAGAACACAATGAATCTGTCGCCCACTTCATCCAAAGGTGGCGTACAGTTCTTTATTCATCAGCAAGTGCTCCAAACATGGATCAGATGGAACTATGCGATTTATTCCTTCATTCTCTCAGCAGAGAAGTGAAGGAAGAAGTCCAGAAGTTCCCACTAAGGACTTATGATGAGGTACTTGAGAGCGCTCTGTGAATTGATCAAGCAGCAATAGATAGTGGTCGTAAGACTTACGGAGCAAATGGGAGGTTAATCACCTCCACTCAAAATACTACAACTACCACAAATGTCAATCAAGGACCCAAAATCCTTAACAAAAATCGTGGGGTAACAACGGATGGGGTAACCGACCAGCCCAAGAGGGTAAATGTTGTTAATACTCCGTCACAAACAAACAACCAACGAAACAACAACTTTTCCCCAAAGAATCAATACGGTGGATTTTAACCGCCACAACAACAACAACAACAACAACAACAACGGCGAAATCCCATGCAAGGGCCAAGCTAAAACTCATTTGGTTACCAAAACCAAAGTCAAAACCAAAAACAACAATTCCAAAACTTTGGTCCTAATAGGCAACAATTTGATCGGAATTTTAGGCCACAATACACACCTAACCAACAAAATGGGAATTATAACCCCAATTCGTATTGTGGTTTCCATAAAATTTATGGTCACGACACTAGAAGCGCCGTGACTACAATAAATTTATGCAACGCGTTTGCACGTAAGAACAAAGACGTTCTTCATAGACTTGTTTTTGGCAGATCCCGTCTCATCATCACCAAATGCTCTCGCAGGGGCAGTTTCCCCTCAGAATGCTCCCCTCAGGATCTTTAACGATCCGCTCCCAAATCATGATGGCAATAGGCTGAATCCAACCGGAACAAACAAAGGTACAATAACGGAAACAATGATCATGAAGCTTCGACTTCATTAAATCCGTCAGTTGCGCCACAGTTGGGAGCTCAACCAAGACCTAAGATAGTTAGTTTGGTAGAATTAGACGTTGAACTACCTATCGAAGCTATAACAAGAACACGAGAGTATTTCTCTCAACTTGAGCCCAAGTCATCGCCGAGGAGACAGGATAGAGTCGACAAATAATTGAAAAACCCATCGGTGCACATGATTTAATTAGTGACCTAACAAAGACCTTTTCACACATTTCATTTTTGGACTTGCTAAAGAACTCTCCCCCTCACGAGCTGCTCTTTTAGAATCATTAGGTCTAGGCCATCTAATTAACATCACTCCACCTCCGAGACATAAGTAAATCACGTAGATTTTGATATCCACCCTCAGGGGCAGCATGGGACAAGGATGTCGAATTCATTTTCGAAATAAGTAAAATGCCCACAGATGCTGAGATCGCACGCCGAGGTGACCCAACCTTACACTTATAGGTGTGGGTTTATAATAACTATGTAAAACGGGCAATGGTTGACAACGGGGCCGCAGTTAACATAGTCCCTTTCTCTTTCCTCTAAAAACTTGGATATGGAGAAACGAACTGTTCCACTACACGAAACACCTTGAGAGGCTATGATAGCCTTAAAGCCACTTCGATAGGAACTATAATACTGCCGGTCACCTTAGGGCCCAAAACCATCTTGACTGAATTTTATATTATAGATCGGGAAACTAACTATAATATGATCCTTGGCCGACCTTGGATACATCGAATGAAGGCAATCCCTTCCACGCTATTTTAGGAAGTAAGATTCTTGCATCTGGGAAAGGTATTTGTAGCCAAAGGCGATCCAAAACCTTTCGATTTACACCTAGCTGATTTAAAGAAAAGACCGGTGCATTCAGATTGAAGCGCCAACAAATCAACTTAATAAACCCTCGACCCAAAGCCGGAGGAAAAGTTGATACCTACAACAGATCTTGAAACTACCAACATAGCCAAAACAATTCCAACCCCTAAAGGTAAAACTAAATAAACAGTATCATTAGGGACTACTGCGAAGATCGTTGAGTTGATAGAACAAGATTCACCAATGTTCTTACCATTCGATTCAGTAGGCATGGGATTTTCCTAGGTGTTGGTTCCTTGCAAGTGAGACGATCTCTCGTATGGTAGAAGTAGAGTGTGCAAACGCAGCTTGTGAGATGCCCCAACATCTATACTCCCGGCTAAGTATTGGACTCTCCATTTCGATGGAGCTAAATGCCGTTATGGAGCGGGGGCAGGTATAATTCTTACCTCGCCCGAGGAGAAGGTCCTCCCATTCTCTTTTAAGTTAAACTTTGAATGCACAAACAACGGCGCTGAGTACGAAGCCCTCCTTCTTGGCCTCACCTTAGCTAGAAGGATTGGTATTGATAACATCAGAGTCCTCGGAGACTCGCAATTAGTAACAAACCAAGTTTCTGAAATATATGAAACTAAAGCCGAACATTTACAACTCTACAAAAATGCTGTATTAGATTTAAGCAAGGCGTTCAACTTCATATCCATTGAAGCAATCCCGCGAGAAAAAAATCTTCTCGCCGATTCAATAGCAACCTCAGCATCACGTTTTACTCCAAACAATGAGCTAGAAGATACTCACTTCACAGTATCCATTCGTAACGAACCATTGATAAAAACAATGACAAATCCTCTTTCAAGCGGAAGTGAATCTACCGTCCTAGACCATGTTGGAAATGATGCGGCTACTTTGGATTACTTAAATGCCTATGCAGCACTACATCTCTCCTATCACACGCTAGATTTATCTCTGATCCCGCATTCATCTTCCTACTTCGGAAATCCCGTAACGGATCTTCCCTCGCAAAGGGAACCTAGCATATACGCAATAGAAAATGGGGATGATATAGATTTACCTCCAGCACCACCTGAGTTCGAAGAGGGTAACGCCTCTTTAATCGAAGAAACAATCGATGTCAACATCGGGACAGAAGATGAACCAAGAATATTGAAACTAGGTTCTTCATTAACCCCAGAAGAAGTAGAAATACATACTCAGGTTCTCAAAGAACATCAAAAGGCATTTGCATTTAATTACAAAGAGATGACAGGAGTCGCACCCCACATTGCGGTGCACAACCTCGTCACTAGATCAGATGCAAAGCCAATTAAACAAAAATCAAGACCCATGAAGCCCAAAGTAGCTCTCATGGTAAAAGAGGAGGTAATAAAACTCCTTCAGGTAGGATTCATCAAGCCAGTTGACTACTCCCAATGGGTATCCAACATCGTTCCTGTTCTCAAGAAGAATGGAAAGATACGCATTTGCATAGATTTTCGAGACATCAACAAAGCTTGCCCTAAGGACGACTTCCCATTACCATCCATAGATGAAGACGCTTACAGAGAAGCACGTCTTTCCCAACTAGAAAGCCTAGATGAAACTAGGTTAGATCTTTGAGCAAAATGGCATAGAGCTTATCGATCGAATGTCCGGGCAAGATAATGAAGGTCTATGAACGTGACATATATGAAGGTGATCTAGTTCTAAGACTAGACAGCCGGATCGATAAGAAGACCGGCGAAGGAAGGAAGTTCCGGCCCAAATGGTTGGGCCCATACCGAGTCATGAAGGACTACGGGAATGGTGCTTATCTCCTATGTACGTTAGAAGGTGAGGAGTTTGGTGAAACAGTCAATTCCTTGCACCTCAAGCGATTCTACGCATAAGCAGCTAACGCTACCTATATAACTATCTACATTGCATTTTCATATAAATTAGGATCATTTTGTCCACTTGTTCTTACATAAATTGTGATCAAGAAATCTATTCTCAAAGCAATTTACTACAAACTCGTGATGTTTCTGGCATAAAGTTCTTTAATCATACCTCTCCATCTTCGTGTATCATCAAATCATCTTGGAATCTTTTATCAAACAAAATCAGACATGACGAAGTCTTAACGGTAATCATACCAAGATCTGCAAGTTTGTTCTCGCTTTGATTTCTTCTTAGGATAGGTGTCTTGCCTATGGTCTGTTCTAGAAGCTTCATGGTGTCACATCTATCCCATATACACATCTCTTTGGAAATAAGCATATACTGACATTTTACTCAAAAAGACAAGTCAAAAAGTGATTAAACAGAAAATTTTATTTTTACACATTTCCTTGCCCCACCAACCTTCGGTGATGAGCTTGCGTCTCTTACTAGTGACGTAGGGTTGGGAAAGGATGGAAATTCCCTTACTTGCCTATGCCTTGCCCACGGTGATAAACCCACGCTTCTTACTAGTAGCATGGGGCAAAGTGTAGGGGGTCCTCTTGACAAAGTAAATGCTAAAAGGTCATAAACAAACAATTCAAACTTTGAGTCAAAAACGAATGAATCAGATATTCAAAATTCCAAAAAGAGTTAAAAATCCTAAAAACCAGATTTTGTCTACTATGTGGCCATCTACGGGTCTAAGTCTGGATAAACCGCAAAGCAAGTTCACCCAAAATTATGAAGTCGTTCGGGTAGAGTAAGCTTGTAGTTTTCAATTTGGTTCCACCAAAGCTTCGTCTGTCTTTCATCACTATCACTTCACCATATTTCATAACTGCGCCTTCTTGGCTCTTGGTGATGAGCCTCGCATCTTACTAGTTGCATGGAGTTAGGAGTGGGGCAAGTTAATCTATTCATCATACTGGTTATTTTCATCACTTTGCCAAAACAAATCATGAGGTATCCAAATTGCTCACAGAAACTAAGATTTAAGATCACAGTATATCCACAATATCATGCATCAGCATCATGAAACACAAAAGAAAGCAAACATTTACATCATTTGTTTTCCATTACATACATTCTAGAAAGCATATAAAACATACATCGTAGTATACACAAGGAAGCTGGAAACAGAAAGGGAAAACACAAGTGACAAAGTTTTGATCCAAAAACGAATGCATATATATAAATAATCAATGTTTATATACAATGCCATCATGCTCTAGGCATGGTCAAAATGCTCAAAGAGCCCGTGATATACAAAAGAATCTATAGTACAAAGTACAAAGGGCCAAGTCGCCTCTCAACCCCTACGCGACCCCTCAGGGTGCGCGCCCTCGCTAGGACTCGGCTACGCCGCGCTCACGAATGCACGGAGGCTCGGGGTCTCGAGGAGCAACCGCGGTCTCACCACGAGAATGGCTCCTCATAAGACGCTCGGCTGTCCTATAGCACCGCCAACTCGTACGGAGAGTCAACACCATCCCGCCACGTGCCAAATGGGAGCGAAGGCGTCGGTATGCTGCCGCCTGCACCGAGGGCTCCCGGCATCTACAGATAGCTCCGCACGGGTCTTATCCATAGGGATCATCAGAGAATCAGTGCATACCCTACGGATTAGATCCCGCCACTCGTCAACAGTCTCTGCAAAACAAAGAAGAAGAACGAATTAGAAGCCAGGCAAGAGACTAAAAGATACAATATCAAAACATAAGGAGAGATAGCAATTAAAAATCCTAAATTAGACAAACATTGAAAAGGAGAAGAGGATAACTTACTCGGGTCACCGGGCCTCCAAGATGGGTCACTAGGGCCAGCGCCCGCTGCAGATGCCGCTGCCGACTGAGGGGCTGCTCCTGTAGTAGGGGCAACATGACATCCCGCATGGCCGACTCGTCCTCTCCACCACGGCCCCCGAGAGAGTGGATCCTGCGAAACTAGAGTCTCTCTCGCACTCTGCTCCTCCTCTCTCTGCTGCATAATATCACGAGTGTCATGCCACTCGGGATCGCTATCATTTATCTGCTCTCGACCCTCCTCTGTGGACTCCTCGGAATCGGAGTCAATATCTATAGGGTCATCGCTACTATGAGCGGGACCGCTTGTAATCCGAAGTAAAGGTGCCTAAGGCGCACCGGCTCTCCCTCGGCCCGAACAATCCCCCGGCTGCAATAGGAATACCGGGAGTGACCGCTGTCCAACCACGGCCTCTAGGCCCCCTCGGCCTCTCGGGTGATCTATAGATCGGGTGCCACTTTGGAGGAAGCATGCCCACATATGGGAGGCCGGCTGGCTTTGAGGAACCCCGCCGAAAGGATGTACCTCCACCCGTCCCACACAGTCAATAAGCTGCCTGTGGTGGAGCAAGAGATCAATGTGAGAGCCTCCTCTCCCCAAATGCCGGCCATGAGCTTGTACGGTGTGGCCTCCATATCTCTGCTGTGATGAGGGAAGCTCTTGGGCGGTGAGGTGCTCTAAGCACCGACATGTCTGACCATCTGGCTGCCCTCACAGCCCCGGGATCTGCCACCTCCACGCCTCTGCCATAGGGAATGAAGCGCTCATACACCCAACTCATAACTAGAGTAGGGTGGCTCAAAGACTGTCCCTATAAACGGACCACCCTGTATAAGTCATGATAAGTGGTCCCCAAAATATCTGCGCCCCAGGCGTATATCCGACCATGCCCCTCTATCTGTGCAATGATGGGGGCCCAGCAGTATAGTAAGGTATCCCCTCCCTTGTCCCCGATCAGCCTCGAGGCAAGGATCCCCATGATAGCCTGTCGAAATATGGGGATGGGAAAAGAAGGAATGGATCTGACTCTCACTCCCTTCTTCGACCCCGTGGAGATAGCTGCATCCCCATGTAGCTCGCCCACTTTGTGCAATGCACCGTGCTCTGGACCTGACTATCTCTAGTGTGAGTATCCTCCCGATGATCGGGGACCCCGGATACGGTAAACATCCTCCAAAGTGATGGTCCACTCACCGCGGACCCCCAGCGGTCGGAAAGTGTTCGATCTGCATCCCAATATGAGAACAAGTCACAAAGAATGTGACTAGACGGCGTGACATGGGGCACGCGCGATATACGCAATATACTGGCCCTCTGTAATGTATCCTCCTCATCCTGAGAAAGGGCATCTAATACCCCGAAAGCCAATCACACTCCCTCTCTCGACTCCATCTGATGTACTCCTCTCGCCCTGCATACACCCAAAAACACACAAAACAGGGCAAGTTAGTATCTAATCAATATCGAGAGAGTCAAATAAAGCATATAGAAATGATAAAAATACAAGTGCAATTTCAAAGGTTAAGTTCTTTTGCATTCTGTGCAAAACCGCCGCCCGATCGGGGGTTTTAACCGCCGCCTTAAAGGCGGTGGTGTAACCGCCACCCTGAACAGGGCGGCGGTCATGTAATCGCCACAGCCGGGCGGCGGTCGTGTCCGAAACCCGCGTGGGTTTTAAACCTAAAAAGCCCAAAAAATGCAAAAATTGACCATTTTGGCTAAAAACAAAGCCTACCCAAGTGGCGCCCCTAGGTGGACCTTTTGAACCTAGCATTTTCAAAAATACCCCCCCATTGCAAAGAATTTGCCATTTCAAATTTGAAGGGGGAAAAATGCAAAATTAAAGAAAACCAACCTGTGATCTCGCGGGGTGGCGTTCCGCACGTGGGGGCATGATCGCTATCTCACTCCGGATGTTTCGACTCTATTCGCGCAAGAAACCGTCACCGTGGGTCCCAGAGCTCAAAATCTATCAAATCGACTCGCGCAAATGAATAGGAAAATGGGCCCACTTTCATATATATATCGTTCTATTTCGTTTTAAAATGATTTTTTCACAGGTTCGGAGCGCTGTTGGAGGTAAGTTTCTATCCCCGCACAAATGGTACGTTCTCTTTCCCTGTTACTTTAGCGTTTATCTTCCAAGTTATTGCATCTATCTGCACTTGAGTTCTCTTTTCATTTTGTAGGTAGCGGGAATTTCGATGGCGTCATCTCAACACACGGACGAGTAAGGTATAGCTTCTAACTCCCCATTTCGGGACTGCCATACTCGGACCCACCGTTTTATGCCTCTTCATGGCTAAAACGCTTCTCCGAGGGGGCAATATGTACGTACCCAAAATTGCAGTCTTGCATCTGCGAGCAGTGTAACAAGTGCCCCGATGATGATACAGGTCTCCTCGCAAGGTGTTCGGGATCCGGAAAAGCCCTCGGAGTATGCGTTAACATCCCGCATGCCTCGCTTTGCCCCCGCGCCCTTTGTTTTCCCCTTTTTCCTTCTTTCTTTGGCTTGGCTTGACCTTGATGTGAAACCGCCGCCCTGCAGGCGGCGGTCTATGCAATTCCGGCCCATGCGTTTTCGTAACGCTCTTTTGACGCGACCGCGTGAAATATCATAATTTACCACTTTTCTTTGCCGACTTGAGCATGCATTAATGTTTTTGGTCCCCTGAATGCAGTGTTTTCCTTTGTTTATTGTTTAGGAGTTCAATTTGGTTTTGATTCTTGGGTGTTTGAATTCTATAAATGCATGGTTTGTGCACATGCAAATGGTCGATTTTGGTCCAATTTTGGTGAGTTTGTGTGAAGAATTTGAGCTGGAGTTTTGATCACCATTTTTCCTTATTAGAGTCTTCTATTTTAGTATTTTGGTTAGCTTGCTTAGGATTGATAGCATAGTTTACTTCATACTTGGTTTAGCATTGCTCATTTGTTGGTAAGCCATAGACCCATCTTGTGCGGCGGTCTTTGTTGCTCTATCCAATCGATTAGAAGCTTGCCTCTGAATTCCTCTTTGCTGTAGATTTGTTTTACTGTGACTTAGAGTTCTTAGTTCAATTCATTATATACTTGGTTAGCTTTATTCAATTGTTAGTAAGCCACATATCCAACTTGTGCAAGCAGTGTCTTTATTTTGGAACAAAATAGCTTAGGAAGCCATTAAAGTTGCAGGTTTTGCTCTTCGTATAGGATAGTCACGAGTTACGAGTCGCTTCATGTTGCATGACTCGCAGTAAAATCCCGCTAGGAATCGCATAAGCCAAGCTCTATACTCTTGCGCTATCCCTCTCCTACTCGCATTCTCGGTCTGCATTCTGAGTTGTCCTTGTCCCAAAACCTACTCCTATCGGTGCTAGCATTACACGCTTTTCTGGATCCAAGTGAACACGAAAGAATGAGAAGATCATACTGAGGGACGAGATCACATACACCATCGGATTCGCCACTGCTGCGGAGTCCGAGGTTTTAAAATTTCAAAGTTCTAGTTGATTTATATCAAATAGAGTAGTGAATCATTTTATTTCGTTAAGCTCGCTTTCAATATTGCAGGAAGCTGTGGGGAATGATAGTTTCTGAGAAACTATGATTTGTTCCTCACTTCTGAGGTAGGATTGAAGGTTTTCAATTAAGTTAATTATCTTTCTTTTATTTAGATTCACACATCTACGCATGGGTGAATAACCACCTTTGGGTTATCTCACTTGTTTAGTTTTAGTATAAATTAGTTCAATTGTTGCTTGTAATTATAATGTTTCAATCATATATTTTGTTTAGATTAGTTTTCCTTTCAATAGTAGTATAAATTGTTATTTTCAATTTAAGTTAATTTGGAGACTTCATAACTAGATTAAATGCTTAAATTCTAGTTAGGAGGATAAATCACTAGGAATTTATGCTACCCGCTCATAGCCTCTAAATCTCCCTTTTTCATTTTAGCTACAGGAGATCACACTACCGGATCTTAGTCACCGATCCTCCCATGGTTAGCCATAAGAAAGTTGTTGCCGATTCTCATCCTCGCTTGTAGCTTTTCTATCATGAAAGCCCGACCATAATCCCTATTTGTGACTTCATCTAAGTCACCCGCATTTCAAACCACCGGCATTTGTCTCGACACGACCTCGGGAGATCGGGTGCGGGAAGGTCACTTGTCGATTATCATCCTCGCATGTCACTTTTCCATCGCATGCCTATTACCCCAACTAATTGCTTATTATGCCTTGTGCAAACAACATTGATTGCAGGTCCCATTATAACATTATAAAAAAATAGAGTGTGAAATAGAAGAATTTGTACATGTCCTTGGATGCCTCATAATAATAGGAATGATCTTAAATTATACATCAATACAACTAGAAGCCAATTTATGTTGGGCCAAAAAGATATCTAGGATCGGTGAGACGGGTCTTGTCTTGCAAATTGAGAATATAATATGGAAATTTTAAGGGTGAATCTTCATTTGTTCATGAATATTAAAGTTTTTGAAATTTGGATTTGGGAATTTTCGCTATTTCTCCTAAAAAATTTGGTACAAGTTACTTTTTTGGGTCAATTAAGCCCAACGTTTACACTAATAGATGATTGTTTATATTCAAATCATATTTACCAAAATAAATAAATTTGACACATTCACCTTCATATGTATATGCATACTAATTATTATTCCTATATTAAAATTAAATTACACTTGCAATTCCTATACCCATGGGCATTGAATATCGACTACATATTACAAGTTTGCAACCCTAGAAAAACATATTGCAATCAATTAGTAGCATTTCGCTACCATAGGAAAATATCAATTTTTTTAACTTTCATGGATCATAGGGTCAGCAGCATATATAATCTACCGGTCAGTAGCATAAATATATTCTATCGATCAGTAGCATAAATATATGCTACCATCTTTTGGCATGTGCGACCGATGTGTACCCAAGTTACCAATTGTTTACATATGCTCATTAAAATATGATGCATACGTAAATTACATTTGGATTGGTAATAGGTACAATGGCCTTTGGTGTTAATAATAAGAAGGGACACCGATTAAAAATAAAAAGTAGCATATTAAATTATTTTAGGTAGCCAAAACTATCACGCACACAACTTGCATCCACTTCAAACATAGGAAAGAGGTTTGTTTTATTTATTTATTGTTAGCTTAATTTAAAGTTTCAAGATCATAGTCAAACTATTTCCCCTTTTGAATACAAAAACCCCGAGTAATAATTGTATTACATATGTAATAATTAAGGAGAATAATATGTCACCACATGAAATAATTAATCAGAATAACATGTCCCGACATGAAGATATTAATTATTATGACATGATAAAGCTGGAAGATAATCTTAACAATGAAATGCCTCCAATAGAAGACATTATTGATAATGAGATCACAATAGCGGAAGATATTCCCAGCTCTCATGAAACAAAAAATCTAGTTGAAAATCCTAAATAGAAATATGTGCAAAGAAACAAAACTAGTTGGACAATTGTGAAGTCTTTTAAGGTAAACTAGACAACAAAATATCCATTCCTTAAACCTATAGAGCAAAAAAATGGTATTAATACTCAAACATAAGGTTGATGTACAATATGATTTGGAAACTAAAAAAATACCACATAATGCAACTAAAGTTGGACACAATTGAGAAACATTGTGGAAAAATATATGTGACAGTTGAAGTAAAACAATAGAAAAGAAATAAAAACACATAAATGGATAATCTGTAAAAGAAGTATTACATGTAATATATACAACCAAGTATGGAAATGAGAAGAAACAACTACAACATCTTGTTGAGAAAGGGGGAACAATTAATTCACAATTTGGAAAACTTAGGAATGGAAATCTACAAACCAAAATACACATTTCTCTATTATATTCACATTCTTAAAAATACAAAAACAATTTCATATTTTTTTGGATTATAAGGTTTTGTTTCAATATAATGGGTTTCTTAAAATTCCATAATCAGATATAAACCCCACTAATAATTATATTACATATGAAATAATTAAGGAGAATAACATGTCACCACATGAAATAATTAATCGAATAGCATGTCCCCACATGAAGATATTATTGATGTTGACATGATAGAGTGGAAGATAATCTTGACTATGAAATGCCTCCAATATAAGACATTATTGATGATGAGATGCAACTACTTAGAAGATATTCCCAACTCTCATGAAACAAAAACTCCAGTTGAAAATCCTAAATAGAAATATGTGCAAAGAAAAGCAATGGTTGGACAATTGTGAAGTCTTTTAAGGTAAACTAGCGACAAAATATTCATTCATTAAACCTATAGAGCAAAAGATGGTATTAATACTCAAACATAAGGTTGATGTACAATATGATTTAGAAACTAAAAAATACCACATAATGCAACTAATCGTGGATACAATTTAGAAACATTGTGGAAAAATATATGTGACATGTTGAAGCAAAACAATAGAAAAGAAATTAAAACACAAATGGATAAGCTGAAAAGAATTATTACATGTAATATATACAACCAAGTATGAAAATGAGAATAAACGACTACAACATCTTGTTGAGAAAGGGGGAACAAATAATTCACAATTTGGAAAACTTAGGAATGGCAATCTACAGACCAAAATACACATTTCTCTATTATATTCACATTCTTAAAAATAGAAAACAATTTCATATTTTTTTGGATTATAAGGTTTTGTTTCAATATAATGGGTTTCTTAAAATTCCATAATCACATTAGTCAAAAACAAGTGCTTGGTAAATATAAAATGTATAGCAATAATTGAAAAGGAATATTTGAAAGAAAAGATTAAAAAACAAGGTTTACCCCATTTTCCATTGTTGAGATCACAAAGAATTGACAACACATTATGGGTTTTACTAGATATTCTAAACAAACTTGATATTCTGCATATAACATGAACTCCAAAAGAAATAAATATCCTTCTTCATTATTCAATAATTAATTACAATTTTTCCTAAATAGGAAAGCAACTCCCAACTCGAGTTGCCAAGAAGACTCTAACTAACTTGACTAAATCTACTCTAGGTGGCGGAAATTACTATTTTTGCAGGTTTACTAGAACCTACTATTCTTAGTAAGTTTGCATTCTTATTCGTATGAGCAAAGAAATTTCCATGCATCTTCTACATTCATAAATTAGAGGAATTTCCTAATTTCTAACTCATAATGCAACTAATGGACTAAAATTAAGTAATGCCCAAAAATAGGAAAAAACTGAACTACAACTTAAATCCTAATTTTCGGCCTCAAGATGGCGGATTTAGGGGGAAAAAACGTGTCAAACCTATCCCCAACTAGTAGGGAAGGTTTCCATTGTGTTCATCTCATTGAAACATGTGGTTTCCAAAAAAACGGACCCAAACAGACACCTGGAGCTCAAGTTATGACATTGTCAAGTTCCTGCTAATTCTGGTGCATCATTCTCCCCTGCTTGAAAAAAACATAGTTCATGCAAGTTGTCTTCTTCAAAATGCTTCCATTTATCTACATCCAACTTCTTAATCTCCCACTCTATGACACAAGTATTGTCCTTTTGTTCAATTCCTTTCCAATGTACCAAATATTTGTTGTATTTCCCATGTCGCGTGTCCATTGTTTTCTTATCTAGAATCTTATCCACTTCTTCTTTCTTCTTCACTAGAACCTACTGCCTCCAATCTACTACTTCATCAATAACATCCCCTTCTGCACCATCCCCATGAAAATAATACAAATCTGAAACATTAAACACTGGAGAATATAAAATTCCCAGCAATTCTACCTCATAAGCATTATCATTTATTTTTTCACAATTTTGCAGGGACCAATCTTCTTGTACTTCATTTGTTATAGGTTCCTTTTGGAAACCTTTCCTTCCGCAGATATACCATAACCAACTCACCAACTATAAATACCTTTCTCCATCTGTGCACATCTACTATTTCCTTATACTTATCATTACTATTCTACAGCTTCTTCCACACTTCTTCCTGTAATTATTGTATATGTTAAAAAATGCTTCGCATCATCACTCGACTCTTATCCATCAATGGTACTTTGTACCAAATCTAACACCCCATTTGGATTACTCCCATACACAATTGAAAATGGATACTTTCATGTGGATCTGTTTATGGAACTGTTAAATGCAAACTCCTTGTGGTAATGATAAGTCCCATTGTTTGATTTTCCCCAACCATGCACCTTAAATGGTTTCCCAAACTTCGATTACCACCACCTCTATTTTCCCATCGAAATCCGAGAATGATAGACACATTAAACTATAGTTGAGTTCTAAATTTCTTCCATAAAGTCTACCAAAAGTGACTTAAGATCCTTGTTTCCCTATTTAAAGTAATGGTTTTGGAACACCATGAAAACGAACAACTTCTCTCTGAAAAACAAATCTGCTACACTGTTGTTCACATCATTATCTTTTCTTCAGGAAATAAAATGAACCATCTTAGAAAACCTATCAGCAACTACAAAAATTGAATCATTACCTCATTGTGTTTTTGGTAATCCCAAAACAAAATCCATACTCAGCTCTATCAACAATCCTTTAGGAACAGGCAACGGCATATACAACCTTGTATTCTATGCATGGCCTTTCGAGACTTGGAAAAATTGACATCTCTCCACATATCTTACCACATCTCTTTTCAACTTTGGCCAATAGTATTTCTCTGCTACCAAGGCTATCATCTTATCTTTACCAAAATGCCCATCCAATCCTCCATTATGTAACTCTTTCACTATATTCTCTCTCATAGACCCAACTGGAATACATAGTTGGTGTCCCTTGAATAGGTAGCCATCCTATAAAATGTACTCATCCAGGACATCTCCTGCATTGTCTAACAATGGAAAAATTAACCTTTCAACAATATCGTTGAAATCAAAATCAGAAGAATACAAACCCTTTATTGCTTCAAAACCCACCACCTCATTTTTCATAGTGGTAAAAAAATTCACATGCATACTCAATGCATACAACTTGATTTTGTTTTCTTGCAAATTTATGTTTTAGAGAAAAAGTATAACCCTACAAAAATTATACCCACTTTTTTGCATGCCTACTATTCAACTTCTTTTGGGTATTCACATACTTCAAGTGGCTATGTGGTCATGTAAATAACACAAACTCCTTAGGCACTAAGTAATGCCTCAATGCCTTAATTCTTATACAATTACATAAAATTCCACATCATAAGTAGAGTAGTTCTTTCTTACCTCATTCTGGGTTTCTCACTAATGAAAGCCACCTTTGGCTTTCCACCTTGACTTAGAACAAGACCAATACCCACATGTGAGGCGTCATAATCAACCTCAAACACTTTATCAAAATATGGTAGTGCCAAAATGGGTGCCTCTGTCACCTTCTTCTTCAAGAAGAAAGAAAAAACTATCCTCAACTTTTCCTTTGTCCACAAAAAACTCCCTTCCTTTTGTGCAACTGTTATAGGTGCTACAATATCTTTGCTGAAATTTTTAATAAATTTTCTATAAAATGTTGTTGGACCATGAAAGCTTCTTACCTCTATTATACTCAGTGGATTAGGCCATTCAATAATTGCATTTATATTTTCTAAGTCCATTTGTACCCCATCTCGCTGAAATAATAAAGCCCAACAATACCAAACTCTCTTGCATAAATGTGCACTTCTTCATATTTACATAGAGTTTATCTTTCCTTAATACTTCAAATACCATCCTTAGATGCCTCAAATGTTCTTTTTAGTTTTACTTAAAGATCAAGATATCATCAAAATAAACCACAACAAACTTACCATTATACTACCATCCCTTGACGGTGTTCATCAATCTCATAAAAGTACTAGGTGCATTGGATAACCCAAATGGCATCACCAACCACTCATATAATCCATTTCCTATCTTTAATGTTGTTTTCCACTCATCTACTTCTCTGATATGAATATGATGGTAACCACTTCAAAGATCAATCTTGGTGAAATACATAGATCTAGCAAGCACATTCATCATATCATCAAGGCGAGGCATTGAGAACCTATACTTTATTGTAATTTTAATGATTTATATGCTATCCACGCACATTCCCCATGTTCCATCCTTATTTGGAGTTAATAAGGCTTGGGTTGCACATTGATCATCATTCTCCCTTACGACCCCCTTTCGAAGAATTTCTGCCACTTGCCTATTCAACTGCATGCAATGTTAGGCTCATCCTATAAGCTTCGCTTGATTTGGGAGTGAAGACACCGGAATCAAATCAATATAGTTTTGAATATCTCTTTTGGGTGGTAACATCCAATCTGGTAGCTCATCAAGAAAAACAGAAAATTCTTTTATTAATTTTGTGGTTTCTAATTTGTGCAATACGGGTTCATCCTTAAAAATTAGTTCATAACAAAAACTTGTTGCCTTTGCCTCCTTCACAAATTCATTTAAGAAAGCATATTTTTATTATTTGTGCAATCGCTCCTCTTCCGCTTCCTCTTCCTACCATTTTTTTTTTAAATTCTTTTAAAAATGAAGATAATGTAGCCAAATTCTATGAACAAACTTGATATCTACAAATAATATGAACTAAAAAGAAAATAGAATATCCTTATTCATTATTCAATAATGAATTACAATGTTTCTTAAAAAGGAAAACAACTCCCAACTCGAGTTTCCAAGAAAACTCTAACTAACTTGACTAAATCTACTCTAGGTGGCATAAATTACTATTTTTAGTAGTTTACTAGAACTTGCTATTCTTAGTAAGTTCGCATGCTTATTCTACGTCACAGCACAGAAATTTCCATGCATCTTCTACATTCCTAAATTAGAGGAATTTCCAACTTTCTAACTCATAATGCAACTAATAGACTAAAATTAACTAATGCCCAAAAATAGGAAAAAAACCAAACTACAACTTAAATCTAATTTTCGGCCTCAAGATGGTGGATTTAGGGCCCAAAAATGTGTCAAAACTTTCCCCAACCAAGTAGGGTGGTTTCAGCTGCATTCATCTCATCAAAACATGTGGTTTCAAAAAAAACGGACTCAAACGGACACCGGAGCTCAAGTTATGACCTTGTCAAGTTCCTGCTAATTGGCGCATCATTCTCCCCTGCTTGAAAAAAACGCAGCTCCTGCAAGTTGTCTTCTTCAAACTGCTTCCATTTATCTGCATCTAACTTCTTAATCTCCCACTGTGACCCAAGTATTGTCCTCTTGTTCCATTCCTTTCCAATGTACCAAATATTTGTTGTATTTCCCATGTCGCGTGTCCATTGTTTTCTTATCTAGAATCTGATCCACTTCTTCTTTCTTCTTCACCGGAACCTGTTGCCTCCAATCTACTACTTCATCAATAACATCCCCTTCTACACCATCCCCATGAAAAGAATACAAATCTAAAACATTAAACACTGGAGAAATATAAAAATTCCCTAGTAATTCTACCTCATAAGCATTATCATTTATTTTTTCATGATTTTGCAAGGACCAATCTTCTTGTACTTCAGCTTGTTATAGGTTCCTTTTGGAAACCTTTCCTTCTGCAGATATACCATAACCAACTCACCAACTATAAATACCTTTCTCCATCTATGCACATCATTTTATTTCCTTATACTTATCATTACTATTCTCTGCACTTCTTTCGCACTTCTTCCCCGCAATTGTTGTATATGTTTGGCAAAATGCTTACATCATCATCACTCGACTCGCCATCAACTGGTAGTTGTACCAAATCTAACACCCCATTTGGATTACTCCCATACACAATTGAAAATGGAGACTTTCTTGTGGATCTATTTATGGAACTATTATATGCAAACTCATCTTTTGGTAATGCTAAGTCCCATTGTTTCGGCTTTTCCCCAACGATGCACCTTAATAGGTTTCCCAAACTTCGATTTACCACCTCTATTTTCCCATCAGTTTGAGGATGATAGGCACTTTGTTGAACTATAGTTGAGTTCCCAATTTCTTCCATAAAGTCCACCAAAAGTGACTTAAGAACCTTGTGTCCCTATCTGAAGTAATGGTTTTTGGAACACCATGCAAATGAACAACTTCTCTGAAAAAAAAATCTACTATGCATCATTGCATCACTTGTTTTCTTGCAGGAAATAAAATGAACCATCTTAGAAAACCTATCAACAACCACAAAAATTGAGTCATTACCTCGTTGTGTTTTTTGGTAATCCCAAAACAAAATCCATACTCAGATCTATCCATGACCCTTTAGGAACAGGCAACGGCATATACAACCCTGTATTTTATGCATGGCCTTTCGAGACTTGAAAAATTCGACACCTCTCCACATATCTTACCACATCTCTTTTCAACTTTGGCCAATAGTATTTCTTTGCTACCAAGGCTATCATCTTATCTTTACCAAAATGCCATCCACCAATCCTCCATTTATGCAACTCTTTCACTATATTCTCTCTCATAGACCCAACTGGAATACATAGTTGGCATCCCTTGAATAGGTAGCCATCCTGTAAAATGTACTCATCCAGGACATCTCCTACATTGTCTGACAATGGATGAATTAACCTTTCAACAATATCCTTGAAATCAAAATCAAAAGAATACAAACCCTTTATTGCTTCAAAACCCACCACCTCATTTTCCATAGTGGTAAAAAAAGTCACACACCTACTCAATGCATCTACAACTTGATTTTTTTTTCTGATTTATGTTTTAGAGAAAAAAATTATAACCCTACAAAAATGATACCCACTTTTGCATGCCTACTATTCAACTTCTTTGGGTATTCACATACTTCAAGGCTATGTGGTCTATAAATAACACAAACTCCTTAGGCACTAAGTAATGCCTCCAATGCCTTAATTCTTTCAATACAATAAACATAAAAATCCACATCATAAGTAGAGTAGTTATTTCTTACCTCATTTAGTTTCTCACTAAAGAAAGCTACTGGCTTTCCACCTTGACTTAGAACAACACCAATACCCACATGTGAGGCGTCACAATAAACCTCAAACACTTTATCAAAATATGGTAGTGCCAAAATGGGTGCCTCTGTCACCTTCTTCTTCAAGAACTGAAAACTATCCTTAACTTCCTTTGTCCACAAAAACTCCCTTCCTTTTGTGCAATCTGTTATAGGTGCTATAATACTGCTGAAATTTTTAATAAATTTTCTATAAAATGTTGCTAGACCATGAAAGCTTCTTACCTCTATTATACTCCGTGGAGTAGGCCATTCAATAATTTCTTTATCTTTTTAAGTCCATTTTTACCCCATCTTGCTGAAATAATAAAGCCCAACAATACCAATCTCTCTTGCATAAATGTGCACTTCTTCATATTTACATAGAGTTTCTCTTTTCCTTAACACTTCAAATACCACCCTTAGATGCCTCAAATTTTCTTCTTTAGTTTTACTAAAGATCAAGATATCATCAAAATAAACCACAACAAACTTACCATTATACTCTCGTAGCACGGTGTTCATCAATCTCATAAAAGTACTAGGTGCATTGGATAACCCAAATGGCATCACCAACCACTCATATAATCCATTTCTTGTCTTGAATGTTGTTTTCCACTCATCTCCTTCTTTGATCAAATGATGATAACCACTTCAAAGATCAATCTTGGTGAAATACCTAGATCCAGCAAACACATCCATCATATCATCAAGGTGAGGTATTGGGAACCTATACTTGATTGTAATTTTATTGATTGCTCTGCTATTTGTGCACATTCTCCATGTTCCATCCTTCTTTGGTGTTAAAAAGGATGGTGTTCACACATGGACTCATGCTCTCCCTTACGAACCCCATTTCGCACCATTTTCCACTTGCCTAATTCAACTCGCATGCAATGTCGGGCTCATCCTATAAGCCGCTTGATTGGGAGTGAAGACACTCTAATCAAATCAATATGGTGTTGAATATCTCTTTGGGTGGTAATCCATCGGTAGCTCATCAAAGAATCATCGAAAATTCTTTATTAATTATGTTGTTTTATTGGTATTTGTGCACTTAAGTTCATCCTTATTTCATAGTGATAACAAAAACTTTGCCTTTGCCTCCTTCACAAATTTCTTCAAAGAAAGCATATTTCTATTCATCTCTCAATAGCATTTGCCTCTTCTTCCTCTTCCTCTTCCCGCCATTTTTTTTTAAAAATACTTCGAACCACTACGATAGCTGGATAATGTAGCCAAATTCTGAACAAACTTGATATCTACAAATAATATGAACTCTAAAAGAAAATAAATCTCCTTCTTCATTATTCAATAATGAATTAAAATGTTTCCTAAATAGGAAAACAACTCCCAACTCGATTTGCCAAGAAAACTCTAACTAACTTGACTAAATCTACTCTAGGTGGTGGAAATTACTATTTTTAGTAGTTTACTAGAACCTGCTATTCTTAGTAAGTTTGCATGCTTATTCGTATGAGCATAGAAATTTCCATGCATCTTCTACATTCCTAAATTAGAGGAATTTCCAAATTTCTAACTCATAATGCAACTAATAGACTAAAATTAACTAATGCCCAAAAATAGGAAAAAACTAAACTACAACTTAAATCCTAATTTTCAGCCTCAAGATGGTGGATTTAGGGCCCAAAAATGTGTCAAAAAATTCCCCAACTAGTAGGGACAGATTTCCAATGTGTTTTTCTCATTGAAACATGTGGTTTCAAAAAAATGGACTCAAACGGACACCAGAGCTCAAGTTATGACCTTGTCAAGTTCCTGCTAATTTTGGCGCATCATTCTCCCCTGCTTGAAAAAACGCAGCTCCTACAAGTTGTCTTCTTCAAAATGCTTCCATTTATCTACATCTAAACTTCTTAATCTCCCACTCTATGACCCAAGTATTGTCCTCTTGTTCTATTCCTTTCCAATGTACCAAATATTTGTTGTATTTCCCATGTCACGTGTCCATTGTTTTCTTATCTAGAATCTGATCCACTTCTTCTTTCTTCTTCACTGGAACCTGTTGCCTCCAATCTACTACTTCATCAATAACATCCCCTTCTACACCATCCCCATGAAAAGAATACAAATCTGAAACATTAAACACTGGAGAAATATCAAAATTCCCTGGCAATTCTACCTCATAAGCATTATCATTTATTTTTTTCATGATTTTGCAGGGACCAATCTTCTTGTACTTCAGCTTGTTATAGGTTCCTTTTGGAAACCTTTCCTTCCACAGATATACCATAACCAACTCACCAACTATAAATACCTTTCTCCATCTATGCACATCTACTATTTCCTTATACTTATCATTACTATTCTACACTTCTTCCACACTTCTTCCTGCAATTGTTGTATATGTTCGAAAAAATGCTTCTACATCATCATTGACTCTGCCATCAATTGGTAGTTGTACCAAATCTAACACCCCATTTGGATTACTCCCATACACAATTAAAAATGGAGACTTTCCTATGGATCTATTTATGGAAATGTTATATGCAAACTCATCTTGTGGTAATGTTAAGTCCCATTGTTTTGGCTTTTCCCCAATGATGCACCTTAACAGGTTTCCCAAACTTCGATTTACCACCTCTATTTTCCCATTAGTCTGAGGATGATAGGAACTTCTAAACTATAGTTGAGTTCCCAATTTCTTCCATAAAGTCCACCAAAAGTGACTTAAGAACCTTGTGTCCCTATCTAAAGTAATGGTTTTTGGAACACCATGCAAATGAACAACTTCTTCTCTGAAAAAAAAACTTCTACACTGTCGCATCACTTGTTTTCTTACAGAAATAAAATGAACCATCTTAGAAAACCTATCAACAACCACAAAAATTGAGTCATTACCTCGTTTGTGTTTTTGGTAATCCCAAAACAAAATCCATACTCATATCTATCCACGACCCTTTAGGAACAGGAAACGGCATATACAACCCTGTATTTTATGCATGGCCTTTCGAGACTTGAAAAATTCGACATCTCTCCACATATCTTACCACATCTCTTTTCATCTTTGGCCAATAGTATTTCTCTTGCTACCAAGGCTATCATCTTATCTTTACCAAAATGCCTAGCCAATCCTCTGTTATGCAACTCTTTCACTATATTCTCTCTCATAGACCCAACTGGAATACATAGTTGGCGTCCCTTGAATAGGTAGCCATCCTATAAAATGTACTCATCCAGGACATCTCCTGCATTTTCTGACAATGGAAAAATTAACCTTTCAACAATATCCTTGATCGAATAGAAGAATACAAACCCTTTATTGCCTTCAAAACCCACCACCTCATTTTCCATAGTGGTAAAAAAAGTCACACGCTTACTCAATACATCGCAACTTGATTTTTTTTTCTTGATTTTGTTTTAGAGAAAAAGTATAACCCTACAAAAATGATACCCACTTTGCATGCCTACTATTCAACTTTTTGGGTATTCACATACTTCAATAGGGCTATGTGGTCTGTAAATAACACAAACTCCTTAGGCACTAAGTAATTCCTCCAATGCCTTAATGCTTGTACAATTGCATAAAATTCCACATCATAAGTAGAGTAGTTCTTTCTTACCTCATTCATTTTCTCACTAAAGAAAGCTACTAGCTTTCCACCTTGACTTATAACAACATCAATACCCACATGTGAGGTGTCACAATCAACCTCAAACACTTTATCAAAATCTAGTAGTGCCAAAATGGGTGCCTCTGTCACCTTCTTCTTCAAGAACTAAAAACTATCCTCAACTGCCTTTGTCCACAAAAACTCCCTTCCTTTTGTGCAATTTGTTATAGGTTCTACAATACTGCTGAAAATTTTTAATAAATTTTATAAAATGTTGTTAGACCATGAAAGCTTCTTACCTCTGTTATACTCATGTGGAGTAGGCCATTCAATAATTTCTTTATCTTTTCGAGTCCATTTGTACCCCATCTCTTGAAATAATAAAGCCCAAGAATACCAAACTCTCTTGCATAAATGTGCACTTCTTCATATTTGCATAGAGTTTCTTTTTTCTTAACACTTCAAATACCATCCTTAGATGCCTCAAATGTTCTTCTTTAGTTTTACTAAAGATCAAGATATCATCAAAATAAACCACAACAAACTTACCATTATACTCCCATAATTCACACGGTGTTCATCAATCTCATAAAAGTACTAGGTGCATTAGATAACCCAAATGGCATCACCAACCACTCATATAATCCATTTCTGTCTTGAATGTTGTTTCCACTCTCTCCTTCTCTCGATCTCAAATCTGATGATAACCACTTCAAAGATCAATCTTGGTGAAATACCTAGATCTAGTAAGCACATCCATCATATCATCAAGGTGAGGTATTGGGAACCTATACTTGATTGTAATTTTATTGATTTCTCTCGATATTCGTGCACATTCTCCATGTTCCATCCTTCTTTGGTGTTAATAAAGTTGGGTTTCACAACAGACTCATACTCTCCCTTACGACCCCCTTTTGCACGAGAGCTCCCATGCACTTGCCTAATCAACTCGTTATGCAATGTTGGGCTCATCCTATAAGCCGCTTGATTTGGGAGTGAAGACCTTGGAATCAAATCAATATGGTGTTGAATATATCTTTTGGGTGGTAATCCATCGGTAAAGCTCATTAGGAATAACATCTTAAAATTCTTCTATTAATTATGTTGTTTTATTGGTATTTGTGCACTTACAGGTTCATCCTTATTTCGCGACTAGTGCATAACAAAAACTGGTTGCCTTTGCCTCCTTCACAAATCCCTTTGAAGAAAGCATATTTGTATTAATCTCGGAAATCGCGCCTCCTCTTCCTCTTCCCTCTTACTGCCATTTTTTTTAAATACTTTGAACCACTCCGATACCGCAAGATAATGTAGCCAAATTCTAAACAAACTTGATATTTTGCAAATAATATGAACTCCAAAAGAAAATAGATCTCCTTCTTCATTATTCAATAATGAATTACAATGTTTCCTAAATAGGAAAACAACTCCCAACTCGAGTTTCCAAGAAAACTCTAACTAACTTGACTAAATCTACTCTAGGTGGTGGAAATTACTATTTTTAAGTAGTTTACTAGAACTGCTATTCTTAGTAAGTTCACATGCTTATTCGTACAAGCATAAAATTTCCACGCATCTTCTACATTCCTAAATTAGAGGAATTTCCAACTTTCTAACTCATAATGCAACTAATAGACTAAAATTAACTAATGCCCAAAAATAGGAAAAAACTAAACTATAACTTAAATCCTAATTTTCGGCCTCAAGATGGTGGATTTAGGGCCCAAAAAATGTCAAAACTTTCCCCAACTAGTAGGGCAGGTTTCTTTGCATTTTCTCATGAAACATGTGGTTTCAAAAAAAATGGACTCAAATGGACACCGGAGCTCAAGTTATGACCTTGTCAAGTTCCTGCTAATTTTGGCACATCATTCTCCCCTGCTTGAAAAAATGCAGCTCCTGCAAGTTGTCTTCTTCAAAATGCTTCCATTTATCTACATCCAACTTCTTAATCTCCCACTCTGTGACCCAAGTATTGTCCTCTTGTTCTATTCCTTTCCAATGTACCAAATATTTGTTGTATTTCCCATGTTGCGTGTCCATTGTTTTCTTATCTAGAATCTGATCCACTTCTTCTTTCTTCTTCACTGGAACATGTTGCCTCCAATCTACTACTTCATCAATAACATCCCCTTCTGCACCATCCCCATGAAAAGAATACAAATCTGAAACATTAAACATTGGAGAAATATCAAAATTCCTAGCAATTCTACCTCATAAGCATTATCATTTATTTTTTCATGATTTTGCAGGGACCAATCTTCTTGTACTTTAACTTGTTATAGGTTCCTTTTGGAAACCTTTCCTTCCACAAATATACCATAACCAACTCACCAACTATAAATACCTTTCTCTTTTTTGTGCACATCTATTTATTTCCTTATACTTATCATTACTATTCTACATCTTCTTCCGCACTTCTTCCTACAATTGTTGTATATGTTCGGCAAATGCTTCTACATCATCACTGACTCTACCATCAACTGGTAGTTGTACCAAATCTAACACCCCATTTGGATTACTCCCATACATAATTGAAAATGGAGACTTTCCTATGGATCTATTTATGGAACTGTTATATGCAAACTCAGCTTGTGGTAATGCTAAGTCCCATTGTTTTGGCTTTTCCCCAACGATGCACCTTAACAGGTTTCCCAAACTTTGATTTACCACCTCTATTTTCCCATCAGTCTGAGGATGATAGGCACTATTGAACTATAGTTGAGTTCCCAATTTCTTCCATAAAGTCCCTAAAGTGACTTAAGAACCTTGTGTCCCTATCTGAAGTAATGGTTTTTGGAACACCATGCAAACGAACAACTTCTCTGAAAAACAAATCTACTACGCCTGTTGCATCACTTGTTTTCTTGCAGGCAATAAAATGAACCATCTTAGAAAACCTATCAACAACCACAAAAATTGAGTCATTACCTCATTGTGTTTTTGGTAATCCCAAAACAAAATCCATACTCAAATCTATCCATGACCCTTTAGGAACAGCAACGGCATATATAACCCTATATTTTGTGCATGGCCTTTCGAGACTTGAAAATTGACATCTCTCCACATATCTTACCACATCTCTTTTCAAGCTTTGGCCAATAGTATTTCTCTGCTACCAAGGCTATCATCTTATCTTTACCAAAATGCCCAGCTAATCCTCCATTATGCAACTCTTTCACTATATTCTCTCTCATAGACCAAACTGGAATACATAGTTGGTATCCCTTGAATAGGTAGCCATCCTGTAAAATGTACTCATCCAGACATCTCCTGCATTTCTTGACAATGGACAAATTAACCTTTCAACAATATCCTTGAAATCAAATTAGAAGAATACAAACCCTTTATTGCTTCAAAACCCACCACCTCATTTTTCATAGTGGTAAACAAAGTCACACGCCTACTCAATGCATCTGCAACTTGATTTTGTTTTCCTGATTTATGTTTTAGAGAAAAAGTATAACCCTACAAAAATGATACCCACTTTGCATGCCTACTATTCAACTTCTTTTGGGTATTCACATACTTCAAGGCTATGTGGTCTATAAATAACACAAACTCCTTAGGCACTAAGTAATGCCTCCAATGCCTTAATGCTTGTACAATTACATAAAATTCCACATCATAAGTAGAGTAGTTATTTCTTACCTCATTCAGTTTCTCACTAAAGAAAGCTATTGGCTTTCCACCTTGACTTATAACAACACCAATACCCACATGTGAGGCATCACAATCAACCTCAAACACTTTATCAAAATATGGTAGTGCCAAAATGGGTGCCTCTATCACCTTCTTCTTCAAGAACTAAAAACTATCCTCAACTGCCTTTGTCCACAAAAACTCCCTTCCTTTTGTGCAATTTGTTATAGGTGCTACAATATTGCTGAAATTTTTAATAAATTTTCTATAAAATGTTGCTAGACCATGAAAGCTTCTTACCTCTATTATACTCCGTGGAGTAGGCCATTCAATAATTGCCTTTATCTTTTCTGAGTCCATTTGTACCCCATTTGCTGAAATAATAAAGCCCAAGAATACCAAACTCTCTTGCATAAATGTGCACTTCTTCATATTTGCATAGAGTTTCTCTTTCCTTAACACTTCAAATACCACCCTTAGATGCCTCAAATGTTCTTCTTTAGTTTTACTAAAGATCAAGATATCATCAAAATAAACCACAACAAACTTACCATTATACTCCATAGCATACGGTGTTCATCAATCTCATAAAAGTACTAGGTGCATTGGATAACCCAAATGGCATCACCAACCACTCATATAATCCATTTCTGTCTTGAATGTTATTTTCCACTCATCTCCTTCTCTGATCCGAATCTGATGATAACCACTTCAAGATCAATCTTGGTGAAATACTTAGATCCAACAAGCACATCCATCATATCATCAAGGAGAGGTATTGGGAACCTATACTTGATTGTAATTTTATTGATTTCTCTGTTATCCGTGCACATTCTCCATGTTCCATCCTTCTTTGGTGTTAATAAAGCTGGTGTTGCACACGGACTCATGCTCTCCCTTACGACCCCCTTTTGCACGAGCTCTGCCACTTGCCTATTCAACTCTGCATGCAATGTCGGGCTCATCCTATAAGCCGCTTGATTTGGGAGTGAAGACCCTGGAATCAAATAAATATGGTGTTGAATATCTCTTTTGGGTGGTAATCCATCTGGTAGCTCATCAGGAATAACATCTGAAAATTCTTCTATTAATTATGTTGTTTCTATTAGTATTTTTGCACTTACATGTTCATCCTTATTTGCGACTAGTGCATAACAAAAACTGGTTTCCTTTGCCTCCTTCACAAATTCATTTGCAAAAGCATATTTCTATTCATCTAGGCAATACCGCCTCCTCTTCCTCTTCCTCTTCCTGCCATTTTTTTTTAAATACTTCGAACCAGCTCTGATACTAGATAATGCAGCCAAATTCTAAACAAACTTGATATTCTTCATATAACATGAACTCCAAAAGAAATAAATATCCTTCTTCATTATTCAATAATTAATTACAATGTTTCCTAAATAGGAAAACAACTCCCAACTTGAGTTGCCAAGCAAACTCTAACTAACTTGAGTAAATCTACTCTACGTGGCGGAAATTACTATTTTTAGTAGTTTATTATAACTCGCTATTCTTAGTAAGTTTGCATGATTATTCGTACGGGCACATAAATTTCCACGCATCTTCTACATTCCTAAATTATAGTAATTTCCAACTTTCTAACTCATAATGCAACTAATAGATTAAAATTAACTAATGTGCAAAAATAGGAAAAAATTGAACTACAACTTAAATCCTAATTTTCAGCCTCAAGATGGCGGATTTAGGGCCTGAAAACATGCCAAAAATTTCCCCAACTAGTAGGTCATGTTTTCGCTGCATTCTTCTCATCGAAACATGTGGTTTCAAAAAAAAAACGGACCCAAACGAACACCCAGAGCTCAAGTTATGACCTTGTCAAGTTTCTGCTAATTCGGGCGCATCATTAAAACTAGAAAAGCAATTTCATATTTTTTTGGATTATAAGGTTTTTTTAATATAATGGGTTTCTTAAAATTCCATAATCACATTATTCTAAAACAAGTGCTTGGGAAACGTAAAAATGTCTAGCAATAATTGAAAAGGAAGATTTGAAAGAAAAGATTAAAAAACAAGGTTTACCCCATTTTCCATTGTTGAGATCACACGTGAGTTGACAACACATTATGGGTTTTACATTCATGTTTATTGTTTTGAGATCCATTTAAGGAGAAATCATTTTTAGTTGTTCATAAAATGGTTGAAATTTTTAATGTTAAAACCCTTTGCGAAGTGGTTATTTCTCATTTGAGGGATATAATGGGTATGGATGACTATGCAATCACAAGTAAGTTAGTGGGTGTTAGTACTAATGGTGCATCACAAATGTAGGGTCATAGAAATGGTATTTTTGTTCACCTATAAAAACCTTTCCCATATATGATTCCAATTCATTGCATGGCTCATAGAGTGAATCTTGCATACAAATTTTTTAGCACATTTAAAAATATCGTAAAAGTGGAAGAGTTTATCTATGACTTGCATACTTATATGGGAAGTAGTCCCAAAATAATTTTTAGAGTTTCAAAAAAAATTAATTGGAACCAACATTTCATTAAATTTGGACATATGTCTAAGAATCTAGATTTAGAGTATCACCATTCATGGTTTATAATTATTAAAATTGGATTCCTAAATTTCTATTATTAGTTTTTAACTAGTGTGATATCGGATTCCAATATTGTTATTGAATCAAATTCCAATATTTGATACTATTAAAACCCATATAGACTAATTTAGACTGGAATATGTCCATATTTAATGAAATGTTTGTTTTGAAGTGAAATATGGTAAAAAGTCATAAAAGATCTTGATACAAGATGGATTTCCATGTATTATCTTGGATGCAATTTTTCGCAAAATATCCACCATTATCAAGTTTCATGTTTAAATATCGTATGGAAGTTGACAAAGAAAAATATATATCATAGCATTTAAAATATTTAAAAACATTATTGACACTATGTGGTATTCTCCTATGTTTAAGGAAATCAATTGCTTAATGAAACATGCTCAAGAAAGATCCATATATATTGTTAACTTCATAAGGTTGATAAACGAGAATGTCAATATCTAGATATGTTATACAACTCTCAAGAAATTTTTAAGGGACTTGTTTTCAGTAGTTGGAAAACATTAACAAATATAAAGGATCCAAAAGCTATTTTAAATTCAACATCAAGGATCATCTTTGTATCTTCATTAATGGGAAGGAGATTCCAATGCACACTTTCCAAAAAAGTATTGATAACACAATAGCAAAGCTTACAGGAGTGATTGTAACACGTAATTTATATGATAATGTTATATATAAAATGCAGATAAAATTAAGAAATATTTCACACAGCTTATTCCTTGATATTAGGGATCCCTTTAAAATGGGTAATCTTCTTAAGGCCGTGGTAGTGGTGAATCCTAATTTTTGGCATCCTAATACAGTAAAGAATACATAAGTAAATTATTTCACAAATTTATGGAAACTATCGTTAATAATTTAATTAAATATTTAGAGGTCAACGGATTTGAAATAAAAGGTATTATGCAAAAGGAATTACCAACATCTCATTCACCTCATCTCAAATTTATAATGATTGATCAATATGAGTGTCTAACTGAAGAAAAATAAAAATGTGTTATTACACGACTATGGAAAAAGTTGTATCCTAGTAGCATCCTACAAGAAAACATTAGTGAATATTTCTAATTATATGAATTGTGTTAAACAATGATATTAGAATCAATTGAAGATGAAAGGTTATTTAGTGCATTAACATTTGTTAAGTCAAAAAATTGAAAAATATTGGATAAAAATATAGAGACTTGTTTGAGATTGTATGTTTCACAATATGTTGTGGACACATTTCCTTATGAAAGAACACTAGCGGGATAGATTTATCTTATAGATAGGATATGTTTCGTAAAACAACCACCAATAAAGAAGATATAAACATTAATATTGATTATGCATTTGAGATGCTAGATATGAGTGTGAGTTATGAAGAATGAGTTAGTGAAGGATTGTTTCAGCTACCTAATTTTGGTTAAATATTTACAAATGTAGTATTTCTAGAACTAAAATTTCATATCACATTATTATGTGGTTGTGTTCTTTATTGAAATCCAGTTTCAGTATCATCGTTTATTGTTTTTTATTTACAAATTTATGATTTATTTACTATTTTTCCATTTTTTCATATATAAAGATAGATTATCAAAGAAATATATGTTTATAAGTATTACAAAATGATTACAGGCATTTAGAGTTCATTTTATCCTCAAAGACGTAGAAACCATTTTATTTCAATAATTGTGAAGAATTTGTGGTTGTGTTCCTTTATTTAAAGAGATTCCCTTGAGACTCCCTATACTTTGCATCATCAACAATCAACAATTAATATTCCTTACAGAATAAGATCTTATGAAATAAAACTTATATTCCTTTAGTTCCTTTATCTTGCCATTTTAAAAACATAAGTTTTGAATGTTATTGTATGAATGTTTTGAGGTGTGTTTAAAATATTAATCCATCATAATAAACATTTGTGTTGTTTACCCCTTAATTGAATTATAGGTCAATTTAATTAGGTGTACAATAGAATAGAGTTGATTTACAAATCTAACAAAGATGTTAAACATGAATACTAATTCAAATTTTAAAACTCAAATCAAATAGAAATAATTTGCATACATTAATAAACGTAACATGAAATCGAAATCATAAAATGAAAGTATAGAAGCACTTACTTGATCCTTAATGATTTCTAAAGAGATATGGGATTTTTCAATAGTGAAACATGAAGAGCTGAAACTATTTAACCTTCATAACTTGGACTATAACTATAACTACACCTAGGTCGGGACCATCCCATCAGTCGAGGATCGTGTTGTATAGTCCAACCCCTTTTATATGGTCTTGGACCTGATCTAAATCTACCTTTATAAAAATTTTGGGTTTCTTTCCTCCTAAATTTATCCATCATTTTCAAACCCTAGTTGTCACACATGCAATGAAACTCTTTGAATATACTAGTCATCACCTCAAACCCTAGCCATAGATGAAGATTCATACAAAACAAACACTATAAGAGTTGTGATAACCCTAGTGTGCCTCCAAATTTAGCACTACTCTAAAGAGACCTCAAATTACACATCATACTCCACCTAGCATGTGATATCTAGATAGAGCAATCAAATTTGGTAATTGGTTTGACCATATTTGCTTTGACTTGTATCTTGCTAAAACACTTAGAGAGAGAATTTTTGGATACTTCTAGATGAGAGGTATCGTTACCTTAACCTAATTTGTAGCTTTAGAATTGATGTGGGTATTTCCTAATAACTATAGATGTGAAATTCTTAGATTTAGGGATCTTTAGATGCCTTTTGTAAGTGTATAAAGTGAGTTCTCTAATACATTTCCTTAGGAGTTCCATGTTAGTAAATGAGGTCGTATATACTTGCTTGTATAGGGTTTTGTATATGCTTTATCTAAGAAAGGCTAACCCAGATTAAGTATAATACATAATGAAGGATGTGAATTTTAAAGTGCAGTTGGAAGACATGTCAGTCCAAGACCATATTAAGAGGTCAAGGCCATATGGTACGCTCCTAACCAAACTATATGGCTTTGACCAAGAGTAGAAAACATAACAAATAAAGATTGAATTGTGTATATTGACATTTGTCTATAGATTTTGTACATTACATTCTTAGGTTTTTCAACATTTCAGTGTGTAAGGATAAACAAGCTAAACAATGGACCTCAGAAAGTGCTAAGCGGGAATGGAGAAGTAGAATTTACATAGCTAGAGAGAATAGTCAAATCAAGGATTGCCAAAGTGAAAATTACCAAATTTGAGTGTCTATATTTCCCCCTTTACGTATGAAATGGAAAATTTCATGATTAAAGGAAATTGTACTTGAGTATGTAAATAGTGTAAACATACTTTTCCATTGATTAAATGTTTTTGCAGTTGTGTTATTGTGCTTGGTGTTGGCATGCTCCATGATGAAACCTGCAACATAAAGTTTATTCAATGTCCATGATAGATAATTGACCATAACTCAAATAGAACTTGTAATAAAAAATATTTTTATTTGCATATATGTAAAATGAAAAGATGTAAACAAGGAAATAATACACCCATTTTCTCATGCTTTGATTTTTATTGGAAGTTTGTATCTATTGAAATTCACTAAAGGATTAGGGGTGATCACTCCTAAATCATCACCAAGGATAAATTAAAGTGTTAGGTACATGCAACCCAACATGGAAATGTGTAAAAGAGAGAAAAATAAAGATTTACAAAAGCACCCCTATGAAGGAAGAGGACTATGTACCGAATTTATTCATCAACTTTTATATTTTCCCTTAAAAGTGTAATAAGAGAGGAAATCCTACCCGTGAAGCGCTTAGTTTATTTTATACTTCCATAACCCCATGGGTCACACTACTGTAGAAGGATCTAGACCCAATTTTATAAATAAGAACATATAGTACAAAAGAGAATAAGTTCCCCTAAAATCTCCCCATATGTTAAATAGTTGAGTATGAAGTGAAACAAACACTAAAATATGCTAAAAATGTGCTAACAACGCTGAACTAGGAAGGAGAACCATGACCCCAAGCTTCCTAAAATTGATTCTGAAATTGAGTGTTGGTGCGAAGAAAGGATGAAAACTTCCATTCTCCCAAGACTAATCTCAACCGAGAAATCTAGATGTGAAAATTATAGAAAATGTCTATACATAGCTAAAAATATGAAAATGTTGAAAAACCTATTGAAATTTCCCCTAGTCAAAATGTGTGGGGGTCAAGACCGTATTGTACAGTCTAGACCAAAGTGTACGGTTTTGACCTTGTACTATTTTGCCAAAACTTTATGTATAACTCCATTTTCAGGTGCATGTACCCTATTTGTACCTACATCTACCCCCAAAAGTAGATAATATGTGGTAAAGGTGACCCTTACCAAAGTACGTAGGGGCATGAAAGGAAACCTATTCTTCGAAAAGAAGGAAGTGAGATCCAAACATGCCCCGAGTATTGGATGAAGTTGTTAGGTAAAATAATGGGTAGAGTGTGAAGTATCTTGAAAGTGCATATATTATTGTTAGTATGGGTGAGTGTAATATGGCATAGTTGGTATCATATGGTGAGCATGGTGTACTTTGAAATTACACAATTTGTAGTTAATATTAGGGATAGGAGAATGATTAATATTCGGTGGGCTTATCCCATTTAAATGTATTGGAGTCGATGATATCTTAGATGATGTGGTGAATATGGATACATTTATCAGTGAAGTGACCAATGGCACGATGATAGGCACAATCAGTAGTGGTATTAAATATCTCACTATGAGACTTGTTGAAATATACCCCAAGAGGTGGAGGGAGAGACACGAGATTCTTCTCAATTAATTGGGGAAACACAATGTGTGGAACATTAGGGAGTTGCATAAATTTACTTTATGTAGGGTTTGGAGAAATAAATATATCTACATAAGACTTAGTTGGGATATCAAGTTATTCATCATTATCGGCACCAAAATTAGATTCAAATCGCAAAATGGGATTAAAATCAAACATGTCTAAAGTTTCATTTGACATATTAAATTATTGGGGGATATCATTATCCTAATCAAAATCTTTGTTAGTGTGTTACAAAAGATTGTAGTTATCGTAGAGTCAAATATTGTGTTTCCCCTTAATTAGGACTATGCATTCTCTAATTGTTAAAATGTCGTGTGTAATTGTGCATTCTTGATTGGTGATAGTTTGAGTGCGGGTTTCACAATATTAGGGTGTGATAATTCTACTGAGATTGGCGCTTCCAAAGGAGGTATTTCATTTTTATCCTCTTGTTTAATAAGCAGCTCTTGTATTATTACAAAAGTCACATCATTCAATATTGCATTATGTTCGCAAGAAATAGATGGATCAGATTTAGGAACCCATTTAGATTTGTAAAAATGAAATGATTGTGTAGTAGAATTTTGCGTAGAAAATGAAATAAATCCCTTATGCTCTAGTTATTGGATAATTTGTTGTAAAACATAGTAATCATTGTCATGATGTTTGTTAATTCCATGATAATTGTAAAATGGTTGACCTTTGAGTTTTGTATGCCGATAGCAAGGGTAATAATGAGCAGGTAATAAATTGATTTACCATTTATTAAGTATCTCAAATAGAATATCATGTTGTCAAGCATGCTTTTCAAACTGAAGAGGTGTTTGTTCTTGTAATATTTTGACTTCACTTACATGGGCACATGTATCATGTATGATGTTTGTATAACATTACTTCTCAGTGGGATTAGAACTAGATTGATCATGATAATAGATGTGGGAATTGGAAGAATCCTTTAGATGCATAATCTCACACTTGACAGATGTGATCTCAATATTCTTAGCTTGAAATTTATCTTTAAAAGCATGGTGTAAATCTTGAATAAACTCTAATATATCCTTATGAAAGGTGTCATCATTAGTAATAGGAGTTAAAATATGACTCAAAATTGAATTCACATGGGAAGGTGTCATATTATTAGGGATAATTACTTTGTGTGTTATTTTGTGAGATTAGTTCTACATGTGCGATGATGTTGAAGCAAATCATATAAGGAAACGTGAGAATTTGTAGCATGAGACGCGATGGTATAAAAATGAGAGAGATAACTCGAAATACACTTATTTTTAGAGCAATCACACAAGAAAATTTTCACTATTTATTCCATAGACAAACTTATGAATTTATAGGAGTTGTACTGAGCTCCCATTTTCATGGAGTCCCAACAACTTGTATCTAAAAATGTTTGAGTTGGTTTGAACAGCTCAACCAAAACATAAATATATGTGAGTTGTATTATAAGCTCACATTACAATATAAGACTAATAATGTGAACACTTTGAATTCCTAACATTCCACCCCAAAGTGTGAACATGAGAAGAAGCACATGATGTAGGAGCATCACTCTTAAGGATATAGTAAGTGTATCTAGTCCAATTTTGGTTTTCTTATGTCTTTAGAGGTCCTAGGAGTCAATTCATTTTAGTTTGGTGAGCTCAAGAGATCCAAATTTCAAACTATGGGATTTCCCTCCATTTTTTATATATTTGATTTTCTTAATCTTATTTGAGCCAATTTTGGATTTCTATGTAGGTGTAAGGTTTTAGAAGTGATTCTAGCATGTTTTAGGTTGTTTTAGGTCATAATATGGTCTTGGCGCATCCTCATGATGTCCTATGGGCTCATGTAAGTCCTTAGTCTTCATTAATCTCTTTTCTTGATATGTAACTCCATATGTTTTCTTGATTTCATGACCCTAGAGGTTAGCTATTGGGCCAATTCAAGCCAAGGGAGTATAAGAGGGAGGTTTTAATTGTTTTTTCCTCATTGATGAATTGAATGAATGAGTAGTGGAGCTCTAAGAATTGAAGGATTTAAGTTTTGTAAAACTTGCAAGTTACAATCCGGTTTGTGTATAAGAATTGGTGATTTGAGATATATAAATTTTTAGGCTTGATTCTAGTAGAAGAACACTTTAAATGATGGTAAGGGTGCTCATACCCTAGATCTATTAAATTTCAATGTGTTTTAATGGTTTGATGTGATTATTTTCTTGATATTCCAATAGTAATATGTATGCAAAGCAGTCTTGTTAATTGAGCCCAATCAAGAGGCAAGTTGAAAGAAGATTTAAGAAGGAAGACTTGAAGTTGTGGACATGAATGGTGTTATGAATCATTCTCAGGCTTGAACAATATTTAGACTCCATGTATAAGGATGTAAACAATTAACACCTCATGTGAAACCCTAACTATAGGTGTAAACCCCTGTTTTGAGGATAGAGTTGAATTTCTTGTCAACAATATGTGTTTTTATGACAACTACAACCTCTTGGTAATATTAAAGGCATAAGGACACTGATATAGACCTTTTGAAGGTGATTAGATCCTTTGGGAGAATTTAAGAAGAAATTTGGGATCGTTTATCCCTTAGCGGGCTCTATGATGAACCTTCCTAGGTTTTAGTGATGGTTTACTCTTTGATGGTCTAATACTCAAGCACGGAGGTCTAAATTATTAAGAAAGAATCTTTAAAGCTTCCTCAAAAAAATTCAAAAAAATATTTGAAGGAAAAGGTCTTAGCTATCGAGGATTAGTGATGTCCTCTCCCAAATTTGTACATGGACAAGTAGGTTTTGTGGAATATTTTCTCAAGGAAGCCATTGAGAAATTTTGCACCCAATAAGAACCCCCAAATGGGTAGTAAAAACTAAAATTAGTTTGATAATTGAATCATTTCATTAAAATATATGCCTAATTTTGTCTTGTGACATGTGGCTAGTAAAATGGAATAGGTCAGACGGCTAAATAGAGAGAAAAGGACATAAGCATTAGAATTGAGCCAAACCCTTGTACCCACACCTCAAACTACCAAAAGGGTTTTCAAAATTAGTATTAGTTTGTTGGAGTGACTTATGGATTGTTTCGATCTCTAACTCACCAAATACTTTGCCTTTGAGAAGCTTAAGGGACAATCTTGCAAAAAGGTGATCTAATGAACTATTTCTAGTGATTCCAATGAGTTTGATGATTGTTTTAGCATGATTAGAAGTTGGAGAGAATGTTAAAATTTTTACATTAATCATTTTGAGCATTTGAAGAAAAAAATGCATGTTTGAAAGCTTTCTTGCATTGAGGAAAAGTGAGATTTTGCAAGTTTGAGGGCATTTTGAGTTGTCTAATCATACTAACCTTGTTTGAGTAAGTGAATGTGGTGTATGCTCTACATCAAGCACATCTCGAACCAGAAACAAAATTGTATGTCATTGCATACTTTTACGTCGCATACTACCATTTGGATCTTGTTGTACATGACCACCCACTTCACCATAGTGAATCCATCACCGAAGATCACACTTCCACCAATACACCTACATACAAGAACTCAACAGTTCCTGATTTCACTCCCAATAAATGCTCTTTCATCGGTCGATCGATGAAAAAGTATGATAGTCGAGATTCTCGGCGAGTTAGAGGATCACTATAGTCAAATGCCCTTCTATACAATTGTTCTCAACATCCACAATGCACATTCTCCTCGTTTCAAACTTTAGTAGGGAATGAATACCTTGTTTTATTTCTGCACACACCACTCAAAGTAAATAACTAAAATAACATTAAAAAAAGATGTCATCGGTGTTTTATGTGAGCCTGCCATTGGTGATTGAAGAGAAGCATTGACCGCCCTCATTCTTTCGTTGTCTCCAACCTCCGATGCATAAGCTACTAACTCGGTTGATGAAGACATGATGCTCAATGATTTTCACAAAGTGTTTATTATTTCCCCCTCAATATGAAATATTTTATTTTCGGATGTCGGGTTACACCAAAAATGTGTCGGTGAGGTAATTTGTTTATTTTATGGACTTTTTACCGACTAGAGGTGACTATGATAAGACAACATGACAAGAGATTACAACTCTATCGCAAATTTTAGAACTTGATAAGACAATGACAAAACAATAAGTTTTACAAAATATGACTTAAAAGACTTTATTGGCTCTTTGAATATTGACTCTCACAACTTTTGACTCTTTTGACTTAAAACATTGACTAGACACAACAATATTTAATAATTTCACTTGATTTTAAACCCGACCCACATAACACATTAGTAACATTTATTTAAAACAATACTCACTAATACATTAAAGATAGTCTAGCCAATTTTAAAGACTTTAAAATCCATAATGAGTTTAATGTGAAGCACTAAAATGCCAAATTATACTAATCACATTTAAATTCTAAAATAAATAACCTCTTATAAAATGACCACCACAAAACTATATCTAATAACTCTGTTATAGGACCGTGATTAGTTTAGAGGCGCCATTTCTAGAAGGAGCGAGCGGTAAAGTGAACTAGTTGGATCATGATGTGATGGATTAAATTTTCTCGAGTTAGAAGGGAAATGGGTGTTGACCATAGTGCTAAACATGTCTTGTTGTAGTTAGGTCGACTCTTTCCACTTCGGACAGACAGTAACAACAACACATGTGGTCATCAATACATCTATTTCAAGGGGCAATGACTATTATCCAAAGAAGTTGGTATATACTAGCAAAAGCATCCATAGGTGCTTGTGAGAGGCCGATAGGCATATAGAAGGATTTATTACTTAATATGTACTTTATTAAATCAAAATTTGAATTCAATTTTATTATAAACACATAATTATAGCTACTATGGATTGATTCATTCATTTGTGACAATGGATTTACATGTAGAAAAATAATTATTTATTCATAGCAACATCATCCATTAGTGCTTGTGGTAGGCGAATACAAAAATATTTATTAATGTAAAATAAATAATGCACAAAAAGAACACACTTAATGATATAGATCATGAATGAATTTATGAAAATATGTTAATAATAATAGTAGTGTTTTTGATAATTTGGATTCTACAAAGAAAGATTATGTCATAAAAGTGTATTTAAAGGTAGTTAATAATAAACAATGATTTGCTTGATTTTACAAAAAAAAAAAATTGTGAAGTATTAATGGAGAGTAAATACTACTTTTAAATTCCATGGATTTATATGTTTCCACATTTTCCATGCACCCGTAGTATGGCACTTGCAACTTCACAATATTAAAGAAATATAGTGTGATGCATGAATATACATTTTTGTAGAGTTTCCAATTTGTCATATGTTGGTAAATTTTTAAGAGAACAATCCACGAGAAATACATTTATTTTACAATATTTAAAGATTTTTTTAACACCATTTTTAGCATATGATACAATCATAATGTATTCCAAGATCCCATATCTATTTAAAAGGGTATTTCACTAAAAATTCCACAAAGATTTCACTTGTTTTCATATAGTAAAAATATCTAAAAATTCCAGATTTGATTATGATTTGATTGATATTTATATGCTTTTATAAAGCTCTATTTTAGCATAAACCGGAAGTGTTCACCTGTGTCTAAAATCCTTTTTATATGTTCAAACTGCAGCTTTAGACACACAATCTTTCATAAAAGAAAGGAAAGTTTATCATCTCTTGTCAATTCAACTTCATATAAGTATTGATCATCATATCCAAAACCAGAGAGTTGAATTCCCACAACCACATTCAACAATCTTTTGTTTTTCTATGCTTCAACACGAATGAGAAAAACCACTTGTGGCACTTGTTTCAATATATATTTTGGACAACTTCCATAAAATCTGACATATAATTTCAAGATAACTACTATTACAAACCTGTCACAATAATTGCAAGAGCACAATATTTTTTATGTTTGTTATATTATAACATGTAATCTGAGTGATTATATATAGAAATCCATTATATAAAATTCTTAGTTCTGGGTAGGGCTTAAAATTATTTTTGAAATCTTGACATAAAAGAATTTTGAGAGTGAGTTATGTGTTGGGTAACATACACAACCTCACAAATATTCTGCGGCGGAGGGCCTTGCACTCTTCTTCAGTAGAATCCACAAATCCCACGACATAATTGGGGTCGTTGAAATCCCTCAGTGTAAACTGCTTATTGGCCCCCTCGTCATGCATAATACAAGCTTACAGATCCGCTATGACCCCGGACCCCTACGGACTCGAACCAGGACCAACGTATCATTCCTCTTGTAAAACTTGTGCAGATCCTTCTGAAGGTTGCCCTTGCCGCCCTTAATGGGTGCAATGAGAGTAGCATAACTTCCAGTCATCAATTCCTCGACCACGTAGCCCATCTGAAGCATGTTGTCGTTTCATTCCTCCACCTTGGAGCTGCCAACCACGCCCTTAATCGCCACCATGGCGCTCGAAACCTTGCTCGAAAATTTCATGGACAAAAATGAAAAAAAAAAAAAAAAAAAAAAGAAGAATTCGGGTTGTCTGAGCTCATGACGAGGGACGCGGGCAGGGGCCGTGTAGGCTCCTGTGGAATTTTCTTCTGGAGGATAAATTTGGAGGAGCTATGAAAGGAATCATATGAGACTTCATGACTGATTTAAAAAGAAATTTTTCTACTATAGATCAGGAAGGATCTTGTGGGCCACACTGGGCAGAATTTGTCAAGATTGCAGCTCTCACACGAAAATCTTGCGTTGGTGAGAATGATGATTTTAGAGATTTTTTTACGGTATGAAGGTCCTCGCCTTGCCTCGCTTTCCCTGGTGCCGCTGAGCTGGTGTGGTGTCTAAAAGTTGCAGCATATTCTCCAAACACTGCGATGGAGGATTGATGTCTTCACCACTGATTTAGTACCTGAGGAGATGTCAAAGAGAACCGAGAAGGATGTTCATTGAACATGGTTTGATATTTTGCAGGGATTCAGGTTCGCAATGCCTAGATAAGATCAGACAGTATTGTAATTGTGAACAATTTAGAGAGGCAATGGGAAGGAGGACACCAATGGACAACAGATGAAGCGGTATAAGGAGGTGAAAGGTGAACCATCCTGATAACCAAATGAAATATGCCATCAGAACCATTGCCTTATCCAACGCATCACAAATCATGTTAAAAAATATTAAGAATTTTAAATAAATATAACAACGAAGACGATCAAAATAGCGGTTATCAATAAAGTTGCCTCTGGTAAGGCCTATCGGCCAAAAATGACTCATCCATGCAAGAAAATAATGCAGAATTGATGCAAATGATGCTTAAGAAAGAGTGTATCCACACTCAAATAGAAAACACGGTCCTCCAGTTAATAACCAGTTGATTCCAAGGAATGGCTTGAGTGCAACCAAAGCCAATATCCAATGTCACGTAGCTTAAAACATGTGAGAGTCACCTGTGATAGTATGACAAGGGATGGATTGGCAGAACTGAACTGTACATGATCTATATGGAACTTTTCGTGGGAAATAAATTCCAGAATAGATTGATATGAACCTACACATGGTATAGCATATAAGAGTGAAGAATAACATAATATATAACCCTTCAAACGTGATTAGAAAATTAGATTACTTCGAAAATTGTTCATAACATTACTATGACAGATCCAAATGCCTAATGAAACAATGATAAGTATGTGCAATATTACGACACAATAATGAATGACTATATATTCTCACCCATTCACAAGGACAATGGGAATTACAAATTCCCCTTTACCAATAATGATTTCTTCGAAAGCCAGCTCGCTCTGATATCAAATCATTTGGTAGAGTAATTACACAGAAAAAAATTCATTATTTATTCCATAGACAAACTTACAAATTTATAGCAGTTGTATGAGATTTTGATGGAGTCTCAACAAATTGTATCAGCTCCTATTTTCATGGGGTTTTGGCTGATTGGTAAAGTCTGGGCATTTACTAAGAGGAGGTCCAAGGTTCAAACCCCATTGGCATGTCCGAGCGTGAGGAATAATCTGACCAAAGTCCCTACGAGCTGTCGGAGTAGTCCGACCAACGTCCCTAAGTGTGCGCCAGTTGTACAAAGGCGGTATGAAACCTAGGCTCCAGTTGTATGAAGGTAGTATGAAACTTGTGCACCTGGTGGTCCCTTCCTCACGCTCAGGCTAAAGTTTACCGAGGCTGGGAGACTGAGCTTAAGAATGTAAAATGTAATGATTCCTCATAATAAAAAAAAAAACAAATGGTTGATTTGGTTTGAACAACTCAGCGAACACACAAATATATGTGATTTGTATTAACAACTAACATTACAATATAAGACTAATAATGTGACCACTATTAATTCCTAACATAGATATAAAATGATAATTATCAGCATATAGGCCGACAATTAAGAGATTGAGGGAATAAGACCCAAAAAGTGATTTTGAGCAAAAAACAACTATCATCAAATGAATAAAATGGCCATATCTTGAAATAGAATTTAAATTTCATGAAACCGAAAAAGGTATTTTTGAATCGATTATATGGAAGAAAAATGTCTAATGAATATTTTCAAAAGTTTATTTTTTTATCATGCCCTAATTACTAAATATAGTAATCTTGAATTTCCAAAAAGTGTGCTAAAAATTAGGAAAACAAAAGAAGTTTTCATTAAATATGTAAAAATTAAAAATAACCACAGAGGGATTTGAAAATAGAGTTGTTATGCTTAATATGTGAAATGAAAGGTGGCTCGGCAGCTAGGAGACCTAGAATGTAACCTAAAGGGTAGATCCAGCCATAAAACACTAGAAAATTTTGTGCAAACCAAATTTATGGAAAATGATAGATGAAAATCAGGGGTGGATATAAAGATAAAATGTAGGTATGAACCCTAAGGAAACTAGGGTTTGGAGATCAACATGCCTAATACATAAGGAACCAAAAAATCTTAGATTAGGTGAAGGTTTCTATCAAAAGTGGGTTCACCAAAATATTTACCCCTTCAATTAAACTTTAGCTCAATTTAATTAGTGTATAATAGAATAGAGTTCATTTACAAATCTAGCAAAAATGTTATAACATAAATACTAATTCATATTTTACAACTTAGATCAGATAGAAAGAATTTTCATACACCAATTAACCTAACATGTAATCGAAAGCACAAAATAAAATACATAAGCACTTAGCTTATCTCTCGATGATTTTTGGAGAGATCCGGGATTGTGCAATAGTGAAACAAGAAGATCTAAAATTGAGTAACCTTTTTGCAACTTGGACTAAAACTATAGTTGCACCTTGGTCGAGACCATATCATCGAGTCAAGATTGTATTGTATGATCCATCCCCTTCTATATGGTCTTGGACCTAATTTGAATATGACTCTCCAGCTTTCTATGTTCTCACCTTCCTATATTTTTTTGTCATTTTCAAACCCTAGTTGTCACACATGCATTAAATATCTTTAAATGGACTAATCATCACCTCAAACCCTATCCATGGATGAAGAGTCTTGCAAAAATAAATTAATAAGGTTGTGGGAACCCCACGCACTACTAACATTGGCACTACTCGAAGAGGCCTTAAACTACACATCATTCTCCACCTAGTATGTGATATCTAGATATAGATCAATCATATTTGACAATTGCTTTGACCATGCTTGATTTTACTTGTCTCTTGTTAAAACACTTGGAGAGAGGATGTTTTGATTCTTGTAGATGAGAGATATGACTACCTTGACCTGGTTTATAGCTTCAAACCTAATGTGGGTGTTTCCCTAATGACTATAGATGTGTAATTCTAATATTTAGGGAGCTTTGGATGCCTTTTGCAAGTGTATAAAACGAGTGCTCTACTTTGCATTGCCTTAGGAGTTCCAAAGATTAGAAAATGAGGTAGTGTTTACTTGTTTATATAGGGTTCTATAAATGATCTATATAAGAAAGGTCAACCCATATGAAGTATAAGACCCAACCAAGAATGTGAATTTGAAAGTGTAGTTGGAAGATAAATCATTTTAAGACTGTAAAAAGAGGTAAGGGCCATATGGTATGGTCTTGAACAAGTTGTACAACCCCGACTAGGAGCAAAAACATGCCAAATGAAGTCTAGATCTTTTCAACTAAATTTTGTCAATGGTTTGTGTTCATTGCATTCTCAAGGTTTTTCAATATGTCAGTGTGCAAGGATAAACAAGATAAACAATGGGCCTCATAAAGTGTAAAGTGGGAATGGAGAAGTATCATTTATCATAGAAAAAGTGCATAGTCAAGTCAAGTGTTTCCAAAGTGCAAATTACCAAATTTGAATGTCTACATGTGGATGCAAAAAAATTCCCCTACATACATAATTAAATCATAAGGATCACAATAATATTTTTTCCATTAATCTTAAGCACAAAAATAATGCAACACATAATATTTGTAGAAACTCCCAATTTATTTATAAAATCAAATACATAAAAAGTACAAGAACAACATAACAAAATTTAAGTAAATCCACATTCATTTTTTAGAAACAAAACTTTCCCTAGAAATTTTTTCAATTTTCTATTATGTTTAACATTATATCTAACACATCATCATTATAAGAATTAGAAACATAAAATAAACCAGATACAACTTGATTCATTAATATATCAATCTTTTCCAGTTAGTTTTGAGCTAAATAATATAAAGAGTGACCTTAGAATTGGTTGTGAAAATGAGAATTAATTTCTTTAATCAATGCTTTCTCCCTAAATTCCCAAATTTTTAATGTTTCAATATCTTTAAAAATAAACTTTTTAAGATTGGCTAAACAATTATCAACCAAAATACTTACCAACGAAAAAAATTTGGTCTCATCATCATTTAATGGTTTTTCCCTCAAATATGGTGTATTGGTTGTTTGTTCTAGTTCTTGGGAAGCCTACATTGAAACCTAAAATAAACCTTGAGAATTGAAAGTTCCAGGGGCCTGCACCCTACTTTCAATCCCAAGATATTCATCATCCAAATCAATTTGATTTAGAACTAAAACTCCACCCACACTTTGTATACCATCAACATATAAATTGGGGAACTCAGAGGTAGAAAAATAGATGGTTCCCTTACTAGCAGATGTAAATAAAATATGTTTACCCCTTGTGCAAACATTGTGGGGTAGAGGCAACAGGAAGGTGGATTTTTTGGTCTAATAGTATGAGATGATGGACGCAAATCAATAGGAAATCAAATCAAAAATAAGGAACATATACATAATAGAATGATTGAAATTTAAATAACTATTTTTTGCAAGAAATGTTACTTAAATGTAAATTTCATTGTTGTATTGGTGGTTCTTGTCGTTATTGACCAGAGAGAGAAATTGAAGTGAGGTGTCATTATGACAAACTTCGTATTAACCATAAAATTAATCAGTAGCTTCATTTCAAAAAATAAATCAAACCATAATATATTGAAATGTAAAAGGTAATTGGAAACATACCTTGAGGAGGAGATGAGTGGCGTTAAGACTACACTTCTTCCAATTCATATCTTAAGCTAGCATGACTAGCTCAAGGAAGGCCTGCTCTACCGGAGGTGGCTATAAATTTGTGAAATTGAAAGATTACGTTAAAAAAGAATGTTAAAAAAACTAACATTTTAGAAAAATTATATTTAACATTTATACAAATTGAAATGTAAAATACATGCAAGTAGTGGCATAGTCCTCGTGTCAATCCGTTGAGGTGTTAGATAACTCATCATGCATTTGGACTTGTTTTTATTAATTTTGAAGTGGATTTATCTTGCAAACTATCCCCAATACTATTTATGGATCCCTCAAGTAGTAAGTGTTCTCTTATAGATGTCTCTCTTCAAACGAGATCTACAATGGCTATGGCCTATTAATATTTAAAGAGAATATTAATATTTTATATAACATTATAACAAAATAAGAGAATGCCAGAAAATTAATTTGAATAAAAGAATGGTAAAGTTTAAACTCACCTCTAGTTGTTCAAGGGACAATGATAACATATTCATCTTTTTTTGGCATGCATTTAGAACAATGGTGTTGCACAAACCATGAAAAGCCTCAAAATTTAATGAAAGTACATAATTTGAAGTTGTAATTAAAACATATTTATTCACAAGAAATCGTTGATGTCATTCCTTATCTTCATGGATAAGTAGGTGTACCAATCATATTTGTTACAACCAAGGATAGGTACAATGTAAACCAAGTCTCAATGAGGAATGTTTGTATATCTACTCTACAAAACAATAATAACTGTGAAAATTCAACCATGGCATGTAGAAAAGAGTAAGTGAAATCCTAACTTGAAATTCCCCTTTTTAAGCAATTAGTTGCTACTAGATCAATTGAAAGGCCATAGTGAGACTCCAAGTACTTCACATCTTCATCATTCAACGGAATTATTATGACAAGATCTACATCTTTATGTGGAAGTCCAATCAAATGGTGAATATATTTAGGGGACATTCCAAACGTAATTCTATGTGAGAGGAGTTGTATGTGAAAAGTGTTAGGAATTATATGGTGTTAGTACTCACATGGGTGAGTAAATACATTTGTAATAAATTAATATTATTATTATTATTATCATGAGTTGTTGTAAAACAACTCATTAATAATAATATAGTTAGAGGTTAGTAATTTGTTAGTGAGTTAAGAGTTGTTAGAACAACTCGTATATGTTAAGGTGAGTTGTTATAGGAGGTTTCCTATTTTATAGGAAACATACTCCTATATATTTGTATGATCCAAATGAAATTATATACAACATAGTAGTATTATTATTGTGTTTACATTATTATTTTTAACCTATGTTTAGATTTATTAAGGAAATATGTACAAAATTTCACAAAAAGTACCCTCGGAGGTGTCATAATTGAACAACAGGTAGTTTAGTAATTTGAATACTATTAAAAATTATGACATGTAGATGAGGCCACTAAAAATATTGTTTTCAATCCATTGAAAAAATTAATTTGGATCTTCTAGTATCTTCAGGAGTTCAGAAACACTAGGTTCTTGTATTTGAATTTTTGTATGAGTGGTTCATTTATTTTCATCTACCTAGGTCAACCCATATTGGTAGTGGGATTGATTGTATATATGGTGTATGGTAAGCGAGTAAGAGGGGAAGTGATTATGGTTTCTTGTGACTTTTGGGCAAGAGGGATTGCCAAAAGTGACAAAAATAGGGCAATTGATATATCTATAGAGGATGAGGACACATGGCACACATTGATTAGTGATGTATATAGTGGGGCGACATAATTATGATATTGTTTCCAATTGATAACATGTGTGCATTGTTGACCAAAAACACTAGGTATGCACATTTATGCCCGATTGGATAGCGTTCATAATGCTACCTGTTGGTAGCATACTTCTTGCTATCAGATAACACTATGCATTATTGACCAGTAGAATACACCATACTACCAGCTGACATTATGCACTATTGCCTGGTAGTATATATACATTGTCAACTAGTAGCATACATCATGCTATCAATTGGTAACATACAACATGCTAACACCTGATAATTACTACTAGCCAACAACATTTTCAAATAATTCACAAACTATTTGAAACTCATTTCCTTCCTATTCGCTATGATTTTTAATTTTGTTTTCACACATTCGCCAAGTAATATATATGATTTTTAGGGGTCTTAAAATTTTCTCTAGTATATGCATAGTCCTAGTTAAAGGGACGGTATTTAATAACTATTTTAGAGAAAGGATCCTTAGGATTAAGGCTAAGATCATAGAATATTTTGGTGAGACATGAATACATAAAGGAGAATAAAGCCAAGAGAAAACATAAGTATGGTGTACTAAATAAGGGAGAATAAGCCCTAGGGAAACTAAGGTTCAATCAATAATCAGGTTTTCTAAATTATTTAAAGCTAATTTTGGATAAATTTTTAACGATTTCATAGTTGTGTTAAATAAGAACAAAGTGAATTAGTAAAATGTTAAATAATGTTACAATTTGATTATTTTTAATAAATTAATAAACATTATCCATGACTCGGAATAAATATTTAATACACTAACTATGTTAGAATGATATGATTTCTTAAAACACATAAAGGGATAAGTAACTAGCTATGTATAGTGGTAAATATTTATGTGGGTATGTAGACTAGGAAAAAGAGTTTTTATGGATCTTGAAATGTTTCGTCTCTAAAATTAGAACTAGAAAATTCTCATGCGCAAGATCGTACAACCTTGTCCGGAAAGTGGTATGGTCTTGACTGCTTTTATATTGTCTTGGACCTAATCACGATGGAGTTTTGTAACTTTGATTTCTTGGAAATAATTTTTATTTTTCTTGCTAGGTATCACACAACTTTGGCACTATTGTAATACCTACTACTAATAGAAACCCTATACACCTTCAAAAAACTTCATGAAAGCATTAGATAACCAAAGGATAAATTAGTGTATGGGTGATTATGCACTACCCATATTGGTCCATGCATATTGAACTAATCGAGTGTTGCACTACATCCCCTTGAGTAAGAGTAAACTTCATGTATTTTTCATAATATAGGTGAAAGTGTGAATGCATATCTAATTTGACCCCTATTGGTGCCCTCGTGTCTCTTGACATAAAGATAATGGGATAACTATAGAGTAGAAAATGTACCCAATGTAGTAGTAGTGTGATATGGTGTTCTTCATATGCTTTGACTAATTATTTTTTCCCTCAAATACCTTTGACAATGTTTGGAGTGACTCTTTCTTATTAAGACATGGCTTTATGACCTTTAAGTGCTTGGAAATTGGGGAAGATAGATTCTTGAACATATATTGAGTGCTTGAGACATGTGTGGTGACTACTCTAACTCGATGTGTAACTAGTTTAGGAAGGTTTAGGAGATCCTTGGGTGCTTTACTATTTATATTTACAATTATAGCTTATGATAATGTTGGGTGAGCTATAAAATACACTTTACTTTCTTATATAGGCTTCCATATGTTAAAAATTTGCATTATGGATAACCTAGGGAAGATGAAATGACTCACAATATTTTCATATTGGAAAAATAGTATTTATATGGGAAAGTTTATGATTGTTTACGTTGGCCACAATTGTACTCCACTATAGAGCTAAGATGTATGGTTTTGGATAGGTAACTAGTGATGAAAAAGTGAGATTTTAGGAATGATTCCTAAAGATGGATTACTACTTTGGATAATAAATATTTTCTTGGTGAGAGGTAGATCGTGTGCAAATAACAAACAAGTCAAGAGAGAGAGATACATATATATTGATTGGGCTAAAAATTTGAGCATTTTTCTTAGCATAGGACAAAACCAAACTTGTCATTGCTAAAGGATAAGTTCTCAATTTTGAATGTTTACATCCCCCTCTTAAAGCATGAAATTTAAACTTGCATACTTTAAAAACTTACTTGAGCATGCATACACAATTTTTCTTATCCCTATAGTTGTTGTCCTTTGTGGTGGTGTTGGAACATTCCATGGTGAAACTTTATACACCTACTATAGTCAATTTGCATATTATTAATTGAATTACATAACTCAAACATAAATAATTCTTATAACTTTAAAAAAATGAACTTGTACGATGTAAAGTAAAGAGATGCAAAACATAGAAGGAATACACCTATTTGTTTTGTAGAGGAATAATCTTCCATTATTTTTGTACTTCAGATATTTGGAGGCCAAAGGATTGGGGGTAATCATTCCTTGATTATGTTGAAGGAGACGCTAGAGTAGAAGATAGAGTTCGGGTGCACACAACCCAATTCCTAAGAGGAGAGGTATTAAATCACCTTGTTAAGAGGGAAGAACATTGACAAAGTATTTACCCACCCCGATATCTTCCCACACATAGAAAAAGGAAAGGAAGGAAATCATACAAATAAAATAGGCTTTTTAATACCTTCCAATGCCACGACCACACCATTGCAGTCATATTTAGGATTTATTTTGTGATTATAGCACAAGGTATAAAAATAATGGATGACCCATGCCCCCAATGTGTGTTGTAAAATTGAGTTTGAATATGCAATTCCGAGTAATAAAAGCAGATAAGAAGACTCATTCCCCCAAACCACATATTCATCATTATAAATGAGATATATAATAGAGAAGGAAATAAGTACTCGCGTCCCTTGTATTATCCTCTAAACTATGTCAACTATGTCTAAATATGTACCGAGAAATATGTAAATGCCTATCGAATTTGTAATTTTTGAGAATTTTCCCCAAGTTGGGAATTTCAAATGACATTATAAATCATAGTGTGATTTGTACGATTATGAACAAATGTGAATTTTTCTATTTTATTATACTTGTAATTGTTTATGAGGATTTGGACCTGTATAATCTTGTATTTAAACTTTGTAATATGTATGTACTAGATGTAGATGTAGAATATATATATCGATGAATTACCCTCATTTAAGATGTGTGTGTAGACACCCTAAAATATTGAATTATGCATTCTAAATATCTGAAATCGTCCCATAATTACTTCACAATAAATTACGACCACTTTTGATATATTCCTCTATTTTATGACCTTTAATGGCATTTTACGACATCATATCACAACTCCCCTAATCATTCTTATCACCCACACATGGTCTTGAATTATTAAATATTCACACTATGGAGTTTATTACATTCATATTCCATTCCTAGAATTAATTAATTAATCAATCCTATTACTATTATTATTCATCTCGTATCCCATTAGCTAATTTTATTATCTAGTTTAATATTAAAAATCAAATAAATTCTACATCATCTATTTACACCGCTTCTTATCCACTTTTACTTCACTAGTCAACATCTCAAGATAATTAGAGCAAACCAAATCAATTAAAGATTAAATCATTAAATATATGCAATAGGACAAATTTAGATTTAATCAAACTATGCATTCGACTTAACTAAACATATCTCGCAAAAAGCATGACATTCTAAAATTAAAGCAAATCAATCCAAAAGCTAAAAGTCATGTCACTTTTTTGGGTGAATAAAACAAAAGACATGGAATTTAATATTTCAATAAAAAAGCTAAAAATATACAAAAGCATGTCCCACTTTTACAAACTTTAAAATAACTCATTCATGCAAGCTCAAAATAACAAATCAACTCCTTAATTAGATTGGAAACTCAATTAAAAATTTAGTCATGCTTTCACTAACTTCATATCGACAAGTCAAACACACAAATCAAGGATTAGGGATTTTCTTACCTCATCTATTAATATCACTCATTCTTCTCTGGTTATTATCTTTGAAATATTTGAAATTTACATCATCATTGTGTTGGATTATCATTCAATCTCACATACTATTACATTTTCCAATTGATCATGAATCTACAATCAAATAATTCATTCGATTACTTTGCTCGACAACTACTCCCATTTGAAACACTTTTGGAGCATCCACAAACAAATTTGATCAAGAGATTCAAAAAGCTTGGTGCTTCATTCCAAGCTTCAGTGATCTCATCCGAGGTTGCAAAGATATGCGAAGGAAGAACTAGTTTACTTTTATTTTCTTTGTTTATTTTGTTATGTAGTTTTTATTTGTATACATTTATGGCACACCCAGTGGGACAAACCCACATATTTTTCATTTATTCATCACTTTCTAGTGAAATGAACCTTTTTTGTTTTCTTCGTGCTATTTTAAAATCACTGACCAATTTTCAGGGCTTTTTATGAAGTAAATTATGAACAGTTTCAAAAAACAGTCAAATTGGCCATGTTTTTAACTTTTTTGTGCATCTATAGGTTACCTACACTATCATAATAAAATTTGCGCTAGCGTAGCATGCCATTTTTGATATTGTCTTGTTATTTTTTCTAGCATCTTATTGTTTGCATTTCTATCTTATTGTTTTTGCTACCACCTTATTGTTTTTGCTATTGTTTTATTACTTGTGTTGTCGTCTTATTGATTGTGCTATCATTTAATTTTTTGTGCTACCTTCTTAATGTTTGCACTATCATCTAATTTTTGTGTTATTATCTTATTGTTTATGTTATCATTTAATTGTTTACGCTACCATCTTATTGTTTGTGTTACCATCTTATTACTTTCCCTAGCATTACATTGTTTGTACTATCATTCTCTTAGCTATGCTAGCATCATGGTATGTGCGTTACCGTTCAATGGTGATTTTCATCTCATTTTCTCAAATTTTCCAGCATCTTCATTTTTATTGTTCTATTATTTTCTTTGTATTTCATACTCTAATATGCAACTTAATTGGTTATAACCATACTAACATCTTAATTCTTTGTTAAATTTTGTTCTTTTTTCATTTTGATCCAAGCCCACATATGTTGTTTTCATGCGCTCTTGAGAGATCTTGAAAAATAGAAATATATGTGATTATTTGTTTTTATTTTATTTTAATATCGCATTTATAGGAAAACTACTAATCAATTTTTGTAGGATTGGATCATGTGGATATCTTACCAAATCAAGCAACAATCTACTAACACCTTGCATACAAGTTTCTTTGGTCAAAGGCAATAAAACTCTACTAAATTTTAATAAAATAAATAAAACATTTACATTTGAAGTTTGGATAAGGGTTAATATATGTCCACTTAACTATGGGAAGTACTTGGGCATAGCCTTAAAACTCATTGTGAGGAGTACCACAAGAACCCAAAAGTAGTTGGCACATTGAGAGAACAATCTAATTAAATGGGTAGTTCCCCATCTTGTTTGAGTAGTTTCACCCATGAGGAAAACCAAACATTGATCTGTGGTAACGGCCCCATTCTTAATTGATTGAGGGGTATAATCTGTATTTAAAAAAATGGGTATATGTATTCAATCGAACAAGCTTTAGTGAGTGAATTTTCCAAATCCTTAGGAAACCTAACAAACTAGGGCCAACCATTTTCATTACTATTTATATTGTTAGTTTAAAATTGTTCTAAAAATAATTTATCAAAAATAAATTCTATCTTCCATTATTGTTTATATTTTTAGTTTAAAACAATTCTAAAAATTAGTTATTAAAAAAATCCTATCTTCATACTTATTTGAATTGTTAGTTTAAAATAGTTTGTGTTCCACATATCATACGTATCCAAATTCAATTCAATAACAAGAATGATAACTAGAGCATACTAAGTCAATAAATCAGATGTTAATCAAACACCACGATCAATAAGATGAAATTAATTCGCCACAATAACTTTACATAAAACCGTTGAAACAAATGAGCAACAAAAGATCAATATTATTATGGAACTCAATGAAATACAATGAGAATGAGACTTGTTTATATAGGTAAGGAATAACAATATAAGAACCATTCAAGGTCATAGATCAAGCCATAAATCAAGGAAAGAACTAGTCATCAAAGAACTAGTCAAGACCATAGATTTAGGAAAGAACTAGACATCAAGAATCTAGTCAATACCATAGATCAAGGAAAGAACTATACCTAACAACTAGATAATATTCCCCTAATATATAAATAAAATAAAATAAATATCCAGATGCATAAGTGGGTGAGGATAAATACAATAAAGGTAAATAAATTATCTAGGTGAACATGAGCTAAGGTAAATACCTACTCTAACATTCAATTCTAAAATTAGTTGTTAAAAAAATCTTATCCCTTCTAAATCCAAAATCAAAATCAATTTTTTTCAAATCAAATTAAGGTTTGATCAATCAAAATAATCATATCAAAGTCTTATCTTTTAGGTGCCCATATCCAAGTATAATCCTATCAAATCTCAATCAAAAGTCTTATCTTTTGGATATTCACTTTATCCAAGTCTAGGTATATTAATATTATCAATCAAAGTCTTATCTTTTGGATATTCACTTTATCAAGGTTTAAGCACATCAATCCTATCAATTGAAGTCTTATCTTTTGAATATTCACTTTATTCAAAGTTAAGAAAATCCAAATCAATCTAATCAGACTCTAAACTCAATCAATCCTACCCAAAGTCTTATACTTTTTGGATATTCACTTTATCTAAGTTTAAGAAAATCACTCAAATATGAATTCATATTATACCAATCTTTCCGAATAATATTCATCAATATCACATACAACCTCTTAATTTATTTTTTTACCATTTTTAGTAAAAAATGGTGGAAAACCAAACCAAAATCTACAAGATATTTGGTAATCTAGACAGAAATCCTTTTGATGGAGATAGTTCTGAAGAAGTGGAAGAAGTTAAACAACCTAAGATTTCAGAAGAACAGGAATAAATTGATGAACTTTTAAGGAAAAAAATATATCAATTTCTTCTTCATCTCAAAGAAGTGGGAGATAAAATACCTTTGTATTTCGGTGATGAGGACTTGAAACATCTTATAGATAAACTCGAATCTAGTAAAAACAAAGAAAAATATAGCACTTCCACGAATACAACAAATGAATCCTTATTCACCAAAATTCAAGAGATGACAAAGGAACTTTCCAATATGGATTCTAAAGTTGCTAAAGGAAATGAGGAAAAGGTTAAAACAAATCATGAAGTAGAAACAATAGTGAATATTCCTCTCACAAACTCTCCATTCACTCAAGAATGGAAAATCATGAAAGAACAATAATGGGGATGCAAAAGCAAACAACAAAATTTTAGTTTGAATAATATTTCCCCTATCCATTTGATAAAGAGATGTTGTGTATACCATTTCCTAAATCATTTCAAACCCGTAAATTTGATAAGTACCGAAGAAATCATGACCCACAAGAGCACATTAAATAATTCTTCATGGCATCCCAAGAGGTAGCCTATAACAACATCTATCTCTTGTGTCTTTTGCCAAAAGTCTATGAGGATAGGATTTCAATTGGTTTTACATCTCCCAAAAGGATCAATCATAAACTTCGTAGACTTGTTAGATAAATTTTTAAAACACTTCTCATTCATTCTAGATTCGAAATCACTATGATGGACCTTTGTAACAATAAGAAAATGAATAATGAAAAAATCGCATTATTTCTTCAAACATTGAGAGGAATCACAAGTCGGTTTCCTTGTTATATACCCAAAAAAAATTGGTGATCATTTTCATTCCAAATATTAATCCATAACTACCATTCCAAATGCAAATGCGTTTCCTAACAAACTTCGAGGAATTCATTAAAAAAGGAGCAAAAATCGAAATGGCTCTCATTTCCAAATGTCTAATCAAAACTCCTTCAAAATATCAATCCAATAAGGACAATCATCAAGATCTTGATAAATCTAAACATTGTAAATATCCAAAATATATTGGGGTCGCTGATATTGGTAAGATTAATATACCTAAACTTAGATAAAGTGAATATTGGTAAGATTAATATACCTAAAATTGGATTAATTATTCAACTGAAATCTAAACATTGTAAATGATGGGGTCGCTGATATTGGTCATGTTCAAAATGTGCAAAATCAAGCATCAAAAATAACCAAGTCAAATAATAAACCAATCATCATCACTAGAAAAGAAAATACTCTCCATGACGTCTAACGAAGATAATTCACACCTCTTGGAGAAATTTTTTCTAGTGTCCTTCACCAATTAACAAGCACTAATATAGTGACATATCCTATCATAAGACCCTTCAAAGAAGGGCAACCAAAACCCACCGGTATAAATAACCATAATATTGTGAGTACCACCACATCAACGGTCACTCTACTAATCGTTGTATAATAATTTGTCATTACATTCATGATTTAATGGATCACGGAGATATTGAAATAGAAAAAAAAACAAATACCAACACATTGTATGAGATATTAAAGGTGTTTAAGGATCCATTTCCAAAACATGATATAAATAATAAAGCTCAAGATAAGGGACAATCCTCTAACAATGTTGATTTAGTTCCATTATTTCCTTCATTAATCAAACACCTCATTCGTAGCCACCATAAAAATTAATACTCCTACTTATGTGGTGACAACATGATAGAAAAAATTTTGGGTACCTACATCAAAAAACCCTCTACATCAACTTTACCTCCAATGCCTAATCCTCAACCTATTGTTGATCCAAAAATATCCAATGCTAAGTCTCCCTCTCACTCATATGATATTGTAAAACAATTGGAGAAGACCTCTACACAAATATCCCTCATGGAATTTCTCAAGTCATCACCTGCACTTCAGGACATCCTTACTCATGCACTTTAGGAGGCACATGTTCCTAAGGATATCAATAGTCAGCAGTTTCAAGCCTTAATTGCCAAGTTTTCATCCAATAGTCCCATCCTTTTATTTTTTTCCTGTGACCTCTTGAACTCAAACATAAAAATTAATTATTCATTATGTATCAAAGAATTCATCACCCATCATAAAATAAGAATTGCTTATAGGTAATGGATCTACACTTTGAATATATGTTCCATGAAACTGTTAAGATTCCTTGGTTATAATCAAGAAATTATATGTACTAATATCATCACCATGTGTGGTTATGATAATAGTGATAGAAAATATTTAGGCACTATCACATTATCTATAAATGTTGGGCCTCAAATTTTAGACACCTTCTGTCATATTGTAGATGTTGAAACCTCCTATAACATTCTCCTTACATGTCCATGGATTCACACTATGTAACTTGTGCCTAATACCTTCATCAATATATAAATTTCCATTCTTGAACCAAAGGATCCTCATTGAGAAACACATATATATGATCTTCTTAGCATTATTCACATGTAATTTCATTGCATAGATAAAATTGAGATATTTTGACGGTATATTGTTTGTCGAAAACAGAGCACGTCTATGAGAAAATATAGCCCATTGAAATTTTTGGCCAAGTGGCAAAAATAATGGGTACATACAGTGACATAAATGCATGCACATCCGCTAAGTGGACTAATGATATTTTGACAAGTGGTATGAAGAAAAATTTGGGTTTTGACGTCGGTCTTCGACACTCATTTACGGATGGGTGGGCCCCGCTATTATTTGGTTGGGGCCCTCGGTGGTCGACACACTCTTTTGCAGAGGGGTTCCTTGGCCTCCAATATTCAAATCACCATTATTGATCTTTTGTATATATTTTATCATGTTTCTATCACGGGATGAATGTGGTATGATTTCATATGTAATTGTAAACATTATGCATTGTAATGGCTCGGTGGATAGCCCGACTCGGCAAGTCAAGCTGACCCACTTAGGTGAGTGACTCGACCTACCCACCTCACCATCCTATTCTAACAACTTTATCTACTAGATCTATGCCACACGGATCTACAAACTCACCACATTTTATCTACCACGTTGCCAACTAAAACTCCTCATCCGCCCAACAAACCAACAACTCAACGCTAACCTTCATGCATCCAAACATAGCATAGTACCTAATGGCCTACACACTAGGCATTAGAAAAAGCATTCATTTGACCGATATACCTTCAATGGCAAGCCAATTTTAAACCATTCCCCTACCTAACTTCGCACTTAATGTGGGACTATTCCCACAAAGGAAAACCAAAGCGGTGGATGAGTGATAAAGGATTCAAACCCTTATCTCGTGCTTTACAAAATGATAGGATTGATCATTGCGATAAGTATTTGAAACATGTTATATAATACGTTATTTGTTATTTCAAGAGCAATTGCAGAAGACTATGTATACTCAAGAGCTTATTGTGAGAGCTAGGAGAAAAATTAGAGGAAATTTCCAAAAGAGACTAGGCATAATTTTGAAGGAATATTGTGGCAATTGGAGAAGATCTAATTCTGCCTTATAATTCATTTGTAAGTGTATTAAGGCTTATTTTAATATATTGATCACATTTATATGGACTCGGAGATGTAGGCTTTAATGTCGAACTCCATTATCAATTATGTCTCATATTTCTCTGTTTTTAGTCTAGTTTTCTCTTATTTACACAAAGCTTCCATATTTTTAAAAATTATTAAAATTTGGGAAAATTTGTAATTTGAAATGAATCCACGAAATCATCTTTTAAAGCAAATTTTGGTGAATGTTTTACAATTTTCTTATGATTTTGGATCACTTACGAAGGTAAAGAGTTTACCCTACTTACTAATACTAATCCTTTTGAATATTGTAAGCTCCTAGAGGGGAGATATAATATTGAAAATTATTTTCCTTCTGCAGATAAATCTCGCCTTGTATCATTCTTTTTACGAGACAAAAACCACATTGATCTAGAGATCCTTTCGAAACTTTAACCTTCTACATTTAATTCTCTACCCAAACTTAAATTCCTTGACAAAGGTATTGGAGAATATGAAATCTAGAATACCTTTCATATTGTAAAATTACCTTTATCACCATAAATTTATGGTAATCCCAATGTTCCCCATCTCAAAGAATCTCCCATTTACAATCTTGGTACAACTCGTTGGAAATGGTTTGATATCTAGAATATGAACACATTCAAGGTTCTACGGGTTCTTGGTTATATGAAGATTGGCTAGCTACATGTTACGAATCTATTGAATATAGTAAAGCACATAAATGATGATAAACATGTAGTGGAAAGGAAAAGGACTAGTGGTAAAAACAAACAAGTTCATCTTGATCATGTCATGTACGTACATCAAAATATTTATCGCCATGGCCTAGGTTTTAAAATATTTGAAAAAATGCCTTTAATATTTTATGTAACAACTAGTGGTGAGGATATTGACTCGTACATTGAGACATGTTCCACACATAACCTTTTTAATGACTTAGCTAACACATTTTTATTTTAATACCTTTCCATCCATATCATTGACTTCGACATTATACACCTTGTCTCATCAATTAGGACCAACAAAATCACATATCTATGGATCTCTTAAGAAATGATGAAACCATTGAAGAGTTCCTCAGGACTCAAAACCCTATTCCCCTTTCTGATCATAAGAAGGGATTCAATATATACCTAAATGCAGATGTTTATTTTGGTGAAGAACTTGAGTACCCTAGTCCAAAAAAGCAAGAAAAACATAAAAATAAAAATATGAAAAATAAAATTACTCATAGTGAAAACCTAATTGAGGCACTATCTGAAAAACAAAAAATGAAAAAGATAAAAACAATAAAAATCAAAAGGACGTATCTCCTAGTGAAAACCTTTATGAGGCACTAACGAGAGGGGAAATGACTTCAAGACAAATAGAAGATCAAACAAAATATCTACATCAACCAATAAGTTTTTCCACGAAAAAGACACATCAAAAATGGTAGTATAAGACACCATCAGCATTAACATTAGTACAAGTGAATATCCTAAGCTCCTACAACTTGGTGCAATCTTAATAGAATCAGAAATAGAAGCATTTACATCACTCCTTGTTGAGTTCTAAGATGTCTTTTCCTTGACATATAAGGATATGATAGGATTGGATCCTTCCTTGTAGTTCATCATCTAATAGTTCATCTAAAAGAAAATCCTATCAAACAAAAACTTAGAAAAACAAATCCCAAAGTTGCATTACTCGTCAAAGTAGAATTACATAATCTCTTAGAAGTGGGTTTTATCATAACCATCAACTATTTAGAATGAATATCAAACATTATCTTTGGTTCTTAAAAAACCCCGTATCAAAATCTATAGAGAATTTCATGGTATAAAAAAATCATGTCCAAAAGATGACTTCACGTTACCAAATATCGACATGATTATTGATTCCATAGCAAGCCATGAAATGTTCTCCTTAATGGATGGTTTTTCTAGATATAATCAAATCAAAAATTTGAAGAGGATCAACCCAAAAAAATTACTACACCATGCGGCACGCTTTGTTATAATGTCATACCTTTTGGCCTAAAAATGTAGGAGCCACTTATCAAAGATCTATGACATTCATCTTCCATAACATGCTACACGACATTATGGAATACTATGTAGATGATATCCTAGCAAAGTAAAAAAAGAGTGGATCATATAGTATTTTTGGGATGTATCTTTGAAAGGTTACGGGAATATAAGGTCAGACTCAATCCAAAGAAGTGTGTATTTGGTGTAACTTCGGGAAAACTCCTAGGTTTCATTATCTCATGATGAGGTATTGAAGTTGACCCCACAAAGGTCAAGGCTATCATGGAAATTCCTCCTCCACAAAACCTTAGAAACGATTATGATCTCTTCAAGAAAAATATAATCCATCATATGGTTCATATTGCAACTAGCAAATAAGTGCCATCACTTAAACCATTTACTCAAGAAAGACGTACAGTTTAAATAGAATCAAGAATGTCAAGATTCTTTCTCTAAGCTAAAAGAGTATCTATCAAATCCTTTAATGCTCATGCCACCTACTTTAAAAAAATTCAATTCTTCTCTATACTTTTGCTACAAAATTTACAATATCGTGTTATTTTCCCAACACAATAATCAAAGACAAGAAAAATTTGTTTACTATCTCAGTAGCACATTGATTGATCATGAACTTTAGTATTCATAAGTCAATAAGGTATGTTTATCTATGGATTTTACATTTCACAAGCTATGTCACTTTGTATGCTCAATCATACAACTAAGCTTATTGAAAAATAGATCCACTCAAGTATCGATTATCCGGACATGTACTAAGTGAAAGAATGTCTAGTTGGGTTATTCTATCCAATGAATTTGACATCAAATTTTTCAATCGAAAAGTCATCAAATGAAAATACCTTGTTGATCATCTTGTTGCAGTACCCTATCAAGTTCATAACCCCTTCACTTTGAATTTCCAAATGTATAACTCTTATATGTTTATGCAATTCCCTCTTAGACTCTATATTTTTATGGATCTTGTAATATCCACGGTCGAAGTCGGAGAGTAGGAATTTTTTCTACTTACACCAAATGGTGATGTTATTCCAAAATCTTTTACGTCTCGACTTCCTTGTACTAACAATGTTTTTGAATATAAAGCTTTCATATTTGGTTTGAAGTTTTTAATTTCATGGAATCTTAAGGATTTAACATTCTACGATGTTCTCTCTTGGTCATCAATCAAGTCAATGGTGAATATCAAATAAAAGATGATAAATTGATCCCCTACAAGAGCATGTTTGATATAATAAAAGGTTACTTTCAGATTATCCATTTGAACAAGTTCCTCACATACAAAACAAATCAATAGATGCTATGGAAACTATTGAATCCCTTCTTGAATTCAGTTCAAATTAAACATACAATGAGTTTCTCGTCAAACACCTTCTTATTCCAGCTTACGATTTGTTTGAGTCCACTATGATATGTGAAATAGTTGGTCTTGATAACCCTTGGTATCATGAAATTTACATATTTATCTATGGCAAAACATTCCCTAACAATATGAACTATCAAAACAAATGAGCCCTAACACAACATGCTTTGTGCTACACTATCCTTGCTGAAACCTTATATTGAAGAGGATATGATGGAACTCTCCTAAGATGTCTCGATAAATATGAAGAAAACTAAACCCTAGTCAAATTAAATTTTGGTATATGTGTCACACACACAAGTGGCATGGTTATAGATAAAAATATTTTTTGCGTAGGTTATTATCAACCAACTATGGACTCAAATTATTGCAATTTTATGAAAAAGTGTTTAGCATGTCAACAACATGGTAATCTAATTCATACGCCATCACAAGCTCTTTATTCTATCACCACACCTTGGATTTTCTCCCAATGGGGAATTGACTTGATAGGCAAAATAAAAACCTATGTCATCCGATGGCCATACATTTATAATCACCGCTACCTAGTATTTTACCAAATGGGTAGAGGTCGTGCCTCTTACTTATGTTACTGGTACTAATATTTCCAAATTTATATTTAACCATCTCATTTGTCGCTTTGGTATCCCTTCTTCCCTTATTACAGATAATGATACATCCTTCAAAAATTAAATTGTTAAAGATCTATCCAAATGCTTTCACATCTAACTCAAATGGTCCACTCCATACTATCTCGTAGTGTAATGGCCAAGAAAAAGCATCTAATAAAATGATCAAATCCATTTTGGAAAAAATTATAGACAAATATTGTCATAATTGGTATACACAACTCTATCCTACCCTCTGGGCCTATCACACATCCTATCATACTCCAATAGGAGCCACACCATTTTCACAATATATGACATTGAATTTTTGTTACCCATAGAGGTCGAGCTCTCATCACTATATATATCCCTTAAATACTTGATCAGTGAATACAACTATAAGCAAAGGATCGTCTTGTAGAAATTCACCTCATGTATGAGACGAGGGTTAATTCCTTGGATCATTTGAAGGTGTATCAGAATCGACTATGTTGTAGCTATAACAAAAGGATAAAAACCAAGATAATTTCAAATTGGTGGCCTTATTTTAAAATAAAATTAGAAGAACACAACAAAGGATTGGGAAAAGTAAGGAAAATTTGAGCCAAATTGGTTAGATCCTTATATTATCACTACTAAGTACATGGATCTAGCACATATAATTTATCCACTAAAGATGTCCAAGAGCTTAAGGAGCCCATGAATACAGTTCATCCGAGTATATTTTATTCTTGAATCAACAATACTAACCCCTTGCGCTAGGGGCATTTCGACACATCCGCTTATATAGTTCTTTAACCCTATTACTCTAATAATTCATTCCAATCTTATTTATGTCGTTTGTTCCTTATAATTAGGACATAAAACATTTATTTGTTCATATCCATTTTCATTCATCGCTTGATTTTATATAACTATGCATTATGTAAACATTCTCATATGGGTCCTAGCTCACTAAGGTCTCTCAAAAATAAAATAAAAACAAGTAAATTTCAAAATAAAAAAAAATAATCAGAAAATTCAAAATCCAAAAACATTCAAAAATGTTCAAAATCCCAACATTTATTGACACAACTCAAAAAACATCTTACTTTTAACTCATATCCTAGTGATTTTCCAATTATCTTATGATTATCAAATAATCATCTTACCCCTCGCATGTATCCTTTCTTGGGGGCAAGTCAAATCAAACCCTCGTATGTATCCTCACTTGGGGCAATATTGGCTCTCATTTTATTCCTTGCATGTATCCTTGATTAGGGGAAATTACCCATTCAATCTCATATCAATATTTAATGAAGATCCAACAAGAGTGTCACTTGACCCCACTCTTAGTCTGATCCAATCCCCTTGCATGTATCCTTTCTTGGGGGCATCCAAATCTTCTTAATCTTCATTGTGGAACACATTAGGGGTATAGTTAATTATATTTATTAAATTTGTGTTGCATTATTGTTGTTCTTGACCAATTACAAGTATTATGCTAACATCTTGGTTTATTCATAGCCATGGTGTATACCATTACTATGTATATTAGGTTTTCTTTACTTTAAGTTTTTATTTTTCTATTTGACCAATTATATGTATTTTTGTTAACATATTGGTTCATTTGTATCCTTGGTGTATGTATCTACTAGATATATTGGGTTTTTGTAGTTTTTATCTGTGTGTGTTTGTGTGTGTGTGTGTGTGTGTGTGTGTGTGTGTGTGTGTGTGTGTGTGTGTGTGTGTGTGTGTGTGTGTGTGTGTGTGTGTGTGTGTGTGTTTATGCACATAATGGGATGATTGTCATGGTTCTTCAATAATCATGATGCTAACTCTATTGTGCTAATAGCAAAACATGTTGCTCCAAAATACAAAATTTGGATGGAATCCCAAGCTACGATAATGTTAATCATATTGTCATTACATTAATTCATGCATCTCATTCAAAAATAAAAAATAAAAAAATAATATCAATAAAATTCATTAATCACAAACATCATCGTATGTCTATCACATATCATCTACCATCATCAAAACTATAGTAGCAAAATGACCAATGATTTTTGCTCCCACCCAACCCTTTATTTAGGTCCAAAATCCTAATTTTGACCTTTTACCCTTTGTCTCTCCTTTTTTGAGCCCGTTTTGCATGTCTCTCACATGAAAATGTATTTTCCTCCTATCAATTGGTTATCCACCGCTTTATCACGTCACCCATCCACTTGAGGGGACACTCCCTTAGCATAATCCATACCTACGGGGCATCCAAATGCTTCACTGGAGTAAATCAAATAGTTCATTGCACTTTTCTATCATTTGTTCACTAATCTACATGTGTCTACTATCTTTAAAGAACTATTACTTCATAGTAATACTTTAAAGAGGGGTAAATGTAGACACCCTAAAATATCGCATTATGCAATCTAAATCTCTAAAATCATCTTATAATTACTTCACAAGTACATTATGACCATTTTCGACCACTTTTGATATATTCCATTATTTAATGACCTTTAATGGCATTTTACGACATCATCCTACGACTCTCCTAATCATTCTTATCACTCACACATGGTCTCGAATTATTAAATATTCACACTATGGACCTTGTTACATTCATATCCCATTCCTAGGATTAATTAATTAATCCTATCACTCTTATTATTCATCCCCTATCCCATTAGTTAATTTTATTAGCTAATTTAATATCAAAATAATTAAATAAATCCTACATTATCCATTTACACCTCACCTCTTATCCACTTTTACTTCACTAGTCAAGATCTCAAGTGAACTAGAGCAAAACAAATCAGCTAAAGATTAAATCATTAAATATATACAAGAGGAAAATTTTAGATTTAATCAAATCATACATTTGACTTAACTAAGCATATCTCCCAAAAAGCGCGACATTCTAAAATTAAAGCAAAGCAAATCAATCCAAAAGCTAAAATTCACATCACTTTTTTAGGTGAATAAAACAAAATACATGAAATTTAATATTTCGATGTAAAAAGCTAAAAATATAAAAAGTATGTGCCTCCTTTTCCAAATTTTAAAATAAATCATCCATGCAAGCTCAAACTAGAAAATCAACTCCTCAATTAGATTGGAAACTCGATTAAATAAATCGATCATGCTTCAGTTAACCTCAGATCAGACAAGTTAACCACACAAATCAAGGATTTGGGATTTTCTTCCCTCATCTATAAATAATCACTCATTCTTCTCCATTTATCATCTTTGGAAGATTTGAAATTTACATCATCATTGTGTTAGATTATCATTAAATTTCACATCATTACACTATCCAATTGATCACAAATCTACAATAAAATCAGTCATTAAATCACTTTACTCATAGCTTAATTTTAATTCCATTTGGAACACTTTTGGAGCATCCACACAAAAAAATGATCGAGAGATTCAACAAGCTCAGAGCTTCAGTGATCTCATCTGAGGTTACAAGGAGATACAAAGGAAGAATTTGTTTTCTTTTATTTACTTTGTTTCTTTTGTTGTGTATTTTTTCTTTGTATGATGATTGATAAATAAGTTGAGTGCAAAACTAAAAAAATGACGTGTATCCATATTCAATAACTCTAATAATATGTTTTAGATCACATACAAGGTTGCAGTAATTGCCACTTTTTGTATTCCATCCCTACTGAAGGTTGCACATAGTGGATACCATGGTGCAAAAAGAAAGGAACATGTAGCCGTGAACACGCAAGAGAAACAATAGTAAATTTGTATAGAATACAACTAACATAAATGCAAAGAAATAGTCAATCAAGTCAACATATAAAATAACATGTAAAAGAGCCACATCAAAACATAGAGTTATAGCATGGGACACTCAAGGTTTCATAAAAGAATTATGAAGCACACATGCCATAAAGAAAGAATTAATGTATCATATAATAGAGGCATAAATTAAAAAACATGGGACACTTATGGTTTCACAAGACAATCAAGGCACTCAAGTTATATACAATAAGTTATCAAAACATCAAGGAACAAAAAAATATAGCAAACAAGTATAGAAAAAGTAGGAAAATAAAGCACATAAAGTAAGATAGGTTATAATTGCATAAGAGACATGTGTTAGCCGTGTTAGCCCAAACTATATCATATACATGATACAATTAATTGAGCATAGTGAGGAAGTGAAAGTAATTGTAATGAAATACAAGTACATGTATAATGTAGAAGAAGCCCTCAAATGGTCATTGTCTTTAGGAAGGGATAAGGTTGGAACCTATCATTGTGTAAAAATTGTGTATGTCCCCACATCAAGCTCAACATACCTCACAAATTCATGTGTTGAAAGATTATATAGAAAAATATGTTATCTATCAAACCAATACAAGAAACAACATCTGTAAAGTAAAAAACTAGCAAATCAAGCCATATATAGGTCATGATTTAATATTTTTACAAATACTTAAGGTTTTGTATTATATGATTATTTAAATGTTATTTTATTTTTGAAAATAAATATGTATAGGGAAGGGGCTAACCCAAGAGATACCTTTTGAGGACCTAATTGGGATACATGTTAGACCCATAAGTGAAGGAGGATTGATCCACAAATATGCCATAGGAGCATAAGGATCTTCATGTATAACATATGTAGAAGCCATGACATGTGCCATAAGAGATCTAGGATGGAAAGAATAATGAGGATTATAATGTGCACTAGAAGGCCGAACATGAAGAGGAGAATGGATAGACCCACTAGAAGAAGTGTGTATAGTAATGAGACCTAGAAAGAAGTTGAGGAGATAGAGAACCACTAGCAAATTATTGTGCACTAAGAGACCTAGGAGGCCTACAAAATAAAGAGCCATTAGTAGAAATTTTTATAATATAATACCTATAAGGAGGCCTAAGAAGGATGGACCCACTAGAAGAAGCGTGTGTGTAAACGGTGAGATGTAGAATTTGTTATCAGTAGCTTGTTGACTAAGTAATATAGGTATTTGGGCCTCGTATGGGATACCCTTGACTATAAAAACTTATTTATTGTGAATATATTTGAAACATTGATGCATGATAGATGGTATAACCTAAAAATTATGTAGCAAAGGGAAATGTATATGAATATGACATGAACAAAGAGAAGCAATAACTAAAAATAGAATAGTCATAGTAGCATAACCAAGTGTAAGAGGTGTAACATGTCTAATGTGTCTCAATATCAAAAGTGAATTGTTTTTTATCATACCCAAGAGTACCAAGTAACTTTTAAATTTCACATATTATGTCTAGCCCTAACATCAATCAAAATAATATGTATATAATGTTGACCAATAAAAACATGAATGTATAGTGTATCAGAAACAATATTATGATCCATATTAGTATCATCAAAAGCAATTGTTAGATGATAAGGTGACATAGCAGTAACAATACCAATCATATTGTTAAAATAATGATCATAAGAGCAAGAGGAAAGCATAAAATGATTAGCATGGCGCAATTCGATTTATATTTAGCAATGTTGTCATCGATAAGTGGGTTATTGAAGATTTCTAGCTTTGCATTATCATTAGCAAGCTTAGATATTTCAATGGGCATGTTCTATTCAATAGTATTAGTGCCAATAAGGTTGTATGTAATGGGATGAATTTTAACACATAAATTAGTAGAATTACCAATACATCTATGATAATTGCAATAAACATTAACATAAAAATTCTTATTATGAGGCTTGTTTGTGTCAACCTCAAATTTGGGAGGGAGAGATACAAGTTTTCGCTCAAGTAATTATTTAAGCACTATGTGAGATGTGTAAATAAATCATGTGAATTTCCATTGAGGAGATCATTTTTTATTATTAGATAAGGTAAAAATTAGGATCGGCTCCCGGGGCCTTACAAAGGAGGAACAATAGATAAAGGAGCAAAAAACAATGAGCAGAAAGAAATAAAAGGTCCACAAGGAGTTAAACAAGCTTAACTCTTACAATGAAGGCTAGGACCATACACCAAAAAACCCCGGAAGAACAAAAAGAAAACAGCCATAACACCAGGTTGAATAAGCTCACAAAAATCCTACCTATAGTCCGAAAGAAGAAAACCAAACTAACTTTTAGGTGAGGCTTCCTATTATCTGCAGAGCTATCTTTGTTGAAACCCTCTTCTTTTCTCCTCGCAATCATATCTTCTTCCAGTTATTCCTCAGAATTGCTGATGTGCAAGTTGAACTTCCTCTTTTTCAAGCCCTCCTCCACCGCATCCATCCTATCGCTCAACTCTTTGACTTGTGACTCCAGCTCCATAATATTTTGTTTAGACTTCACCTAGGTATAACATATTTTTTGGAAGCTCAAATTGAGGAGATCGTAACTAAATTTTTGTGGGTTGAAATACATCATTAATAATAGCTTTAGCATCAAGCTTATTGTCATTATATTTAATTTTGAAAGTAGGTTCGATTTGAAACTTACAATTGGATGTGTTGGGAGAATTTGTGACATACTTGAGTTTGTTCATGATGAGGATCTTAGCTTCACACTTTTTTAATGTATAACACAAACAATCAAATGAGTGAAAATTTTCAAAGATAACTAATTCTTGCAAGAGGGAAAGAAGGCTCTATGTATATAAATCTTGAAGCTCACTATCAACTAGAATATTTTTCATCTTTGTTATCATTGTCTTATAGCATAAAACATAGAAAATTGTAACATTTTAAACTTTTGAGAATAAGAAATATTATCCCCAAAATTGATAGAGAATTGTCCAATGAATTGATTAGCTAAAGGGGTAAAATCCCAAATTGGATGAATGGGGAGATCATAAAACCATTGTCATGAAAATTCTTTGAGACTTTTTAGAAAGATATTGGTAAGCGTAATCCAATAAATCAACATATAAAGCATGAATTTTCTTATCAAGTTCACCTATTCCATAAAAATAGGAAGCTTAAGAGTAACAAAACTCATAAACAAGGCATATGAATCCACTTCAGGTGCAAGTGGGTTATAAATCAATTGAGTGGAATCCATGATATGATAAGAAGAAGATGTACCTTTTTATATTATAAATATTTGATCTTACAAACTATGAACAAGTGTTTCAAGATCTTGTGTGCTAGAAGAAGATTAGTTTGAACCATTATGGGTGTATAAATTAGATGTAGGAACAAAAGTGGACATAGGGATAGACATAGTACAAAATTGTGAGGTGGGGCACTAGTTTCGATAAGGATATATGCACCAAAATATATATGCATAGTAGAAGTAACCATGGTAGAATATGTGGGAATAGACTTAAGAGTCAAGGAAATTGACATATGCTTAAGTTTGTCTGAGCAACATATAAAATAAAATCAATGTGATGAAGATTGTCTTGCAAAAATCATGCAATATGGAGTTCTTCATCTTGAGGAAGGTCTTTTGTATGAACATCACGGTCATAATGGGATCCCTCACCTTAAGTATGTTCAATATTAACAAAAATGATAACATGAGAAAAAATATCAATAATGGAATATGTGTGTGGTCACAAGGGTTATAAACCATATGATCTTGATGTTCAACAAAGTCCTTGAAACCAATGGAAGTAAATAATATTGGAGATTGAGATAAAAGAAATACACATATGGTTCCCCTCCCTCATTTGTAGTATGATCATGGATCTAGTTAAATATATGGTATCTCATACTAGAGCGAGGGGAAGAACCCATAAGCTTAAGAAAAATACTATAACATAGTTGAGGATTCATGGTGATACGAGAAAAATAAATTTTAAGCGTTAAGAGAGGGATCATTCACCAAAGAAAATACGAGATACACCTTATGGTAGTTAGGGATAAAGTGGGGATAAATTAGAATAAGGGTCAAGCTCACCAAATGTTTTATTAAATTATGAATTATGTTAAATAAGTAAAGAGTGAATTAGGGATAAATTAAATAAAGTTATAAGTTGACGATTCGAATAAATTAATCAAAGCATTAAACATACAATTCAAAATAAAGTATTTAATACTTGCAACTATGATAAACGATATAATTATTACTTAAAACACAAAAAGGGATAAGTACTTAGTTGTGTAGAGTGGTACAGAGATGATCTAGGTGTGAAAATAGGGTAAAGAGATATTGTAGATCCAAAAATATTGTCTCTAAAACTGGAATTGGATATTACTCTTGTGTATAATCTGTATAACTCTGTGTGGAATGTGGTACAATATTGAATACTTTGAATGGTTTTGACCTATGGGAACTGGGGTTATAAAAAGTTACTTACCCTTTTCTTTCCTAAAAAATGTGTGTTTTTTTCTATTTCTAGGGCTTAAACAAGTTTGGCACTACCTATAATCACATGTAACCAATAGAAACCCTATACCCTACAAAAAAATTCATGAAAAACATTAGATATCCAAAGGATAAATTAGTTTGTGGGCGAGGTTGTAATACCCTTGGTGGTCAACCCCTACTAAACCAGTCTAATTTTTAACTACATCACCTCAAATGGGAGAAAGTCTTGTGTATTTATCCTAGTGTAGGTGCAAGTGTGCATACATATCTAAGCTAACCCTATATTGGTGTCCTCATGTCTCTTGACTCAAATATAGTGGGCTAACTAAATAAAAGAAAATGTACCCAACATGATAGTAGTGTGATGCGGTGTGCCTAAAATGTGTATATTAATCCATTTTTTCCTTTGAAGACCTTTGAAAATTCTTAGAGTGACTTGCTCTTGCAAAGACATGGCTTTAGGAACTTTGAGTGCTTGGGAAAGGAGGAAGCTAGACTCTTGAACCCGGTTTGAGTGCTTCAAACCTATGTGGTGGCTACTCTAACTAATGTGAAACTAATTTATTAATATCTATGAGATCCTTGAGTACTTTAGTGTTGATATTTTCAATAAGAGAGTGTGAGAATGTCAGGTGAGTTATAAAGTGTAGTTGACTTACTTATATAGGCTTCAATGGCTTTAACATTCATATTATGATCCATGAACTATTGACTTCTAACAATAAACAGATCATGTGCTTGTGAAAATGAATGAAATATTTACTAATTTATTTGTTAACCAATATAATGTGCAAGAATTAAACACAACTATACTACAAAATTGAGAAAAAGAGACAAAGGAGACAAGATTTATCCTAGAGAAACCCAATGTGGGAAAAACTCCAATGGGTAAGAAAATTTTCTTCCCTTCCACTATGTAATTCTCCAAAAATACAAAGTATTGCCAATAATTAGCCTTTAAGAAGGATTCACACTCCTTATAATTGTATTTTCTTGCTCCCAACTTCTCAACAAATAGTAAACTCACTCACAATGAACAAACAAGAAAGAATTCCAACTTATCCTCTTTGCTCACACTAGAATTCACTCAAAATCACTGTTAGAATGAATAATTGAACTTGTATTTATATTTTCTCTGCCCAAGGATGCATGGAAAGACGAACCAAACCATTTTAGAATCTCAAACATTTGAAACTATTGAGATCTCAAATTTTGGAGCCATCGTGGACGGACAGCCACTAAACACATATCAATTGTGTAAACACCGCAGCGATTGTGCAACATCGGTCTTTCACACCGGCAATTACATAATCACCGCTCTATGAATATTGGTGGTTACATAATTACTTGTGGTGGTTGCATAAGTGTCACCTAAATTTTTTCCTGAATTGAACAACAATGGCCCAAATTGTCATTCGAAGGTGTCTAGATCACCCCAAGACCATCTCTAGAAGAAAGAATATGTTGAGAACCTTTAATACAAGTATCAAACATGGAGAATACATAGAATTGGGTATTTCAGATCTATTTTTGGATCATACCTCCCTAATTTGAGGATTTTAAGTCCCTAAAAGCTTTAAGGACTGATGAGGTGAGGAAATTTCTTCCCCACATCCTCTCTGGAATACCACTTGGATTTTTTAGGTAACTGGCATTTCAACCCAATCAACCACCTATCCTACACTCTACTTTGTGTCTTTCTCTCTTTTTACTACAAAACCACATATTCCTCTAATGCTAGATGACTTTCTAGAGAAAGATCCTCAATAGAAGGAAGTAATACTCCCTCTTATTCTTCATCCAACATGGAGGGCTCAAAGAGACGTAAATTTTCAACATTCACAACTAAGTAAATCCTCATATAAGGAGGAAAATCCAAGTGAAATTCATTCTTACCCACTTGTTCCAGAATCTCAAATGGGCCATATCGAAGAGGCTTGAGTTTCTTAGATTTTCCCTATAGCCTATCTCTACTCAAGTACAACCATACCTTGTCTCCAATAAGGAAGGAATGCTCAATCTTATGTTGATCATGTCGTGCTTTGTACTTGGCCTGTGACTCTACCAACCTCTCATATACCTAAAGGTGTATTTGTTGAATTTTCTCAATGAGCTTATCGGCTTTTTAGACCTCTAGTTTCACCTTTCCATTGGCTTTTCATGGTAATATCAAACAACACTCTTAGGAAAGTATCCCAAACATGTCTCAAAAGGATTCTTACCGATAGAATCATGAATTTTCTTCTTATAAGAATGGTGGATATACACCAAGTTATTTAATGTTTCTGTTATAACCTCTCAAGAGCTAAACCAAGGTACAGTTAACCACTTTTGTTTTCCCATATGTCTTCGGATGAAAAGTGGTAGACCTCTTCACTTTGTATCCATTTTCTCCCACAAAGTAGACCAAAAATTTCCTATGAACCGTGAGTCCCTATCTCGACACAATAGAATCAAGAAAACCAAAGTGAACCCACACATTAGCAAAAATAACTCAGCTACATCACTGGCCTTAATGGTCTTCTTGCAAGGAATTAGAATACACATTTTTCTAAATCAGTCTACTATCACAAAAATATAATCATGAACTCTCTTGAAAGTAGGAAAACCACCCAAAAAATCCATGGAGATGCTTTCCCATGGTTGGGAAGGAACTAGCAACTAAATATACAACCCCAACTTCCTATTATTAGGCTTAGTTGTACTGCGAAAAACACAACCCCTAAAGAATTTAGCAAATTTTGTTTGTATTCTTTGCCAATAAACATACCTCTGTAAGTGCACTACAGTATTTTTCATGCCAAAGTGACTAGCTACCCTAGAAGTGTGCACTTCCCTCATCAACTAAACTCTTTCCCATTAGGCATACAAATTTTCTTGTTCTTGTAGAGAAAACCATCATGGAAGTAATATTCTCCTCTAAGTGAAAATAAGGTTGGAGGTTTCGTTGAAAAACCCTATGTAAAATCTGGATCCTTCTCATAACCTTCTTGATATGCTTCACACAAAAAGGCTCAAGAAGAGTTAATGTGCCCATATCTAAAAGAAAAGGATGTCTAGATAACATATCAGTTAACTTTTAGTCACACCTTTCTTATATTTGATAATCAAATGAAATTGTTGTAAAAAACCCATCCATTTATAGTTTCTATCCTGCTAAAGTTTGTTTTGAGCCTATAGATATTGGAGAGGTTGATGATCCGTGTGAATGATAGTTTCCTTACCCATCAAATAATGTTTCCATTTCTTGACTACTTGAACAAGAGCATATAATTCCTTGTCATAAGTACAATAATTCAGAATTACACTATGAAATAATTCAGAGTGATAACATATGGGCCTACCTCCTTGAAGTAGGAAAACCCCATAGCATAGTCACTGACATCAATTTCCACTTTGAATGGTAGCTACAAGTTAGGTAATTCCAAAACTGGAGCATGACTAATCTTATGTTTAAATGTCTCAAAATAAATCTATTATTTCTTACCCCAATCAAAATCCTTACCCCTTATTGTCACTGAATGTAGTGGCGCTACTATAGATGAGAAGTTCTTAATGAAATTCCTCAAATACTGAACTGCTCCAACAAAGCTCCTAGTCTCGGTCAAACTTGATGGTGTAGGCCAATTCTGAATGGCCTCTATCTTAGTCGGATCGATTCTCAACTCTCCATCTCCAACCACATGTCCCAAAAAGACAAACGATTGTTGAGAAAACTCGCACTTCTTTTCATTCAACACTAACCAATTCTCCTTAAGAGTTTGCAAAACTTGGTGCAAATGGTCAATATGCTCTTCAAAAGTTCTACTAAAAACCAAAATGTCATCCAAGTACACAATAACAAAGGAATCAATAAACAATCTCATTACCTCATTCATCAACCTCATGAAGGTAGTTGGTGCATTACATATCCCAAACGGTAATACCAACCATTCATATAACCCCGCCTAGTCTTGAACACTATTTTTGTATGTCCTCTTCCTTGATCCACACTTGATGATACCTAGACTTAAAATCAAGCTTAGTAAAATATTTAGCATGTTGTAATTGATCTAATAAATCATCAATGTGAGGAAGAGGGTACCTATTCTTTATGGTTATTTTATTTAAAGCTCTATAATCAACACACATTCTCCATGAACCATCTTTCTTAGGTACTAAAACAATAGGATAACCACATGGAGAAGTGTTAGGATGGATTATACCTTGTTTAATCAAAGACTATAACTATTGTTTTACCTCATTGGCATCTTTCAACACATACCTCTCTACGAACGGAGGTACAACACAGTCTCATCCATCTCTTCACTACAAAACACTTCCTCTCCCTAGAGGGCAGCCATGGCTTTCTTCTTATTTTTCTTGTTCTTAAAGGGATGTAATTTTGGGTGGAGCTTCCAACATTTTTCCTCAGAATGAGTGTCAACATCACAATGCCCACAATGAACTTTAGTATCCTTTTTAGAAACGGAAGTAGCATTTTTATTACCTTTCCTTTTCCTTTATCCTTTTTCTTGGTGTCACCTTGTTTTTTCAAAGCATGCTAAGAGGTAGATGAACTCTTCTTCTTGTCCATCTCTAAGTAGTGAGCTTGCATACAAGCCTCGTCTACGTCTATCATCTTGGCCAAGAGAACTGGTCTCCTCAAGTGGCTATGGAGTCCACCAATATACTTCATCAATAGGTCTTGGTCTGCTACATCTTTTCCCATCTAGATAGATTTCTTCCGAAACTCACTGGTATACTCCTACACATTTTACCTTGCTTCTGCCTGAGATACTGCCAATACATGGACCTCTCTTCCTCATAAAAATAGGATTAAAAAAATTATTATCCTTTTAAAATCATCCCACTTAGTAATTAGAGGAAGCTTCTTAACAACCAATGAATGAACATAACTTTCAAACCAAGTTAAAGCATGATTGGTCAATTTTAACCGAGCAAAGGAAATCTACTGACTCTCATTAATTTGATGCAAACTAAAATATACCTCCAGTTGGTCTATCCAATGGTACAACTTCTCAACATTCATGTCTTCATCATAAGGATGAACCTTTATATTTTCCTTTGCTTTGAATGGAGGAGGTGTAATGATGGCACGAGGCTTCTCTTCTTCATAATCACAAGAATATTCTTCATGGGCTTCTAGTGTCTCAATTGGAACACTAAGTTTTTCCATGAGTAACCCCATAATGGACTCCAATTTCCTTATGGAAAAGGAAATATTACCCACATCCTTAGACATACTTGCCACATTTTCTTCCAACTTGTAGAAACACTCTTCTCCACTATCTTCCACATCATCTCTACGAGCCATGTCTTTGATTCCTTGCTTCCACTTCTGGTGGAAATATCTACTTCAAAAGGAATAAGAATACCTTCACCGCTTTCTTTTCCCTTCGAGTAAGAAGCATCTAATTGCAATCTCAACACAAGTTAACCACACAAAAACTAAAATCTTAACTACTCTGATACCAATTTGATCTATAAATTGTTGACTTTTGACAATAAACTAGATCATTTTCTTGTGAAAATGAATGAAATATTTACTAAGTTCTTTGTTAACCAATATAATGTGCAAGAATTAAACACAACTATACTATAAAATTGAGAAAAGAGAGACAAAGGAGACGATATTTATCCTGGAGAAACCCAATGTGGGAAAAACTCCATTGAGTAAGAAAAATTTCTTCCCTTCCTCTATGTAATTCTCTAAAAAATATAACTACTAATAATTGGCCTTTAAGAAGGATTCACACTCCTTCTAATCATATTTTCTTGCTCCCAACTGCTCAAAAAATAGTAAATTGACTCACAATGAAAAAATAAGAAAGAATTCTAACTTCTTCTATTTCTGACACTAGAATTCACTCAAAATCACTGGTAGAATGAAGAATTGAACTTGTATTTATAGTTTCTTTTCCCAAGGATGCATGTAAATACGAATTGAACCATTTTGGAAGCTCAAACATTTTCAACTATTGAGTTCCTAAATTTTGGAATAGTCATGAATAGGACCACCGCTAAACGCATACCGACGATTGTGCAATCACAGATCTCTGTCACCAGAGGTTACATAACCACCACCTAAAAAGTTACTTAAACAGAATAGAAATGGATTTAATTTTCATTTTAAGGTGTCAAGATCACCCCCAACCTGACTATACCAGCTCTAGAAGAAATAATATGCCGAGAACATGTACCTGCAAGTATCAAACATGGAGAATACATAGAATTTGGTATTTCATATCCATTTTTGGATCATATTATGACTAACTTAGGGAATATGAACTAACTCACATAATTTTTTCACATTATAAAAATATTCATCATATGAGAGGGTCTAGGATTGTACAGTCAAGCTAGGACCGTACTACACTATAGACTTGAGATGTATGGTTTTAGACATGTAACTAGGTATAAAAAAGCTAGAGTTTAGGAATGATGCTTAGAGATGTATTACCCATTTGGATAATTGATATTTCCTAGGAGAATAACATAGTAGTTTGAAAATATTACCAATTCAAGATATATGATGATTGGGCTTAGAATGTGAGCATTTGTCTAAGCATATGAACAAATCCAAACTTGGCATTGTTAAGGATAAGTTGCCAAATTTGAGTGTCTATACATAAATAAGGCCCAATTTGACCCCAATGTACTCCTTGATTAATTGATTAGATCAATTAGACATCAATTTTGCATTTATGATTGAACCCATTAACTAATTGGTTCATTCTATAGTGAAGTTAAGCTAAACGAGTCCCGTAAAACTTTTTACATAGTCGGGATGAATCTCAAAACATGAGCTAATAATTGGATTGATTTATTGGTTAACTTAATATGTGATGAAATGGGAGATAATTGATCCCAAATCACAACATAAAGATGTAATTAGCTCAACATGGATCAAATAGAATCCAATTAGATCCTTCATTTAACATATCGACTCTTTGATTCATTATACAATGAAATTGGAGCCAATATGCCTTAATCACATCCTATACATTTCAAATTAGGTGAACACATGGGATAAATTTTTCCTAAAACATATTACTAATTAGACCAATTGATTAATTGACTCAATCCATGATAAAATAAAGGCTAATTGAGCCATAAATCACTTAATGGCTTGCAATCGAGTTTAAAGGGCTCATATTAGCCCCAATTTCTGCCGCGAATGAACCAATAATCTCTTTGGTTCATTATTATTTGAAAGAATGGCTAATTGACCTTTAAATCACATCGTATGTAACTAGAATTTGGTTCACAAGGCTCAATTTTTCCCCAAATCATGTAGCTCATTAAACCGATTAGCTAATTAGGTAATTTTTCATGAAATCGGGGCTAATTGAGCCATAAATCACATTTGAAAATCACAATTACATTCATGCCTAACTCAAATTAGTCTTATTTTTTCAGTATGTAGATGAACTAATTGACTCAAACTCATTGTGAGATGAAATCGGGCTGATTTTTCCTTAATCACAACTTATATAACAGACTCGATTCATAAGGCTTGATTTGACAAAAAAACATATAATTAATTGCACCAAAATTGGCTAATTAGATTTTAATGTGTGCTATAATTTGGGATACTTGAGCCCCAAATCACATACTAGTCATGATTAGGTTCAACATGTTGATATTTGCTTCATGTAGCTCAATTTGTCCCGAATTTGTTACACCGTGCTCAATTTGTCCAAAAATTAGCCCTAGTCGCCTATTATGTATCTTACTCCGGGACTCAAATCGACCTATTTTTCCCACATTAATGACCATCCAACTCAACTTGGTCCATTCTTTGATGAGATTGGGATCAGTAGATTAAGCCCAATATTGAACATTTTAAAATTTACTTGACTGTTTGAATAATATTTAAGGGGCTCTATTTCACCCTAATCACATCGTCAATGCACCGACTGACTAATTGGATCAATCATTGATGTCATCATGGGATTAACCCTAATAACATTCTATATTCACAAATCTATTCAAGGGGATCAAATTATCCTCAATAAGTTTGCATGAATGAACCGATTTACTAAATTTGATTCGGTTTGTGATGAAATTTGGGTCGATTGAGGTTTAAATCACATCATATCTATAGTCATAATAAATTTCATGGGATTAATTTCATATGTATCATGTCATTGATTATAATGATTCACTAATTTATCCATCTACTATAGACACCTAATTTTCCATTTTATCATTTAGAAATGACAAGTGTGATTTTATACCTAGATCATGACTTGCTCACACACTCCAAGCCTAGGTTTCTTATCTTTATATCTCTCTTGCATGAATTACTTATCTATTCACACTATTCAATTTCTCAAATAAGTAACTACATCATCTCACAATAGTAAATTCCTTTAGGGATCATTCCTAGAACATTGCAAAATACCTTGAACTACATGTATGGGACCATCCATCTAGGACCAAACTTTATGATGGTTCGTTCCAAAGCCAATGGTTTCACTCCCATCTAACCAACTATCACTTTTTAATATTTTATATCTTTATAGGTTGGTTCATATCCCATAATTTGGTCTTAATGTGAAATATTATCTATGAAATCATATATAAAAACTCCAATCCACCTATTTACCTCTCCTTGCAATCACATAGCTCTCTCAAGTTAAAATCATTCCCAAATCCCTCAAAGCTCTAAAAATCCCTTCAAAGCAACAATATATCATAAGAACAACTTGTAGACACTTTTTTGTGGCACCCCATGCCTTGACATCACGTTTTCCCATCACCCCTTCCTAGCGCGCTCATTTCCCTCCTATTTTTGAATTACCCACTTTCCCTCCTAAATTCATATTTTCTCCTCCCACATCCCATTTATCCTAATATCCTCCATAATTCTTATTTTCCCATATTTTAATCCTCATGATTATCCCTGTTATCCCTAATCTTCCCAAATCCATTTCATTATCCTAAACTCCATCCTAATCATCCCCATTAAATATCCCCATTTGGATTCCCATGTACCTTCATCATGGCACTTTGTTAAATTTTCCCTAGGATTCCCTACACCTAGTCACCCCTTCCTAAGATTCCTTACACCTCCCATAACCCATTAGACATCCCCAACATGTGTGCAAGGATAAAAATAGCTCACTATCCATTATCAGTCCATTCTACACCCGCCCATTATTATCCTAACCTCTCCTAGTGGACTATTCGTCCCAGTCATCGTCAACCCCCCCTGTCCTATTTAAACACAATTACCCCTCCTCCTCTCAAAGGGCTAAAAAATTTGAAACTCATCTACTCTTTGTGATTGTTGCTTCCTCTATTTTTCTTTAGAGCTCTTATCACCTAGATCAAATTGTCATTCCGTTGCATTCCATCTTGTTGAAACTTAGATTATAGTGGAGATTATTTGAAGATATCATTTTTGCATGCTTTTATTTTGTCTTAGATTTTTACAGGTATTTTTCAAGCTCTATCTTTCCTTCATCCATCTTCAGCCAACCTTAGATTCATCCATCCATCTTGCTCTTTGTCCTAGATCCCATTTATGTTCTAGTTGCCACCGATTGAGTGCCGGTCGCTACCAACCCATATCCCACATCCATTAGATCATCCTTATTTTACATCCTATCCATTGTGATTTGCATCCATCCTATTCTATCAAAGCATCCTAGTCACCCTACCAACTTTTTGTTACTTATCTCAATACCTAAAAATTGATATCTACCTCAGTTTCTACATCTTTCTATCCACTTTGCATCTGGTCTTCATTGATCGGGTCTATTTACCTCAAGTCTCTGTCGACCCACCCCTTATCCAATTTAGATATACTACGTCTTACATCATTTTACCCCATCTTTATTTTGTTATTAGTCTATGTAGTTCTCGCATCAACATTCTAGTTTTGTTCCGCATGGTTTCATATCACTTCGCTCTACTCACCATCAGCCATACTATTTTCTACTAGGGTCATCATCAATGCCCTCTAGTTTATTCTTATTTGTAATATCTTCATTATCCATTATTATTTCAAGTATCCTTCTAGTTCATTAGACTTCTCTTTTAGAATCTATTATTAGTATATCCCTATCTATCATCGATTATCATTTTGTTATTATCACATGGGCTAACATCCTTTCTAGGAATATTTCACTTCTCATAACCAACTTCATCAAGTAGCCCGCCATATCCATTACTAATCCTTTTCCATGTCTAGTATTCATGGTTGTGTAGGTTTTCAACTCTTAGTAAGGAGGATTTACTTTTTGTGTGTTCATACCATCTTCGTCGTTGTTTACATCAAGAGGTCCCTAAACCCTCCCATATTCTTTAGTTTTCTTGATTTCTCAATTATTTTCAAGAACCAAACGGGAAGCAGAAATCTTATCAAACATTTTAGCACACCCAATGGGCATAATCATTCTTCCCATCTGTGTTGGCCATAAAATCCTTCATGAGATCTTCTACATTGTGGAAGGGGAGTTTCAATATAATGTCTTTCTTAGACATCCTTGGATTCATGCCATGCGCTACGTCCCATCCACCCTCCACTATTGTATTAAATATGAACATGAAGGGAAGATCCATACTCTCCCGATGACCATCCTCCTTTAAAGCATGTCATATGACTTATTGACCAAATGACATGATTTTCCCTAAGCAAGACTCTTCTTTTGAATCATCCACCAGTTCTTTTGTGCCTACATCTAAGTTACCCCATGACGGATCTTTCAATGATGTGATGTAGCACCTTTCCCTGGGGAGTATCAAATCCTTACTCTTAATTCCCTTCCTTCTCTTAACTCCTTGGTCATCCTGAAAATACCCCTATATATCAACCCAATGTCGGGGATATCATCTCTTTTGGTCCCCCTTCCTCAAAACCAATATTTTCTATGGTGGCTTTGATCACCCTTCTTCCCATACTGATGACCACCCTCACATAAAACCATATGACAATGGTTTCGGTTTCCTCTCTAAAAATATTTTTCCCATACTTACCTTTATCGTTATGCATGAAAGAGATATGGTCTAGGACATTATGAACAGGGTATCCACGGTCTTCTCCTTAAACAATCTCGTAAAACATGTGAGAATTTTGGCTTGGGATACAAATATCCCTTCCCTCTTCCTCCTAGATGTACTTCTTCCTCTTCTCACATCAACATTGAGTTACCTTCCTCTTGTTGTCTCCCGAAAACTGATCTATGTTTCCATATCCAAATTCAAATTTTGAGCAGCTCATGCCCTTCGTTGGTGTTTAAGCCAAGTTAGAGACTTAAGAAATTAGCAAAATTCGTGCCCTAATGCTGTTTAAATCTCTGTTTTGCTTGTTTTTGAGAAATTCTTTGTGATCAAAAGTGTTTTCCTATTCTATGGCTTGGGTTGTCAAATCATTGTTTTCCTCCATGCCTCTCGGTTCATGGAGGGAATTCAAGAATTAGACTCAAAATGATGAAGTTCTCTTCTTCTGTGTATTTTTCCTACGGTCGGGATGACGGGTGTCTTTTCCTCGTCAAATTTTGGATCCAATGAATGCAAGTACATGGTCAGATCCTATTGGATGGGGAGGAGTGGGTTTTTTGGTGAACTTAACACTTTTGGTCACTTTTGGCAAAAAGGTAAATTTTCCCGCGGACCCGAAAAGCCAAAATTACCGATTGTGGAAAAAGTGGAAGTTTTTGTCCCAGGTTGCACAAGTTAAATTGGGACACTTGGGACCCAAAATCAGAAATTTCTTATTGCGGATTGTGGAAAAAATGAAATTTTTGGTCCCAGCCGCACAAGTTCAATTGGGACACTTGGGACCCGAAAAGCTGAAATTGTCGATTGCGGAAAAAGCGAAGTTTTTGTCTCGAGGTCGCACAAGCTCAATTGGGACACTTGGGACCCGAAAAGCTGAATTGGCCAAAAATTCAAAATCATAAGGGCGGGCTAACGGAGAACTTCAAAGTTTTTAGCCTTTTTGCTAAAAAGGTTAAAAAGGATAAAGGTTCACCGCTTCGAATCCCGCAACCAATCAGAGGATGCCACGTGTCGAAATCCAAATCGAAGCAGTGGGCCGGCAGATGAAATTGAGTTTTTGAGCCTTTTTCCAAAAAAGGTTAAAATGTTTAGAAAAGAGCCACGACCCCATCTCCAACCAGAATGTGCCATGTGTCCTAGTCAAATCAGAGCAGCGAGCCGACAAAGGAAATTGATTTTTGAGCCTTTTTCCAAAAAAGGTTAAAATGTTGAGAAAAGGGTCGTGACCCCATTTCCAATCAAAAGGTGCCACGTGTCTAAGTTGAAAAGTCAAAGCAGGGTGCGGGCTAATTTTTTTCCAAATTGCCAAATCTCTAAAAAATCACAAAATACAAAGGGCTTTCCCACATAACCACTCTAATCCCTTCCTGCCACGTGGACGGCCCGATTTCAAAGCTATAGGAGCAAATCAAATGGTCTATATTTAAACTGACAAATTGAATGTAACAGGTTGCTTTACAAGATCTGGTTTTTAACCCGCCATGAGCATTTTCTTCACAACAAAGGAATTTGAAAAGGCGTCGAGGATTTGTAAAGATTGTAACCATTTTGGAAAAGGATATAATGGCTTCTCGACGTCATTCCAAGGGTTGGCGATTGATTTTTGAAAATACCAGAGTGCTCTGTACCTAGAAAAGATAGAAAATGCCATTCTTCTTCTATTTTCTCTTCTTCCTTGAATTTATTCCATTCTCAAGCTATGTACAAACTCTGCTCGAGCTTCAATAATAAAAATAAGGAATTATTGCCTCTTTGATTGAGGAATTGATTGGTACTTTGTGACCAATGAATTTCATTTGGTCTTGTAGCTTCTCCTGCATGGATTTTTTTTTCTTCTGATTATAAATGCATGTAAATGAAATTTCTAATTAATGTGTGTGGGCATCTGATATTCTACTCACAACATTAGTTTCTCCTATCTCCATTCTCACTCCCTTTCCCCTTCTTAGACAAAGTTCTTCTCTAGTGAGAAATTGCTAGCTTTGCCACATGGTCAGTGGAGTGCCCCTATTGGATCTTTGGTTGAAAGGCCACCATTGAAATCCACTTTTTCATGCATGCACATACGGAATTTGCACCGTTAAAGTAGAGGGACTTAGATTCCCATAGCATTGGCTTGAAACCCACTAATTTTCCCACAAGACAAATTTTCTCGCCAATAGTTTTGGCACCCACTATGGGGCATATTTTGTAGCATCTGCACCTAAAAACAACCTCAGGGTCATAAAATACAAAAATATTCTAGAAGAAAATTTTATGGAGATTGAATAATCACACAAACTTCATGGATGTAAATCATGGCTATTCTAGGAAATCCTCCTGTTGAGAGACCTGATTTACTCTTTCACATCCAAGAAGACATTGCTTCTGATCTGAGAGAAGTCTTTTTGGTATAAAAGACAAAGTGTTAATCAATACTTCATTTCCATAAGTATTTTGGACCTGGAAGAGGAATGTGCTATCGAATTAGAAAGGTAGAGACAAGATCTAACACCCCAGAGAAGAGCATAAACTTTCAAGTTGGCTGATAGAAGGTACACCTGAAACTGAGGCTTGGAGGAAAAATTGATCCCACATTTGAAGAGCTTGAAAGAGGGGTAGTTGAAGAGGAGATAAGGGCTCAACTTGAAGAAATAGAAAGACTCCAAATTAAATCAGAAGAAAGAGTAGTAGTAGAAGTAGCCTTAGCAAGACTGGAGGATAGAAACAAGAATATAATGGGTGATCATGAGCGTGAGGAACGTAGGCCTAACATACCATGGGGAAGAAATACTGGTCCACTCACTCTTCCACAACCACTTCATGACCTCCCAAGATGCTCAAGAAAGAACTTCCCAAAATTCAAAGGGGATGGTTCTCAGCTCCATGAAGAACATGTAGCAGCATTCATCACTACTTGTGGAGTTTTGGGAGTTGTATATGAAGATGTTTTAGTTAGGATCTTTGTGGAGTCACTCGAAGAAAAGGTTGTTGAATGGTTCTACATGTTGCCCCCAAGATCTGTCACATGCTGGGAAGATATAAGAAGTGCATTTGAACATAGGTTCAAGAGCATGAAGATTGTCAGGATCTGCTGGTCCAATTGGTTCAGATGAAGAAAGAGACCTTTAAATCAATGAGAGATTTTGTAGCAAGGTATAATCGTTAACAAGAAGGATCCAGAAGATGTGGTACTCCTAGAAAACAACTTGAAGAGGTTCTTCATCAGTGCTTTGCCACCAGAAGTTGGTTTCTTCCTCATAAGAGCCCAACCAAGAACATTAAGGGAGGTTCAAGACTTTGCAGTTGAGACTGATGATGATCTAATTCTTTCTGGCAAAGTGAAAGGACCAAATGGGAAGAAAAAGGTCAGAGTTCAAATTCAGTCACCACTGATCCAATGTTCCAAAAATGGAAAATGACCTAGTTGCTTTGAAGAAGCAGCTGTCACAAATCACAATGAGGAATGCTCTAAGGAGACCAAATCCTCTTGATAGACCAAGAATTGCTCCACCTCCTCATAGGATTGCTCTTGAAGCACCACCATTCAATGCCATCTGTGACACTAGGGAATCAGAAGAAGGAGCAGACATTGAGGAAACTAAAGAAGAAAGCATGGATGACTATGAAAAATATCTTGAAATTGAAGAGGTTGGCATGCATAATGGGTTGATTCAATACGTTCATGATGAGGAGGAAGGTGATGAATAAGCTCCAATTTTTTTGTGTGTTGTTTTCACACGTGCACAATCCACGAATGGTGTTTCAGCCTCAGCAGTTGTAGCTAAGAGTAGGAAGAACAAAGAAGATATCTCTTCAAAGCCTCTACTAAACAAGATCATCAGCAAGCGATCACCATTACCACCTTCTGTGGAATCAGCTAGAGAGAGATTAGATTCACCAGTTTTCAAGGATCGCACTGTTGTGCCAAGTAATTTATCTGATTCTTCTCCCAACTCAAAAGCTATTAAGATCAATTCTCTTCTAAATGTTGGTTCCACAAGAATGTCTAAATTTCAATCAAAGGCTACACCCTCACCTCCTTCCAAGTCAATTGCTACATTTGATAAGGAGAACCCAAAGCACCAAAGTAACAAAACCTCTACCATTTAAGTCCTCATCCATTTCTAGAAACTCTCCCTCATCTACCATAACTCCATTTGACTTTGTGGAGCATGCAAGCAAAACCAAAGTTCAGCTCTCTGAGTTTAAATACCTATAAACACATCCTTCCCAATTTGACAGATTCATCAAGGCAGTCCAGGGTGGAAACTCTACATCCCAAATATCTAATTCTAAAGGCTTACTTCCCACACCATCCATACCACCTTCTCAAAACATGTTAGCCCTCAGTGCCTCCACCACCAACAAAGTTGAGCCTTTTTACCTATCACTTCTCATCAAAGGTTTCCAGCTGAACAATTGCATTATAGATTCTGGAGCCTCAGATAATGTGATGCAAACAAAAGTTGCAAATTCTCTTGGCCTCACTTTGACCGGGTAAATGGCACATGTTATTCAATGGAATCCAAACAAGTTCCATTGGTAGGAAGAATCAAGGATGCTCAAGTTGCACTAGCTGATTACCCTGACAAGAAGATACTCTTGACCATTTTGGTGGCATATATCCCAGCATCTTTTGGTATTCTTTTGAGTAGAAGTTTTTGCAGAGATCTAGGTGGAGAAATAAAAATGGATTGGTCATATGCAACTATCCCAGTGAAAGGAGAAATGAAGAAGTTGTTGCCAGTCAGGAAAATGAAATTCACAATAAGGAAATATGATGATCCAAGAGCTAACATCCTCTTTCAAGATTGTGGGCTAGGAAACTACTTCCTTACATCACAGAAGGAAGAGAACTTGTCATTCCTCATGGAAGAAGAAGAAGATTAGATTTGGATAATGGAGTTTGATGGCAGTCATTCTAGAGCAGGTTCAGGAGCTGGTGTAGTATTATACTCTCCCTCCAATGAGGTATATCCTTTTTCCTACAAGCTGCAATTTGATAATACAAACAATACTGCAGAGTATGAAGCATTGCTCTTAGGCATGAATGTAGCAGAGGACATGGGAATTAAGAAGTTGAGATGCAAAGGTGATGCAGAGGTTGTGGTAAAGCAGGTCCGCCAACAATATCAGGTGAAAAATCCAAGGCTCATGCACTATAGAAATAGAGTGTGGGACTGCATTGAATCCTTTGATGCATTCTCCATTGAAGCTATCCCTAGGGAGAAGAATGAAAAGGTTGATTCTCTAGCAGTGTCAGCTTCCTTAGTGACACCTCATCCTTCTTTTGGCAAGGATAAAGTGACCATTGAGATGGTGTTCAGACCCAACATACCAGACAATGCAAATCACTGGCAGGTCTTCAATGATGACAATCAGATCCTAGCCTTCTTAGAACAAAGGGATAACTTCAATAATATGTTCTTTGAAGGAAGTGAAAACCCACACCATGAATCAGTCCCCAAAGAAGAGAGGGAAGGAATTGAGGGATCGATGAATAGAGAGTAATCAAACCGAAAGGAAACAAAATACCTAAGGGCCTAGTTTCTTTGGAAGACCTCTTTGACAAGCATGATAGGATCATCCAAGAGAAAGAAATATAGTCTTCTTGGTGTCCATTTGATTTTGATCAAGAAAACATTGGCACTTCAGATAATCTAAGGATGGTTAACATTAGTAAATGTTGCTCACTAGAAGAGAAGAGAAAGTTTGTTGCTCTGCTAAAAAGTACTCAAATGTCCTGGCCTACTCCTATGATGAACTCAAATCTTTTCAGCCAAAGGAAATGCATCACTCCATTCCTTTGAAGCAAGGAGCCAAGCCCTTCAGGAAAAAACAAAGGCCCTACAATCCAAAGATTGTTGATGTTATCAAAGAAGAGGTGACAAAGATTCTCAATGCTAGAATCATTTTCCCCATCCACCATTCAACATGGGTGGCTAACATTGTGCCAGTAAGGAAGAAGAATGGGGAAATAAGGATTTGTGTAGACTTCTGAAATCTGAATTAGGCATCTCTCAAGGACAACTACCCTCTTCCAATCATGGATCATATTTTGCAAGTAGTCACTGGATCTAAGATGCTCTCTTTGCTTGATGGATTCTCAGGGTACAACCAAATCAAGGTGGCAAAAGAGGATTGCAACAAAATAGCTTTCACAACATCTTGGGGCACCTTTGCCTACTGTGCAGAATGTCTTTTGGCTTGATCAATGATGGATCCACTTTCCAGAGAGCAATGGAATTGGCCTTTAAATATTTGAAATACTGCATTGTCATTTACCTTGATGACCTCATGGTTTTTTCAAATATGAGGGGAGATCATATCAATCATTTGGAGCAAGTCCTTGCAAGGTGTAGGAAACATGGCATTTATCTACATCCAAAGAATTGCATTTTTGGAGTCATAGAAGGCAAATTATCGGGACACATTGTGAATAAATATGGAGCACACTTTGATCCCTGAGAGGGTCAAAGCTATCCAAGCACTAGCCTTACCAACCATCAAAAAGGAGTTCATTCATTATTTGGAAAGGTAAACTTCCTTCGTCGTTTTGTGCCTGAGTTTTCTAAACTGACTAAGCATATAACTTCCATGATGAAGCCTCAAGAAAGTTTCAAGTAGAATAAGGAAGAAAAAATAGCATTTGAGGAGATAAAGAAATCCATTTACAAAGCTCCAACTCTTGTATCCCCAAATTTCAACAAGGAGTTAATCATGTATTGTTATGCATCAGAACATACACTCTTTGTTGTCCTTGTTCAAAAAAATGATCAAGGTTTGGAAGCACCCATTGCTTTCATGAGTTGTCCTTTGAAAAATCATGAGCTAAAGTACAGCCAATTGGAGAAACATGCCTACACATAGTGGTCAAAGATGTTAAAATTTTCAGATTCTACATTCTCAATTCCCATACAATGGTGATGGTCCTTGGAAGTGCAATCAAGTCCATTTTGACTCAACAAGATCCTAGGGCTAAGAGAGGAAGCTGGATTGTAAAGACCCAAGAGTATGACTTGGATATTAGACCCTCTAATCTGGTAAGAGAAAATTATTTGTGCAAGCTGATTATTGAAGATGAAGCTCTCAAAGCTCAGCAGGGAGAAAAAGATGGTGTTTTCTCAACCTATTCGAAGACAGTCCACAGGCGCTCTTTGTCACCACTACTGATGAGTGGTATGCTGACATTTCTTACTACCTCACTTATGGAGAATTCCCTCCTCATCTTGATTACAAACAAATAAGGACACTCAAGCTAAAGGTAGCCAAGTTTGTGATTTGGAATCATGCACTTTACAAGAGAGGCCTAGATGGTTGCTTCCTCAGATGTGTAGATAAGGAGCAGCAAGAAAAGTTGCTCAGGGCATACCATGATCAAGCTTGTGGTGGACATTTCTCAGCAATGGTCACCACACATAAGATCCTTAGAGGGAGATATTATTGGCCCTCCATCTTTGCAGACACTCAGGATTGGGTTTCCAAATGCAAAGCATGTCAACAATTTATTGGAAAGCCACAGCTAGTTGCACTGCCACTCAGGCCTGTGGTGATTGAAGAGCCATTTTAGCAATGGGGGCTAGATTTTATTGGTGTTCTGAATCATCATTCTAGTGTAGGGCATACTTATGCATTCACTGCAACTGATTACTTCACTAAATGGGTTGAAGCCATCCTAACTAAGCAAGCCAGCTCTAAAATAGTCTACAACTTCATCAAGGAAAATATCATTGTTCGTTTTGGGATACCACAAAAAAAATTTGTAGACAATTCAACCTATTTCACTTCCAAGGAGCTCACAGAGTTTTTTTATGGCTTTGGAATCTCCCTATCTCACTCTTCTAACTACTATCCATAGGTAAATGGGTAGGTTGAGTTAAGTAACAAGAACATTGTGACCATTGTGCGTAAGCTGGTAGATGAGAATCAAAGGAACCGCACAAGAAGCTATATGATGCATTGCGGGCCAATAGGATCACTCCTAAGAAGGTAATAGGAAGTCACCTTTTCAAATGTTGTATGGAGTTGAGGCAAATATTCCCCTCACAATTGAGATTTCAGCTCTCAAGTTGCTGCAAGGAATAGAAGATGGTCAATACAAAGACTCCATTGACAAGAGGATCCTCTTCCTAGAGAAGTTGGAAGAAAGCAGATGCCAAGTGGTGGATAGAATTAAGGAGCATCAGTTGAAAGTGAAGAATTTTTTTGACAAGAAGACCAAAGCAAGGAATTTCAAAGTTGGAGATTTGGTCCTACTTGTTGGATAAGAGAAGAGAACCAAAGGGCAGCCATGGAAAGTTTAATTCATTATGGCTGGGCCCATTCCAAATTCATGGAGCTTGCGGTGAGAAGGATTTTCTCCTCTTTTACTTGGATGGAACTCCATTGGAATTGCCTCGAACTAGGAAATACTTGAAACTATATCATCAGTGAAAGTGGGTTGTCCCCCACCTTGTACCATAGGTGATATGCGTAGGTGTGTTTTCCTTTTCTTTTGTGTGGTTTTGGTTTAAGTTTTGTTTAGTTTTTGTTGTGTGTGGTTTGGCTTGTGTGTTTCCTCCTTCTTCCATTCTTTCTCAGAATTATACATGACTCTGCAAGGCCCAATGGATAAGGCACTAGTCAACATAATATGTTTTGAAACTCAAGATTTTGGATCCTCATGTTGTGCCCTAGCCATGCCCAGTTCACGCCATGTCCCTAAGATAGAGCTAGTTGTTGTCTCCTGAAAACTACTCTGTGTTTTCATAGCCAAATTCAAATTTTGAGCTCATGCCCTTCGTTGGTGTTTAAGCCAAGTTAGAGATTTAAGAAATTAGCAAAAGTCGTGCCCTAGTGTTGTTTAAATCTCTGTTTTTCTCGTTTTTGAGAAATTCTCCATCTCTCGGTCTATGCATGAAATATCCTCTTTACAATCTCCTTTGTGATCAAAATTGTTTTCCTATTCTATGGCCTGGGTCATCAAATCATTGTTTGCCTCCATGCCTCTAGATCGCAAAGGAAATTCAATAATTAGACTCAAAATGATGAAGTTCTTCTTCTATTTTTTTCCATGATCGAGATGACGGGTGTCTTTTCTGTCACAAATTTTGGACCCAATGAATGCAGTACGTGGTCGATCCTATTAGATGGGATTGAACGGGTTTTGGTGAACTTAACACTTTTGGTCACTTTTGGCAAAAATGGTAAATTTTCCCCACGGACCGAAAAGCTGAAATTGCCGATTGCGGAAAAAGCGGAAGTTTTTGTCCTAGGTTGCACAAGTTAAATTGGGACACTTAGGACCTGAAAAGTCGAAATTACCCATTGTAGAGAAAAAGTGGAAGTTTTTTCCCAGGCTGCACAAGTTCAATTGGGACACTTGGGACCCGAAAAGCTGAAATTTCCAATTGCGGAAAAAGTGGAAGTTTTTGTCCTAGGCTACACAAGTTCAATTGGGACACTTAGGACCTGAAAAGCCAAATCGGCTGAAAAATTCAAAAGCGTAAGGGCGGGCTAACAGAGAAATTCAAAGTTTTTAGCCTTTTTTTGCTAAAAAGGTTAAAAAGGATAAAAGCTCGCCACTTCCTAAATCTTGCAACCAATCGAGGATGCCACGTGTTGAAAGCCAAATCGAGAGCAAAGTGGGTCAATGGATGAAATTGAGTTTTGAGCCTTTTTCCAAAAAGGTAAAAATGTTAAAAAGATCCGTGACCCCATCTCCAACTAGAATGTGCCATGTGTCCTAGTCAAATCAGAGCAATGGGCCAACAGAGGAAATTGAGTTTTTGAGCCTTTTTCCAAAAAAGGTTAAAATGTTGAGAAAGGGCCGCGACCCCATTTCCAATCAGAAGGTGCCACGTGTCTAAGTTGAAAAGTCAAAGCGGGGGTGCAGCCAATTTTTTTCCAAATTGCCAAATCTCTAAAAAATCACAAAATGCAAAGGGCTTTCCCCCGTAACCGCTCCAATCCCTTCCTGCCATGTGGACGGCCCGATTTCAAAGCTATAGGAGCAAATCAAATGGTCTATATTTAAACTGGCAAATCGAATGTAACGGTTGCTTTGCAAGATCTGGTTTTTAACCCGCCATGAGCGTTTTCTTCACAACAAAGGAATTTGAAAAGGCATCAAGGATTTGTAAAGATTGTAACCATTTTGGAAAAGGATATAATGGCTTCTTGATGTCATTCCAAGTGGTTAGCGATTGATTTTTGAAAAGACCAGAGTGCTTTGTACCTAGAAAAGATAGAAAATGCCATTCTTCTTCTATTTTCTCTTCTTCCTCAAATTTCTTCCATTCTCAAGCTATGTACAAACTCTACTCGAGCTTCAATAATAAAAAGAAGGAATTATTGCCTCTTTGATTGAGGAATTGATTGGTACTTTGTGACCAATGAGTTTCATTTGGTCTTGTAGCTTCTCCTATGGATTTGTTTTTCTTCTGATTATAAATGCATGTAAATGAAATTTCTAATTAATGTGTGTGGGCATCTGATATTCTACTCACAACATTAGTTTCTCCTATCTCCATTCTCACTCCCTTTCCCCTTCTCAGACAAAGTTCTTCTCTAGTGAGAAATTTCTAGCTTTGCCACAAGGTCAGTGGAGTGCCCCTGTTGGATCTCTAGTCAAAAGGCCACCATTGAAATCCACTTTTCACGCATGCACATATGGAAGCTACACCATTCAAGTAGAGGGAATTAGATTCCCATAGCGTTGGCTTGAAACCCACCAATTTTCCCACAAGACAAATTTTCTCGCCAACACCTCTCTCCATCTAATTATCTCATGGACCAAAATGATACTATGTCTATCCCCCCTAAATTTTGTTTTAGTCTCCACCATTTCCCTTGGACCAAGCACTTATCAAGTTGAAAATGAGACTGGTCCTTTCCTCATAAGTACCCCGAGATAATAAAGGAAGACTCCCCTACCATTGATATCCTCTAATGCAGTGATGAAAATTCCATTCTTTATTACATGGGGGCCAAGGATTCTCATATCCAAAATTCCCTTCCTCCTGATACTTCCACCCTCCTTAATGAATCCACCATCGACATCAACATAGGGACTCCCAAGATCCTCGCATCCTCAAAGTAGGCCAATATCTTGACCCTTAAGATCTCAAAGCCTTTTTTCGCCTTCTTATCCAAACATAGTCAGGCCTTTACATGGTCATACTCTAACATGTTAGGTCTCAATCCCTCCATTTTCATCCATAACATTGTCACCATCCCCGATGCCAAGCCTATTAAAAAAATTTACACCACATGCATCCTGTGTTTCCTTATTTTCAAATTAAAGCTACAATGTCTTCTCTCTATTAACTTCATCCAACCTATCGATTATCCACAATGGGTTTTGAATATTGTACCCATTGCCAAATATTCTAGAAAGATCCACATCTGCACTAATTTCTGAGATTTAAATCTCACTTTCCCTAAGGATGACTTTCCTCTTCCCAACATCAACTAGTTCGGACCTCACAGTCGGCCATGAGATGCTCTCTCTTATGGATGATTTTTCTAGTTACAATCAGATCCTTATCACCCCATAAGACCAACATAATACTTCCTTCATCACCCCTTGGGGACCTTTTGCTATCGCATCATGCCTTTCGGTTTGAAAAATGTTGGGGCCACTTACCAGTGGGATATGACCTATATATTCCATGACCTTATCCATAAAACTATAGAGGACTATGTCGATGACCTCTTGGGTAAATCTAAGCGTTAGCGCGCAACCATCTTTCTATCTTTGAAATCCTTTTTGCGTGCCTTATCTCCTTCTTCTTATTTTTCTTAATCTAGCCAAGTGTGTGTTTGGAGTACTAACTAGTAAAATCTTTGGCTTCATTGTCTCTATCAGGGGTATTGAATTTAACCCCACTAAAATTAAGGCCATCCTCAAGATGCTTCCCCCTTCTAACCTCAAGTAACTTCACAATATTCAAGGAAACTTCAATCACGCTGTTGCTTTATTTCACAACTCTCATACCGTTGCTAACCCTTTTATCAGTTTATTTGTAAAGACACCCAATTCAATTGGGATGATAGCGTCATAATGCCTTTGATTGTATTAAATAAAGTATATTCTTTCTTCACAATTTCTCACACCTTCACATGAGGGGGATCCTTTCTATCTTTATATCTCTACCTTTGATCATGCTCTAGGTGTCATGTTGGCACACAAAGTGATGAGTAAGGCAAAGAATAGGTTGTCTATTATATCATTTGTACTCTTCATGACTATGAAACCCGCTACACTAAAGTTAAAAAGTTATAATGTGCCCTCTTCTTCACCACTTCTAAGCTTCGTCACTACCTTCTTAACCATAAAACCTTTGTTGTCACTAACTTCCATGTTCTTAAAACTGTGCACTCTAAGCCTTATCATAGTGATTATATCACTCGATGGCTCATGCTCATGACATAGTTTGACCTAAAGTTCACTTCTCAAAATCCATCAAGGGATAATCTATTTTTTATCAACTTGTTGCGACCACTTTCCTGACAATCAACTCCCTCATGAACAATTTCTCAATGAATTTATCTTCACCATTGATCATGAGTTCTCTCCTCTTAAGATGACCCTTTTCTTTTATGGGTCTAAGTGTCAACAAGGGGGAGGCATTGGCATCATTATCATTCCTCCTTAGGATACTCCCATCCCCATTTCTCAAAATCTTAACTTTGAATGCACTAACAATATGGTTAAGTATGAATCCCTCATCTTGGGCCTTAAAACTAATCTCATACTCAATGTCTAGATTCTTAATAGCTATGGTGATTCCCAACTCATCGTCTATCAATTTATAGGCACCTATCAATGTAAAAATGGCATCCTTCAAAAATATAGGGATAATGTCATCTTCCTCCTTGAAGCACTTGACGCTTATAGCATCCAAGCTATCTCACATTCATCCAATCATTTTACTAACACTATGGCTTCCCTTGCATCCATTATCCCATGGACAACGAAAGAATCTAAGCTCTCTATTTTTGTTCAGCATATTGATCAACCATCTCATTTCCATGATATTCCCCACGTCAATCATGTCAACAATAATCCATTGGATCTTTGGTATTCACATATATTTGAATATTTATCCCAATATAAAGTCCCCTCCCACCTATCCAAGAATGGTAGGAGGCCCTTTCTTCAACATGTGACCCACTATGTTATCCTTGGCGGTATCCTTTACAAATGTGGTTTTGACAACACCCCCTATGTTGCCTTAAGTATTATGAATCTATCTATGTTATTCGAGAGGTCCACAACGGTATCTGTGGTAGACACTTTAGTGGCCTATTTTTTTCTAAGTACGTCCTTCTCCTAGGCTATTACTATCCTACCCTCAACCAAGACTATTGTGAGTATGTTAAAAATTTTGTTAAATGTCAACAACATTCCAATCTTATCTACATCCCTAGCTAGGCTCTACATCCAGCCCAGGACCTATGGTCCATCTCACACTAGGGACTTGGCCTTATTGGCCTCATCAATCTGCATTCCCCCCAACACCATCATTCCATCATCAATCATACTCGATTACTTCATCAAATGGGTGGAAGCCATTCCACTCACATCTACCAAAGCTAACCAGATCATTAATTGCATATATCAGCACATCATCTATCATTTTAATGTTCCTTACAAGCTCATCATGGACAACGGAAATTCCTTCAAAAATAAAGACCTTAAGAAGTTTTGTGACTCCTTTAACATATATCTTATCTTATCTTCTCCTTATTATCCCCAAGCTAATGGACATGTAGAAGCCTCAAATAATACCCTTAGTAACATATTTGCTAAAATTATTAATAGGTCATGTCATGATTGGCATCCCCATATTCCTTTTTCTCTTTGGGCCTACCAAACTAGAATCTCCACCCCTATGGGTGATAATCCTTTTGTCTCATCTACATCTCTCGAGGCCTTCCTTCCTCCTAAATTTCAAATCCCTTCCTTGCATGTTTCCCTTCGTGACTTTATCTCTGACAAGGACTATCATCAGGAGTGTCTAGCACAGGTTGAGTTGTTAGATGAACGTCACCTAATCACCCTTCAACATCATCAAGTTTATCAGGATCGAATTAAACGTGCTTATAACAATGATCTCAAGCCTCGCAACTTTAATATCGGTGACCTTGTCCTTAAATAAAATCAAAATGTCACAACCACGGAAAGGAACCAACATGGAAAGTTTTCTCCCAACTGGATTAGACCATACATTATCACACATAAGTATGGGTTTAGTCCTTATTGTTTAGCATATCTGACGGTAAACTGAATTGAAACCTCTCAACACCTTGCACTTGCAACCTTTCTATTATTAGCATGTCTACCAATGTGACCTTAATCACCTTAGTGATCCCCTCTTTTCATCAATTTCCTCTTCCATTTATCACTATAATGATCTAGAATTATGTGGTCTACCATCACTATCATGTTTATGACCTTAAATATGGGCACCACACTCTACTCATAGCATGTTCCTTATGGATAGGTTCTTCCTTCTTAGTGAGAACTTTATGATCATTACTTCCATTTCCCTCTTATCTACCTTATGGAACCATGATAAGGGTCCTCAAGTATAGCTTGCACATATTTATTATCCCCTCCCCAAGTGGTCTACTTGGCTATCCCACTCGGTGTCAAATTCAATATTCAAGATCAAGTATGCTCATTTTTCCAAAATAAACCGCTCCTTGAAGGAAAATTGTTCATATAAATCAAATCATGTAAAAATATAGACTGATCCCTCGAAGGAAAGCTATCATGTATCCTGGCATCTCAATATATATATATATATATATATATATATATATATATATATATATATATAATCAAAATGTAGACCACTCCCTCGAAGGATGGCTACCTTGTTATATCATGGCAATAAAAGTATTCCCACATCCATCAACATTTCATATGTAAAATCATCCTAGGAAATATTCCCACATCGATCAACTTTCCCATCAAAATCAAACTCTACTCGCCGATCAATTTGCGTTATTTTATCTAAGACTAGGGCATAGTCCTAGGAACACCACCTAAGGAGAACCTATTTCCTATGTGCATGTTATATCTTGACCCTTTGTCATGTCAACGATATGTCTATAAGCTTCCCCTTTCCATATTTCCTTTCTTGATCATGAGTGTGACTAACTATCATTGGTTCTATGTTAACACTTGCCTTTGGTCGCAAGTGCATTGCTTTGATTGATTCTCGTTCTCACTTTACCTCTAATCCAATTCTAATATTTCCTTCCACGTGTTCTTTTCTCTATGATACGGTGTCCTTCGTGCATTCCTTGGTCTCCACCCATCAATTCGTATCTCTTTCTAAGCCTCCATCTTTGATTTCCTAACATCATCCTCGCATCATCTCATCTATATCTAATTATCTATCCATGACCAAATAACATTATTTTCATCATAACATGTTTCATCACATCATCTACATTTTATATCCTACCTCGTCACCTCCCATATCATGTATAACTCCCATATTTCTAAATCCACCACATCTAAGATATCTATAACATTTTATCACATCAATATCCTATTATAAAACTTTCAAAAACATAATCATCATCCATAATCATCCACATATAACATAACTCATCAAAACCATTTAATCATACTTTCTTCCATTCTATTTCTAGTGTGTCACCCATAACACACTCTTCTTTGTCATATGTGGCTCCTATTTTCATGACATCTTCATGTCCTTTGTTGGGGTACCTTTTAATTTCTCCATCCTCGTCTTCCCCAAATGTCTTTTTCGCTTGATTATTATCCTTGTGTATTAAGGACTTCGCATTATTATCCTCACATTTGTTTGTGCATGATGTCTTCTCTCGACCCACTGGTCCCACGGCTTGTACATCCATTTCAATCATATTCCCATTGGAATCCCTCCATCTCAAAGTGATTTTTACCGAATCACATGTTTGTAAGACATTGTCATCATCTCCATTGAGGCCATACTTTATTCCCTACCAAAGTGACTGCTAAAATCACCACCACATTTTTATCTTTATCTCATGGGGCATCATGCCTCATCCTCTCTTTACCCATCCTTTCCCACCCTCCCTTCTCATCCATCTCTTTCAAACTAGTGATCAATTCCCCTTTGTGTCACCAATCCCTAGTTTGAGGGGGAGCACCTTATCAATTAACCCTTTTCTCATCAATTACCTTTCCCATCTCTTCTTGTTTTTGTCTCACAGTTTGCTATATCGCAAACCCCTCAACAAAAAGGGGTAGAATGTAGACACTTGTTTTTGGCACCCCATGCCTTCACATCATGTTCGCCCTCACCCTCACCTAGCGCGCTCATTTCCCTCCTATTTTTAAATTACCCACTTTCCCTCCTAAATTCATATTTCTCCCCCACATCCCATTTATCTTAATATCCTCCATAATTCTTATTTTCCCATATTTTAATCCTCATTATTATCCATATTATCCCTAATCTACCCTAATCCATTTAATTATCCTAAACCCCATCCTAATCATCCCCATTAAATATCCCCCTTTGGATTCCCATGTCCCTTCATCATTGCGCTTCATTAAATTCTCCCTAGGATTCCCTTCACCCATTCAACCATTCCTAATATTCCTTACACCTCCCATAACCCATTAAACATCCCCAACACGCATGTAGGGATAAAAATAGCTCGTTATCATTATCAACCCCTTTTACACATTCCCATTATTATCCTAACGTCTCCTAAAATATTGTCCATCTCAATCATCGGTGACTAACCCGAGTCATCATCAACCCCCGCCTATCCTATTTAAACACACTCACCTCTCCTCTCAAAGGGATGAAAATTTTGAAACTCATGTGCTTTTTATGATTGTTGATTCTTGTATTTTTCTTTAAAGCTCTTATCAGCTAGATCATATTGCCATTCCCTTTCATGTCATCTTGTTGAAACTTGGAGTATAGTGGAGATTATTTGAAGATATCATTCATGCATGCTTTTATTTTGTCTTACAGATTTATAGGTCTTCATGGAGCTCTTTCTTTCCCTTTAGCCGTCTTCAACCAACCTTAGATCCATTCATCCATCTTGCTCTTTGTCCTACATCCCAATTCTATTCCATTCACCGCTGACTGGTGGTCATCACCGACCCATATCCCACATCTGTTAGATCATCCTTATTTTACATCCTATCCTATCAAAGCATCCTAGTCACCCTACCAACTTTCGTTACCTATCTCAATACCTCAAAACTTATACGTGCCTCAATTTTTACATCTTTTTGTTTACTTTGCCTTTGGTTGTCGTAATCTAGGTCTGTTTACCTCGGTCATTGTTGACCCACCCCTTATCCAATTCAAATTTATTATGTATTACATCCTTTTACCCCATCTTTGTTTTGTTATTAGTCTATGTAGTTCTACATCAACATTCTAGTTCTATTCTCGCATAGTTTCATATCACTTTTTCTCTAGCCACCGTTGACCGTACTATTTTCTACTACCCCCTTTGATTTGTTCGTATTTCTAGTATCTTCATTATTAATTATTATTTTAGTATCCTCCAATTTTTTAGACTTCTCTTTCAGATTCTATTATTACTATATCCCTATCTATCATCAATTATTCTCTTTTTATTACCATGTGGGTTAACATATTTTCTAGGAATCTTTCACTTCTCATAACCGAATTCGTTGAGCATTCCACCATATCTATTACTAATCCTTTTCCATGTTTTTTCTTTGTGGTTGTGCAAGTTGTCAACTCACAGTAAAGAGGATCTACTTTTTGTGTGCACGTACCATCTTCATTATCGTCTACATCGGGAGGTCATTAAACCCTCCCATATTCTTCAAGTTTCTTGATTTCTTATTTATTTTCACTAATATGAAATAAGAAGTGAAAATATTGTCAAACACAACCCATACATAAGTTTGAAACACATTCAACTAGATTATAGAGTCATGATTCCCAAGCTAGATACCTCACAATTCAAGTCGGGTTAATCACGCCAAGTCATTTTTTCTCATTGTTGAATGATCAAATTGCCAAACTAAGTTACATTCATATAGGTATCACATACTTGAATACATGTGGTTTGAGGCCTCTTTATAGTATTTACAATGTAGGTAGTGTACAAATTACACTTCAACCTAGCCATTAATGTTTTTAAAGGGTCTCTTAATCAAGGTTAGGGTTTAAAGATATTTTGCATCATAAAAAGGGTTTCACACATGTAAAAAAACTTAGGGTCATGTCACGAGTGTTTAGGGTCACAAAAATTTAGAGGGTGTCACACAACATCGTACAAAACCATCCAAAGCATGTACGAGATTGTTTAATGCTTCTATACATACCCCGATGGTTTAATAATGACCCAATTTTACACTCTAAATTCAAAGATGAAGCACTCTAAAATAATTTATATCATGTATATTCATACAACACTACTAGATCAATTTCCTACATCTGCAATCAACTAAGTGAATCCAATTTCTTGTGTTTTAACACTCATTTCTAATATTCCATCTTAAAAATTGTTATATTGTAATTAGATCATGAATGTTAATTAATTGGTCTAAATATATTACATGTTGCTAACTCTTAACTTGAATAGTAAATAAGTAAGAACACCCCCTTCGTATCTCACATTTAATTATTTGATTTAGGGTTGAATCATCGTGATGAAATCAAGTGTAATTGAACCCCAAATCACATCATATAGCCTCAAACACATTCAAATGGATCAAATGGACCCCAATTACATATGTGATTAAACTTATAAACATTTTTTTCATTTTTAATGAAATGAGGATCGAATGAGGCCTAAATATCATACTATATAATCATATTTATATTTAACAGACTCAATTCAAAACCAAATGCAATGTTATTTTCAGCCGTGTGTCCTGCTTCAACCTTAAAATCACCTTTGTCTCCATTATATTACTTAATCACAAGTTTTATCAATATAATCATATGTTATTTGGGACTATATAAACAAACTATTAATAAATTCCATAGTCTAGTAACTACCATTATGAGGAACAACAAAATTTGTAACTTCAAAGGTCATAAAAACTCAATTACACTAGAATAGTATGCAATAAAATGCACGTGCATTATCATGCATACACATTCATCTTGTAAACACCTATACACATGCCTCAAGGCTCAATAATGGATTGCATCCTTGAGCCTAAGTCTTGTAACTACAAAAACACAATCAAATATTGTTTGGAATGAATATGATAAAATCCATCGTCTCCCATGATAAATTCTAAAAAAATCATCTAGACATTTCCTAAAAATATGACTATGACGTTGAACACACTCTCTCTATATAGATATAAATTTAAGACTACTTTAAGGATCTCTTCTATATTTATTAAAAATTATGGTTCATTATGCCACTTTATGCAACAAATATACATGTATATCTTCATCTATGTATATTTTATTTCATCCATCCAAGTAAAAATATATATAATCACTAACTAGACCTAATTCTATACACATTAAAAAATAATAGACATTTTTGAGGTAATTAGTGGGGAGGCATAGTTAAGCATCCATCATTTATCATTTTTGGGGATATTTTACTTGGAAAACCATTGAAAAATTCACTAAAAATTAAAAATAATGCCTCCCAAACTAGATGATACTATGTAACTTTTTACTATAGGGTTTCAAAAAATAGTAAACTATGATCCAAAAATATGGGGACACACAACTAACTATCTGTTGTGTATTTTAAAAATTAGGATTACCTCTTTGAATTTCACCTCTCTGAATTTCTTATACTTGACTATTTATAAAAAAACTAGTTTAAAAACTAGATTCTTAATGCTACAATTCATGTTCTTAATGTATTTTCAAAGTTTGAATATAGGAATCTCAAATAAACCATACAAGTTGAGGTTTCTCACTTTCCAAGAAAAAAAAACATCCACATAAGACTCCATTTCCCCCCTCCCATTTTCTCGCACTTACCATGAGTAGTACTTACAGTTACCTTGTAACCTCACATATTACTTACTTAAATAGAATCACCAATTTCATTAATATAAAACTAACCTAAACCAAATTACTATAACATTAGGATTTTACTCAAAAGTAACTTGGAAAATGAGTTTTTAAGTTGTTTTCCCCCTTTAAACTCCTTTAAGGATTTCAGTAAGTACTTAATAATTTATCTCTCAACATCTTCTATGAGACACAATAAGGTGATAATAAAACTTTGAACAATTTGTAACCAACTACCTTTTTATGCAAAATTGAAGCAACAAATTGAAAGTTGGAGGCTAAGATATGAAAATGAATAGTGATATTTATATGATTTGTTCAATGTACATATGATTGTATCAAATTTTGCATAGCCACTTATTTTTCATCATTATTTTTATTTGGGATCCAATTTTTTTGAAGAAATAAATGATCTTGTGAAACAATTCTATTATGCGTATGTTTGTTCTTGTTGATAAGATACAAAAAAGTATAAGGAGAATAAATCTAGACTATTTGTTTTTTACTTTTGAGAAGTAAAAACACCATCAACCAACTAAAATTATGTCATAATTTTCTTGGGTATGTCAACCTTGAATTCAATATGTATTATCATTTACTATTTCATTTAGTTATGAGATTAGTTAATTGATATAGTATTAGTGTATGTGTCTATTTACACTTGTATTTAGAGGTGTTTAGAGGTGTTTAGTAAGAGAGTAACTTCCATTATAACATCATCCCATTAATATGTTGGTAACACTAATGGATACCTATATGTTGAGTTTTCATATTTTGTGACATCTTTAACATTTGATAAAGGAGTTTTTGAGATAAAAGGTCACACATAATATCGAATTACTTACAATTATTATAAGTATAACTCTAAAAAGTAGTAAATGTTGGGAATTCGTCCTTTGTGGAATAGTGTTATGATTTAATAACAAAAAAATCATGCACACATGATCTAAACAATTCCCAAAATCTATATTAGTGGAAGTATAAACTATAATAATCCAAATCATAACAAAGTACACGAAATAACAAAGCATGTCTTGTGGTTCATCCAATGTAGGTTGCATCCACCAAAGATAGAGATCTCATTTATATAATATAATAAGATTACAAACTAACTCTTCAATACAAGAGTACAATTCATCTCTCCAAAAGTATCTCCTCTCCATATCTCTAAACGGATCTCCATGAGTGCACTACAACCATGCCTCTAAACCACCACCAACAAATCTCGCATAACTAGGAACCACTACATCTCTAAAGCTGCTATCAGGTTCTCTATGGATTTGTGACAAGACCTCTCACATGGGTCTACCAATGTGCAACCATGAATGTGCACCAAGAAGTAAGTTTGTCTCTCCATCATTGCATCAAAAATGCAAACATGAAGATAACCTCCTCTATAATATCTAGATCTACATGGATCAATAATACAACATGATCTCATGGATCTATGAATACAATATCTCACAACCTATAAATCTAATAATATAAGACTAGATCTACATGGATCAACAATACATCATGGGATCTACAATACAAGATCTCACCAACATGTTTATCTACAAGAAGAAACTATATGTGCTTTTCATACTATGCAAGCCATTATAATGAGACAATAATTATACAAAGGAAATATAGTAGAAGATGTTACCCTCTTATCACCATTGAGATGTACCTGCCATAGTTGTATTTTTTATTTCCTTCTGTCTAGCTTCTCTCCATGGAAGGTTTATCTTCATGTAAAATTTTCTTTCTTTCTCTTCTTCTTCATCCTCTCAATCTAGGATAATCAGGGATCTAATTCAATCATTCTCTTAATTAACCTTATAACCCTAGCTTTCATTCTTATATAGGCATATATAAACTTTGGGAAACTTAGATATGCATTTAACACCTTTAGATCAACTTTATAACAAAGTTAGATCTAATTCCCATGAGTTAAATATAAAATTTCACGCACAAGTAACCGGTTCGATTACCTAACCGATGTCGATTCCTTGATGATCATTTCATCTTCCTCCCGACCATGCGATTACACGACCGATGTCGATTCATGTGTAAACCAACAAGGTGTAAATCATGTTATTTTTGAAGTAATTCAGCTCCACAATCCTAACAATCTCCTACTTGGAGATAAATTGTGTAACTTGTACATGTACATGTACATCATTATCCTCTACATACCATGAAGACCATCTATTATTTATATCAAAAATTGTCTCAATTGAAATCAGGAGTTTAAACCATCTTTTAAAACCAAGAAGATAATAAACATGTGACTTACCATATACCTACACGAAGCTACTAATGATCTGTGATACATGAGATATCCATACATCAAGCTCCCACTGAATCATAACACCAAGCCTCTCATGAAACCAAGCCACCATGACTAACACACATGTAAGAGCTCCCACTCAAACTAAAGTATTGAGCTTCAATTGCAACCATATCCATACTTATAAAACCAACCATGTTCTCCAACCATCTATCCATGTCTCCATGTAACCACCAATGTAACTGACCAAAGACAAGTCAAACTGGAATATGCGTAAGCAAAACAAGATCCTGGGTCAAGACAGCACAAATGAGTTCTATATGCAACACGTGATTAATTACTCCAAAACACCTGCACAACTCAAAGAATTCAAATACTAAATTCTACACATCCCACCTTGCATAAACAACTAGCATGTCCAAGACAACCATCCATAGACAACATATATATCAAGGAGTAATATAGTAAAAAGATGAAATACAAACATCCCCTACTTGTGCTCAAGGCATCAATACCATTCTCATAGGCATCCATGTGCAAAAAAATATATGCATCATCATAGACTCACAAAATAGAATTTATCCACATGTACAAAACTCACCATGTACATCCATCCATATCACCAGGCTCTCCAGAAGCTCCAAATATGCCACCGACTAACTCCAAAGCCAAATATGAATCATGTGCTCATCAATATGAAAAAACAACCTTGCTAACCATGATATTAATAATTAGTGCAAATACCAACAAAAAAAAAATTCATCAACATACTCTGCACAACTATCCAAGATGAAATCAAACAAGGGAAATAGTAATGAGATGTAATTATACACTGTTGTCACACTCAGTAACTTGTAACAAATAGATTTTCCTTATTTACGTTTCAATGTCAATAACATTGCTCTCCCTTCTTGACATACATGAAAAACAATCGACTACAATCCCATAAGGATATCCAGACACTATAAATAAAACTAGAAGTGACCTCATCATAAACTCAAAATACCTACAAAACCGTGATTGTCCTCCAAAACAACTTGTGCCTCATGCCACACAAAAAATGTAGCATACTCCTCTCACTCTGCATGTGCATATATGTCCAACTTGCAATGCCAACAACCATGGCTTACTCCCACTTAACATGAACTCCCCTGCACTACTTCTAATCACCAAGCTCAAAAGCTATATATGTTAGTGAGAAATAAAACAAATGAAAGAAAATATAAACTGATTCCCTTCTTATCAAAGAATACTTCTACATCACAAAATTTTGGACTTCTTGTGAAGTAGGTGAATCAACTTATTTTCATCATGTGTACTCAACATCTTTCGTTGTGTCTAAACTAAACATGAACTTTTCATTGAGGATCCCATCCTTAGACTAGATATCCTTGTCCTCAAGATTCCAACATATCCTAGAAATAAAATTCAAGCTCACCAAATATCCATGGTGCAAATTTTACTTGTGCACACAATCCAAACATAATACCAGTTGCTTCAAATGAAAGAAATAAAACATGAACCATATAGAGATACCTAACCCAAAGTCTCACTGGACTAACCAAGCCAACTCCGTCCTCTTTTTGATTCAAACATTGAAGTGATCTACCGTATCTCTTGCCATGTACACTTTATGCAAGAAAATCGATCCTCCAAAACAGGACATTGAACCATCCATGCCCTCTTCTGCTGTAAAAACCTAGTATAGATTCACTACCACAGAGACCGACCTCATTTTCCTTATCGGCATGGGTTCCTCTATGATTGATGTCGGACCGAACCGATGTCTAACTGACGAACGAACACAATGAAAAAAAAATGCCAAAAATTGCATAGTACACAAAACAGGTGCCTACTCCGATCAAATCCGATCGTTGTGTTGATCCAATCATTTCAAGAAGCACCCAAATCTTGTATAAAAAACATTACAATAATAATCCATGCAATAAAATTACATCAAGATGAAATACATCACATTACCAGCACCAAGATACTCAACCACATCTTCAACTAAAGAACATGCTTCTCTTATGGAAGCTTCATCTCCATTTTGTGCTACTTCCTCTTTACTGAACCCCATGCATCTAACTGCACCAAGGATACATAACTCCTTTATCTCATACTTAGATCTACAATCCCAAATCATGCATGTGCAACCAAAACATACAAGCACTACAATACCAAGATAAAACCATACCTCTATAACTCAAATTTGTAATCTGACCAACATGTTTGTGCCTCCAAGAACCAGGACACCTCAACAAACAAGACACATTCCATGCATCTCTCAATTTCTTAGATCTACGATTTTCTATTTAAAACTAGGTTGCCCAATAACCAACCATGGTCACCCTCTAACCGACTGTCACCTGTCACCTGTCGATGTCGGTTCACCTAACTAACGATGCAGTCACTATATTCTCTAGCAACCTCACATTTATAGCTTCCACTTGAGATTTAAATCTCTTCTGTGATTTTCACATCAAGAAAAACAAACCCTTCTCTCATACACACAAGTAAACCACTAATAATATACTAAAGCAAAACCTTGCTCTGAAATAACCAAACTCGATACCGGATGTTGGGAATTCAGACTCGCAAAATAGTGTTATGATTTAATAATAAACAAAAACATACAGACATGATCTAAAAACTTCCCCAAAATCTATATTAGTGGAATTATAAACTAGAATAATCCAAATCAAAACAAAGTACACACACATAACACAACATGTACGGTGGTTCACCCAATGTGGGCTACGTCCAAAAAAAGATAAAGATCTCATATATATAATATAACAAGAGTACAAACCAACTCTTCAATACAAAAGTACAATGCATCTCTCCAAGAGTATCTCCTCTCCATATCTCTAAACGGATCTCCATGAGTGCACTACAACCATGCCTCCAAACCACCACCAAAAGATCTCACATAACTAAGAACTACTACATCTCTGAACTGCTACCAAGTTCTCTGTGGATTTATAACAAGACCTCTCACATGGGTCTACCAATGTGTAACCATGACTATACACCAAGAAGTAAGTTTGTCTCTCCATCACTACATCAACCTGTGCAAACATGAAGACAACCTCCTCTACAATATCTAGATCTACATGGATCAATAATACAACATGATCTCATGGATCTATGAATACAAGATCTCACAACAACTTGTGGATCTAACAATATAAGACTAGATCTACATGGATCAACAATACATCATGATCTCATGGATCTACAATACAAGATCTCACCAACATGTGGATCTACAAGAAGAAAATCTATGTGTTTTTGCATACTATGCAAGCCATTACAATGAGACAATAACTATACAAAGGAAATACAATAGAATATGTTACCCTCTTCTCACCATTGAGATGTACTTGCCATAGTTGTACTGTTATTTCCTTCTATCCATCTTCTCTCCATGGAAGCTTTGTCTTCATGTAACATGTTCTTTCTTTTCTTCTTCTTCATCCTCTCAATATAGGAGAATCAAGGATCTAACTCAATCCTTCTCTTAATTAACCTTCTAACCCTATATTTCATGCTTATATAGGCATATACAAACTTAGGGCAACTTAGATATGCATTTACAACCTTTAGATCAACTTTATAAAAATTTAGATCTAATTCCCATGAGTTAAATATAAATTTCACGCACAAGTAACTAGTGCTAGTTACCACCGGTGATTCCATTTCTACCTTGACCAATACCCGATTACGGTTGGACCATTGCCACTTACTATGTAAACCAGCAAGGTGTAAATCATGTTATTTGTGAAGTAATTCAGCTCCACAATCCTAACAATCTCCCACTTGGAGATAAATTGTTTAACTTTTACCTATACCTATACATCACTATCCTCTACATACCATGAAGACCATAAATTATTTATATCAAAAATTGTCTCAAATGAAATCAGGAAGATTAAACCATCTTCTAAAACCACGAATATAATAAAATTGTGACTTACCATGTACCTACACAAAGCTACTAATGATCTGTGATACACGAGATATCCATACATCAAGCTCCCACTTGAATCATAACACCAACCTCTCATGCAACCAAGCCACCATGACTAACACACATGTAAGAGCTCCCACTCAAACTAAAGTATTGAGCTTCAATCACAACCATAGCCATACCTATAAAACCAACCATGTTCTCTAACCATCTATCCATGTCTCCATGTAACCACCAATGCAACTGACCAAAGACAAGTCAAACTGGAATATGCGTAAGAAAAACAAGATCCTGGGTCAAGATAACCCAAATGAGTTCTACATGCAACCTGTGGTTAATTACTCCACAACACCTGCACAACTCAAAGAATCCAAATACTACATTCTATAAATCCTAACCTTACATAAACAACTAGCATGTCCAAGACAACCATCCATAGATAACATATCTATCAAGGAGTAACATAGTAACAAGAGGAAATACAAACATCCCCTACTCATGCTCAAGGCATCTAAACCGTGCTCATAGGAATCCATGTGCAAAAAATATATTGCATCATCATAGACTCACAAAATAGAATCTATCCACATGTATAAACTCACCATGTACATCCATCCATATCACCAGGCTCTCCAGAAGCTCCAAGTCCTCACCGACTAACTCCAAAGCCAAATATGAATCATGTGCTCATCAATATCAAAAAAAGCAACCCTGCTAACCATGATACTAATAATTAGTGTAAATACCAATAAAAACAATTTCATCAACATACTCTGCACAACCATACAAGATGAAATCAAAAAGGGAAACATCAATAAGATGTAAATATACAATGTTTGTCATCTGTAACCTATAATAAACAAGATTTTCCTTATTTACCCTTCAATGTCAATAACATTTCTCTCTTCTTAACCCAGATGAAAAACAATCAACTGCAATCCCATAAGGATATCCAAACACTATAAATAAAACTAGAAGTGACGTCATCATGTAATAAACTCAAAATACCTGTAAAACTATGACTTTCCTCCAAAACAACTTGTGCCTCATGCCACACAAAAATGTAGCATACTCCTCTCACTCTCGCATGTGCATATATGTCCAACCTATAATGCCAACAACCATGGCTTGCTCCCACTTAACTGAACTCCCCTGCACTACTTCTAATCACCAAGCTCAAAAGCTATATATGTTAGTGAGAAATAAAACAAATGAAAGAAAATATAAATTGATTCCCTTCTTATCAAAGAATACTTCTACATCACAGAAGTTTGGACTTCTTATGAAGTAGGTGAATCAACTTCTTTTCATCCTGTGTACTCAACATCTTTTGTTACCTACAACTATGTCTAAACATGAATTTTCATTGAGGATCCCATCCTTAGACTAGATATCCTTGTCCTCAAGATTCCAACATATCCCGGAAATAAAATTCAAGCTCACCAAATATCCATGGTGCAAATTTTACTTGTGCAAACAATCCAAACATAATACAGATTTATTTAAATGAAAGAAATAAAACATGAACCATATAGAGATACCTGACCCAAAGTATCTTTGGACTAACCAAGCCAACTCCGTCCTCTTTCTGATTCAATCATTGAAGTGATCTACACCATCTCTGCCATGTACACTCTATGCAAGAAAATTGATCCTCTAAAATAGGAAACTGAACCATCCATGGCCTCTTGCTATAAAAACCTAGTACAGATTCACTACCACAGAAACCGACCTCGGTTTGCTTGATGGGTACCAATTCCTCTATGACCGATGCTTCTGGTTCCATACACAATGCAAAAAAACTGCCACAAAATTGGCATAGTACACCAAACCAGGTGCCTACTCCGACCAAATTCGATAGTTGTGTTGAGCCAGTCATTTCAAGAAGCACCCAAATCTCGTACAAAAACATTACAACAATAATCCATGCAATAAAATTACATCAAGATGAAATACATCACCTTACCAGCACCAAGATACTCAACCGCATCTTCAACTAAAGAACATGCTTCTCTTATGGAAGCTTCATCTTCATTATGTGTTACTGCCTCTCTACCGAATCCCGTGCATCTAATTGCACCAAGGATGCATAATTTCTCCTCTATCTCATACTCAGATCTGCAATCCCAAATCATGCATGTGCAACCAAAACATACAAGCACTACAATACCAAGATAAAACCATACCTTTATAACTCAAATTTGTAATCTGACCAACATGCTTGTGCCTCCAAAACTAGGGACACTCTCAAAGAAACAAACACATTCCATGCATCTATAAATTTCTTCATAGCTGTGATCTTCTATTTAAAACTAGGTTTCCTAGTAACCGACCATGGTCACCCTCTAACTAATCATGGTCACCCCGTAGTCACCGACCATGGTCACGCCCTTCAATGCAAATTACCTAACCGATGATGATCAGTCACTATATTCTCTAGCAACCTCACATTTCTAGCTTCCACTTGATATTTAAATCTCTTCCTGTGATTTTCACATCAGGAAAAACAAACCCTTCTCTCATACACCTGTTAGTAAACCACTAATAATATACTAAATAAAAACCTTACTATGAAATAACCAAAGCTCGGATACCAGTTGTTGGGAATTCATAACTGTGGAATAGTGCTATGATTTAATAACAAAACAAAATCATACACACAGGATATAAACAATTCCCCAAAATCTATAGTAGTGGAAGTATAAACTAGAATAATCCAAATCAAAACAAAGTACACACACATAACACATCATGTACTATGGTTCACCCAATGTGGGCTACATCCACCAAAGATAGAGATCTCATATATATAATATAACAAGAGTAAAAACCAACTCTTCAATACAAGAGTACAATGCATCTCTCCAAGAGTATCTCCTCCTCCAAATCTCTAAACGGATCTCCATGAGTGCACTACAACCATGCCTCCAAACCACCACCAACAAATCTCACATAACTAGGAACTACTGCATCTCTAAACTGCTACCAAGTTCTCTATGGATCTACAACAAGACCTCTCACATGGTTCTACCAATGTGTAACCATGACTATGCACCAAGAAGTAAGTTTGTCTCTCCATCACTGCATCAACCTATGAAAACATGAAGACAACCTCCTCTACAATATCTAGATCTACATGGATCAATAATACAACATGATCTCATGGATCTATGAATAAAAGATATCACAACAACTTGTGGATCTAACAATATAAGACTAGATCTACATGGATCAACAATACATCATGATCTCATGGATCTACAATACAAGATCTCACCAACATGTGGATCTACAAGAAGAAAATATATGTGTTTTGCATACTATGCAAGCCATTACAATGAGACAATAACTATACAAAGGAAATACAATAGAATATGTTACCCTCTTCTCACCATTGAGATGTACTTGCCATAGTTGTACATGTTATTTCCTTTTGTCCAGCTTCTCTCCATGGAAGCTTTGTCTTCATGTAACATGTTCTTTCTTTCTCTTCTTCTTCATCCTCTCAATCTAGGAGAATCAAGGATCTAACTCAATCCTTCTCTTAATTAACCTTCTAACCCTAGCTTTCATGCTTATATAGGCATATACAAACTTAGGGAAACTTAGATATGCATTTACAACCTTTAGATCAACTTTATAACAAAGTTAGATCTAATTCCACGAGTTAAATATAAACTTTCACACACAGGTAACTAGTATCGGTTACCCTAACCAATGTTGGTTACTTTGTAAACCATAAAGGTGTAAATCATGTTATTTGTGAAGCAATTCAGCTCCAAAATCCTAACAGTAAATTAATAAAATGATTAGTGAAAAGAAAATGTGAGATCTATTCATTGCACCCTACCCAAAATTATTGAAAGAAAATAATGATTATTAAAAACTTTGTTCCATACATATAATAGTTTGTTTTGGCCAAATGGTCTTCTAATAATGTATCCCTACATGCATGAAGTGATGAGAGATTTTGTATGGATATATAATGTTAATAATACCACGTAATGGCTAATCCCACCAAAACACGTGTATTTAGTAAAAGATATTAAATTGGCATGAATTACATTTTGTTTATAAGTGTGCATACAATCAATAACATTTGAATAATTTTAATACTTGAATAACATAGCCACAAAAATAGTACTATTTTTTTCATACAAGAAACACCAAAAACAACAATTGATTCTAGAAAAGTCTAAAATGGAAATTTCATATGGCTATATAGTTTTATGAGATCTTGATTCTTTCTCTATTTTTTTCTTTGCTATAAATTTGATGCCTTCATCTACAAAAGGATCTAACAAAACCACAAATATTCATTGAGCCCTATGCGCAGCAAAAAAATAAAATTAATATAATGATTCCTTATTTTCTAATAAACTTAAATTGGATATAGTGTTACCGACTATGTGAAGACAAAAATTGTATTACTTTAGTAATTACTTCATTTTTGTTCAATAATAATTTTAAACAAAAAACAACACTATTGATGGTTATAGATTTTTTCATCCTTTTTGTTGAACGTGTACAAAAAAAATTAATTGAATTAGATGTAATGGGGAGAAAATAACTTGAGGAAGGAGAAAAGAACCCGGAGATGAAGCAAAATCCAACTATATGGAAAACAAAAGAGATGTTAAAAAGACAAAAATCATTGGGCAGTGTCGATTCAAGTGATGCATACAAAAAATATAAGAACATACATATATTCAGATCAATAAGGAGGTTTGAAATAGAGCTATGCATATATGATGCAAATATAGGGTGGAGATAATTGTTTGAAGCCTTCTTATTGACTTAATATATGCATGTTTTTAATATTTTCTCTCCATCATCAACCTAGCACCCGGTAACTAATTTGTAATTGTTAATTGATAATTATCAATTTTTTCATCTTTATTTTTGAACAAAGATAAACTTTGGCTACTATATGGAAGCATACATAATTAAAGTTCCCAATAAGAGCCTAGATTAAATGTTGTGGAAGACGTCTAAATTTAGCCTTTCCTCCATTTTCCTTTACCAAAAATCAGACTAAAACTAGTAAAAATGTTACTCCATTTTACACAACATGTAGACAACATTGAATAAATGAATGCCATGTTGGAAATTCATAGCCATAATTCATTTTAGGATCCGGTCAAAGTACAACTAGCTAGAAAAAATTATTTATCTTTAATTTGAAAAACACTTGAGAAAATGTTGGTTACATTCATTCATTCCCTCTACATGTCAAGATTATTATAAAAACATGGAGCTAATGAGGAAGGTTTATTGCATAATTTTAGTTGGTTTAAATCCTTATTGGATAATTTTGCATATGCAAACCCCAACTAAAGAGGACCAAGATCTCCATTAGGGATAAAATGACAATTCAAACACATAAACCCTTTTAAGGAGGGGTTATTGATTTTTTAAAGAAATAAGACATAAGTCAAATACCTCAATGAAAACTTACCCTTTACCCTATAAAAGTTTCTTCTAAGATCAAAGTGGAAATTTGAAAAAAAAAAAAGCTAAATTGGTTAAATTCCATTTTAAAAATGAAAAACATTGAGAAGAAGGATTTAGTTTATTGGCAGATTTATGTTATAATATAAACCATGAAAAAATCTCATTTGGGGTCTGTTGGTGAGAAAATTATCGGGTGGAAAAACTTGTGGATTTCTTGCCAACGCTCTAGGAATCTAAGTCCCTCTACTTAGCTGGTGCAATTGCCATATATATGCATGCGAGTAAAGGTGGATTTAAAAATAGCTATCTCATTCGCTTTCTCCAAGTATAACGCACTCTTGAGTTTACAAGATAAAATGCCAACCCTTGAAAAGAGAATGGATTTAAAATTTATAGAATGAGAGATGACTCATCATCTACCCCCCAATGGTTTTTCATATGTCCTCGCCCAACTTAAAACTTTTCAACTTCCTAAGAGAATATTAAGCCCCTTTTTATAACATAAAGGTGACTTTTACATTAGAAGCATAAAGTTTATTTTTAATTTCATTAAATTCCATCTAAACAAGATTGCACCCTCCCAACGAAGAATTAGAACATGGAGGAGAGAGAAGAGAGGAGAGAAATAAGGAAGAAGAAAGGGGAAGAAATACTGGTGACGAATAATCTACATTCAATGAATTCCACATCTCCTTCTAGATGATTTGATGAGGTGTTCCACTATAGTGAACTCTACATCTCCAAACTCTTTATACCCTGATAAATTCCTTCATCTTCGCTCACAAACACTTGTCAAGTTGAATGAATTGTTTTTCCGATGACCACAATTCCGACCCTGCGTATGATATACATGTGACCTGAACCATCTAGTGAGTGTTGAAAGACACTGTTGAATTCCCTGAGATGAGTCTTGAATTCCTTATGAGAAATGCCCATGGATGATCCTGAATGATGGTGTTGACCTGAATGATCATCCCTCTATGTCCCATTGTGCCAAAACTACCCTTTGAGTGTAACTTACTATTAATAGTAAGTGTCCAGATGGAAGGCTTACTATTTTTAGTGAGAGGTGATTTTTTCCTCTTCTTGACCATCGTGATGTGATGAACTCCCTCATTCAATCATGTGCACACTACCTTTGCCTCGGCCACTTCTTGGGTTGACTTACTATTTTTAGTAAGCACCCATATAGGGAACTTACTATTTTTAGTAAGTGGTCATTTTCACTATTTTCTGCTCTAGACAATCATTTTGGCTTCCTGGTAATCTTCAGTGCACACTACCTTTTCCATAGCCACTTTTGATGATGACTTTCCAAACATAGCGAGTTTGTATAGGAAAACTTACTATTTTTAGAAAGTGGATTTCCACTACTCGGTTTGTAATGGAACATATTTTTTGGAATCGTCTCATCGTCATGATCACGTCCTCCGAATTTCACATGATTTCACTCACTAGAATGCTTGGAAATAAAATTTAAAATTTTCACCTGGCAATGGCTTCAAGCACGGAGTTGCCATGGCAGCCATTAATGGAGCTCGAAATTTACAAGTCTAGTTTTTATCTCCATTCGCAATGAAAACAACTCCATTGTGATAGGTTTTTCATTTGGATCCTGTGTGTAATTTTTTAGCTTGTTTCCATTGCTAGATTGATGGGAAATCTAACAAATGTGAGTGGTGCATGAAATGGGGATTTTGTTAGAACAAATGTTTTAGGGCACCATTCAGCTTCCCATTTATTACGTCTTGATTGTGTTGAAAATTTTGGAAGTCTACAAAATATGGCACCTCAATCCAATTGTATCTTTAAGTTGTGAAGAAGAAGAATGGGGGAAATAACGACTAAGTCTTTGGATTCAAATTATTCAAAAAAATGCACAAAAGGGGCTGGGAAAATTTTTTTATATCCTAAAGTCCCTCACCTCAAAGGGATGTGAGGGACATCAATTTCCATGGTGACCAAGAAGGTGACACGTGGCGTGCAACGCGGTAGGAAGTGAGAGCTAGAAAATCGAGCACCGAGGGGGGAGGCGGGTCACATGGGTGACCAAAAGTATCTCCTAGGGGGTTGGGTGAATCTTTCAAGGTTTTATGTACCTAACATATGAGGGATGTGAGGGACATAAAATTCCATGGTAATCCTGGAGCTGAGACGTGTTAGAGATCTAATGGCAGGGAATTTGAGCTCTAAATTGCACCCGGGGGCTGAACTGACAATCTTGAAGGTCACATGGGGTTCCATAGGTCACATGGGGGATGGGAAAATTTTCTAAGTTTGATGTCCTTGACCTGGGGAACTTTGGGGACACAAAATCCCTCAGGGCTCCTAGAGCTAACACGTGCCTCCCAAAATTTGGCTAACTCCCGAACTCACTCCAAGAGGACAACTTACAATGATGATAACTTGAGCTCCCGATGGAATTTTTCGGAAAAAAATTATATGATAATAACTGGAAATAGCCTTTTGAATCCAATGGTGGAGATCTCATTTATTTATTATTACATTTGATCCCTGAAAAAAATTATTTTTATTTGGTACTCCACTTGTGCCTGAGAAAAACTACCTACAGACCTAATGCATCAAAGTGTTGTGAAAAAAATGATTTCACCATATTGTAGGTATTTTAATTCTCTTTCTAGTGATGTTTTTTTCACCTAACTCTATCTAGAGCTCCTAGAATCACCTTGAAGTGCGGCGGTTTTTTTGGCCTATGCACCTGTTAGGCCCGTTAACCCTAATTTTGGCAAAAGCCCAACTTCTCCAAACCCTTCCAAAATATTCAGAATCATTCTTATGATGTCCCAAGGCCTTTGAATCATCTCTAAATCCACTTTGGCTCTTCTTCTCCATTCTATGGGGTTTCTCCAATCCTAAGAAGGCTAGTGATAGCCCTTCCCACAACTTCCTGTAGCTTGCAACTTTTAATGAACTCCTAAAATCACCTAGGGGGAATGAATGGAATTTCCTAAATCACCTAGGGGATGAGATAATGTTAATCGGGAGGTCACTTGGAATGACTAGATAGACCTGGGGTGTCTTGGAATGATAGACTTGAAAAAATTAACATAGGGGTATAGTTGTCATGCTTAGAAATTGTTAATTTCCTTGTTACACATTTGCATGACAACAACTGGCTCTAGCTTGGGTAGATGACATGGACTAAGTATAGTGAATACATGACATGGGGAATCCAGAATCTCAACTTTAGACCATATAATCCATTGACTAGTGCTTTATCCATTAGGCCTGCATGAGTCATGTACAATTTATAAGAGAGAAAGATAATGAAGAAGGAAACACACACACACACACACACACAACAAAAAGATGGAAAGGAAACACATGACACACAACATAAAGGGAAACATGCCTAGAAATCACCTATGGTACAAGGTGGGGACAAACCGCTTTCACTAAAATATTTTTATTCCTCAAAAGTTACCCCTAAAGAGCCAACCGAATGATGATGTTCTGTGAAGCCGTTGACTAGTTCCAGAAAGTAGCCTCCTCTCCTCAACTGCTTATGAAAGCTAGGTGCTTTCACATTTGTATGTACACTTTGTAGGAGTGAGCCTACATGAGCTTCTTGATGCTCAGGCCTTCACTTAGAAATTTCATTGCCTTCATGTTCTTTGAAATCGGTTTCATAGTGTCAGTTTCCTTCTGTATTTATCCACATAAATGATTCTTCACTGAGCATGCTATCGCTGCCCCAAGGCTGATTTTTGTTCAAATTACTTGAACATTCTAGATTCTTTTCTTTCCTCGAGTCTATGCTTGTTGACCTCTTTTCCATGAGAAACCTCATACTTATCCTTTTTCTCTACTCCATTGTGAGGTTCTTGAGTATTAACGGAAGGATTGGAAGCGACCTCATAATTTTCTTGTATGGCCATGACACAAGTTAAGAGATCAAGAATCAGCTCAGGGTCTTCCACAACTTCCACTACATCCAATAGTCCTTACACAAATATCTCCTTTGTTACTTCCTACATCTCATCTTTGTATGCCTTTGAAGAATCTTTATTTTACATCTCAAGGAAACTATCTAGAGGGATTACTTCATTATCTTGGGAATC